>CM072995.1:335788134-336505634 GCA_037038555.1 Rhynchonycteris naso
CAGTGGTCCAGAAACCTGTCTTCTGCTCTCGGGGCCACCCACAGCTTGCTGTGTGCAGCAGGGTGAACAGCATAGCTTCTCTTACCTCTGTTGTCCCGCCTGGACTATAGAGAGAGGCATTCTTTTCCTTGCTGCCTCCAGTGTTGTTTAAAGGGCCACATGACATGATGTGCAGGAGGGTACCTGACAGAGCTTGCAGTACCAGGTGTGGTCACAGGAGCCAGGTGATGATGTGCTGTCCCACCCCCTGTGAACATAGTCTGCTTCCAGGATCTGCTGAGACCCACAGCCCTGGGTCAACATTGTCTCCTCACTAGAGAGTTAAGTAAGAAATACTAGACAAGGGGGAGTATCAAAAAATGTTTTTTCTGTGTAAGTATGAATACAGTTTTCAGTTTCTCCAGAGAAAAACTAAAGTAAGTCATCAATACGCAGTGAAAATTTCTGAAATCCTTCCGGTCCCAGGGGTGAGGGGAGAATTTTCACTGGGATCCTTTGGTTTCTAAGAAGCTGGGTGTGTTATCACGTCATTGACACCAAGTACTATCAGTTCATTCCAAGTGGCTGCTTCTGACCTTCTCTTTCCCTTCTTGGAAGCTATTCACCTTCTTATAATAGTTGGCGATTACCACTAAGCCCTCCTGGTCACTGGTCAGGAATGTGTCTCCCAGCCTCATAACAAAGAGAGGCTTTGCTAAGAAACAGAAGGTAAATAGCAAACAGACCACTGAACTCAATACTAGGACCAAAGGGACCATCCCTGTCTAAATGATCCTGCAAGGAGCTTTTCCCATTTACCAAAACTCTGTGAGATTAGCCGAGAACTTCGTATCCTTCCTCTCATAGAAGTAGGCTATTTTAATTCAGTGAAATTTTAGAAAATAAATTTTAAAGGAAAAATTTAGTGCTCCTATTTCTATACTTCAAGTTGTTTAATATAGTGGAAAGAGTAGTGGGTTTTGAATTGAAAGGCTTGGGATCAAGTCTGTATTCTTTCTTTCATTCATTTCTTCATTCATTCACCATGCATTTACTACATCACTATCCTGTGTCAAGCACTGCATCAGGTACTGGTGAGGGATCAAAGGGAGGAAAACATAAAAATGAAATGATTTGTGTTCACTGGAATTGAGATACATTTTAAAAAATTATTTATTCATTTTAGAAAGAAGGAAAGGAAGAAGGAGAAAGCGAGAGAGACAGAAACATTAATCTGTTCCTGTACGTGCCCTGACCGGGCAGGGATCAAACTGACAACCTTGGCATATCAGGATGATACTCTAAATGATCATGCTATCCAGCCAGGGCAAGAAGCCCACATTCTACTGAGGAAGGTGGGAAGGGACCAGAATATTCTGTACCAGAGAAGAGTTTTGTGAGAAGTGCCATGCAAACTCAAAGGAGAGAATGACTACCCATGTTTACATTGGAGATGAAAGCAGTGAGTTGTTGGAGGATCATACAATGTGGCTTATCCAAATGGGGTTTTGAAGGGTGACTAATAGTTTACCAGATACAGAAAAGGAGGAAGAATACTTTAGGCAGAGCAAAGGGCACACAGAAAGGCATACAGGCCTGTTAATAGCCCCTAAAAGAGCAAATGGTTTATTTCTTTTTACTCTATTAAAATTTTTAGGACTTTTAGGATTGGCACAGATTTTCAAAATTGACCAACCTCCCTTATTTACAAACAAGATGAAGAATAAATAAACATTTGGGAGCATTTTCTTAGACAACTTCCTTTTCTAAGGGCCATCTTCCTCTGATTAAAGATGATACATTCTCTAGAAAAGAATAGACTCACATAATTTTGCTTATGTTCATTCTGATCTGGAGTTTCAGCATAATATAAAACAGAGGAGAAATGTAATATATATCTAGGAATGTGACAGTGATACTTGTGAAACTAATGATGTGGGAATTTTCAATGAAAACAACCCTAGATCAAATTTCTCATTTCAGATCTCCAGTGGAGATTTCATTGGCATGTCCTACAAGTTAATAGGAGAGAGATATGCCTCTTGGGGGTGTGTGTGTGTGTGTGTGTGTGTATTCAACAATTGCCTACACATGATACTTGTTTCAAAGTGAGGATAAGATTATAGTTAATAACTTCTTCACCAAGGAATACAGCCTAGCACAGGTTTTTTAAAGTGATCATAAATATCTGAAATACATATATCAAGACTTGAAACTGAAAATAGAAACCCATAAACATTCTATTAAACAGTTGCTCAGTTCTGTTTCTAAAGATGGAATGGTAGCTATAGAAGCCAAAACAGAAAACATTTCTGATTTTTATTCTAGTGCTTAAAGGCCAAAAGGCAGAGGGTATACTAAAATACTCTGAATTGGAAGACATGAGTTCTAATCTTGATCCTGTGACCATGAACTTGGGTGAAAAATGGCCACAATACTATTTCCTGCAGTTTCCTCATAGGACTATCGTGAAGGTTGTGGAAATAGGAGGAAATTTAAAGCAGTACAGTAGCCCCACACACACACTTATCTGATCAGGGTATGTTTTAATACCCCCAGAAGATATCTGAAATTCTGCATCATAGTGAACCCTATACAGTGAAACCTACAATTTACTTAACAGAAGTACCTTATGGCTTCTCTTCAGTATATCTGAATTGCCAGCATCTCAGCTCTTGCACTTTGGGGGCATTATTAAGTATAGTAAGGGTGACTTGAACACATGCACTGCAATACCACAACAGTTGATCTGAAAACCAACATGGCTACTACCTGACTAAGGGGCGGAGAATGTATACAGCGTGAATACAGATTCAAGTCCTAGGTGAGACAATGCGAGATTTCTTTCTTTCTTTTTTTTTTAGTGAGAGGAGAGGCAGAGAGACTCCCACATGCACCCGAGTGGGGTCCACCCGGCAAGCCCACTAGGGACCGATGCTCTGCCCACCTGGAGCCCTTGCTCCATTGCAACCAGAGCCTTTTTTTTTCTTTTTCTTTTCTTTTTTTTTTTTTTTCTTTAGCACCTGAGGTGGAGGCCATGGAGCCATCCTCAGCACCTGAGGCTAACTCGCTCTAATCAAGCCTTGGCTACAGGAAGGGAGGACAAGAGAGGAAGAGAAAGAGAGAAAAGTGAGAGGGGGAAAGGGTGGAAAAGCAGATGGGCACTTCTCCTGTGTGCCCTGACCAAGAATCAAACCGGGGACATCCACATGCCAGCCAACACTCTACCACTGAGCCAACCGGCAAGGGCACAAGATTTCATCACACTACTCAGAACGGCACACGATTTAAAAAATGAATTGTTTACTTCTGGAATTTTCCATTTAATATATTTGGACCAAGGTTGACTGCCAGTAACTGAAACCATGGAAAACACAACCACAGGTAAGGGGAAATTTATTGAGAAACTATTCAAAGGCGAGGTCTTGTTACCCCCTTTATATCCGTGTTTTCACATAAGCCAATGTGCTCAGTAAGTTGCTATGATTGGAAAGCACATTTAGGTCCTGGCGTACATACATAACCTTCTTGGCCTCCTGCATTGCTTTGGAATTCCTGTGTCTCAACACTCCACTAGACAAGCCCACACTGGCAAGACACGAAGGGATGGGCCATTTGTTTATTAGTGTTGCCTGGCACAAGCAAGGGTCATTGAAGGTGGGACACCAAATATAGACTTGCCTGTCACTCAGCCCCATTTGCTCCTTGGGTCACAATCTCCATCACATCTTCTGGACCAGTGCAGGAGATGGCAGTGTAATCACAGACTAATTCATTGCTCGGGATGGAAATGGAGAACAGTCTGGGATTTGTAGGAATGAGACAGAATTCAGGGCCCTGCCATGTCAGCTAGGTAGAGGGTGAACTCCAGGCTTTTGGATAGATACCCAGGTCCCAGGGAGAGAGGACTTGTATACACTTCTTTTTTTTTTTTTTTTACAGGGACAGAGAGAGAGGGATAGATAGGGAAAGACAGGAACAGAGAGAGATGAGAAGCATCAATCATCAATTTTTTGTTGCAGCACCTTAGTTGTTCATTAATTGCTTTCTCACATGTGCCTTGACCACGGGGCTTCAGTAGACCGAGCAACCCCTTACTCGAGCCAGCAAGCTTGGGTCCAAGCTGGCGAGCTTTTGCTCAAGCCAGATGGGCCCACACTCAAGCTGGCGACCTCAGGGTCTCGAACCTGGGTCTTCCACATCCCAGTCCGACGCTCTATCCAATGTGCTACCGCCTGGTCAGGCTGTATACACTTCTTAATGAATAATGCTGTGGAAGAGATTATACTGGGAATATGCTGTAGTAGGGGCTGGGAAAGGCACTGGATGAAATGGAGGAGACCAGAGTCCTTGTTCAGTCTTGCCTCTTCAAAGCTGTACGATCTAGGAACCACCCTTTAAGCTCTCTGAACTTCCACATCCTCTCTAAGATGTGCATAATAGCCCTGTCTCTTTCAGGACTATTGCTGGCAGGATTATAGCAGTTCAAGTACATCAAATCACTTTGAAAACTGTAGAGTATTATAAAATTTTTAAGAACTCATTACTTCTGCAGTAACTAAGTTGTCGTGATCTAATGTGAATTTTTAAAAGAAAAACCAACTGTATATCTTAGGCACATTATTCCTAGTCTAACAATTTACTTCATTTTATTTTATTTTATCTTGTGACAGAGACAGAAAGAGGGACAGATAGGGACAGACAGACAGGAATGAAAAATGAGAAGCATCAATTCTTCGTTGTGACTCCTTAGTTGTTCATTGATTGCTTTCTCATATGTGCCTTGACCAGGGGGCTACAGCAGAGTGAGTGACCCCTTGCTCAAGTCATTGATCTTTGAGATCAAGCCAGTGACCATGAGGTCATGTCTATGATCCCACACTCAAGCCAGTGACCCCACGCTCAATCCGAGTAAGTTCGTGCTCAAGCCAGATGAGCCTGTGCTCAAGCCAGATGAGCCCACCTTCAAGCCAGCAACCTTGGGATTTTGAACCTGGGTCCTTTGCATCCCAGTCCAATGCTCTATCCACTGCGCCACTGCCTGGCCAGGCTTACTTTATTTTTCTTAAATGAGAAGCAGGGAGGCAGACAGACAGACTCCTGCATGCACCCCGACTGGGATCCACCCAGCAAGCTCCCTACCAGGAAATGCTCTGCGCATCTTGGGTGTTGCTCCATTGCTTGACAACCGAGCTATTTTAGCACCTGAGGCAAGGCAGTGGAGCCAGCCTCAGCACCCAGGGCCAACTTGCTCCAACCAAGCCATGACTATAGGAGGGGAATAGAAAGAGGGTAGAGAGAGAGAGAGAAGGGAGAGGGGAAGGGGTGAGAAGCAGATGGGTGCTTCTCCTGTGTGCCCTGACTGGGAATCAAACCTGGGACTTCCACGACATAGTGGCCAACACTCTACCAGTGAGCCAACCAGCCAGGGCCTTTTGTTTTTAAACTACCAACTATGGAACTGAAAGGTGTTACCTTTGGGCAGAAGTCGGTAGGGTAGATGAGATGAGCACTGAGTGATTCAGTTTCTCCTTTGTCCATTAAGGTACCCAAGAAGAGACCTTAGGCCTGACCTGTGGTGGCGCAGTGGATAAAGCGTCGACCTGGGAACACTGAGGTCGCCAGTTCAAAACCCTGCACTGGTCTGGTCAAGGCGCATATGGGAGTTGATGCTTCTAGCTCCTCCCCCCTTTCTCTCTCTCTCTCTCTCTCTCTCTCTCTCTCACTCTGTGTCTCCTCTCTAAAATGAAAAAAAAAAAACCTGAAAAACTTAAATCTGTATCAATAAAGCTTTGTTAAATAGTAGTAAACCCATATAAAATAAAAAAAAAAAGAAGAGACCTTAAGCTATGACTGAGCAGAGGCCTCAAGTGAAACCACCATTTTTAGCTCACTGTGGGTTCATTTAGCCATTCTATTAGATGCCTGATCATCCCATAGTGAGTTAAAATGTCTGCACTGGCTGAGAAGAAGATTTTGGATTATAGAAACAAATCTGGAATTTAAATGATAATCAAAATTATTCCTAATATAATAATAATAATAATAATATTGAAGCTAACGTGTGTTTGGAGTCCAGCCTTTGGGCCGGACACAATGTCATATCTTATTTAATCTTCACAGTGACCCTTCAAAGTAGGTAATATTACTTTAGAGATGGGGAAATGGAGTCTGAGGGAAATAACATTGCCCAGGGTCACATGGCTAATTGAAGCTGTGGGTCTCTCTCTCTCCACAGCTGTGTTCTTATATTAACTTACACTTGTTAACTATGCATCAGTTGCTTTATATAAACTATTGTTTGTCCAACAGCCCTGTAGAGTTAATTTTGTTATCCCCATTTTGCAGATAAATAAAACTGAGACTGAGAGCTTAAGGGATTGTCTGAGGTCACACAGCTAGGAAGTGGCAGAACTTCAGTTCAAAGTCCAGTTAAGCTGGTTCTATGTCCTTTGTCTCTGCAACACACTGGAGAGGGGACAAACCTCAGAACCTCCATTAACCAAATGCCCCAATTGATGGGAACCTGAATCTGTTGAACCTATTGTCTCTCCATGGGGTAGAGCACTCATGGGTGGGAGTAACAGGGAGCCTGAATTCGATTCAGTAAAATAAAGAACTTCCTAAGAGGCAATGCTTTTTAAACATTGAAAGGGCTCCTTGGGGGCTGAAGAGTTCTCTCTCACTATTGATTTACCTTGGCTGGGGATGAATATCCAAGTGCTGCAGTGAAGCCTTTCAAGGGTCCTTCAAGCCCTGAGACAGATTTAGGGACCCCAAGGGTGACGGAAGCCTCACCTTGCAGAAATGCTGCCCAGTTGCATCCCCTCTCAAACACTGCCATTGCTCTGTTCTCTTAATGCAGGTCAGGGAGATGATGTAACAGTGGAAAAGCACTGGCTTTGGAAAGAACTGGGCTGGAGTTCAAAGAGCGCTACAGTGGTCCCTCATCTATCGTGAGGGTTAGGTTCCAGAACCCCCTGTAATAGGCGAAAATCTACAAAATAGTGACCTTATATTTATTATTTATAAATATTTTAAGGCTTTATAAACCTTCCCCATACTCTTATAAACCTTTCCCACACTGTTATTAACCTTTTCCACACTTATTTTGCCACAAAATAATTAAGATAATAAATATATAAAAATACCTATTCTTCACAAAATCCCACAATATAGCAAAAAATCTGCAATACAAAATTAGATATATACAATTTTAAAATTTGCGATACCATGGGACCGCAAAAAGTGAACCGTGATATGATGAGGGACGATTATACTTGTTGGACCTTGGGCAAATTGCTGAAAATTTCTGAGCCCAGGGTCCTCATGCCTGTCAAGATACAATGAGAGGCTTGTCTTAGAGCAGGGGTGCTCAATACTCGATCGCGATCTACTGGTCAATCGCGAAGGAAGTGTGGGTAGAGCGCATGACATTAAAAAGACATTTGTCTTTTGACTGGCATACAGGGTAGCCAATCTGAAGTCTGAACTTTTGACACCCTATGCATGCGTGTTAAACCGCGCTAACTTGTTCAGTTACGTTTCTGCGTAGTTAGCCTTCAATTTATTTAAACTAAATACAACAAAGGGTATAAAAATGAGTGCCGTAGCTGGTCCGAGTAAGAAGCCTAAAACCTACCACTTTCATACAGAATGGGAGGGGAGTTTTTTCACTGTCATATTCTAAGTGCGTTTGCCTCATCTGTCTGTGTGCCATTGCTATTCCAAAGAAGGGAAATGTGGAGCGGCTTTTTCGGACTGTTCATCAAAACTATGACATTGACTTTCCTCCGAAAAGAGAGCCAAGAAGGAGAAAGGTGAAAGAAGAATACACAATATTAAACAGTAATAATAGTGACTTAAATAATGATAATATAGAAGAAATAAATTTATGTTTTGCATTTTTATTGTAGGTAGATCATTTTGACTTGGTCATCTTATAAGTAGCTCACAAGCTGAAAAAGTGTGGGCACCCCTGTCTTAGAGGGTTGTTTTCAGGCTAGATAATAATAATAGCAAAGATACTATTTATAAATCCTCAATATGTAACAAGT
Source organism: Rhynchonycteris naso (assembly GCA_037038555.1). Lineage (NCBI taxonomy): Eukaryota > Metazoa > Chordata > Mammalia > Chiroptera > Emballonuridae > Rhynchonycteris > Rhynchonycteris naso. The sequence goes on from CM072995.1 coordinate 335,796,171, forward strand.
ATTTAATAATTTGTGTTGCTATTATTATCATTGTCATCTCTAGTTTTTAAATCTGTTTTCTTAAAACAAGCAAATTTCTTCTCGCTTCTGCTCCATGGCCCTTTTGGTTCAGACTGTGAACCAATTCTATTTCTCAGCCTTCAGAGTGTGCTGCCCCCAGGGACAGATGCAGCCAGGCCAGGGAGAGTCAGTCCCCTTGGGGGCCATCAGGGAGCCTGGTGCCAGGGATGTCATGTCAGGTAAGGTCCTGGGAGCCTGTGCCCCAGGACAGCCACTTCCTTGCTTTGGCAGTTCTGGTGCCTAACACCAGCTGGCCTCTCTGGTGACCTTTGCTTTCAAGGGAAGCGGCAAACCCAAGCAGAGTTCGTCCCTGTGGCCCAGGGAGACAGTGCCCTTCAGCTCCCACGTGTAGGACACTCAAGGTCAACAGCTTCCTCCCACACTTCGGAACAGCTATGTGAAGTTCCTCTTGAAGAGGCCCTTTCACAAAGCCTGGGAAGCATAGCTCACTTACTCCCAGCACAGAAATAAACCCAAGTGTTGGCTGTCATCCCTTTAAAACTTAGACATCGTAGACATGCCTGCCCGTTACACTTAGGCTATAACACATGGGTCATATTACATCTTTGCTGAAATGATCTCTGAAGCATGGCCAAATTTTTTTTTTTTTTTTACAGGGACAGAAAGAGTCAGAGAGAGGGATAGATAGGGACAGACAGATAGGAACAAAGAAAGATAAGAAGCATCAATTATTAGTTTTTCATTGCCGTCGCAACACCTTAGTTGTTCATTGATTGCTTTCTCACATGTGCCTTGACCGTGGGCCTTCAGCCGGTGGAGCCACCCCTTGCTGGAGCCAGTGACCTTGGGTCCAAGCTGACGAGATTTTGCTCAAGCCAGATGGGCCGCGCTCAAGCTGGCGAGCTCGGGGTCTCGAACCTGGGTCTTCCACATCCCAGTCTGACACTCTATCCACTGCGCCACCGCCTGGTCAGGCAGCATGGCCAACTTTTACTTTCAGGAACTCACTTTGTTCTGTTTTGACCTTTGTTGTTTGTTCTTAAAGACCATATTGCCCTGACGCTGCCACTTTCTAGCTGTGTGACCCTGAGTAGTTACTTGCTTCCTTAAACTTCGGTTTCTTCCTTTGAAGAATGACACCTTGTAGGACTCTGTGACAGTTCAGTTAAACAAGCTAATATTGTTCCGCACCCGCAGTAAACAGGGCAGCAAATAACCAACAAATCAGCAAACAACCCTTTCCCATGATGAGGACCTTATTGAGACTCAGAAAAGTCATTCATTCTCTGTGGCCCTTAAGACATTGTCTTCCTGCTTTTCTCCCCTGCAATCAATAACTGGAGTTTTTCACACTTGAAGGCATCACATTTCTCTTTGGCCATGAAGCCCCAGCCTGGATACAGTATTCCCCATTATCTGAGCAATACAGTTGTAATTGAAAGTTTGCCTGCCTCAGGAATTGTATTTCCTGTGTATCATATTCCTAGTCTGGGTCCTTCCTCTTGCAAAACAAATTAATCATCTTCTAACTCACGGTCAGCTTGTCATTCACTCTGCCCCCGGACTTTTATCATCACGCTTGTACTTAGCAGGAAATCCTCATGCAGCCCATCAGGGTTGGCCTGTGCCTTTTCTCAAAGGCCTCACATATTTGTACAGCTTTATTAAGCTTTGCAAAGTACTTTCCTATACTTTGTCTCATTTGATTCTAACAAATTCCTTTGGGATAGAGCCTTGCCTTAATTTTACTGCTCAAAAAATAGAGACACAGAAAAGTGATGTTCAGGCCTGCCTCCGCTTTCTCTAATGAATGGCTTGTGCATATAGGCTGCAGAGCACCTGTCTGCCTGGGCTGGAGAGAACGCCAAGCCCTAGGGGTCAGCTATCCTCCCTGCCAACAGCCAGGGCTCATGTTAATGACTCAGTTGTTCAGAATGGAACCAAAGCCAAGCCAGAAAAATCCCTTATATTTTCTGGGTCATAAAGCAGTTTTACACATATTGTGATGAAATAGATGTACCCAACATTGAGATTCAGCCCCAAAAGTAAACTGAGGATGCAGGCTATCCCTATTTCCCCACCCCTCCTGCTGTTCACCCCCCACCCCTTGCATTAGCGCTGCCTCTGCCTCCCCAGCCCTGATACAGGACGCGGTCAATGCAAGCTCATTAAATTGCATTGAGTTGTACCGCAGGGAGGCAAGATTTCTCCCAACTGGTTCACCAACTTCTCCTTCTTGGGGGAGTCACTGCCCCAGCTCAGCGGTGGAGACAGAAATCAGAGCTGGTGGCTTTGTTCTTTGGGTGACATGGCCACTCAGACCATCACTTACAACCACTTCTCTCAGTCACACTCACGCCTGTCATTCACTGGGACATTAAAAGAAAATAAGGAAGGGAGGGAGGGAAGGAGGGAGGGAGGGTGGGAAGGAAGGGAGGGAGGGAGGAAGGAAGGAAGGAAGGAAGGAAGGAAAGAAGGAAAGAAAAAAAATCCTGACTGAAGCCTAGAGGAAACACTGGGAATGACTCTCTCACTCCTGACGAGGAATTATCCTCCTACTAAAGAGAGTTTTTAATGGATTTTCAACATAGCAATGTCTCCTTCAGATTAACCGTTGCTAAATAATCTTTCAGATTAATTGTTATGGTTAATTTAAAATGATTAAAAGCAAGCCTGTTGTTAAAACATCCTTGGGATATAAAATCTGTTTAATTGACACACGTCACTATTTCCTATATGCAAGACAGTATGGCGACATATAAAAACCCCAGCCATTCACTACACTTTTGGAATAGCACAGTTCCTTGTATTCTGAGCATTGCATAGCTGGCTTCTGCTGTATGCTGTCTGCCACACCACTTCACAGTGGTGTAGTCCTTTACAGCTTAGAAAAATGTCCCCTCATCCACATTGATCTTCATAGAGAAGACCAAGACCCTGAGAGCAGGAACTTCTCAAAATCACACATCCATTCATTAAGTGGTGCTAAGACTAGAATTCAGGTTTTTTGAAGAAGACAATAGGAAACATAATTCCACCATGAAAATAGTTTTAGACCAAAAATAATACCTTACTCATTTCTCTGTCTGTGAGGGTCTCTCAAGCTCCCAAATGTTCATAGGCCTTTTTAGGAATTTTCTAAACCTCCTTTAGGTCCACACCAAAGTTGAGCATAACTTGAGCCTCCTCGTGCAGAACCAGAGTGGTTGCTGGTACTTGGGACATGAAACACATTCTTACTCTGTGGGGCCTTTCATAGTCCCCACCAGCCGCCAAGCCAGCTGCCCACCCCCCAGCCCAGACACTTTTCTTACTCCACTTACCTGCCTGCGTGGTCTCTGTCAGCTCAACTGAGTAGGGGGAAGTTATCGTCCTTTTTAAATATATGGGGGCCGTCACCAGTCTTGGCCTGCAGAAGGAAGGGCGGGAGGGAGGCTGAAGGGAGAGGGGGAATGAGGCATGAGTAACACAACTGCTATCAGAGGCTGAAAATAGCCTGTGACCAAAGCCCTGGGTTTTATTCCCCCCACACCAGCTGTGGGGCCCTTGGAGAACAATATTGCTGCGGTTCTGTTATAATTACCAATCACCCTATGTTACCAAGGGATCACTCAGTGGAGTGTCAATTTCTGATTGAGTGGTTGGAATAGGAACAAGAGCAAAGAAGGATTTTATGTCTAAAATCATTTTTCCAGACTCTTACTCCCCTGACCTTTCTGGAAATCAATGCAAGGTACCTGCAAATGAATCATGAGCCATATCTGGGAGCCCTCTTAAACTCCAAGGCACAGGTCAGCACACTCATGAAGAGAACTCAGAGCTAAAAATAAGAGCGATAGGTGTCTGAAATGAAACTTAGATAATCTCTTCAAAGCAGCTTGGGGAAAAAAGGCCAGTAATCATCAGAGTCCCGTCACTCCATGGCCCACCATCCTATGAAAAGAAAAAAAGTTTTTTCTCAAAAGTTTTGAGTGACTTTGCTCAGCATCCTTTTCTACTTGAGGACTTAACATGACAGTGCATCAAATTTATGGCCAGTCTTTATAAGTCTCTGTAAAGCCTCATTTTCCTTGGAGGTCTAAGTTCTTTTTTTGCCTGGTATGCACATATTTTGGCTTTGATCAAGCATCAAGGACTTGTATGAATTCTACAATTTGATAGCTGACAAGAAGTTTAGAGATTTAATAGACTGATTCTCCATGTTATGGCTGAGGTAACGGAGGCCCCACTGGCTCAAGGCTGGACCAGGAACCACTGACAGGTTCCAGATTGAAACTTGGGTCATTTATCTCTTAGGCGAAAGCACTTTCCACTAGTGTTGGCCTGGATGTTGAGCTTAGATGTAGCAGTATCTGATTGAGGGGTGTATAAAATCCAACCTTTCAGATGACCTGTATTAACCCTTTAGTTACATGCCTTCCCCCACAAGAATTGTGAGTGATAGAATATTTCACTGTAACAAAAAAAGGTGGTGTTAATTTTACAAATATAAACACAGCACAACCTATGAGATATCCTTGGCCTATGTTTTCATGCAAATGTCTATTCATTGTGAAAATGGGCAAATGGTAAGGACTCTAGAATGTTCAAGTTTTAGGGACTTTAGAAGTCTCCTTGAATAGTAGCTTTCAAATTTAGTGGGTTTCTTTTTTTTCGAATGATAATACTTTTTCCCATAGATAATATTAAATGGAACATCAATATATAAAGCAGATAAAAGAGGAACTTCCCTGCTTGAAATAAATATGTGGTCTAATAGTTCCATTCACATAGCCTTTCCCCAAATCCCCAAAGTAGCTTCTACAATGCTACTTTGGGACAAAAGTTAGAAGTCATAAACATGTCCCACTACTTTCATTTTATAAATACAGATATTAAGATCCAAAGAAGGGATTTGACTTGCTTAAGAGAAGATGCAATGTATATAGTAGGATTATTACTGGAGCCAGAAAATCTGAGTTTGACTATGTCTCTAACTCCTAAAAAAATATTTTCTAGTTATACAACACAACAGTAATGCATTTTTATTGTGAAAGACTAAGCAATAAGGATATGTTTAGGGTAAAATGTAAAAGTTTTCACCCATAATCCTACTCTCCTTCCCAGAGTTAATAACTGACAATACTTTAGGTTTTACTAATGTGAGCCATCTTTTAAAAGGGGATTTTAGCTCATTCACATTTATTGTGATTTTGGATACATATGGAATTATTCCTTTCATCTTATTTTATTCTGTTTTTATGTTTCCTTTTTTTCTTTTCTGGCCTTTTGATAATAGTTTTCATTGCGCTATGTTTTCCCCTGTGAATTAGAAATGATTCTCTTCCTCTAATTTAAAAACCAGTGCTACAATGAGTTTATATTTTTATTGATATCTAGATTTAACCAGTAGCTATCTTCTGTTTCTTCCATGAATGAGGAATTTACGAGAACCTCCGCACACTTTCACCATCACTGCGTTGCCCTCCTCCTTCACCTTGACCTTGGGATGACACACGTCTATCTGCCACCTCCCACGTGTAGATTAGCTAGGATTTTAGTTCCAGGTTGTAATTAGTTTTGTTCATTATGCATCACTGGTTATTTGAGCCTAATTATAAATTTTACTGTTTCCTTCATTCAACCACTATTTCTTGTATATTTCTTTCTATCTTACATTTTAAATTCTGAGAGAGGGAATTTATTCTTGATTAATTCATTGGAAGAGTCTGCTATAAATGATATAAACTCTCACGTAACTGAAAAGCTCTGTTAGTTTGCTAGAGCTGCTGTTGCAAACACTGTACAGTAGGTGGCTTAAACAACAAAAATTTATTTTCTCACTATTCTGGAGTCTGAGATGAAGGGGTCAGGCAGGGTTGGTTCCTTCTCAGGATGCTCTCCATGGCTTGTGGATGGCCATATTCTGCACATGTTTTCATAAGGTCTTTCCCCATGTGTGCCTGTGTCTACCGCTTTCTATAAGAACACCAGTCATGTAAGATTATGGCCCACTCGTATGACCTCATTTTGCTTTTAAAGGAACTATCTTCAAATACAGTCACATTCTGAGGTACCAGGCGTTAGGACTTATATATGTGAATTCAGCCTATAACAGTCTTATTTTTGCCTTACACTTGAATGTTAGTTCTACAGACTTCATAGTTGTCTTATATAGTAGCCAGTAGTCACATGCAGCTATTTACATTGAGATTATTTAAAATTAAATGAAATTAAAAATTCAGTTCTTCAGTCACAGTCTCCATATTCCAAGTGCTTAATTCCCACAGTTGGCTAGTGCCTGCACATTGACCAGCATAGACACGGCATGTTTCCATCATTGCGGACATTCTCTTGGACAGTATTGCTCTAGAGCCTCTTTGTCTAAAATGAAGCCAATCCCTTTGGATTCTATGGAGAATAGATAATATTAAACACATGCTAGATACATAGCAGGCTGCTCAATCGATACGAGCTGAACATCGACTCGGCGGTAAGTGAATGGTAATCAGGACTAGAACCCACTCTTCCTGTCCCATTGTCCCCCAGAATAACCACAAATGAGTAAGCCATTGGGAAATGTAGGACACAAAGAAATCAGGCAAGAGATGAGGTGGGACAACAAAGACAGTCTGAAACACTTGCCATAAAACATTACTTTTATACCGAAATCAGAATAAGCATTCTATTTAATCCTCACAAAAAAACTTTGTAAAGAAGGTATTATTACACCCACTGCCTGAATGACAAATGAAATATACGCAGCTCAGGAGGCCAGGTGACTTCTCCAAGGCCACATGGTCCAGAGTCAATGGCAATGTTAGGCCTCAAATCTACTGCTTTCTCTTCATGCCCCTAAAATAACTAAAAACTGGGAAGTCATTCAGAAACACATCACTAAGGTGACAGAGAAATTTAAACCCAGCTCGAACTCCAACCCCCTTCTACAATGGTGGCTTCCCAAAGGTTTTGATCCTGGTCCCCTCAGCAAACATTTTTGAGCAATGCACACACATACACACAATATACATATGTGTGTGTACAGATTTATTTATAAATTTTAAAAATTGCTGTAATATCATATACATTATGAAACATACTCAAAACTACATACTAAAAATATAAAAATAAATGTAATAAAAGTTCCAGTTCATTTTCTCATACTCCAGTGTTGTTGCACATACCCCCTCCCCCCCCCCCCCAGGTTTTGGGCCCCTAACTTTGGAAACCAGTGCTGTAAGTTGTGTCGCACTAAGAAGGAACATGCTGTAGAGCGTAGAGGCGTGGAAATCTCAGCTGTCGGCTCATCCTAACACTCTGGAAAACAGCATGATTGGATCTCAACGTACTCAATATCAGCCACATTCCTAGAGCTACAGGGCTTTTGAGTATTTCTCTGCACCAGTAGTACAGGTAGTATGGCATTTGTCATTGGTTCTTACTGTATTTCAAAGAATTAATTTAAAACTATCATTCAGAGGTTTCTCCTGGCTTTGTGTCCCATCCATGAAAGGCAGAGAAATGGGCAGAGCAACAGTTAAATGTATCAAGAGGGTTCTTCTTCCCTAAGAGATAACAATAAATACTGTCATCTTTGCTGAAATGAAGTGAGAATTGATGACAATTAGTTGATTTACCTGCATCACCCAGATTTATTTTTGTTGTTGTTCTTGTTATTATGGCCATTGACCACTTTCTGGTAACAGTGATAACAGTGTTCTTGTGCTTCCAGCTTAAAAGCATTGGCATGTGTTTGTGGGATCTCTTTCCTCTCTTTCTCTGTCCCTCTATGTCTTTTTCTGTCTTTCTCTCAAGCAGTGAGAGGATATAGGTGTTATTATCTCCCTTTTACAGGTAAAGAACCTGACTTGAGAGGTTAGATCACACAGCTAATAAATGGTAAAGTCAGGAGATGAACCAAGTTTTCTGCTCCAGAGCCAATGCGCTGAGGGAAATTCTGTTGAAACTGGTTGATGGTATGCAGTTGGGAGAAAAGACACTGTAGATCCCAGAACCACTGCAGGTCGGTGCACCTCCCTCCACACCCAAAGTCCTGACTGAACTTCATCTTGCGCTGAGAGATTAGCAGAGCTTTACATCAGTGGTCCCATGGGTTTAGTGGAGGCTGTTCCTACATTTGGTATTCAGCCAGTACAAAGCCTCTAAGAGAAGCCCAAAGCAATATGAGCCCCTGGTGTGTGCAAGGCCAGCCAATTGACAAATGCAAATCAACTCACAGAGGTTCAGAAGTGAATCAATGAGACCCCTCCCTCCATTCCTTCCTCCCTCCCTCCCTCCTTCTCTCCCTCCCTCCCTCCCTCCCTCCTTTCTCTCTCTCCATCTCTCTTTCTTTCTTTCTTTTTCTCTTTCTTTCTTTCTTGTCAGAGGATGGGAGATAGTGAGGCAGATTTCTGCATGATTGCCAACCCAAATCCACCCTGCAAGCCCCGTCTGGAGCTGATGCTTGAATCAATAGAGCTATTTTTAGTAACTGAGACTGATATGCCTGGACCAACTGAGTCATCTTCAGTGCCCAGGGCCTATGCTCAAACCAATTGAGCCACTGGCTGTGAGAAGGGAAGAGGGAGAAAAGGGGGATAGGGAGAGGAAGAGAAGCAGAGAACCACTTCTCTTGTGTGCCCTGACTGAGAAGCGAACCTAGGAAGTGAACCCGGGATGTGAACCCAGGATGTCCATATGCTGGGATGACGCTCTATCCACTGAGCCAACCAGCCAGGGCCAAGATTGTTTTCTTAAAAGATATTTCATGGATTGAGTAGAGTCCATGACTGTTCACTTGTGTCAGCAACAGATACTTAAACAATTCTTTGAATCCAGCCCTTCTCTTTAGCCTGGCTCCTCTTATTGCTCTGGTTCAAATGTCCTCCTAGTTAGACGTTATCTGAGACCTCCCATGCAGTTTTCGCCACCTGCCTCTGTGTCTCACGCTACCAGTGTCCTCTTTTGAAACACAGGTCTAAGGATGGCACCCTTCATCTAAGAACACCATTGATACCACATTACAATGAGATCATGTTAAAAATCTATAGTATAGCATTCAAGTTTCCTTATCTTGTTCCACATTAACTTTGCAACCTTTTCTCCCACCACCCCACTTTCCTTTATCCTATCTTTCAGCCTCTCCAGTCTAATCACTGTTCTCTAAAAATAGCGAGCAATTTCATGCCTCTCTGCTTTGCTCATGATCCATCCTCTGCCTGGAATGTCCTTTGCCTCCTTAACCTGCCCCCTCTGGTGGAATCTTCTTCATCCTTCCATGAGCAGCTCAGATGCTGCCTCTTCAGCGCAGATCTCCACCCCCACCGAGTGGGATGTGCCACTCTCTGCTCCAGGCTCCTTAATGCTCCCTTCATACCTCCCATCACAAGGAACTTTGGCTAGTGGTTCCCATGATATTTTGGCTCATGAGATGGTGGACTCTTAGGGAACAGAGAGCACACTGTTATCTTTGTGTCCTTGGAGTTGGTGCCTGGGAGGCATTTCAAAAATGGATTTTACTCATATAACTGAGTGGTTTTGAAGAACTAAATTCCTACTAGATCTGAGATAAGCAGCAAGAAAGAAAGCACAAATTTAGTAAGAAAAAATTACTTATTTAAGCATATAGTCACTCCACTTAAACTATTAAAGTAAGACTTAGGTGCATTTTTAGAATAGTTGGAAGACTTATATTGGTTTTCCCCGAGTATCCGTATTGTGCCTAAAGTGGAAAGAGCACCAGGTTGGAATGGACAGATAAGAGTTTTTAATCTTAGCTCTGTTATTGACTTAGCTGTATGCCCTTTGACAAGTCAGTTCTCCTTTCTGATTCTATTATTATTATTATTATTATTATTATTATTATTATTAAGTGATAGGTGGAGAGGCAGAGAGACAGACTCCCTCATGCATCCTACCCAGGATCCACCTGGCAAGCACCTACCAGGCGATATTCTGCCCATCTGGGGCCGCTGGCCCATCACTTGGCAACTGAGCTGTTTTTAGCACCTGAAGTGAGGCCATGGAGCCATCCTCAATGGCCAACTTGCTCAAACCATTCGAGCCATTGTTGTGGGAGAGGAAGAGAGAGAGAGGGAGAGAGAGAGAGAAAAGCAAAAGGGGAAGGGGTATAGAAGCAGATGGGTGCTTCTCCTGTGTTCCCTGACCAGGAATCAAACCCAGAACTTCCACAGGCCAGGCCAATGCTATACCACTGAGCCAGCCAACCAAGGTTTTTCATTCTTTACTTGTAAATGTTCATGTTAGGTAAAATGACTTTTAAAGTGTCTTCTAATTCTTTTCTTTTTTTTTTAATTTTTATTTTATTCATTTTAGAGAGGAGACACAGAGTGAGAGAGAGAGAGAAAGAGAGAAAGGGGGGAGGAGCTGGAAGCATCAACTCCCATATGTGCCTTGACCAGACCAGTGCAGGGTTTTGAACTGGCAACCTCAGTGTTCCCAGGTCGACGCTTTATCCACTGCGCCACCACAGGTCAGGCAAGTGTCTTCTAATTCTTGAATTTGATGATTCTTTTCTAGTTAGAAAAACTAAGTCTTTATTTCCCTTTGAGTGTGGTGATCTCTTAGCTATAAGAGCAGACATTGTCTTATCATAAAACACCTTTGTCTCACTCTGGCCTCATTACATAACATTTAGGTATTAGAGTACAGAATATTTTATGAAGTGGGAGTTCCTGATACAAAGGATAAAACAAAAAACAAAAATATCTAATAAAAAAACTTTTTATTGCCAAAACATCAGGGCTTTGTCCCTTTAAAGTTTAAAGGTTACTCATTAGGGTAAGGTATAGACCTTTGAAATAGTAGCTGGCCTGTTGGGTTCATAGAGACGAAGGAGAGAATAAAGTGGTCAGGTCATATGTGAAGATGGTTTGGAGGGGAAAGAGAGATGCTTGGATGCTGAATTTTGAACTCAGGTCTTTCGGAAGGGCATTCTTATACTATGTCACAGGTACAAAGAAAATTGGAAATCCTCAAGATAGTTAATGGACCTGGGTCACTGGCTCCTGCTGGGTGCTGTGACAGTTCCCTTTTGTACAACAAGAAACCTGAAAGTGACCCTCCTCATATTCTGAAATGCTGTTTTACCCATTTTGGGGGCTTTATTATTTTGGAGCCACTTTAGGTTCATAGCAACATTGAGAGGCAGGAACAGAGAGTTTCTATATACCATTGGCCCCTCCTCCTAGTATCCTGTACCAGCGTGGTTCATTCAATCAAGGAGCCTACACTGATGCATTGTTACCATCCAAGTTTCACAGTTTGCATTGTGAACACTCGGTGTTTTATACTCTGTGACTTCTGACAAATGTATAATGCTATATATCCACAATAACAGTATCATTGAAACAATAGTTTCAATGTCCTAAAAATCCTGTGTTCTGTCTAGTCACCCCTCTTTCCCCCCTAACCTCTGGAAAACTGATCTTTTTATTGTACTCATAATTTTGCCTTTTCCAGAATGCCATATAGTTAGAATCATACATTATGTGTGATTTTCTGATGGGCTTCTTTCACTTAGTAACATGCATTTGAGGTTCCTTTATTTCTTTTCATAGCTTGATACTTCATTTCCTTTTAGTGCTGAATTATATTCTGTAGTCTGGATGTACCATAGTTTAGTTAGCCATGAAGGACATCTTGGTTGATTCCAAGCTTTGGCAATTATAAATAAAATTTTGATAAACATCTGTGTGCAAGTTTTTGTGTGAACATCTATTTTTAACACCTTTGGGTAGATACCAAGGAGTGTGATTGCTGGATTGTATGGTAACAGTATGTTTAGTTTTTCTCAGAAACCACCAAATTGTCTTTCAAAGTGGCTGTACTATTTTGTATTTCTACCAGCAATGAGTGAGAATTCCTGTTGCTTCACGTTCTTGACAGCAAAAGGCATGTAGTGGTATCTTGTTTTAATCTTCAGTTCCATATATATATATATATGTAGTGGTATCTTGTTTTAATCTTCAGTTCCATATATATATATATATATATATATATATATATATATATATATATATATAACATCTTTTCATATGCTATTTGCCACCTGTGTATCTTCTTCAGTGAGGTGTCTGTTCAGATCTTTTGCCCATTTTTTTAGTTAAGTTGTTTATTTTCTTACTGTTGAGTTTTGAAAGATTTTAGTATATTTTGGATAATAGTCCTTTATCAGATGCCTTTTACAAATAATTTCTCCTGGGCTGTGGTTTGCCTTCTCATTCTTTTGTCAGTGTCTTTTCGCAGCATAATTCTTTTTCCTTTTTTTTTTTTTTAAAGATTTTATTTATTAATTTTAGAGAGAGGAGAGAGAGAGAAAGGGGAGGAGAAGGAGCAGGAAGCACCAACTAGTATAGTAGGTTCTCATATGTGCCTTGACTGGACAAGTCCAGGGTCTTGAACCTACAACCTCAGCATTCCAGGTCGATGCTTTATCCACTGTGCCACCGGAGGTCAGGCTGCAGCATAATTCTACTTCTGAATTGCTTAGGCAGAAACTCCACTTATCCAGTAATTTCTTTCTAGCCTGTAGAAATAGGCTTTTTAAATTGTATTTATTTATTTATTTTTAGTTTATTTGAGCCAAACTGATGGCATATGCTGGAGAGCAGGATCTCAAATACTTCTCGAAATAGGTTTGCTTTTATTTGTATTTCCCTGACCTAGGAATTAATAAAAAGTGAAGTTAGAAAAATAATCGGTGGTCAAATCTGAGTTATAACTTGCAATGTGTGTTTCAAATATTTGTTGAGGGAGGGAGTGTCTTGGCTTGACAGACTTCAACCCAATTTCTGAAGCTTACTTTTGCTACATGTGAAGTTATAGAGCAAGGGATGCCAATTCCTGATCCATAAGCCCCTCAGGAGATAAAATTTCTTTCTTATTGAGTACATGTATTGTGATGGCAATGTTTGTCCACTAGAATATGAACTAAGTATGTGGTTAGATGCTTTGTGAATGCAAAGCAATTTCCCGAGAGGATTAGCTGGAACCTTAGAGAGGTCTTCTGTTTTAGGAGGGCTTAGACATGGAAGGGCTTAGCCTCCTGAGTATTTGAGAGAAAGTGGTCAGTGTAGTAAGCAGCTCTAGTAACAGAATGCCATAATGTTGGAGGGAGGCCAAGTATATATTATGACAACTGTGAATCCTTTTATAGATGCTGAAGATAATGCTGGTGGTTGTATTATAGCTATTGTTGACTTAAAAGTACACAAATTCCTTTCAGTGAGTTCTCCCCAATACTAGGATTTGAAAGTGTTGCAAGAACTCTCAGAGGCTATGGAGCCAGTATAGTTAGATGGCAAAATCATGAGACACTATAATGTTTTCAGTCTGCTGAGGAAGACTGCATTATGCATTCTCTGCTGTATGTGTGAAGGCAGATATCATGGGACTGGTTTCAATAAACAAAACATTTTCAGCCCTGCTGGGTAGCTTAGTTGGTTAGGGGGTTGTCTTGATATGCCAAGGTTGAGGGTTTGATCCTAAGTCAGTGAACATATAAAAATCAACCAATGAATGCATAAATAAATGAAACAAGTCAATGTCTCTCTCTCTAAAATCAATAAATTAAAAAAATTTAAAATCCCCTTTAGATCCTATACTAATTGAAAATTAAATATCATGTTTTATTCTAGAGATTGGGAAGCTATATTGGGAGCTATAATAAATTAAAATGAAGATTGTATTCTGAGAAATGGTGAATCTTAAAAACATGCCATGTGAGGAATAGCCCAAGGAACAAAGCCAATCTCTCAATATCTGATGAACTGTCATATATATAATGGAGGAGAAAACTGGTTCCAAGAAAGGAAAACCCAGGACTAATGGGGTAGGCTGATATTGTTTCAATGTAGAAGAAAATCTTTGAGCTATTTTATAGCATAGTGCATCCCTTTTCACATTGTAGCAGTAATAGAAAATGACAGAATTTTTAGAGCTCACTGTGGAAAAGTCCAATGACTCCTGACTGCCCGGTGGCTGAGCTGTTTAATATCTGGGTAACCTGTAACTTTCTCACAACACAGGAAACCAAGCAGAATTTAGAAATTACCCAGGTGGGGTGTTATAATGGCAATTTAAAAAAGTTATGTACTTTTTATGTACAGTTTTATAAGTTCTGAGATATGCATGAACTCACATAATCCCCACCATGATCAAGATACAGAACAATTCTACCGTCTTCCTGTGTAGTCTAATCCACCCAATCCCTAACCACTGTTAACCACTGATCTATATACTCTAGTCCAGGGGTGCCCACACATTTTCAGCTTGCGAGCTACTTATAAGATGACCAAGTAAAAATGATCTATCTACAATAAAAATGCAAAACATAAATTTATTTCTTCTATATTATCATTATTTAAGTCACTATTATTACTGTTTAATATTGTGTATTCTTCTTTCACCTTTCTCCTTCTTGGCTCTCTTTTCGGAGGAAAGTCAATGTCATAGTTTTGATGAACAGTCCGGAAAAGCCGCTCCACATTTCCCTTCTTTGGAATAGCAATGGCACACAGACAGATGAGGCAAACGCACTTAGAATATGACATAGTGAAAAAACTCCCCTCCCATTCTGTATGAAAGTGGTAGGTGTTAGGCTTCTTACTCGGACCAGCTACGGCACTCATTTTTATACCCTTTGTTGTATTTAGTTTAAATAAATTGAAGGCTAACTACGCAGCAATGTAACTGAACAAGTTAGCGCGGTTTAACGCGCATGCGTAGGGTGTCAAAAGTTCAGACATAAGATTGGCTACCCTGTATGCCAATCAAAAGACAAATGTCTTATTAATGTCATGCGATCTACCCACACTTCCTTTGCGATCGACCAGTAGATTGCGATCGACGTATTGAGCACCCCTGCTCTAGTCCTATAGTTTTGCCTTTTTCAGAATGTTATATAAATGGAGTCACACAGTACCCAGTCTTTTCAACCATGTTTCTTTCACTTAGCATAGTGTTTTTGAGATTCATCCATGTTGTCAAATCATCCATTGTTTCTTCCTTTTGCATATTGGGATAATGCTCTAACCAACCGAGCTATTTGGCCAGGGCACATGGTATGTTCCATTGTTTATACACAATGTCTATACATTCACTACCTGAAGAATATTTGGGGCACTTCTAGTTTTCATTCTGGCATGTGAGGAGCTTGGAGGTCATCTCTCCATTATAATAAATAAAAAGCTGAATGAACTGAAAATCAACAACTTTTCTTAGATTTATCAGAAAATTGAGATCACAGGACAAACTGCTCGCCCCCCCCCCAAATTGTAGAGACAAACAAGTGGATACAGAAAATCACAATGTAGAAGCAGAAACCCATGGTGTAACCCTCCGTGGGAGCCAGTTTCTTTACCAAGTACATCATGTCAAGCTATATCCAAATTTAAATATAGCCATGATGTTAGAATTATCAGTCCAGGAATTTAAAACAACTATGGTTAATATACTAAGAGCTTTATTGGAAAAAGTAGACAATAAGCAATAACAGATAGGTAATATAAGCAGAGAAATAGAAATTTTAAAAAAAATCAAGAAGAAATGCTAGAAATCAAAGATACTGCAATAAAAATGAAGATGACTTTGATGGGTTTCTTAGTAGACTGAACACAGCAGAGGAAAGAATTAGGGAACATGAGGATATGTCAATGGAAATTTCAAAAACTGAGAAGCAAAGAGAAAAAAGACTTAAAAAATGAAACAATATCCAAGAATGGTGGGACAACTACAAACCGTGTAACATACACATAATGGGAATATCAGAAGAAAATAAAAGGGACAGAAGAAATATTTAAAACAATATTGATTGAGAATTTCCTAAAATTTATATCAGACACCAAACCACAGATCTAGGAAGTTCAGAAAACACCAAGCAGCAGGATAAATGCTAAGAATATTTGGTTGTTTCCACTTTGGAGTGGATAGGGGTAAATATGCTATAAACATTTGTATACAGATCTTTATATGAATATAAGTGTGTGTGTGTGTGTGTGTGTGTGTGTGTGTGTGTGAAGAAGAGAGAGAGAGAGAGAAGAGAGAAGGACAGACAGGGACAGATTAATAGGGAGGGAGATAAGAAGCATCAGTTCTTTGCTATGGCACTTTAGCTGTTCATTGATTGCTTTCTCATATGTGCTTTGACCAGGGGGCTCCAGCCAAGCCAGTGACCTCTTGCTCAAGCCAGCGACCTTGGGCTCAAGTCAGTGAGTATGGGGTCATTTCTATGATCCCACACTCAAACCGGCAACCCTGCACTCAAGCTGGTGAGCCTGCGCTTAAGCCAGATGAGCCGACACTCAAGCTGGTGACCTCAGGGTTTCAAACTTAGGTTCTCTGTGTCCTAGGCCTATGCTCTATCCACTGTGCCATGGCCTGGTCAGACAACTGTTCATTTTTTGAAGAGTGAAATTTCTCGATCATAGGATGAGCTATGCTTAACTTTATAAGAAACTGTCAATTGTTTTCCAAAGCATATGTACTGTTTCGTATTCCCATCAGCAGTGAAGGAGTGTTCTTGTTGCTCTGCATCCTCACCAGCATTTGGTGTGGTTTTTTGTTTTAAAATTTTTAATAATTCTAATAGTATTTTTATGTTTCAATTTTCATTCCTTCAATGAACACTACTATTGAGATTCGTGTGTGTGTGTCTTTCACATATTTTCTTTACTTAAACTGTTCACATCTTTTTGCCAATTTAAAATATTAGACTTTGTTATTGTTGAGTTTTAAGAGTTCTTTATATATTCTTACAAGTACTCTTTGCCAGATACATAATTTGCAAATATTTCTGCCTAGTCTATGACTGGTCTTTTAATTTTAAAAACTTTTATGAGTACACATTTTTTTTTTTTATTTTGAAGAAAGCCAGTTAAAAATTTTGTCTTTCATGAATCATGCTTTTGGATTTGTAGCAAAGATCTTTTTGCTTAATCAAAGTAACAGAGGTTTTCTCCTATGTTTTCTTTTAAATGCTTGATAGGTTTACATTTTCTATTTGGGCATATTATCCATGTTGGGTTTATTTTTGTGTAAGATGTGAGGTGTCCATTGAGGTTCACTTTTTTTTTTTTGTATGGATGTTCAACTGTTCTAACTCTATTTGCTGAAATGGCTATTCTTTCTCCATTGAAGTGTTTTTGCCCCTTTGTCAAAACAAAATCAATTGACTAAATTTGCATCAGTTTATTTTTGGACTCTATTAGTCCTGGGTCCTGCTAAAATCTCTGTTAATATTTGTTTGTGCTATTGAGCCAGCCCATCCAATGAATTTCTTTTACTTCAGAAACTGTATTTTTAAGATATAAAATTTCTACTTTGTTCTTTATTTCTTTTTAATTTTTTTGTTCTTTTTTATGGTGAGAACATCTGTATATCCACTTATTTCAAGAGTGCTCATCATTACTGCACGCAGCATGGTTATAATACTCACTTTAAAATTATAATGCCAACACCTGAATAATCTTGGATTCAGCATCTGCTAATGGTCTTTTCCTTTAACAACTGTGCATATTTCTGCCTGACCAGGAGGTGGCCTAGTGGATAGAGCGTTGGGCTGGGATGAGGAAGACCAGGTTCGAGACCCCGAGCTCACCAGCTTGAGCGCGGGCCCATCTGGCTTGAGCAGGGGCTTGCCAGCTTGGACCCAAGGTCGCTGGCTCCAGCAAGGGGTTGCTCAGTCTGCTGAATGCCCGCGGTCAAGGCAAATGTGAGAAAGCAGTCAATGAGCAACTATGGTGTCGCAAGGGCAACGAGAAACTAATGATTGATGCTTCTCACCTCTCTCCGTTCCTGTCTGTCTGTCCCTATCTATCCCTCTGTCTGACTCTCTCTCTGTCCCTGTAAAAAAATAAAAACAAAACAAAAAAAACTACTGATTGATGCTTCTCATCTTTCTCCGTTCCTGTTTGTCTGTTCCTCTCTCTGACTCTCTCTGTCCCTGTAAAAAAATAAATAAATAAATAAAAATTAAAAAAAATAAGAACTGTGCATATTTCCTTTTTTTTTTTTTAAATCTAGTAATTTTGAATTGTATTCTAGAATTTAAAATATTTTGTTGTGAGATTCTGCGTTCTATTACGATCCTCTGGAGAAGTTGTTTTTTTTTTTCCTTTTTACAGGGACAGAGAGAGTCAGAGAGAGGGATAGATAGGGACAGAAAGACAGGAACAGAGAGAGGTGAGAAGCATCAATCATGAGTTTTTCGTTGTCGTTGCAACACCTTAGTTGTTCATTGATTGCTTTCTCACATGTGCCTTGACCGCGGGCCTTCAGCAGACCGAGCAATCCCTTGCTGGAGCCAGCGACCTTGGGTCCAAGCTGGCGAGCTTTTTGCTCAAGCCAGTTGGACTCGCGCTCAAGCTGGCGAGCTCAGGGTCTCAAACCTGGGTCTTCCACATCCCAGTCCGACGCTCTATCCACTGCGTCACCGCCTGGAGAAGATTTATTGTTATCAGCTTTCTATAGCAGGCAATGCACCTGATTAGGCTCATACCTAAAGCTGTGTCTTGCCTTCCGAGAGTGGTACCATGGTTCCGTGTCAGTTCTGTTTTCAAAGCGTCTGCTGTGCTGTGTGTCTGCCCAACACACGCACCGTTCAAATGTCAGTCTCTTACTTGGGCAGTGGTTTATATATTATAGTTTAGCTCTCAAAGGCTTTTCTGTTCTTCTCTGGGACTATTCTGTGCATGCATAACCCAGGGATGAGTCTGAAACTGTGTTCATACAGAATGAAAGGATTTCCTTCTGCAGCTTTCTCAACCTGGGAACTACCCCGACACTTGCCAGCTCCCAGGGCTCTTTTTCCCAGCCTCCTGGCTAGAAAACCAGTGTTCCTTTCAGAATTTTAGTCCATGCACTTTTATACAACTTGGAGCACCAGTGCCTTTTGGGCAACTCAAAAGAATAAAGAGAGAATAAAATAATAAGAATCCTTCCCACACTCTTCAAACCATGGAGATTCCTTTCACCAAATACTGAAAACTGACGGTTTGTCTCAGGGTTCAGGTGCCCACTGCTGCTGCCACCATGACAGTAAAACCCCGGGACTAGGGCTGGCGTTAAGGAGAAAAAAAGAAAAAGGAATAAAAATAAAAAACTGTAAGGTATTCCCTTGTATTCCTCAGCATCAGGGGCCCATTTTCCTGATCCTCTAGCTAAAAAATGGTTGTTTTTTTCCCCAGATAATCTGCTGACTAAACCTGTAGCACAGTTCTAGGACTCAGCCTACCCTCAGATTAAAGCCAAGAGCTAAAGTAATAATACTAGTAATAATAATAAAGTAAATAGAAAATCCGAGTGAGCTTACTGCCAAACAAGTTGTTCAGGTTTGATTTCCTGTCTCAACCTATTTGCTCCTATTTACTGTTCAGAGTCCCCAACTAGTTAGTCGCCCTTGTATTCTGTCCAGAGGTTTTAGTTTGAATTGATGGGAGAGGTGGGCTGTCATGGGCTTACTCTGTTTTGATTAAACATTGGCAATGACAATTTAAATACTGGGTGGTGATTCTTTCAGATCGTTGTTCTCAAACGTAGCAAAAACTTGAATTAACCAGGAAACTTAAAAAATAGATATTCCAGGGCCCTACCCTGGGCTCATCTCTGAAGATCAGAAGCCAAGAATCCATAGAAGCTGCTTCTTGGTTTCAGATGGAGCCAACCTGGTGCTGGCTAGGGGTCCCCAACTTAGGGCCCCAGCTAGAAGTGTGGGAACCCTGGGTTGAGACGATCTCCAAGGACCTTTCCAATCCTGAGATCCTTAGGCTGTGTATTATTCAGAATATTCCATTCATAAAGCTGCTTGTTAAGTATTATCAAATTTTTACCTGAAGCTCTAGATCATATGGGTCATCTCAAATAATATAACAGAGCAGACAAAAATAAAAAAGATCTATATCTGTATTTATATCTGTATCTATCTAATTGGTGGGAAGAAAAACAAGATATTAAAAGCAATGGGAGAGTGAACTCACAACCTATAAGATTAGTTTGTGGCAATTACAATTTCTTGCAATAGTAACAGCGTGGATTCTAAATCTACTTTATATGGTGTGAGCCAGGAGGAATGCCATGTATGCTCTAGTCTGAGGATTAGTGGTTTCATTAAGAGTCTCCTTTTCTCCCGAGGATTAGCCCTCGCCATGTGTTTGACAAAATTCTTTTGGTTAAAGACAGTTTCTGCTTATGTGCTAGGAATTACTATTGAGTTTAAGTTTATTTTTCATAAAAATTTATTTCTAAGAGACCTCAGAGGAATGATTTGAGCTCACTTCTATAATGCTAGAAGAGGAAACCAGCCCGAGGGGGGAAGTGTCTTCAGGGGGTCAGAGCTAGGCTTAGCAGCCAGAGTTTGACTCCTAGGCCATGTGTTTTCTCTCTGAGCTGAGCCAGGTGGGATCTTGGATGCAGGGTCTCCTGGCCTGCTGACTGAGCTGGGTCAGATAGCTGTAGTGGGTTGTGGCTGAATTCCATGCAATGCATTTCAGTGGGCACTTTGACCTAAAAATGTTTTAGCTCCTGGATTTGTGGCTATAAAAATATTGGCAACCAAAATGGCCAACAGCTCATAAGGTGCCAACAAGCTGGCTATCTGGGCACTGGGAAGTAGATAGCTCCTGGCCACCTCTGGAACACCCC
The DNA here is from genome assembly GCA_037038555.1 of Rhynchonycteris naso. Classification (NCBI taxonomy): domain Eukaryota; kingdom Metazoa; phylum Chordata; class Mammalia; order Chiroptera; family Emballonuridae; genus Rhynchonycteris; species Rhynchonycteris naso. The sequence goes on from CM072995.1 coordinate 335,816,829, forward strand.
ACCCCCATTCCATCTCTTTGCAAAGTGCCACATGGTATTATTGTATAGTCAGTGTTTAATCGGGGGAGCAGAACCAAGATGAGTTGTGAATAAAGGACTTCTTACAGGAATCAGACCTTGTGAAATTGTAGGAAGAGCTGGGGAAGTGAGAGTTTGAAAGGGTGAGTTGGAGAATCAGAGCTGTCGCCAACCAGTCCATCTGAAAAGCCAAGTGTTCCTCTTTTGGTGAACTCAAAAGCACAACCATACACGAGGGGTTTTGTGTGTGGTGTGTGTGAAAGGTTGTTCTGGCTTAAACAGCTTGACGGTATGAATCACTATAGATAGCGAGACTGAAGTAGTAAGAGCTGTCACACTTCGCAGGTAATGCTCCTGACGCTTTGTTTACATTTGTCATGAACAATCTGGAATTGGCCTGATTCACTCCATTGTGAAACCGTGTGACAGTTTTGGTATGATGAAGCTTTGGAGTGTGGTGTTCTGGAATCAGCATACTGTGGGACACACTCCTATACTTTCTGAAATTAGCTTCCTCATTTGTAAAATGGGGCCAATAATAACCACCTCATAATATTGTTTTGAAGTAGGTAAAATGGTAGATGCTCAATAAAATTTGTTCTTTTCATATCTCAAGGCTGTCTTTCCCCCACTATATGTAGGACATGTCCTGTTTCTCAGAATATCTCCATTTAGAAATGCTTTTAATGTCTAAGTGTTGGATTTTGATAATGAATACAGGTGTATAATTTATATTCAGCATTCCTGGCATTTCATCAGGTCCCAGATTCCTAGGAGCAACAAGTTGGGATGTGTGTGGACAGTGAGGAAGATGATTGACTGGCAAGGGAAATACCTGAGAAGAAGCTCTTTGCTTTTACCCCACAGGAGAGAAACAGAGCACTTGTTAAGTAGTTACAAATCTATTGACATGAAATGGTGTATAAAAGTGAGGGTGGTGACGTCAGTTATCCTGGAATCCTGCAGTTTTCCAGGATCAGAAGATAGAGATTAAGCATGAGAGCAGACAGGGGAGAAAAGTTGAAGGCAGAGAACCATAAAATCAGACCTTGAAAAGTATAACTTTCTGGAGCCATTCATTTTAGAATACAGACCTATACCTTGAATAGCACCCAAGGGTAATACTGTATCATAGATGGTCTGAATTGTTTGTTAAATTTGAATTTAACAAAACAATAGTGCTCATGAGTTTCTTAAACATGAAGAAAAAGTTAAATTACATTCAAAGTACTCTGTTGAGGAATCTGTGGAGCTACCTTATCATTTTTAGAAAGATTTTAACCAATAGTAATTAAAATAAAAATGATTTCCTTCAGGATAAAATTTATACACCATGGACCTTTTATTATCCAAAGTAGGATAATAGGCACTGCTTTGCATAACAGTCTGAGCATATGGTAATAATTGCATAAATATTTAAAAAGTAGAGTTCGGTATATACAGGGCAAATCAGACTCTGAACCTAACTCATAGAATATGGAAGATTCTCTTGTAGTCTTTCAAAAATGCAGTTACTTACTTGACTGTTGGAGGACACTGACAATATATTCCCTACCTATATTTTTCTATAAAATGTTGACAATCATGACAAATCCAAATTTAGGTACTTATCCGATTGAGCAAGTAATTGACCTGAATGCACTCCAATAGGAAATTGAGATGTAAATCCACTTTTTAAAAATTTAAATAAAAAGTGTGTGTGTGTGTGTATATATATATATATATATATATATATATATATATATATATATATATATTAATGTACAGTAATGACATTTTACCTTCCAGCTTATCTCTTAAGTTTACACCCTCAAGATTTGAAAAATACCAGGTGATGATAAAGAATCTATGTTCTGTAAAGTCAATACAGTCTTCTATATTTTTAATAGAATTGCTCAGGAAGCTTATCTGCTTAAGTTTTAGGAATTTCTTTCTACTTTATCTACAGAAACACTAATCACTTGAAAAATGTAAGGTTAAGGCAACTTGTCCTTTTTTATTTTTGCAACATCTTAAAGCTAGGTTAAAAAATGGTTTTGGCATCATTTTCTATTGCTCTAGTTTCCTGGGTTTCTTGTGTCTTTTATTTCAACTATTTCCCTTTCAGGTACTATAAATGACAATTTACATTCATTTGAACACAGGTGAGTTGCTTGCGTTTTCTAGTGAGATAAGCATTTAAGGCTTTTTCTATTCACTTCTTGGCTGGATTTTGCCAGAACCAGGGAACAGAGAACTAACTGGTGTGGGAATTGGGAAGCCGGGCTCTGAGTTTTCCTCTGTGATTTTTAACAGTCCTTGGTTACTAGGCTCAGAAATGACTGGCAACTTACAGCAAAGGCATCTTATTGGAAGGATAGCAAAGGCCCACAGAATCAGTAGAGGGCTGAAAACCAGGCTTGAACATGGGCAGGCCCAAGGTCTTTCCAGAGGCTGGGGTGCAGGAACCCCAGCAACAAACTTGCGGCAGGACCAAAATGGTGAAGTCAATGCTAGGATGAAATGCAACATCAGATTCCAGGGAGGTTGGCCTGGTCTGGATGACAATCCCACCCTTGTTCTAGATATGTGCGGAGCCTCCAGTAACGGCCCACGGGGTTCCATCCTGTAATTCCTTAGGAGGAAATTGGAATGCAGTCTGAAAACAGAAATTGCATGCTGGGCAGATAGCTTTGTCCTCTGTTGTGCTATGTGGCATTTCTAAAGTTGCTTCCAGCTTTAACATGGGCAGCGCTTCTCCCATAAAAGCCTTTGGGGGTTACCACATCTCAATGATGTTTACAACTGTGAATGCCTCTAACACCAGTGAGCAATAATAAGACAAACTGGAAGACAGTTATGAGCACTAGTGGATTATTTGTTGTCTGCTGGTGGTAACTGTATCACTATATATAATAGTGGTTGTATTAGTTCTCTATTGCTGCATAACAGTATTACCAACAAACTTAGCATCTTAAAGCAACACAGCTTGATTATCTTACAGTCCCTATGGGTCAGGAGTCCAGGGATAGCCCAGCTGGGTTCTCGGCTTAGGATCTCAACAAGCTGCAATGAAGGTGTCAGTTAGGGTTGTGGTCTCATTTGAGGCTCGATTGGAGAAAGAACCACTTGCAAGCTCACTCATGCTGTTGGCGGAATTCAGTTTCTCATGGCTCTAGGTAGGACTCAGAATTTCAGTTTCTTGCTGGTTGTTGGCTGCAGGCCACCCTCAGTGCCAAGAGACCACTTATAGGTTCTTGCTGTGGTGAGTCCGCCAACACGGCCACTTGGATGCCTCCAAGCCAGCAAGGGAGACACTCCAGCAAGACAGGCACTAGTCTTATGTAAGCACACGATCTGTACAGATCATCACACACATCCCGTCATTTTGACTGTATCCTATTGGTTAGAAGTGATTCACAGACCCCACGTAAACTCAAGGTATTCGCACAGGGGCACGAATACCAGCAAGTGTGGGCTAGGGCAAACCCATGAAGCTAAGAGCAGCGGAGCTGAATGGGACAACCCCAGAGCTGCCTAACATACCTATTTCTGTGCATCCAGCTTCCTTAAACCTCAGTCTGGGCAGCTATTTCATGTGGCTAACTGATGTAGGGGCAGAACAAATCATCACCCTCCATTCTTTCCAGCCCAGCTATAGCGGAGGGTGGGGGGTGGGGTGGGGGGTAAGAAGCCTCACCTGAGCTATTGCTTTCTAGCTGGTGTTTCCCTAGTTGTTGTGTGCAATTGAATCTAGTACCCTCCACTGAGCTACAGATTTTGTCTGTATGTGCCATTTGGTAAATTTTTGGTTTTAGTACATGGAAATTCTTTCTTCATTTACTTGCATGTACATGTTGTCTTTCTCAACTATACAGGAGTGGGCAAGAGTAGGTTTACAGTTGTGAGTAGTTTACTTTTATACTATTAATTATTGTATTATCTGTATTTTGCCCATCCTTGTCTTATAAATAAACACCTAAAGGCAGGAGCCATTTCTTTTTTTAAAATTCAGTGAAGGAGGGGAGGCAGAGACATACTCCCACACACACCCCAACTAGGATCCATCTGGCAAGCCTACCAGGGGGTGATGCCCTGCCCATCTGGGGCGCTGCTCCATTGCTCAACAACCAAACTCTTTAGTGCCTGAAGACATCCACACGCAGGGCCGGTTCTACCAACCGGCCAGGGCCTAATTTTTAAAAAAAGATTTTTATTCATTTTAGTGAGGAGAGAGAGAAAGAGGGAAAGAGAGAGAGAAGGAAACATCAACTCCCATTATGTGCTTTGACCAGGCAAGCCCAGGGTTTCAAACCAGCCACCTCAAGTGTTCCTATGTTGACAGTTTATCCACTGTGCCACCACAGGTCAGGCCAGGTACCATTTCTTATATCAGGAACCGCTTATAGGTCCTGCAAGTAGTGTAAAAGGCAGAGAACTTGAGAATAGCTCAAATTGCTTCTCTATTGGTATGAAAGAGGGGGTCTTGAGGTCAATGTGAAAATCTCTCCTCTTTTAGCTGCACTTGATTATACAAACAAAACGTGTATATTTGAAAGGGATGAGCTTACAAATGAGCAGAGTACTCTGAAACAATGTGTTTGTATCTGGAGGCAGGTGGGGAATGGATAAAGAGGGCCAATAGACGTGGCTGAGTCCTTGCATGCACTAGCAGTGTGACGCGGGACTTATTGCTTTAATTTCTGAGTCTGTGAACTCAGAGTCCTAGCTCACAGGGGTGATGCCTTTCCATACAGCACAGTGCCTGGCATATAGTAAACACATAGGGAATAGATGATGAATATGATGATAATCCTTTAAGACCCTGACCAGGAAGGGCTCGTGTCACTTCTTATGGCACTAGTTATGGGAGGTGCTGTTCATCCCATAGCAAAGGGGGGTTGGTGGTCAAGAAGATGCACACTTAACACATTATAACTTGTGTCTTCTCTTGGAGCTCATGGGGTGTAGTGTAGTTTCTTGAATGTGGAGGAAATCAGAAAGCTTACTGCTGCTTCCCCATTGCTGGAGCTGGGCCATTCACTAAGCGTGGTAAGAGGAGTGCTCCTGCCGCCCTCCGCTATAGACCACAGCTGGGGTATATGCTGGTGGTGCCCCGGCAGGGTACGGAGCACCCCCAAGCCTCTTTTCATTTCTGATCTCCCAACGGATGAAGGAAAGCACATGGGGTTTAGCGGGGTGACCCTGGCTAAGCAAGAGTCTCTTCAAAGCCATTTTCACTTCTGTAAAAATGGAGCCATATGGCCAAACAAAAGGACAGAATGTGGGAACATTTTGTAAACTTTGCATATCTAATGGAACCCAGGACGTATTCCCCAGACCAAGAATTTGCCCTTGTGGTTAGTTAGATACATTTTCATTTTCTCCCCAAAATGCCCTGACTGGACAAATGAAAATGTTAAATACATTTTAGAAAAATTTTAATTTTAACAATTTATGATTAAAATTACATTTTATAAATAATTTTTCCATAGACTTGATTGAGGATTGTTGCAAACTTTACAAAAAGACATACTGCAACAGAAACATTAAAATTACAGAAAAATATAGCTATACCCCTTCCTATTTAAAAATACATTATAAATCACAGCGTTTTCTTTGTGCAAAGTTTAAGAGAATGCTGTATTAGCCATGTTACACATTCACTCAAATGGAAGTAAACTTTAATAGTAACTTTCCATAATGGCACAGGCACAGGTGAAATAATTCATTCTTTCTTCCTAGGAATTAATGTACCTTAGGTCATTTTACCTTTATTTTTTAGGATGAATGAATTTAGCTTAATACAAATACACACATATGTGTAAATTTAAGTGTGTGTATATGTATGAAAACAAGTGTTTGTTTTGAAATTAAGTAAACCTCCAACGTATTTACAGTATTTTCAGAGAATGTGTTCTCCAAATCAGTCTGAGTACATCTTATTAACTCTTTAGAAGACAAATTAGTCAACTAATGTACATCCTCCATGGAAACTTCCAGTTTTCGCTGTGGTACAAAGAGGGTTCCTACAGAGGTTTTATTAGCACCATCAAAATCCATGCAGGACGAGCTCATCAATTTTATTGGTCCACCTGGGGTACGGAAGAAACTTTCGGCCACTAGTTGTGACCCTTTGGGTGTTACCGGAACAGGCTGATGGAAAGAGAGAAATGGAAAAAAGAAGTCAAACCCTGAGAAGACTGGCCTGGAAGGACATGTCACACGTGGGAGCCCTGTATACTTGGAGGTTGGCCGGGTGAGCCTGGGTGATTTTTTTTTTTTTTTTTTTTTTTTACAGGGACAGAGAGAGAGAGTCAGAGAGAAGGCTAGATAGGGACAGACAGACAGGAACGGAGAGAGATGAGAAGCATCAATCATCAGTTTTTCGGTGCAACTCCTTAGTCGTTCATTGATTGCTTTCTCATATGTGCCTTGATCGTGGGCCTTCAGCAGACCGAGTAACCCCTTGCTCGAGGCAGCGACCTTGGACTCAAGCTGGTGAGCTTTTGCTCAAACCAGATGAGCCTGCGCTCAAGCTGGCAACCTTGGGGTCTCGAACCTGGGTCTTCCGTATCCCAGTCCGACGCTCTATCCACTGCGCCACCACCTGGTCAGGCCTGGGTGAGGTTTACATGCTCAGCTGTCTGTGTTAAGGCAAGAAAAAAGCTCATGGTAACTCAGAAATATGGGCTTCCTGCATGCTTCGTCCTGGTTCGGAGAGCAGGCGGGCCTTCTCACTCCTCTCTCCCATCTGTTCCCTCTCCGAAGAAAAGCAGAAGCTAGTCTCGCATGACACTGCTAGTTGGGACTTAATAACCCAAGGAAAAATAATAAGTTAAATGGAAATACTCTCACCTGTTGTGCCCCCATCATAGCAATGGATTGTCCATTCAGTTGGTTCTGGCCCAGGACTGGAGAGTCATACCTGGTGGTCCTTCCTTGCTGAGTGCCTGCATTTTCCGGTATGACATTAAAAGCCTCTATTCTTGGAGACATGGGAAAAGTTCCGGGCTCGGGGCTGGCGGACACCTGCACACCAGGGGAAATGAGGCCCAAGTGCTGCAGGGTGAAGTTTACAATGGCTGAGCTTGGGGTCTGGACAGGAACGGGGTGGCTCGGAGTGAGAGCCGGGCTGTTCCCTACAGGGATGGCCGCCACAGAAGTTGGTGAGACCATTAGCTTCAAAGGTGTTACATGAAAAGAGGGAAAATTAACAGCAGTAAGTTCAGATGATGTCACTGGAATAACACCTGGAAAGAAAAGGGAGGAAATATCTTAAAAGCACAGGCATTTGTCTGAGATACTTACAAGGCTTAAGTGAACGTGAGGCTGACCCACACCGGAATAGTGTTCTACATGCACTCACCTGCGATGGGGGAGCTGTAGATCCTGTGGTTCGGGGAAAGCGTACCTGAGTTTTCTTTACCAGCCAAAAGGGACTCTGCCCGCAGGGATGAGCACTGGGTGAGAGGAATTAGGTATCCCGATGGGAACAAGGTCTAGAAAACAAGGAGGAAGGGTTTATTTTACATACAAATACTGGAATAAAATGGCCATGTGCCTCTTCCAGGATTAATATACCTTCCTGGCTGTCTCATTAGACGAATGCCTCCAAACTGTACAGGCTACAGGCAGGGCAGCGATCAGCTCCCTGAAGATAATCTCCCTCCCTCCCATTCCAAAGCTTGTGTTGAGTAATACAGACCATGTGTTCCTTAAATGCTCTCTGTTCTTAGGAGTGTCCTAAGGCTATACCATTGAGCCTGCTTAAAGTAGGATTCACCCAGCAGACCCGCTTCACACTGACATCCTATGTCCTGCTGTCAGCCTCCTTGGTATAATGTGGTGCTGTCAGAACCAGGCTATCTGGAAATCGAATTTTTGGTGGTATCAGAATTTAAGGAAAAGACTAAGAAATGTTGATTTAGAAAAGGGGGTTGCCAAACCATGGGCCAAAACCCAGAATCCTGTCTGTTTTTGTAACTTCAATGGCATTGGAACACAGCCGTGCCCATTCATTTATGGATTGTCTATAGCAGCTTTCCTTTACAATGGCAGAGCTAAATAGGTACCATGGAGACCACATGGTCCAAAAAGCCAAATTATTTACTATCTGGTCTTTTATAGAAAGATGTTTACTGATCCCTGACATAGAAAAAGGAATTATACAACTATGGATTTGTTTCTAATACTTTAGGTTCTAGTGATACCAAGTAAACAGGCTTATAATATACAAACCAAAGGACACGGCATCAGATTTCAAAAACTACAGATGAAGAAAGAGGACTGATTGATTTATATTAGAAACCCAACTGTCCTGGAGCAAAAGCTCTAGGAAACATAGTTACAGATCACATGGAAATGGCTGGAAAGGTGGGCTGTGTGTACCCACCCCCCATGCCTGCTAGGTCACTGTACACCACCACACAGAGGAAGCCATGGTTGACCAGACTGCCTCTAGTCCGCTTCAGTCTCACCAGGACTGGCAAAAGCTAAAAGCAGCTCTTGTAAACCAGGGGCCCTCCTTTTATCTTCCTCCAGATCTTTCTTCTGGACATTGTTAAAACAATAGTTTACACTTTGATCTAGTGGTTAATAAGTCCTGTCTTTTCTTTGGGAACCAGTAAATTCAGAATACACAATGCAGAAGTATACCACAAACATTAAGTTTCATTTCTTAGATGCTTGGTATTGTTCATTATTTTTACTGGTAGGTTCCTTGAAAGCTGCACGAAGAGACATTTTTAATGAATGAATTTAGGGATTTTACAATTCTCTTTGCCATTGTTAATCATACCTCTCGTGGTTCAAGCTACTCTGGTTGCTGGTTTAATTCTTTCAAATCTTCAGCAAAACCTGAGTACTCTATTTTTCAATTTTCTACAAACTGCTTTCATCACATCTTTTAACCTATAATGCCAATCCCTTTTTTTAAAAATGAGAACTTAAATTATCAGGATGAATGAATTTGACATATTTCAACTTGCACGTTATTTTCTCTTACCCTCTCTTTCTATTACAAGTCCTATTTTATTTTCACTATAGTTCTTATTATTCACTGCCTGACATGTTTGTGTTATTTGCATGCTGTCTTCTCTCTACCCTTGTAAATGTAGATTCTCAGTAAAGGTTTGCTGAATGGATTAACACTCAAATTAACACATTTTCTCTGTCCCGCTCAGTTCATGCTGAAAAGCAATGGTCAAAATGAAGTCACAAAGAAAAAAGAAGCAGGGGCACATGGAAAATCTATCCACTGAAAACCCTAATCCTGAATAACTAAGGGAACAACAGAGACCATTATTAAACTACCCCATTGGCTCCAAGAGATTATGGACCTCTCAGAAAATCCAGTCAGGCTTAAGCCTTGTAATTTCCCCCCAGCATGGATATTAAATGCAAAATGATACTATGCTAAGATAGATATTTTAAACGGTTACCATGAAGCCATCCTAAGAGAAGACTTAACAAACTCTAAAGTCTCCTTAATAACAAGTTATAGATAATACCCTTCATCTTATAGGTGCCTTTGGGTACATCATCATGTCATATATTCTCCTAGCCTCACAAAAGCTGTCATGTGGCCCTGGGACAAGTACTCAAAAGCAACCATCACCAAAGGCAGGTGCTGGATTTGATTGGTCCAGAACAGAGTGCTTTACACGCAGTAGATGATCAGGAAAAACTGGATGAACACATTCTTTATAGATGTGGGAAAACAAGATGTAGAGAAGTAAAATAATTTGAGTTGACAGCAGGGACAAAATGAGAGATTAACGCCTGCTTCCACATTTAGTAGTGTTCACTCGGTGATCATGTCTCTCATATATAATTGTCCTAAGGGAGGAAAATGAGATAATGTATATAAATGTGCTTAATCCTTCTGACATCTGGTGTGTGGGTGGGCATCCAATAAATGTTAATTCCTTCTTGAACTAAACTCTGCCTAGGAAAGAAATGACCTGGAACATCATAGTCCCTAGAAATCAGTGTGTCAAATATATCTACAGTTTTCCAAGATAAGATTTTTCTATTTGCACAATATATGAATTTTGGTTTCGATTTTAGAAGTAAAAACGGGGGGAAAGATTTGTCTTCTAGGCAACAGATACCAGTTAGATGACATCAAACAAGCATTAGGTAATGACTAAGAAAGCAGGAGTCACCGGAACCCTATGTATCCATCCATTCATTTGGGGTTATATCTGCTCATAAATAATTTAAGACTTTCCTGACAGGTGTTTGCATTACAGTACGTGGTGGAGAAATGGGACTTAAAAACAACCACCTGTGGTGCTTTAAAAAAAGAGCAAATAATCCCTTCCTCCAATGGTTAAAAATGTCCCTGCCGTCATCCCAGGCAGGGGATTAGCTGCCTGGAGCCTTGTTTGGATTATAGATGCTAAGGAACAGTTCCTTGTCTTCTGAGAGACTGCCCTTTGCTCTGGTAAATTTCACAAGCCACCAAATCCTCCTCTAATCAATTGGGCGAATTCCTAAAGCTTTGCCCAGTGCAAGGTGTACTTACTGCCGCGGAGACATTTTCAAGTCCTTTTAGGTCCTCTTTTAACTTCTTCTTGGAACCACTGTCCTCAAGCATGTTTGCCCTCTTTGAGCCTCTTTCTTCAGCAGGTTCGTTTCGGTTCTGTGCACCTTGTCTCTCCGGCCCCGGCAACAGGCTACCAGGCCTGGTGGAGGCACCAGGCTTTGCAGTCTCATTGGCTGCTTTCTCGGTGGTGGTACCCATGCAGTCTTTCGATCTTGTAGCTTTACAAGAGGGGGTAGGGCAGATTGTTGGGCTCAGGCCTTGGGGCAGCATCATGGTTTGGGTTTGGGCAGGCTGCAAGTAGATGGCATAGGTCGGGCCCGAAGGGGCTTGAGGTAGGATCACGGGCACAGCCGACGTCAATGGGCTGGGGATCAGAGGGACCACCCCCAGGGGCTGGAGGAGGGCCGGTGCAGTCAGCCCCAGCTCAGCAGTCACTGGGGCGTCCAGAGGGGCCACTGGTTTGCAGTGCCCAGATCTTGTCAGCTGTAATTTTGCTTTCTTTCTGGGTTCACTAAAAGACAAGATTTAAAGCATGACATATTTTCTAAAACGTCCTAAAATAAACATATTTTCTCTGAAATTTTAGGCCTGCCACTTTAGAGCGTCCCAGATTGAAGCCCCGCTATTACGGAACGAGCAGGTAGTTTCTGTTATAGGAAAGATGACCTCATCAGATTCCAAGGCAAGTGCCAGGGCTGACAGGAAATAAGTAATCCTAATGATGCAATTAAGCAACTCATCCCGTCACTAACTAACAACCACTGCCAACTTACCTTGATTGCTCCTCTAACTGCATTTTGCAAATAGCCGCGAGCTGAGCCATTTTACTAGGGAAGGGTGCAGAATCCTGAGAACTCTCAGCTGGTAAAATAGAAAGCAGGGGGTTGGTTGGTCAGAGCAAAAGGCTAAATGCTCACGCAGATGACACATCACTGTAGCCCGAGGAAGGAACAGAAAACATACCTCTCCCCCAAATCACACAGCAATAAATGAAAAACACCCCACGAACTACTTTTTATCCTTTAATTCATGTATACATTAGGATTCATATTAGTTTAGGCAGGTGGATATGGAAACAATTCTCTAACAAGTCTCATTGGGCTCAAATAAGCTAAAAAAAAATAAAAAAGAAAAACAGATAAAAAGGAATTCTTCCAAGCAGAGCCCTGACGAGATTGAAAACACACCTTTGCTGGTCTTGATAGGGCTGCTGGGAGCAGAATTGATCTTTCTCCGATCACTTTCTATGCTCTTGACCAGTTTGATAAGAGATGGGTGTCGAGTGAAGTTTGGCTTCCCTTGTGTGGAAAAGAGGTTTTTGGCGCAATTCTCTTTTGAAGGTGGCTTCACCTCCAGGTCTGAGGGGACGAAAGGATCGATGGGGCTGAGACCTGTAAGGGAAGAGGGCAGGGGGTCTCAACACGGGCGACTCTCCTTCCTTGTGAAATGTAAAGACAAAGCGTGGCTCTACAAATGACTTTAGGAATTAAGTGGCAGCAATTATGTGCCAGACATGAGTACCAGGGCTTTTTATCTATACCTTGTTTATCCTTTTAAATGAATTCTGAACCAAGATTTCACATTTAGCATTCCTAAAACCTGTTGTACCTTATAATCAGTGGTATGCTATAGTGTGTTGGTGGTTTTTCCCCTTATTCATATATAAAAAAGTTGTGCTTCTTATCATGAGGGGAGTCTTCCTCTGATGAAATATGGTGATCCTCACTTCTATGAACTGAATATCTGTGTACCCCCAAAATTCATATGTTGAAAACTAATGCTCAACAAAATATTAGGAAGTGGAGCCAAGGGGAGGTACCAAGTTCACAAGGGCAGAACCTTTTTAACAGGACTAGACGTCCCTGAGCTCTCTTTCCACCATGAGATTACAACACAAAGAAGACTGTCCAGAAAGCAGGTGCTCCCCAGACACCGAATATGCAGGTAGGTGCCTTGCTCTTGGATTCCCAGCCTCCAAACCGTGAAGAACAACTTTCTTTTGTTTATAAGCCACTCAGTCTCTGATATTGTTATAGCAGCCTGCTAAGACACTCTCAGCAACTCCACTAGGGGCTTACTTCTCAGGAAATGCATCCCCATTCCGGAGACATTAACCAACTGAATCATGGTCTCTCAGCTAGAAACCGTGGCCTGGGATATGAACTCCATCAGTGTGCTCCCAGAGCTTGCACTCCAAATTCCTGCACCAAAAAACCTCTCTCTGAGACTACATCCCAAATAAAGATATCCTCACCAAGGTGCCATGGTTCTTCCCATTCTGCAGACGAGGAAGCAAAACCTTAGAGAAGAAATATGCCCAATGCCACATAGCTAATGAGTGGCAGGGCTGAGACTGGAAGCTCCCCATGGTTCATGTTATTGCCACTTCCCAACACTTCTGTGTGGGCAGCTTTGGTGGAATGCAAAATATCAGAATCCCAGAGTTGAGATGGACACTACAATATCGATCCTGAATGAACTCATTTCTTTGTCTGTCTGTCTATCCATCATCTATTTATATTTTTCTGAAGTGAAAAGCGGGGAGGCAGAGAGGCAGACTCCCGCATGTGCCCGACCAGGATCCACCTGGCATGGCCACTAGGGGGCAATGCTCTGCCCATGTGAGGCGTTGCTCCATTACAACTGGAGCCATTCTAGCACCTGAGGTGGAGGCCACGGAGCCATCCTTAGCATCTGGGCCAACTGTGCTCCAATGGAGCCTTGGCTGCAGGAGGGGAAGAGAGAGACAGAGAAAGGAGAGGGAGAAGGGTGGAGAAGTAGATGGGCACTTCTCCTGTGTGCCCTGGCTGGGATTTGAACCCGGGACTTCCACACATGGCTGGGCTGATGCTCTACTGCTGAGCTGACCAGCCAGAGCCCTGAATGAACTCATTTCTTATTGTCAATGGGCATTGGCCCTGTTGTGGTCACGAAGAAGCATAATGACAGTAATAGTATCTTATGTTTTGTGATGCTTTCAACTTTTTCAAATCCTTTTACATACAGATTCCACCTCCTGGGCATTGTAGAGGAAGTGGTTACAGACCTTGGGTTGCTGATGGAGCCCAGTAGCCAAACTTTCCATATCGGTACTCATCTTTGTCTTTTTAATCACTTATCTGCGTATTTTCCATGGGGGAGTGTGGGTAGGAAGAGGAAAGGAGAATCTCTCTAAATATCCATTAATTCAAAACAATGAAGCAGAGTATTTAAGCAAACAAATACATACCACTGGTATTTGGACTGATCTCTGGGCCTGTCCATTTAAAAGCTGGTTTTCGGCCTCTTTCTTCAGTAACATGAACTTTCTTGATAAGATTCAGGCTACTCAGAACATTAGCTATATCATACAGCCTCCTAATTTTTGCTGGGGAAAAAAAGTATATATACCACTTAATGGAATAATGAAAGATCAAAGGACTTTGCTTCATAAGGATTTCACATATTCAAAGAGCCATCCTAACCATCAGTGTCAGACAGAGAAAAAAATGTGACTCTTTTAAAGTCATCCTAGTGATATTGCTTTAATTAAAACAAAGAAAAGAGTTTTAAATATTGAAAGGACTCAGTTACTGCTGGTACTGAATTGTGAAATGACATGAGCATGTATTGAAAAAGGAAAATGACTCAATGAGGTCATCCTATCAGGAAGTCAGTTACAGATTTTTTGACAAAAAGTCACCATTGCTGGGCATCTTGTAATGAGAATTCAGAAGAATTTTATTAACAAAATAGACAAAGCATCAATGGTAAATGTATTGCTTTTCTGCTTGTGACCATTAACAACAATAAGGTTATGACTTAATATTGTACGCATGGAGAGACAGTTCCATAGCCCATCGAAATTTATACATTGTTGTAACTGTCCTATAATATACAAAGCATACACTTATTCATTCTACAGATCTTACATATCTTAAAAAGTTTTGTTAGAAAAAGTCTGCTTTTACTTTCCGCTTGGTAGCACACAATTATAAATCAAGCCCCCTCTGCACAGCCACACCAGCAGGCTCTGAATTCCCCGGGGAGCCAGCAAATCACACACCTGCAGTTCCTGAAATAGTTTCCAAGCTGTGATTAACCAGGGAAATGAAGAGCCGAAAACTGGTGACTCAGACAAGCAGGCAGCCCGTCAGCAGTATCCGGACGTGTTTTCTGAAACCGCAAATCTCCCAAGCCAATTGCCAGCATTGTCTTTCTCTCTACTTAGTTTGTTTTGTTTGTTTTTGTGACAGAGAGAGTCAGAGAGAGGGACAGATAGGGACAGACAGACAGGAAGAGAGAGATGAGAAGCATCAATTCTTCGTTCTGTGTGGGTTCCTTAGTTGTTCATTGATTGCTTTCTCATATGTGCCTTGACTGGGGGGCTGCAGCAGAGCGAGTGACCCCTTGCTCAAACCAGCGACCTTGGGCTCAAGCTGGTGAGCCTGTCCTCAAGCCGGCGACCTTGGGGTTTCAAACCTGGATCCTCTGTGTCCCAGTCCGACACTCTATCTACTGTGCCACTGCCTGGTCAGGCAACTTAGTTTTATCTTTATCAATAGAGACACTATCCACCTGGGATGTCTGAATATACTTTCATGGGCCTAGTCCTGTGCTCCTGGAATGGGAAGGGGTCTGTGTGAGTGCTCCCAGGTATTCCCACAGCCTCTGCTATTGCTCGAGGTGGCTTCTCTTCATCATACAGCTGGATTCCCAGTGTCTGATGTTCAGGCTAGCATCACTCCCCGCTTGGAGGTTTGCTAATGCCTCTAGGGGAGGTGGGAGTGCCACAGACCCCTCCCCATCTGCTGAGTGCTTCTTTCCACACCCTCTTTAGGCCGGTATCTCTGTCTCTCCATAGAGGTTCCTATAAAGTCTGTTACAGAGGTGAGGGCGGAACTCGGTGTCAGGAATCCAACCTATAATCCCATCCCAACTTCAAGCAAATATTCTGGCTAAAACCATTTTTTCAAAGTGGCAAACCAACAGCGAGTCACTTCTGGGGACAATTTTAGAAGAGTTATTTGTACTCTCACATGAAAGAGTAGAAACAGCAGAGAAAAGGTTACAGTTCCACTTTACAATTCACTGCTCATTTAGACTTCAGGCAACTACAGGTTGTGCATTAGTAAGACAGGGACATTGTTATAGTATCAAATGAGGTAACTTTTAAGGAACTGTCTGTAATTGAAAGTGTCAGACAAATAAGAGTAGCTATATATGTTATCTTTGCATCCTGCACATTAGTTAAAGCAGTATGAGCATGGCTTCTCGGGAGGAGATACAAAAGCACAATTAGAGAAGATCTATATCTACTGCTCACAAAAATTTGGGGATATTTCAAAACGAATATGAAGTGATAAAATATCCCCTAATTTTTCTGAGCAGTGTAGATAGTAAATGCATTTGGAAATCAGTCTGTAACTGAGAGTTTATTGTTTAACAGGTCCAAACGTCATGGAGTCAGGATACTTACTTTTAAACTTGCTCTTATCCAAATCTTCCACGTGGTCCTCTCCAATTAAAATCTTGGCAGCAATTTCTAGGCTCACTATCTGAGGCGTTGACACCAAAAACAGCATCACAAACTTCTGGCTCATCACTCTTAGAGACTTGTCTTTGCGGCTGTTTACAGAAGCTTTGAAGAAAGAAGAGGATTAGAGAATTAAAATTCATGAAGGGATAAGTGACTTCTAAAGTAACAAAGCTAAAAATACCACCACCTGACAACTGCAGTATTTTAACGGGAAAGGCAGCTGTAGCTTTAGAGCAGTTTCCTAAGGAAACATTTCTTTAGACCTGAGCTTTCTAATGCCATCTCTCACCTGTCCGAAATTCCACTCCAGGGAGTTCAACAAAGCACATGTCTGGGTGTCCATTCTGGTCAGTGTTTGCTTTGATGAGGTGATCCTCTAGACCGTCACTTTTACTAAAGTCAAACTCTTGTTCATATTCTTTCTTCTTGATCATCATAATCTGCTCGGCATATTTGTTTTCCTCCCCGACACTTTTCAAAGTCCCCAGAGTTTTGTGGAGATTATGCCGCCCATGCCAAGTGTACCTGTTTTTGGCAAGGCGGCTCACCATGTGCAAACTCTCTAGGACATTCACGATATCATAAATGCGTCGACGCTCAACATCTATAAAGAATGAGCAACTGAATGTTACTGGGATCAGATTTTGTAACATGTAGAGACTTGAATGACTGTCTTCCATGGCTTCTTTATCAGTAGGTTCTGGATGATGTAACTTATTTACACTCAACAAAGGTGAAGATGAGAAAGACGTGTCCCTGCTCTCAAAGGGTACAAAGGAATTAATATCAATTAGAGGGACCATCTCATGAGGGTCAACTATGTGCCATATAGCATTTAGAAATTTCTAGCCTGAACTCGTGAGGTAGGTATTATCCTGCACGCTTTCAAGACGAGGAAATAGGGGCTCAGGCTGGCTAAGTGGCTCAGAGCCAGTGAGTAGCAAAAGCAAGTCTTCAATACTCTAAATCCCACTTAACGTGTTTCTTATGTTACTACACAACACACACACAGACACATGGCTGTCATATCATAGGTACAGGGTGTTGAGATTTCTTGCTGTTCTCGGAAGTGCCAGACTGCCTTCACCTGAAGCCCTTTGTGCTGGGCCAGGGGTGCCCACACTTTTTCAGCTTGCAAGCTACTTATAAGATGACCAAGTCAAAATGATCTACCTACAATAAAAATGCAAAACATAAATTTATTTCTTCTATATTAACATTATTTAAGTTACTATTATTACTATTTAATATTGTGTATTCTTCTTTCACCTTTCTCCTTCTCAGCTCTCTTTTCGGAGGAAAGTCAATGTCATAGCTTTTATAAACAGTCCGAAAAAGCCGCTCCACATTTCCCTTCTTTGGAATAGCAATGGCACACAGACAGATGAGGCAAACGCAATTAGAATATGACAGTGAAAAAACTCCCCTCCCATTCTGTATGAAAGTGGTAGGTTTTAGGCTTCTTACTCGGACCAGCTACGGCACTCATTTTTATACCCTTTGTTGTATTTAGTTTAAATAAATTGAAGGCTAACTACGCAGCAATGTAACTGAACAAGTTAGCGCAGTTTAACATGCACGCGTAGGGTGTCAAAAGTTCAGACGTCAGATTGGTTACCCTGTATGCCAATCAAAAGACAAATGTCTTTTTAATGTCATGCGATCTACCCACACTTCCTTCGGGATAGAGGTATTGAGCACCCCTGTGCCGGGCTATTCCTTCTGCCTGGAATTCCTCTTCCAGATGTCCTCATGGCTCCCTGCCTTGGTTTTTTCAAGTCCTTGCTCAGACACTATCTTCTCAAAGTGAGGCCTGACCACTTAATTTAAAATTGCAAAGCACACCCCCAGCACTCCTTTATCCTGGTCTATCTACATTTTCTTTTCCCCATAGCATGTATTACCTTCTAACATACATTATTTTGTTCTTTGAATATCATCTATTGCCCCCACTATAATGTAGATTCCACAGGAGCAGGCATTTTTCCCTTTCCATTCACTGATCTTATCACAAGTTGTTACAACATTGCCTGGCACATAGTAGGCAATCAATAGATACCTGCTGAATTATAGAATATTACCTACATAGTTATGGTGAAGTGTATGTGAGTGAAAGAATATCAAATGCATATTCTTAAAATGTGGAATAAAGTGGGCATTTATAAACATGTATTAAAAGGGCAAAACTTTATGGCATAATAGCTATAATTAATATATCCTGAATATCTCTTCACAGTTTCAGATTATGAAATCTTCATAACTGCAGAGATACCACAAATTTGCCATACACCTCTTTTTAGCTATAACTAGATGCCAGTCTATAGAGTAAAAGGGGATAAGGGGACACTAATTTTGCCAGACCTTCAAAAAAACGCATTGGTCCCTGAACAGTGCTGAGCAGCAGGGAGCGCTATAGCCCTGCTCTCTCTCTCTCTCTCACACACACACACAGCAGGGAGCGCTATAGCCCTGCTCTCTCTCTCTCTCACACACACACACACAGCAGGGAGCGCTATAGCCCTGCTCTCTCTCTCTCACACACACACACACAGCAGGGAGCGCTATAGCCCTGCTCTCTCTCTCTCACACACACACACACAGCAGGGAGCGCTATAGCCCTGCTCTCTCTCTCTCTCACACACACACACAGCAGGGAGCGCTATAGCCCTGCTCTCTCTCTCTCTCTCACACACACACACAGCAGGGAGCGCTATAGCCCTGCTCTCTCTCTCTCACACACACACACACAGCAGGGAGCGCTATAGCCCTGCTCTCTCTCTCTCACACACACACACACAGCAGGGAGCGCTATAGCCCTGCTCTCTCTCTCTCTCACACACACACACAGCAGGGAGCGCTATAGCCCTGCTCTCTCTCTCTCTCACACACACACACAGCAGGGAGCGCTATAGCCCTGCTCTCTCTCACACACACACACACACACACACAGCAGGGAGCGCTATAGCCCTGCTCTCTCTCTCACACACACACACACAGCAGTGAGCGCTATAGCCCTGCTCTCTCTCTCACACACACACACACACACACAGCAGGGAGCGCTATAGCCCTGCTCTCTCTCTCACACACACACACACAGCAGGGAGCGCTATAGCCCTGCTCTCTCTCTCTCTCACACACACACACACAGCAGGGAGCGCTATAGCCCTGCTCTCTCTCTCTCTCACACACACACACAGCAGGGAGCGCTATAGCCCTGCTCTCTCTCTCTCTCTCACACACACACACACACACACACACAGCAGGGAGCGCTATAGCCCTGCTCTCTCTCTCTCTCTCTCACACACACACAGCAGGGAGCGCTATAGCCCTGCTCTCTCTCTCTCTCTCTCACACACACACAGCAGGGAGTGCTATAGCCCTGCTCTCTCTCTCTCTCTCTCACACACACAGCAGGGAGCGCTATAGCCCTGCTCTCTCTCTCTCTCTCTCACACACACACACAGCAGGGAGCGCTATAGCCCTGCTCTCTCTCTCTCTCTCTCACACACACACACACACACACAGCAGGGAGTGCTATAGCCCTGCTCTCTCTCTCACACACACACACACACACACACACAGCAGGGAGCGCTATAGCCCTGCTCTCTCTCTCTCTCACACACACACACACAGCAGGGAGCGCTATAGCCCTGCTCTCTCTCTCTCTCACACACACACACACACAGCAGGGAGCGCTATAGCCCTGCTCTCTCTCTCACACACACACACACACAGCAGGGAGCGCTATAGCCCTGCTCTCTCTCTCTCACACACACACACAAACACACACACACACACACACAGCAGGGAGCGCTATAGCCCTGCGCGCGCTCTCTCTCTCTCTCTCTCTCTCACACACACACACACACACAGCAGGGAGCGCTATAGCCCTGCTCTCTCTCTCTCTCTCACACACACACACACACACACAGCAGGGAGCGCTATAGCCCTGCTCTCTCTCTCGCTCTCTCTCTCACACACACACACACACACACAGCAGGGAGCGCTATAGCCCTGCTCTCTCTCTCTCTCTCACACACACACACACACACACACACACACACACACACAGCAGGGAGCGCTATAGCCCTGCTCTCTCTCTCTCTCTCTCTCTCTCTCTCTCTCACACACACACACACACACACACACACACACACACACACACACACACACACTGTATCATTCCATTGCCTGGCTCTTCATTCAATGAAACCAATGGTCAACAATGTTGCCTTCCTTTAAAGTTGCAGAGCATTTGAAATGCAGTCAGAGGCAATCTCCATTATAATATTTTTGTTTTAAAATGCAATGAAATTGGAAACTATATGCTTTTCTTAAATTAACAGGGCTTTAGAGATTTATAATTCCCTGTGGGCTTCTTTATGTAATTACAAACACCAGCTAGGTGAGTGTGGGTCTGAGTAAGTCCACCAAGTCACTTTAACTATTAACCATTTCAGCCAGCTGGGTGCATACTTACTAAGTTCCTCAGCTACTTCATCAAGACAGATGTCATTATTCACAGCAGTGTTGGGATAATCAGGGTAACGTGCTAAGAACTTATGGCACAGCAATCCTAAACTTTTCTCTTTTCGACTTGGTTGGGATTTCTCACATTCGTCTCCTGATAAGTGATCCTACAAAGGAAGAGGTAAATAATGTCTTATTCTGAAATATAGTTTGACAGATGTATTGGGGTATCGGCACTCTATAACTAACACTGGTACGAGTGCTTTGCTTCGAAAACTGCAGTTTTGGGTGGAGATCGGGAGCCAGTATAAGTTGCTTGATTGATCTAAAAGGGAAGCTTAAACTGAAAGTAAGTCAAAGGTTCAGAATTCCCAGTGCTGCACTGGATGGGGTCCCAACTTTTCTGATGCTTTGAGAAGGCTAACGGTTCGTGGGTGGTAATGTTTTATATTGCTGGCATTTTTGCCACAGCACCATTCTCCACCCCGCAGATCCCTCTGGTCTTCTGCAAACCTACATGTGAGCAATCTTTGGGCTCAGGCAATCCATTTCTGTTGTCAAACAGCCCCCTTTTCTGATCTCTGTCACGAATCTCGGGGCTCACGGCACTGATGAGCATTTTCAGGTTGGCTGTTGGCGTCCAGGGTTCTCCCTGGGAGATTTCCTTGGGCTTGGTGGGTGTGGTTAAAGGGCCAAAGTCAGGTTGGATTTCTGTCAACACTATATTTGCTGCAGTGGATTCTTTTAGAGGTGTTTTCATCTGTTTCCTTTTATGTGGCTCAGAAAAGAGATTCTCCTGGTTTAAAACAATAATTAAATTCACTGTAAAACAGGATTTATCAGATAGCTTTTGACTCTAGAAATTATACAATAAGTAGGATATTGCTAAGGAAAAGAATGCCTGATGAGGCAGTAGAATTGATTAAATTAGTAACTATATTGATACTTGTTCATTCTAAAAAATCTTCCATTTTTAATTTTGCAACAAAGCAAGGACTTAATTATTTTTCATCTTCTGTTCTAAGGATTAAAAAAAGTTCAAAACTTAATGTTGAAATAATTTTAACTTTAAAGTTGCAAAGGTAGTATGGAGTTCCCACATACCTTTCACTGATTTTCCCCTAACAGAAGCGATAATTTTAAATGATCCCAAACTCCCAGGAGTGACTTTCACTCATGGAACTGTAATAAGGCCTCCACAGCAGAAACCATGTCCCATTCATATGTGCATCCATCTAGCACAATGGCTACATGCAGTAGGTGCTCAATAAAATGCCATCGATGTAGAAGAGTCAAAGAGCCAAGAAAATGAGGACAAGCACTAGCATGTGGTCAGACTTGTTGGTGAAATCCAGCAGGAAGCAGAATCCAGAGTGCCAAAGAGTAAGATTTCTGACCAGAAAAGGCTGCCCTTTGAATACTGACCCCTTCACTTTACAGATGGACAAGTAAAATTAGTTACTCAAAGTCACAAGGCTACTTCCTGGCAGCAAGGGGACTGCCACTGAGACAAGAGAGGGTAAACTGACAGCAGTTCATAAATAAGACTAATGGGGACCATGGTTCCTCTTCTTTTGTTCACTGGGGACTTCACACATCCTCCCAATCTACTTTAAAGAAAATACTTTGAATGGCAGTGAGAGAATAGAGACACACATTAATTCCTCAATGACTTTAGAAGCAAAGATTATTGGGACTACTTAGTATAGTCCTGGGAGTCCTGCAACTCCCTAGGATTTATCAAGGGCTTTTCTGTTTGTATTTTCATTAAATCCTATTGTCCTATTCTGCAGAAGAGAACAGACAGATTGAGAGGTTGCATAGGACTTAAACCCTCAGTCCAACTATGGTACCCTTACAAGGAAGCCAGCATGAGGGATCCAGTGGGAAGCCCTCCTGAGCGTGTGGGCACCTGAGAGGTGCTGATCCAAGAACGGGGTTTTCTACAGGCTGCTCTCCTTTGCCTCAGGCTATAAAAGTAACAGCAATTCTCTTATTTAACTAATCTATAAAACTTTGAGGAAATTTACATTATTTCTTTTTTTTTATGACACCCACACTGACAATTCTATTGTACATTTTACAGAAATGTTTTTCTTTCAAACAGAATGTTTTCAGCCCCTATAATTAAGCTGCTCATTTGGTAGAAAATTATCTTAGAGAAATCCAGTCTCAAATCATGTCAAATACCCTTTCTGAATTCTCAGAAATAGTGTAACGAGACTAACAATTTTTACTATTCTTAAAAATAACTTTTCTCTCTGCTTAACTCTTTGAGACTTCCGCCAAAGCTGTTAAAAACTAGAAAGAGTACTTTAACTCTGGGCAACTCTTCCTCTTCAAAAGCTAAATTTCCCTACCTTCTGGGTTTTTACAGAGGGTAACTAAAATAGGATCTGGTATTAAAAAGATATTATTGGATATTGAAAAGTTATGAGTCAAATCAGGATGATATTCCATTTAAAACTGCAAGGATGAATACTGAAGTTAAAAAGGTACCTTTTCGTTCTCCATCCTGTAAATTTCTCATACATTTAGTTTCTTTAAAAATAAAAAATCTGAAGTTCCTCCCAATATCCTGATGGTTCAAGTAGTCCAACAAATTCTATTAAAAAGTTTAATATCCTTAAAGAAAAAAAAAAGAAAAAATTTAAAGAAAAATAGAAGCAGGAGATCCTTTGAAAATTCCTTCATGAACACCATAGACTATTGAAACAATGACTATCGAAAACTGATGAACTGCATTTACACTTTATTCCAGACAAGTGATAGCCCCACTGGGGAGGAAACTACATCAAACGCCAGTAAATTCTTTGAGCAAACCGACTCGCTGTCATTAGACTTCAAGTAACCCACAGAATTTCCAGTGACAGTCCTCTCTCACCTTTAGGGAAGTCAGGCATTTTTCTAGGGACCCGACAGAACGGACAAGCACAAGCACACACCTAGTCACAGATCAGGACTCGAGACTGAACTAACACGACCCCAAGTATCTGGATAAAAATTTGCATTTAGATACCCTGACACACAACGTCCATAAGTTTAGCAGTAGTCTTGGGAAGCAGCTTGATAGGAAACTTCCAAATTCAGTCCTTAAGCTCTAATGTACTCTGGGCATTTAAAGAACGTCTTACGATTCATACATTTTATAAAGACTTTCTTAAAGATGCGAAGCGCTATTCGGGTTGCCAGTTCACGCCACGATGTTGGACCCTAGGGAAGGCTGCATGTGCGCAGTAAGGCAACCAGGTACAGTCCGCTGGCGCCACACGCTCAGCGAGCGCCGCACTTCCCGCTCAGGCAGGTCAATTGTCCCTCCTCCTAAACTTAGCCCGCGCGCCTCCCGCCACCCAGTTTCCGGACAGCATCCCCGCGGTTTCCAGGGCAACGGTACCCGACCAATCAAGAAGCTGGCCGCGAGCCTACGATTGGTTGGGGGTTCCAGGGGCGGGTCCGGA
This sequence comes from Rhynchonycteris naso, assembly GCA_037038555.1. NCBI lineage: Eukaryota > Metazoa > Chordata > Mammalia > Chiroptera > Emballonuridae > Rhynchonycteris > Rhynchonycteris naso. Next base: position 335,840,824 of record CM072995.1, read on the forward strand.
CCGTCCGCCTTCGATTTAAAAATTTGGCGCGGAAAGCCTGAACGTGGTGGGCACCTCCCCTTAGCTGCGCGGAGCTGGAGCGCGGGCAAACCCGCGCCCGGAATCATGGCATCCCCCGCCCCACCTCCTCGCTCGCCCCCTCCCCTCTGCGCGGGAGCTCAGCTCCTCCTCCCACGGCCCCCCGCGGAGCGAGAGGCGGGAAACGGCCGCCGAAGCCGATGCCCTCCCGAGCTCTCTCCTGATGCCTGCCCGGTCAGGCGTCGCTTCCCTCTGCGTCCCGCTGACCTGTCAGTTCAGCTCACAGTTGAAGCAGACGGAATCTGAGCGGGGACTCCTCCGCACGTCCTCCCCGCTCAGGCTCCGAAGCCCGCGAGTCGGGCCGTCAGTCGGTCCTTACGCCGCGCCGAGGTGGGTGCCAGAGAGAAACGCCGGGACCAAGACTGGCGGGCCGGCGGGAGGACAGAGGGAGCGTGACCGTCCAGGAGCAGTCAAGCCCCCGATTTGAAATTAACCCGCTCCCCGCGCGAGCCGATCCCGCGGACAGGGCGGGTCGCTCCCCTCCCTCACGCCCACTCTCCCGGCGGAGACATCGCGCGCCAATCCGAGTCTCCAGACCCGAACCCTCCGCGAATCGCCGTGCAGGCCCCGCCCCAGGTCCCGCCTCTACGACTGTGTTGGGGAAAAGTTCAGCAACTCCCCCACCTTTTTTTTTTTTAATTTGCAAGCACCCCTACCCCTTGCTCAAAGTTGGAAAATGAAGTTTGGCCCTCTCGGGAAACGCGGGCTGTAACGCGGGAGCTCTGCGATCCCCTCCCCAACCCCCAGGTCCGTTCACCTGCCCTCTGGTCCCCAACCCGAATCATTTCGCCGTCCATCCTTGGCATGCATTACTGTGCTGTCCACCATCTGCCACATGGCTTATAGAAGGAATTGGTGTATGGCGGGAGAGGCTTGGCCAACTGGTGCCCAAACTCGATGCGCGCGGGGTGTTGGCCGAGACTTAAGAACTCAGGTGTGTGACGAGGATTAAGGTTGAACACCCGCCAAGCTTGTTCTGGGCGTCCGCCGCCGTTCCCACCACTCCTGTTCTACCCGCTCCTCCCGTGCCCTTCCCTGTCGTCTTCCCCCCGCTTTCCCTCTTTTTCCTGTTTCCAAGCCCCTGGCAACTTCAGCATGAATATTAGAGAGTTCTAGATTGATAGGATTGGGAAACGCTGTAGTTCAACCGCTTCGTTTTCCAGACGGGGAAACCGAAGCTCGGGCGGCAGCGCTGCCTTGCCTGTGCCTGGATTATTTGCGTCCTCGTTGGTTTGCTTCTCTGTTATCTGTCTAAAGCGTTTCTCCTCTTTTATGGGGACCTGTGTGGAGTTGCGGGACTGCACATATTGCCCAACCTCGCGTAGATCAGGGCGCCCATTTATCGACTGTTTGGTTGGAGCGCTTCCTCCTCTTCTGTAATCTCGCGTCTTTAAACCACAGCAAGCCCAGGGATACGATCCCGCAGTCCCATTTTATGCTTCTGTGTCAATGAATCACCCAGTGCTGACTTGCTGCGCGGGACATTTTTATATTCCCGGATGCGATGTAAGGGCTGGGATGCTGTGATAGTGAGGCTGCGGTCGCTGTGCTGCAGCAACCGGCCGTAGGGCCAGGGGTCTGTGTGACTAACAGTGGTTTTACCCCTGCTGGAACTCTGTCTACTTCAGGGCGCGCAGGGTGACCTCCCTGAAAGGTGTGTCTGTCCTCCCCTGTCCTCTCTTCTCCAGCGGGCCGTCCTGGCTTCAGGCCAAGTGTTGCTCAAGAAAGCTTTTGGACCTGAAGGCTGGCTCTGGGTGAGATGCCTATAGCTCTCCGATTTAAAATAAAGCGAGGGTCACAGGGCAGAACCTCACCACCGACAGCACTGAGCAGCCGTCCTTACTGAGCCCCGGAACACCTTTCCTGGAGCAAGGCGTAATTATAAATGCACTAACAAAAAAAGGTGGGCAATTGGTGCTTCTGCTTTAGCCACTATGTTTCACAAATCGTTGTGTTTCTCCCCTCCCTCCCAGCACCTATAGGAGTGCCCCTGTTCAGCTTAGCCTCACCTACCTTAAGTTTTCACATCCCAGGAGTCCTCTTTAAAGGGACTCTTCAAAAGCAGCCATCTGTTCAGAGGCGGTGACTAATGTACTCACATCTGTGGTCTACAGGGCCATTCATGTCCCAGGTGTCTGAGTGCCAAATACTTGTAGGGCAAATAATGCAAGGAGCAGTCATCTCTGGTGATACTGCACAGATGGCATCTCATTTAATACCCAGCACAGGTGTTAACCATGAGTTATGATCTAGAAAGAGAAGCAGAGCATTTTAAAATAACAAAAATTTTTGAGTAACTAAAAGCAACAACAACAACAAAATAAAACCTCAGTGTAAGTGGCAGCACCGGGATTTGAAGCTAAGAGTTTATTCTTAACCACTTTTTACTGAAAGCCATGTTCTTCACTGTGCCAATCTATTGAAAACTATTATGTTTACTGCCAAGCCAGGAAAAATGAGAGACAGTTTGAATATCTTTTTTCTTTTTTTCTCATCAAATCAGTTATTAGTTATATAATCCAAGGGAATATTTATGCATTTGTTCCTGGTCTTTTGTTCATCATGTTGTGTAATGTATGTGTCACCGAAGTCAGACCAGTTTTTTGGCTCTGTGCTTCCACCCTTATGATTTGTACAACTTGGAAGGCTGCAATATTATGTAACATGCTTAGCACTAAACAATGAAAAAAGATATCAGAGGTAAAGGGGAAGATGGGCGTCATCCAAGGTGTCTAGATTCAAAGATAACTTCCAGGATTTTGAAATCATGTTCCTTGTCATTATCACCAGAGCTTCACACATGCTGTGTGAAAAGATCCTGCCGTTCTCCCACTGACAGGGTGAGTGAGGGCTAAGGAAGGAGTTGCTCTAAGCTAGTGGGCTCCTAGAACTTGACTTCTTGCTCTCTTGCCACCACTTTCCACCCAGTGTGCTCTGTCACTCTACTTCCTGAACCAGTGGGGCGATGCAGGACTGTGCTGGTTCTGCAGCACACTTAGGCGCAGTCACCACAAAACAGCTGTCTAAAGCTTTAAATTGCACAAATCCCCATGTACGGGATTAGATTACAGCTGCTCACAACTGTAGCTCAGCCTCCTTTTACCTAGTTGGTTCCTCTGCTCAAAAATGAATTGTGTTGGGTCCAGTCTGGCAGAGTTTAAGAGGGTGAATATGACAAGAGATGCAGGAGATGGGAGTGCCCGGGCGCTGGCTCGTGCTGACTGTAGAGCTAGGCTTGGTCAGAGCCTGCCGATGGCTGCAGCTGGGCGGTGTGTGGAGTCCCCTCCAACTCTCCTGTGACTTCCTGCGGGGAGCTCCGCTCAACTGATGAGCCCTGGATGGGTATTTATTTGCAGCACTGAATTCAGCAGCAGCTGTAACAGTTGCTGCCAGTTATTGAGTAATTACTATATCTAAATTTTGAAATGGTTTGGAGATCATAGAACATGAAATACTGAAGACCCTTTTATAGAACTGAAGTCTGAGTTCTGTCCTCATTGTCTTATTGCATCATCTGGTCTTAAAATTGTCATAGAGCTGAGGACCATGTAGGCTAGGCACTTATGAGTGGATTGGAGGAACCCGTTTCTCCAGGTTCCTGAGCATTGAAAGAAGTCTACATACAAGGAGTAGGGGGCAGGGATTTATTATATGAAGAAGTCCTAGTCGATGCTGGAATCCCATCAGCCCACTTATCAGTAATTGCTCTCCTTTGGGTGACGTCTGGTACTGAAGTGTAACTGTGGCCATGCCCCTTCAGGCAGATTCTTCAGGTCCTGTCCTGTAGCGCTGGATACGCATCTCTGTCACAGACACCCCTCCTGCACCACTGTGAGCTCCTAGAGGACAGGAAGAGGAACTTCTTTGTTTCTCTCCCCCACCCCCATACCCAACTGGGTGCCTGGCCCAGATATGGGGCTTGATAAATGTTCCTTGATTGAATAAGGTCCTAGTCTTGAGTGCCAAACCCAGAAGATACCTTGTCTTTTAACCTCTGCAGGTTTTTTTTTTATTTGTTTACATACATGGCTAAGTTCAATGCCTGGCCCGTACTTGGTGCTCAATAATGTCAGGAAAAATGATCTCATAATTCCCATCGCTTTAAAAATGTTTTACTTTAGCTAAGTACTATCTCCAACCCTCTTTACTCATGACTGTTTTATCTGTCATTGACCACAGCATAGTACCCTGAGTGCCTCCTATGCCCCAAGCACTGAATTGGATGCTTGATTTATACCTGTGAGTCAAAGAGACAAATTCTCACCCTTTTGGAATTTCAGTCAAGCAGTGGAACCGTGTCTGGCACAAAGTGTTAACTGCTATTGTTATTACTGTTATCATCATCTTATTTTTTTTCCTGTAAATGTGAAACTTCTTTACCTCAATTTAGCAGAGATTTTTTTTATGTGTTCTACCTCCTACTGCTATAGTACATTTCTTTTGTTTTGTTTTTTTTAGTTTTTCTGGAAGTATCTTTCTTGCCTAGGAACCTAACTTTTGTTCCTTTTTCTTTCAGCCCAAGTGTATGGGTCACTTGCTCTGTGTCTAAGGACTGTGCTGGGCACCAGCTACAGGACAGGACATGGTGGCTGCCCTCGAATCACATTGACAAAGCCAACCTTTCACTTAACCACCCTTCTTTCTCTCTCTATTTCTTATCCAGGGACATGGACTTCATTTGGACAAGTTGTCTACTTTTCTGAATCTTTCAAATTGCTGCTTCAGAGTCACTGGAAGCAGCCCGGTGTCTGCTGGAATGATCACTGAAGTCAGCTTAAGTGGGTTAGATAAACCTCAGTCAGGTCAGCTAGAGTCAGGAACCAGGAAGACAGAACAGGCTTCTGACCGGCCAAGTCATGGTGGGTTATCTCTACAGGGTTACAGTCACCAAGCCCTCTAGCAACCCACTTTTCCCTCAAACACGTTTCTTCTAAGTCCTTGGCACTTGTGAATTCCCCTTCTAGTCATGGTTTTCAGGATCGAACACACCTCATGATACCCAACGATATTATGGTAGAGTTTGTTCACTGTACTGCTTTAACATATAGTGTAGAAACTGAATAGGGCATACATAATTTTATTGACAAAATAATTAATATCTTCCAAAAGAAGCATATAGCTCTCAGCTTTATTGCTCACAGTGTTTTTAAATATGGAAATTGGTTGGAGCAATTGCATTTGAATTTGCCCACAAAATGGATAGTTCTAAATGTGCTTTTCATTTATTTCTATTTTTATTATTTTAAGATTTTTAAAATGTATTTATTGATTTTAGAGATAGGAATGGAGAGAGAGAGCAGGAGGAACATTGATTTGTTGTCCCACTTATTTATGCATTCATTGGTTGATTCTTACATATGCCCTGACCAGGGATTGAACCTGCAACCTTGGAGTGCCAGGACAATGCTCTAACCAACTGAACAATATGGCCAGAGCTTACATGTGTTTTTAAATAGTGCTAAGGTTTGTTACAAATTTAACCTTTAAAGTAAAAATCTGTCATTATCTTCAAATTACTTGGAATAATAGGAAATGACATTACTATTTTATTAAAAAGGGAAAGATATTTGATAACCAAAATTGTTAGGTGCTTGTTATCTTGGCATCATTGTGAGAATAATGTCACATCTGTGTGAAATCACAAGTGGTAGATTCTTAGAGAAAGTTGGAGTCTAGAAATAGACACCTTTTAGTCAATTACCTGCCTTGATAGAGGATATAGTATGTGGTAAAATTTAGGACTTTGGAGTGAAACAGACCTTGGGTCAAAGCTCACCTCATCATTACAGCTGTGTCACCTTAAGCAAGTTACTTAACCTCTCTGAGCTTCACTTTTTCCTCCTCTAAAATAGATATCAGAAAACCCACCCTGAAGTGTTGTGAGGATTAGATGAGATAAATGGATGTAAAGTGCCTAGCATAATGTCAGCAGCACATTATAGTAAGTACGCAGTAATAGTTATAATTATATATTATTATAATCCAGACAAATCATTATTTCTTTTTCTTTTTCTTTTTTCTGGTTTTAATCACTCGAGAGAAAGAAATTCCCAGTAGCTAGATTGGCCAGGAAATTGTTTTTCCTGACCAACTGAGTCTTCATTCTTCCCCCCTTTCTCCTACCTCCCACCACCCCAGCTGCAGGTGTGACTGTGCCCAGTGCTCAGCTGGGGGAGGGGAGAAGTCTAGTATGAAATACTTTTTATTTTTAAATAGGACTTAATTTTTTTAAATATATTTTTCTAAAGTGAGAAGTGGTGAGACAGAGAGACAGACTCCCGCATATGCCCAACCAGGATCCACCCGGCATGCCCACTAGGGGGAGATGCTCTGCCCATCTGGGGCATTGCTCGCAACTGAAGCCATCCTCAGCACCCGGGTCAACTTTACTCCAATAGAGCCTTGGCTGCGGGAGGGGAAGAGAGAGATAGAGAGAAAGGAGAGATAGAAAGGGGGGAAGGGTGGAGAAGCAGATGGGCGCTTCTGTGTACCCTGACTGGGAATCAAACCCGGGACTTCCACACGCCGGGCCGACACTCTACCACTGAGCCAACCAGCCATGGCCTAATAGGACCTAATTTATAGAATTGCTTGAGAAATATGTATTGAAGAGGAGAACTACTCTTATCTCTTAGTAGAATTAATAAGTGCATCATAACTTAAGGTTTCCCATCTAGTTTATTTGCTCTGTTAATACACATTGCCTCTCCTGCTCTTTGTTCTTTTTCTCTGCCCCCAGCACACAAACATCTTAATTGCTCTAAGCACCACCCTGGACATAGAATTGAATTCAGTTAATTCTTGCCAACTGGTTTAGAATCCAAGGACTCTGACTTTAGCCCTGGCTGTGGCACCTGTTAGCTCTGTGACCTAGGGGAAGCCACTTACCTCTTTGAGCCCCAGTTTTGTCTTCTGTGAAAGGGGCTTCTAATGTCTGTGACACAAAGAGTTCATTGATGGTGTGGACAAACTGAGGCAATGTATGCAAAGAAAAAACCAGTTTGAAAGCACTAATTGTTATTTGATGATAAAGAAATAGTCTTATTAATATTATCAAATCTCTTTGCAGCTTATTGATTTCCATAGTGGAAATTGTCATGTGCTATGTGATTTTAGACAAGTCATTTAACTCCTCTGAGCTGTGGTTGTCTCCCTGTGATATGAGGAGCAGACTTGATTACTTGAATCTCCTGACATTGTATAATTTTATGCATATGCTGACCTCCCCTTGGAGACTGGAATAAAGCATAGGCTTTGAAGTTTGACGGACAGGGCTCAACCCCCTGCTTCCTAGCATACTGTCTTTGTCTTTTTGGACCCATAAAGGTCTGTCTCAGAGGGTTCAGGTATTTTTTAAAATTAACAGCCATTTAGCTGTAGGGTAACTTTTTCTGCAATAAAACATGAGCTATGAGTAAAACTCTGCAGTGGTGGCAAATGGATTAGACCAAGATTCAGGTCTATAATTTCCAAACTCCAGTGGCCCATTTGATTTGCTTTTGCGGGTTGCATTTTGTCACCTAAATAACAGTGCTCCAAAACCTGGGATGGTTTATTGGTCTCCCTGCCTCTGGTTCTGCTGCTCTCAATGTGTGGCTCAAGCATTTCAGACAGGCCTGGGACCCTGGGCTGTGTCAATAGGCCTTTGAAGTTCACCTGTAGCAGCTGACTGGTGAGCAGTCCTTGGGATCATTTCCACCACCTTTGTCACAGGAAGTCAGGAAAGGCGGGTGGGAAGCTGGCATTGCCCGGGAGGTGAGAAGTAAACTGATGGGCTCCTTGATGAAAATGCAGGAGAAATGTACCCCAGGTCATGGTCCAGTGCCATCAGTAGGACCTGGGATCGTTCCTCATGGCTCTCTCCTTCTGATTGAAATCAATGCAGTGGGCTGGTTTGTCTTTAGTTGGACCAAAATATGTGCCAAGCAGTGCTTCTGTGCGGCTTGAACCTAGTGGCCGTGTGTTGGTGATGCCGGTGGTTCCGCAGAACCTGGAAAGAGCTTCTGACTCATCAAAACACGAGTAAACCCTGTCTGTGTTCAGGAGAATGCGAGTGCAGCTTGTTTGTTTAGTATTCTCTGTTTTGGGGCATTGGTGTTCCTTTTTTTCAGCATTTACTGAGAGCTCCCTATAGGGCAGGCATTTTCAGGTGCTTTTTATCATCACTGTTCTCTGATGTGATGTTCACCACCTCCCTGGAAAGTATGTTGTTAGTGGTTTGGAAATGAGGAAAGCCCTGGGAGGTTAAACCTGGCTGAAGGTACCACAGCCAGCAGATAGCATAGCAGGGACCCTCGCTGTCTGATGCTCAGGCTCATGTTCAGAGCTCCTGCTCTGTGCTGCCTACTGGTAGCACTTTGTTTAAATAATGCGCTGGGTAACGAGGACTCAGGATCTTTGGTTGACTAGCAAGCCTCTGCACATCCTCTTGGTCACCGAGCCCTGTCAACTTGTCCTTCCATGTCCCTTGTATTTCTTTTCATTCTTACCCTTGTTACGGTACACTCAGACCATTGCAGTAGCCCCCCTACTCACACTGTCACAGTCTTTTCTTTCCTCTGTTCTGCTTGCCCTGTCAGATATATCTTCCTTTAACACTGCTTTGGCCTAAAATGCTTAATTTAAAATGGACTGTCTCTGGCTCACAGAATAAAGTGAATACTCAGGGCTTGACACCAAGACCCCGCCACTCCCTGCCCTTCCCTACACTAGCCATGACTGACCTCAGAGCTGCTTTGCAGGCATACCCGTCCCTTCCTGTAGTCACTTGACGTTACCTTGAATGTCTCTCCTTGCTTTGCAGGAAGGAGACCCCCGTGAGCATTTTGTAACACTTGCACAGTGCATCGCACTTGTTACTTCACTGCAGTTATTTGTGCCAGTATTTCTCCCCTAATCCTGATATGAGGATGGGACCTGAGTGTGTGTCTGTGTGTCCCCCACTATGACCGTTCTCATTAGCATACTACCGAGCACATAGAGGATGCTTCTTGATTGATGAGTGAACTAATAAACAGGGAAAATCAGATACAATAAATAAGTCTTATTGAGAGTTTACTGTGTGCCAGACAATGTTCTTTGCGCTCTTATAATGATCTCTTTAATCCTTGCAACCTCTCCAAGAGATAGGTGATATTTTTGTGCCCATGACAGAGATGAGACAGGGCACAGTGAACTGAACTAACTTGTCAAAGAGTTAGCAGTGGACCCAGGATTCAAATCCAAGCAGCCTGCCTCAAGAACCTAAGTTTTCACTGGCTGCCTCTATGAGACTCTTTTTACCTTTCCATGGAAGGCTAATGGGTGGCCTCACAGAAGAGCTACTTCATGGGCTTATAGATTTATCATCTGTGGCAGGTTCAGGAGAGCCTGAAAGTGGTTAGGACCCAGTATTTTTTTTTTCTCTAAGCCAGAACACAAGTGTTTTTCTGCTTTGGAAATGTGCACTGGGCACACTGGCAATCCAACACAACCAGCCCCAAGTGCTGGGGCTCCCCAGGCAATAGGTGCTATGTAAAAATAAAGCATCTTTTCCATGTCCTATGACATATGGTAACTTCTTTTTAAAGTGAGAAGAGGGGAGATATAGACAGATTCCCACATGTGCCCCGACTGGGATCCTCCTGGCAACCCCCGTCTGGAGCCAATGCTCAAATCAACCAAGCTATCCTCAGCACTTGAGGCTGCTGGTCAGACCAACTGAGCCACTGGCTGTGAGAAGGGGAGAGAGAGAAAGAAGGGAGAGAGGGAGGGGAAGAGAAGCTGGTCGCTTCTCATGTGGTCCTGACTAGGCATCGAACTGGGGACGTCCATACACCAGCCTGACATTCTTTCCGCTGAACCAACCGGCCAGGGCCCAAACATGGTAACATCATTACACAGTAGTCAGACTATGGGCATGGGATGCCTTTAATATTCCACGTTAGGCAGGAGGTGATTACTCGGTTTTTAATCTTAATCGGCCTAGGGTACAAGCCCTATGTTTATTACTCTCATCTTATAATTCATTTTTATATTTTCCTTAACTTTACAACTCAGTCTGCATCAGAGTGACTGCAAACCCATATTTATGTACTTTAGCAAACATTTGCATGTGTAGCAATTAGACTCACATCTTGTGTGATCAATGTCCTTTGCTAATTGCATAATTCTGCATTTAATCATCACATGGCATCCTTTTTCTTCTTCTTTTTTTTTTTTGTCTACATGGTTTGCTCCTGTTTGTGAACTACATATGAATTAGCAGGCAAGGCACCTGCAATCACAGAACCATAGACATTCATTCTAGAGCTGGAGGAACTGCCTTCCTTGATTACAGGTCAAGAAACAAAGGTCTAGGAGAGCGAAGGGACTCACTGATGATCCAAATGCCTCCTTATTGAGTTCCTGACAATGTGAAAGGATGCGTACTCCTGCATAGAATATCTCCCAAACCATTCCAGTGTAGAAATTCCATGAATGATTCAGCTGGTCTTGATGATTAGTACGGAACTGAGTCTGGACTCAAGATTTGGCTGGGTCTGAAAGAAATCAGGTTAGGGGCAAGGAAGACTCTTAGGATGTTCTCAAGTTGTAACCCTTAGCAACTGTTTAACAGCTTCAGGCTGTTTGTTGCCGGCAGATAAGGAAGACTGGTGAAACTTCCCTTTTGCCTCTTTTTGTAAAATTCTTTATTCCTCTATAAAACTAGATTTCATGAGAGTAGAAGGTTCATCCAGGAATTAGGGATTAGCATAGAAAGAATCAGACTATAAAGAGCTGAATGGGAACCCAAAGACTTGCTCTACTTAATTCCTTTTACAATGAAACCCAGGGGCCTTATCTAATCTCACAAGGATGGTTGTTGCATATCTGGGACTTGACTCTGCCTTTACTTGCAGTCCAGGTTTTCCCCACTACAGTGCTCCGCTAATGAAGAGACCGAGAGGACAAGGTGTGTTTTACTCCTCGCACTCTCTCCCTCCTCAGACCTGACATAGTGCCTGAGAGCACTAAACCAGGGGTGTAGTGATGCAGAGGCTCAGACCTAGATTTGGCCAGCATGAAAAAGCTAGGGAAGGGCATCCACCCACATGAAGAAGGAGGTACCTGCTCCCCATTGTGCAGATTTTGAACTCAGAGAGGATTTAAGAGAAGGCAGTGGAACCCATCACAGTACTGGCCCACAGTAGGCACTCCGCTGATACCTGCAGAATGAATGTGTGCACTGGCAATGGGACGAAGGTGGGGTGATGAGGCTAGACAGATGAGAACAGGCCAGCTGCTGTCACCTGCGGTTCCTTTGCTTGGAAAACAGCAAATCATGAGAGACATGTCACAATGGACTTTATCTCTTCACCTTCCCAGAAGGAAAGAATGGCCATTAACTTGAAAGCATTAAGAATCATCAGGGCTGGAAAATATAGTCCATTGGAGAGTTCAGAAAGAAGAGAAGAGTGTCCACTGGCCTTTGCAACATTTCCAGAACTGTTAACAGTGTTAAGGATGCCTGCTCTCTGAGCCCAGAGCAGCCAGGGCAGACCTCTACAATGACGCCGACCACCCTCTGTCAGATATGCCCTCTGTGTCTCCAGACACAGTGTCCATGTAATAGTAGGTGCTCAATAAATGTAATGGAAAAATGAATTAATGGATGGGCTGTACACTGTTGAATGTGCAACTGTCATCAAGTCAGCAGGGAGAGAATGAATGGAATGGCTCACGTCATATTAATATATTTTAATTGCCTATATAGATGGACCAGAGCAATAAGATGAAATTTACCTAGTATAAATGTAACACACAGTCTACATTTAGTTTCAAAAAACTGATTGTCCAAAGAGTGGGTGATATTTGAAGGTGTGTAGTCCCCTATTTTAGAAACAAACAGGAAAGGTTAGGTGTCAGTGGGTTATAAACTCAATGTGAGGTAAGATTGGGATGCAGCTGCTAAAACCAGTTGGAGTCCATGAGCAGAAGCCGGGTTCAGATCAATGCAGGTGACACTCCCTGGAGTTTCTGAGCTTGCTCAGGTCACAACTGAGCATGATGTTCATTTGGGGCTCTCTGAACAGCTGCACCTTAACTTGGGCCCAGTGATTTAGTTTACAGTATTTTCCCAGGCATTCTCTTGTTACACTGCCCTAGTAAGATGGTTTATATACTGGAAAGGGCAAGTTGACTTGCTTAAGGTCACCTTGCTGGCGAGTGGCAGAGCCCAGCCTTCTGACCCCTTCTTTATATTCTTTCTGCTGCATCACGCCTTTATGTGGATAAGAGCCCCCACTGTGCATCATCTAAAAGCAAGGCCAACGCGACTCTTGTCAAGTGCTGTCAACAGTGGACACGCTCAGATGGGCACCTCACCATCAGGCAGCCTGACAGTGATGCCTTGGAAACCGCTTTTCCTAACTCGGGAAACCTTTGAGAACCAGCTCCCACCCATAATAAGCACAAGAATATCCTGGTCTGTTTCAAAACTGACAACGGAAAAACATAGAACATCACTTCACCTCTGAGTGAGCCCAGGAAAGGACAAATCTCCATGCTCAGATCCTGTGGAAAGGAATTGTGAGTTGGGCTATGAAGGAGGATGAGGAAGGGGAAAAGAGCTAATATCTGTCAGGTGCCTATTAAATGTCTGGCTCAAGACATTTTACATTTATTTGAGTTTCCTGTTCTTAACACAGTACCTGTCTCTACAGCCTCACTGCTCAACCTGGCCACCATTTGAGGACTCTACTCCCTGGCATTGAGTTGTCATAATAATCCTTCACATGCATGTGGTCTTCCCCAGTAGTTATCTTATCCAATTTTCAAACAACAAACAAACAAACAAACAAACAAAAATCCAGTTAAGAAAGGAGAAAACTGCATGACCTCACTTATATGTGGGATCTAAAAATGTTGAATCCACAGAAGCAGAGTGTAGAACGATGATTGCCAGGGTCAGGGAGGTAGGGGAAGTGGGCAGATGTTGGTTAAAGGGTACAATGTTGCAATTATGTGGGATGAACATTTTTTATTTTATTTTATTATTTTAGTGTATGTGTGTGTGTGTGTGAGAGAGAGAGAGAGAGAGAGAGAGAGACAGACAGACAGACAGACTGGAAGGGAGAGAGATGAGATGCATCAATTCTTCATTGCGGCATCTTAGTCATTTATTGATTGTACCTTAAGTGGGTGGCTCTAGCAGAGTGAGTGATCCCTTGCTCAAGCCAGCAACCTTGGGCTTTAAGACAGGTGACCTTTGGGCTCAAACCAGCAACCATCGAGTCATGTTTATGATCCCATGCTCAAGCTGGCAACCTCGGAGTTTTGAACCTGGGTCCTCAGCATCCCAGGCAGACATTCTATCCACTGCGCCACTGCCTGATCAGGCATGATGACTATTTCTTAATAACACTGTATTGAGTACTGGGAATATGCTAAGGAGAGTAGAATTCAGGTGTTCTCACCACAGAAAGGTAACTCTATGAGAAGATGATATATTAATTAGCTTGACCAGTAATCATCTCATTATGTGTATGTATCAAATCATTATTTTTATTAAAAACAAGACAACTGAAAAGAGATGGGTAGGGCAGAGATTTGTCCCTCATTTTGCAATGACATATAAGAATGGCCTTCTATCCTTTTGTCCATTTATCCATTCGTTCTTTCATTTATTCATTCAATGACTTTTTATTACTCTACCTACGTGCTAGGATCTCTATAATGCACGAGGGAAGCAAAAATGTCTGGAAAGCTTTTTTTAGAGAGAGATAAACTCATACAATAAAGGAGGTATTATACATATTTGCGCCTTATGTAGGAAGCCCATGTTCTTAGATGGGGTGGTGGGATATCATTACAGACAATGATCAGTAGGTGGCGCTCTGGGCCCCAGGCGGCTCAAGATTCCTTTTTAGCCTTCCACGCCAAGTTTTAATTTTATATTCATTATTGTACTTAAAATCAAATTCTAGTCATATCATTGAAAGGCAGTATTCAATTTGATTTTAATTCCATTTATTTGCCTTTAATTGTACCATGTTCTTCTAAAAGTGGTCAAATTAAATCTAGTTGTATCAGGGCTTTCTGCGTAAGTGAAAGACATGCCTGGGAAATTCAGACTCCTAAATAAATTAGCATCTCCAGAGATTGGTGCTAGGTCCTGGATTCCTGTCTTAGGAAATGCCTGTAGAAAGCTAATGCTGTTGGGAAAAGATCTGGAGGATCTCCCAGTGGTGGGAATGCAGATTTCTTTTCATACTTGTCTGTACTTTGTTAATTTTTTTCTTTTACAACGAGCATATATTAATTATATTGCTTGCTTGTAGTTTTTTACTGAAGTATAACCTACAAATGAAACGTATTCAAACCTTGAGCGAACATTTTAGATTTATATATTTATACACATGCATAATCCAGATTAAGATATACATTACCAAAACCCCCCAAAAGTTCCCTTGTGTCCTTTCCAAGTAACCCCCACCCTCACACAGCCCCCTAGGAACCACTATTCCATCACCATAGATTACTTTTGCCTAGTTTTGAACTTCATGTATATGGGATCACACAGGATAGTTTCTTGTATCTGGACTCTTGTTCAATATTATTTAAGTTGACGTGTATAAATACATAAAAACTGACCAATCTGTTCTGTGGGTGTAGCAGAAGTCTGTTCTTTTTCACTCATGTATGGTGTTCCATGATGAAAATATTGCAGGTATATATTTTTATAATTAAAAAGAAATTACTAAAAATGATTAAATATAGATGTGGAAACTGCTTCCTTGCTGGAGGCCCAGGGGGCATTTCAACTGCAAGATAATATTCAGAGTACATGGATTTAGACAGCCATGCAGGTGTAGCTTTCTAGTATTTCTGGGCACAGGAGCAGGAGCACAGGGTCTTTGAGAGAGCACAAGAGGTTAGCTACTTGTTGGACATCGGATGGGGCTAGTTCTGGCTCTCCCCCTGGTGTGTGCCCTTGGGGCAAGTCCCTGAAGTCACTGAGCCTCCATTTTCTTGTCTTTAAAATGTGTAGTGGTACCAGGTTGAGAGGAAAAAAACCTCAGAACATCCAGTGAAACTGAATTTTAGATACCGATTTGACAGAAACAAGCCGGGGGAGGGGCAGGAGAGAAGTCAGAGCTGGAGAAGGGACTTTGATTTGCTGACCATCCCCAGAACTATGGGTTCAGCACAAACTTGAGAAGGGCTTTGTCCGCAGTGGGACCTTTCTCTCTGAGGACAGAGTCTGCGATGGGGGAGCCTGTATCTGGCTTTGTGATGCTCCCCGTCCCCAAATCCAAGTGGAGGAGCCTTTACCTCTCTTTGCTGCTGTTCTCAGTATGAAACATACAGGTTCTTACCAGTCAAGCCCCCACCCTGGGGCTCAGACAGCTCTTCTTCCCCTGAAATAGGACCATATCAAACGGTGAAGTCAAGTCTAGATTTGTGTCACCTGTCCCTTACAAAGTGTGTGTGCATTTTGGGCTCTTAATTAATATAGCTGATTCTCAATTTTTGTGGATTCTGTATTTTCAGATTCACCTACTTGCTAACATGTCTTTGTGACCTCCAAACCAGTATTCGCTGGGCTTTCATGGTCACTCACGGACATGTGCAGAGTGGGAAACTGAGTTGCCTATCATGCACCGTCCCAGCTGAGGTGGAACAAGGCAGTGCTCTGCCTTGTCTCAGACTGTACATAGTGTTCTTTTTGAGGTCTACTTCGGGCCATTTTTTTCTCTTTGCATTTTTGTGCGTGTGTATGATTTTGCTGTTTAAAGTGTCTCCCAAGCATTGTACCGAAAGTGCTGTAGTGTTTCTAAACACAAGAAGGCTGTGGTGTACCTTCCAGAGAAAATATGTGTATTTGAAAAGCATCATTCAGGTCTGAGTTATTGTGCTGTTGACTGTGAGTGAGTTCAGTGTTAATGAATCATCAACATACTGCAGATTAAATAAGGTGTCTTTACACAGGGACCCACATAAAACAAGTTCTCTATTGATCGATTGACAAAAATGTTGTGACCAGAGGCTTGCAGTGACCTAACCCTGTATTTCCCCAAGGAACCATGGTTCAGCTGAGTCAGTGTTCACGGTGACTATAAAAATGTAACTACTGGTAATAACACGAATCCACTGAATGTGGCCAAACTGTTTTCTACGAAGTACAGCCAACGCACGCTGTTACAAGTAAGGGGCAGGACTGCCTGTTTTATGCTGCATCTGCCAGCATTAGATAGTATCTTTCTTTTTTTTAACTTTTTTCTAATTTGATAGGTGAAAAGAGTATCTAATTCTATTTTTTTTTTTTTTAATTCTTGGCGAGTTGTAAGAATTCTCTTAGTTTGTTAACATCCCTTTGTAACTGTTCATCACGTTTTGGGACAAATTTCCTCGAGTCCTTGGTATAAGGAAGCAAGGATGGACATGCTTCCAAATTACCCTGATTGCAGGAAGCCAGCACCCGGGCGGCTGCGTGTGGCAAGTTATTTTATCACAGGATTTTCTCCAGGTCGGGGAAACCACATCGATCGAGTTCCTGGTACGTAGGAGTGCTGTGCCAGGCTTCCCTGTGTGACACCAGCACTCTGCTCATAGGAATTAGAGCAGAGCTTTCCAGTCAGACTGTCTCTGTTGGTAAAGAAACACCACCAACCAACCGGCTGGGTGATCTTGGATCAGTTTCTTAACCCGTGTCTCAGTTTCCCCATTTGTAACAATAGAGATGACAATATAATACTTTCATTCATAGATTTGATATGTCAATAAAATGAGTTAGTATAGGAAGATCACTGAGAACAGAGCCAACACATAGTAACAGCTCCATATGTGCTTGCTGTTGTTATTAACTACCGAGAACCACGGCGAGTACATAATCCTTGTCCCGGAGAAACATGCCGAGGAAACCAGATGTGCATCCATGAAATAACCCAAACTCCTTGCCTGTTGGCAGGCACCGGTGAGCAGAAAGCACCGAGCGAGGAGGCAGAGTTCCAGTTCCGTTTTTCTGTTTGCTGATTTCCTGGGATTTTCACTCCAATTCCCCCACCCCACCCCGCCCTCTGCCCTCACCTGTTGCATACAGACAAACGCCTGACTTTGCCAATGCATTCTCATGACTCTCTTCTTTTTTTATTTTTACAGAGAGAGAGAGAGAGAGTCAGAGAAAGGGATAGATAGGAACAGACAGACAGGAACGGAGAGAGATGAGAAGCATCAATCATCAGTTTTTTGTTGTGACACGTTAGTTTTTCATTGATTGCTTTCTCACATGTGCCTTGACCGCAGGCCTTCAGCAGACCAAGCAACCCCTTGCTCAAGCCAGTGACCTTGGGTCCAAGGTGGTGAGCTTTGCTCAAATCAGATAAGCCCACGCTCAAGCTGGCAACCTCAGAGTCTCGAACCCGGGTCCTCTGCATCCCAGTCTGATGCTCTATCCACTCTGCCACCGCTGGTCAGGCCTCACGTTTCTTATTTAATCTCCACAGCAGTCGTACAATGTCAGTCTTTTTTTTTTTTTAATTTTTATTGACTTGAGAAAAAGAGAGAGAGAAATAGTGATTTGTTGTTCCACTTATTATTTATGGTTGATTCTTGTATGGACCCTGATGGGGGACCAAACCCACAACCTTGGTGTATCAGGACACACTCTAGCCAACTGAGCTAAATGGCCAGGGCAACATCTGTCTTAATGTTCCCATTTTACCAGGTAAGGAAGTTGCGGTTTAGAGGCTGAAGTGACTGACTAGTAGCGAGTGAGAGGAAGAAGTTTTGACTCCCAGCATAGGGCTCTTCCTCCTGCATTGCCACAATCTCTGGAGCAACGTGAGGGTTTGCTTTGGAGGGCTGTCCAGTCCCTGCCGGCTAGAATATCAGTGACTGAAAGGAAGAGCTGTGGGTTAGGGTTCCTGATTTACTTAAGAGGTGCGTCTTCATGGTTGGTTAAATCTACAAATCCATCTTCACACTATTACTTGATGCTTTACATCTTCTGAATGCCGCCTGGGCCACCCGAATGCTGAACGTGCTGCATCCACTTGCCTCTCTTCCTTGTAAAGTTCCATCCATCACCTACCCCTCTGATCCTGTGTGAATCAAGCCCCTGTTGGCTAACACATTCTCATGACCTAGTCTGAACCCTTGGGCAAGGTCAGACACCACTTTGCTGCTCTGATGACCCTCTGGCTCAGTATTAAGTGAAAAGTGTGGTATTAAGGTGTAGACTTTCTGCTTTCCCTCCAAGTCATGGCTGTTCTGTTGTCATAAGCTCCCTGTCCTGAGCCCAAAGAATCCGAAATAAACTTTGTTTCCTCATGTTGCTACCTTCCAAACAGCAGTTCTGTGAGAATGACCTCCTTAGCCGGGTAGCTGTCACCTTAACCCGTCCCAGGGCCTTGGCTTGTCAGGGAGAACAGGATTATATGTCTTCTTTATTTGTGCTGGTTTCTGCATCGTCTGGTTAATGTTCTTGCCCCATGGCTGGTGTCAGCTTTCTCTGCCTACCAATTTCTGGGCAAAATATTGAGCCTTTGTGAGGATTGGTGGGGTGGCTGACCGGTGACCTGAACCCTTCTATAAAACAAGGCCACTTTCAAATCCTCAGCTACATCCACGTGTTTCTTGTCAGGTAACATCCTCCTTCACAAGCACCCTGCCCACTTCTGGACCCTGTGAGCAGCTGCCTGAGCCAGCTCACGGATTTCTTTCCCACCACCAATGAAAACTGCCTTCTCTGCCCTTCTTAACTTGGCTCCTCTTCATGATCGCTTCATGACGAGCTTTGCTCTTGGACTGGAATAGTTCCTTCCTATCATTCGTTTAAAAAACACGTGCCATTCCTTGTTCTGGCTGCTGGGGATGGAGCAGTGAACACACCCAAGTCCCCGCCTTTATGGTGCTAATGTTTTAGGGCCTGTGTGCATGTGTGCGTGCGTGCGTGCGTACGTGCGTGTGTACGTCTGCCCACCTGCCTGCCTGCCTGCCTGTCTGTGAGGCTGTGGTGATAGGTGTCTGCAGGAGGTCCCCCAGACAATGCTGCCTATGTCAGACACTAAACCATGCATTATTCATGTCATACACGTTTCCTGTGACCTTTGGGATCTCAAAGGTCGGAATTCCCCACAGCGCTGAGAAACAGTGAGGTCAGGGGAGTCTGAAGGCAGGAGTGGAGGTGAGCCAGCTCTGGGGCCCAGCACCCGCGGAAGTCAGGAAGGATGGTGTTTATAAAGGCGCTTCGCTATGAGAGTGAGATCCCACAGGCAGGCTCAGGCAGCTGACAAGCTGCAGTTTATCTGAGGCACTGTCACTCTGGATTCTAACCAGTGCATGAGGTTAGCAGAGCAGTTAGTATTGCAGTTGCCATTTAAAGACAAAGGCAGCCCAGAGAAGTTAAGTAACTTGTGCAAGGCCACACAGCTGTTAAATGGCAAAGTTGGACTAGAACCATCTCTGATCACACATCAGGTACTGTCTCTACCAAACCAGGCTGCCCACTGGTTGTGTTCATCTGGCTAACAAACATGGGGCATGGCATGGTGCTTTGTCCCCTCCCCGTGCCACCACCCCTTTCAGAATTACTTGCTGATGAGACAGTCACCAAATGAGCAGTGGGAATGGGAGACAACTAGAGGTCTTGGGAAGGAAGCAGTAGGAAGGGTGTTGGGTGGGGTAGAGAAAGAAGAAAAGGCTGAGAGGAACTCTCTGAAGGCAGACTGCCTCTTTTGAGACTATGTGGTTGGCTGGGTCAGGCCAGGCCTCAGTATGAGCCTCTCCTTGCTTTTGATTCATCAGATTTTATTTATTAGTTTTCTAAGTACTCAGACTAAATCCAGAGTCAACTGTCTTCTAGGTGCCACCTGAACTGGCTGCCCATTATCTTCTCTCCTGCCATACTGTGTCCCCTCCAGGCTTACTGTATTGTGCTCCCTCCCCCCATTTCTATAACATTCCAGCGTGCTTGGGCCTCGGGGCCTTTGCTTGTGCTGTTACCTCTGCCTAGAATGCCTTTCCCCCAGGCACTGTGCAGTTCACCTCACAGGTCACGACCATAAAGAGTCCCTCTCTGCCATCTTATGCTTTGTCCTGCTTTATTGTCTTCACAACACTCCCTGGTGTTATAGAATATGTGTTTCTATCTGTGTATGGAGAATTTGCCAGTTTGTTCATTGCTGTCTGCTCAGTGCCTTGCACAGTCACTGGTGTACATTAGGTGCAAACTGAATATATCTGTTGAATGAATTAATGTACCTTGAAGCTCTTAACTCTCTGTGGCTTATAGGTGTGCCACATTCACAGGAGCAGTGATCCTGGCCTAGCTCACTGTGCCTGCAAGGCGTAAGGATTGGTACTTCCTTAGGTTCACTGGGCTCTAGGAGAGAGGAGGCCTGTTTGGCAAGAGGCAGCCTCATCACCAGAAATCTCTGCCCAAATGTCTGTGTCCCAATCTGGGAAGCAGCTTCCAGATGGACAGGGGCAGTGCAGGGAGCACTGCAGTGGACCCATGGGTCAGAGTAGGTGAGGGTGGGCAGAGCTGGGAAAGGTCAGGACTGAGAAAAGCTGGAATCGGGATCAGAACCGCAGGGTCAGAGAGTGGGTCTGGGGTTTGAGGGTGGCCAGGAGGGCAAGCAGCTGTGAGGAAGCATATGTAGAATGAATGATAATGGGGTGGCAGTCACATGGTTCCTTGTAGGCATTGGTATCTTAGAGCTTCCCAACTGGCCCTTGCTGGGCCCAAAGAGTCCATTTCCTGGCAGGAACAATGATAACAACAAGAATACTGAAATATGTAAAGGACCTTCATATCTGTCACCATATATATATAATGTTCAGTATATTCATTCAGTCAGTCAACAAACCCTTATTAATAACCAGGAATTATGGTTGTTGCCTTAGTTATGTTCAACAAATCTGTATGTTTGCAGGAGTAAAACTCCTTCAACTAAATCACCTAATTACTAAAATGTACCAGTTGTTTTATCATCAGCGCTAAGACTAGTGCTTGTTGGATAGCAGATACTCAATTAATATTTTTGAATTGCTGAAAGAGGTTAATTAGTTTTACCATTTCATAAACAAGGGAATAACCTAGAAAAATCAGACTTGGAAGTCTGTTCCCGGGATGGTTCCAATCTTGAGGCTCTGGTTTAAGCCAGAGGTTCTAAGACTTAGGGGTTTCACAGACTGGGAAATTTCTAAACTAGAAATGCAAAAAAATATTAGAGGGAAGTGGTCAAAAGTTGCTCGCTTTTCATTTTTCTAAGTAAGGAGATGGCAAAATATGTTACCAATGACCCTGTGTTGGGCAGGTAAAATACATTATGCTCACTTTGTTAAAGATGGTGCTGCCCATGTGCAAGTTTTAAAAGTAAGCTTTTCCCCACACCCTTGACTGATTGGATGATGTGGGGTGGTGCACTCTCATGAGGAATCCTCCCACTATGTCTCAGATAAGTGACTTTGTATCAGAGACTTCCTTGTTTGTAGATTGGATTAAAGGTTTTGAATCTACGCTATAAAATGGGGCAGACTGGGAGCTTGCTTGCTCTCTTGGTTTTCTGAGGTTAGTATTAGAGAGGAGAGCTGATTAAGGCCACATGGAGGAGGCCAGGAGAAGCAGCCAAGATGGCAGTGTGCTGAGGAAGAAGCCAGTTTGTGCAGGAGGAGATGGGGAACAGAGGTGAATAAGTCTGGTGAGCGAGAAACTTTTGATTCTAGGAAACTTGGATAAGTCAGTAGCTTTGTGAGCACTGAATGAGTGGGTTTTGGAGCCCAGTGTGTGTTTTTGCTTGCCCGCCGGGTGCAAGCTAGAATTAAAGCTGATGGGTCACCAGTTCTTGGTTCCGTTGTTCATTACTGACTTTCCGAATCTAATGAGAACCTGCACTGGCCAGGCGGCTGTGATGGTGGCTGTGACTACTGGCTTTACATTTGGCGTAGTCTGTGGCAGGATTCGATACTGATCGTTATGGAGGCACTACCACCTTTGAGTGGTGGAGTAGAGGACTGGCTGCTGTTATGGTTCCCTATGGCTGTTTTTGGGGGGACTGTAGGCTGGCTGACTCTTACAGCCATGCGTGAGGAAACCGAGAGCTCTATGGAAGAGGCTGCCCAGGACCTACAAACTGAGCAGTGGAAGGAGCTGAAGGAAACGTGGCAGAAAGAGAAGCCGACCCTGGAGCTGGAGGAAGCGCTAGAGGATGAGGCCGACCTTGTTTGCAAGATTCGCCTGGAAATGGAGGAGCCACTGGAGAAGGAATCACAGGTTCGTGAGTTGCAGATCACCCTGGATGTTGTGGAGAGCCAGCAGCGGCGAGAGGCCGGGGCTGAAGCCAAGGCTGGGGCTGGGGCTGTAAGGCCCATGGAGCAGAAGGCGGCGACAGCTTGAAGCTCGAGCCTGGCAGCGGGAGCTGATGTTTCCAGTTCCTCTTTGGAGGATGAGGAGAATCCAGCTGGAATTGCAATCCACAGTCTCCAGAAGATGAGAGCCCAGCTGAAATGGCAGGGAGTGCCTGCCAAGCTGCTGGTAGGTCTGCGATTTTGGGACATAGGGGTGGATGCCATCATTCTCCCCAGAGCAGAGATGGAAATGCTGACTGCCATTGCCGCATGCTTCTCTTTAGGACAGTGTGAGACCTGCCATGACGGCAGGAATGAGTGGGGAAGCTAACACCCCATGTGCGTGGACTGATTTCCTGAACTACGACCGGAGTGAGCACTGGCTCCTTTGCTAGATGGACTTACGGATTTTGGACAATGTGAAATACCCTGATGGGGGTGAGGGTGGCTTTGCTGGAGGCCCTCCTGCCCCAGAAAGCTTTTCCCATGGCTAGAAGGAAGGCTGAGGACATTTTGCGCTTTTGGCAAAGTGCTCAGAGACTGGTGAAATGTATCTTTGTAATTGTTGAAATTGTCTGATTTGTCATGTTGTTGTAATTTGTGTGATGTACCTAATTTCCTTGTACAGGGATGCCAGTGGTGTAGATTGTGGGTAGTAAAGTGAGCATAAGGGTGGATTGTTGGGCAGATAAAATATATTATGCTCACTTTGTTAAAGATGGCGCTGCCCACATGCAAGTTTTAAAAGTAAGCTTTTCCCCACACCCTTGACTGATTGGATGATGTAGGGTGGTGCACTCTCATGAGGAATCCTCCCAGTATGTCTCAGATAAGTGACTTTATATCAGAGACTTCCTTGTTTGTAGATTGGATTAAAGGTTTTGAATCTACGCTATAAAATGGGGCAGGCCAGGAGCTTGCTTGCTCTCTTGGTTTTCTGAGGTTACTATTAGAGAGGAGAGCTGATTAAGGCCACATGGAGGAGGCCAGGAGAAGCAGCTAAGATGGCGGTGTGCTGAGGAAGAAGCCAGTTTGTGCAGAGTTTGTGCAGAAGGAGATGGGGAACAGAGGTGAATAAGTCTGGTGAGCTAGAAACCTTTGATTCTAGGAAACTTGGATAAGTGAGTAGCTTTGTGAGCACTGAATGAGTGGGTTTTGGAGCCCAGTGTGTGTTTTTGCTTGCCTGCCAGGTGTAAGCTAGAATTAAAGCTGATGGGTCACCAGTTCTTGGATCCATTGTTTCATTACCGACTGTCCGAATCTAATGCGAACCTGCACTGGCCAGGAGGCTGTGATGGTGGCTGTGAATACTGGCTTTACACCCTGATTTCACAAAAGGACATTATTAATATTCCAGCTGGATGAAGGATGATCCCAGAATTTAAAAAAAATGGGTACATTTTGGCTCTGTGGAAAAACCACTATGTTCTTAGATTTCTCATTTTCTGAGGGTTGCTAAAGGTACAAGTCAGGGCTCAGACGGCATTTGGTAGCCTCTGGCCTGGAAGAACAAGTCGTTCAAGTTCTTGCCTCTTTCTTTATCTCCCTGTTCTCTCTTTTCATTTCTCCCTTTATTACCTGTTTCTAGGGACACACAGAGGCACATTTCAGAGCTCTGAAGAGCAGCGTGAATGTGTGAGAACTGGGTATTAGGTGGAGGAGACAGGCTGCGTCTCCTGTTCCAAGCACCAAATTCCTAACTCTAAAAAGAAAAGGAGGAGGGGCTTGGAGGGGATAAAGAATTTCCCCCACCTCTCCTTAATTCTATTCTCAGTATTCAGTAATGATTCCTATTAATCACATGTAATAACCCTCCCAATTATTAAATTACACAGACATGCATTCCCTTAGCCAAACAATAATTATTTACTAAAATGAATTAACATATAGAAAAGCTTCAGTTTTATGAAGGCTGAAACTTAGCATAATGAGTTTATCAGGCTTAAAAGAAGCCTAGGCAGGCTTTTCTTGGGTGAAATACATACACTGATTACAGCGAGTCTCATTCGTGCTGGCATCGTGCCACTTGCTATTTCTTTAATAAACAGCTCGAGTTGTTTTTCTGTTTTCAGTATAATTTAGCAAGGATCCCCTTTGCAATTAACAGCCCTGCTAGGGGTAGGGGTGGCGATGGGGAGGACATGTTCTTACCAGCCTCTTCCTCCAGCTCCCCAAAGTTGCTCATTTGGGGCCTTGCTTGTTATTTAATAGACCTGCCATCAGCAGGCCCGGTGTTGACAATATACTTGTCACTCAGAAAGGCATCTCTAGGACACCAGCTTTTGCAGGGAGGGGAGCCAGTCAAAGGGAAAATTATGCAAATTTATACTCTCAGGAGCCCTTGCCACAGCCTGGCAAGAGGATAAAGGTCTGCCTCCCATCTCTTTCTTTCCTGGGCAGCAGGCCCTCTTGCCACATGTCTTCCAGAGGAATCCCCAAGTTATTAAGCATCTTTGAAATGGCCTCATGGACACATGTTTGTGAAACAGGATTTGTCAGTAATTATGTCTGAAAACTTATTTTTTGTGGTACCACTAAGCTACTCAGTCTCCTAAATTATTTTAGCTAGTGATTTAGAAATTGTATCACCAAGGGACATTTGGATCATTCGTTCATTCATTCATTCATTCATTTGTTTATTCATTCAACAGGCATATATTCTAGAGTGCAGTACTGGGGAGCTCATGGTGATTACAGTTTACCTTGTTCATTCATTTAAAATACATATTGAACATCTTTTATGTGTGAAGCAACAGGGTAGTGGGGTGCACACGGCAGAGAAGGTGCCTTCAGGATGGGTGGGTGAAGGAGTATGGCAGCCGTGACTCCTGGTAGTCACCGCCTGTGTAATTCCCAATTTTTAGGTGTGGGCTGGACGTAGTGACTCACTTCTGAGAAATGGAATACAGCCAAAGTGATGGGATGTCACCTCTGGTTAGTTTACAAAAGAGTGTGACCTCTCTCTCCCTCTCTCTCTCTCCCCCTCTTGTTCACCCTGAGGAAACAAACTGCCAAGTTAGGAGAGGCTCTATGGAGAGATCTACGTGACAAGGAACTGAGGGTGGCCTCTGACTCACAGTTCCTGGGAAACTGAGGCCTCAGACCACCCTGCCAGCAGCATATGAGTAAACCAAGCAACCCAGTCCTTCCAGCTGAGCCGCGAGGGTGATGCAGGGTCAGCCACCACCTCGACTGCTGCCCAGGAGACTCAGAGCAGGACGACCCGCCCAGCTGACTCTGGGTTTCTGTTCCACAGAAATTATGAGATAGGAAATGTTGCTTCTAAGCCACTGATTCGTGAGACACCTTGTTAAGAATAATAATGGGGGGAGGAGAGTGTAACTTAACAAGCGAGGAAGAAGAGCAGCTGGTGATAAGGCAGCGTAGAGCACTCATTGAGGGCGTGTGAGGGGTGCAGGGTGGCTGGCGAGAACTGGCGTCTCAGGGTGGGACGGACCCGAATGGTGCTTGGTCCAGTGCCTGAGGTGAAGCTTCAGTGTACTCTGCATGTCACTTCCAAGGGACATCCCCGCCTTGGGTCCGATACTCCAGTGATGGGCAAGTCACGGCTTTGGGTATGAAAAGAGTTCACTTTTGGGCTGAAAGCTGCATCCCTTTGGTTTATCTCCCTGGTCCTGGTGCTTCCCTGTGAAGTCACATGCCTGCTCTGGCCTTTTGAGCCGCTGTCTCCTAGACAACCACCCAGACCTTCCCTGTTTGCCCTCTGATTCCCTGATGTGTCTTTTCTTTCCTTCCAGACTCCTGGCTTCATCTATTTTGATACAGCTTTTGTCCTTTATGATTTGATGTCCTTTCAAACTCCTCTTTTCTACCCCTGGAGTCTCTCCCCACAGTCTCTGCTTGCTCCTGTGGTCTTGGGGTCTCTGTAGCTTCAGTTAGAATTTTTGCAACCCTGGAGTGGGTTGACCAACCCCAAGTATGTTGTGACAGACCTCTCACGTACATAGCAAGTCCCCCTGTGAGCTGACAGTGGCTTATCTTCTGGCTAAACAAACCTGGCTCCTCAGCACTCCACCTGCTCCCCGGATTCTCCCTCCCCCTCCCTCCTGCACCAGCCTCAATTATCACCTCTAGGATGACTCCCGAAGGATACCTGCGTCTACCCAGCTGCTGGCTGGACGTTTTCCTCTGTCGATTCTTCCAGTCTCTCGAGGTTAGCATGCCTTTCTTCCTGTCCTTCAGCAACTGTCCACTGAGCACCTGCCCTGGGGCTGTGCTCCTTCTAGCCAGCGACCCCTCCTGCACTGGCAGGCCAAGGTCTCCATGGCCCTCTGGGATCCCAGGCAATGAACACAGGGACATCCTGGACGCCCTCTTCCATCCACCTTCCACACCAAATCTGTCACCTAGTCTCCTGCTTTCTTATTCCCAGAGCCTCTTTATTTATTTATTTTTCTAATGACTAGTAAATCAAAGATGTGAATGATAAGTGGGTTTTTTTTTTCTGGCAGAATTTCTTTTTATTTTTTTCAGTTACAATTTGCATTCAATATTATTTTGTATTAGTTTTAGGTGTACAGCGTAGTGGTTAGACAGTCCTGTACTCTATACAGAGTGGACCTCCCTCCAGCCCCCCGCTATTTCAAGTACCCATCACAGGACCTCTGTTACCGGCTCCTTCTGCCACCCCCCAGGTTCAGTCCTTCCCCATCAGCTCAGCCCTGGACTGAGCTAACCCTGGTCCTCCAAAGAATTCGTTACATTGGGTCATGCTGGTCATTGATGGGCAAAGCAGATCTGGTGTCTGTCCTCATGAAACTTAACTGTTTAGTGTGATCATCCATTTACTTAAATACTTACTGAGCACCTACCTGACTTTGTCTAGCTGACCCAGTTGTTACAGCTTAGTTGTGCTGAGGGGCCAGTTCCCAATAAACAGCTTGACAATTGCTTTGATAAATTGGTAGCAGTAATCGAGAAGGGTTGTCTAGAACAGTGTTTTTCAACTGCCAGTTTGTGGACTGCTCCGCCAGAAATTTCATGATGGTCTGCAAAAGTTAACCACCCTGATGTTGTGTGAAGATTATAGACTCAATGATCTTAGTTGAACTGGCTTATACTCAGGGTGATTTCTGCCTTAGCGGTCCCCGCAATAATTCTCCTATTTTTACCGGTACCCAGTGTAAAATGGTAGAAAACCATTGGCCTAGCAAGTCAGGCACACTCATTCACCCCAAGGAACAGGATTCTGAGAGTTTTGGGCCTGAACCTTAGCTGGACATCTGACTGACTGTCAGAAGCCCTGCTGTGATATCTCAGCAAAGGCCAGGCCTGCGGAAGTGGCTCCCAGGGCTGCCTCTGCATTCTTCAGATACTGTGAGTTCCCTCTCCCTTATCCCAGCCCCTCTCCTTCCCTCACCTGTAGCTGAGCCACTTCAAACACCCGCATTGTCCCAGGTAGCCTGGCCCCTGGGGATGAGGTGTCCAGGCTGCTGAGTCTGGAGCTGCGATAAGCAGGCAGCCTGGGAGGGTCTGCATCCAGACAGCTACCTGTGGGACCTCAGAGAAGGACTCCGGGCCAGAAGGAGGGAGACAGGGGGCAGCAGAGAATGAGCTGCTACTGCTGGCTGTGGGTGTGTGCATGCTGCGTAGGCCAGGTAGGGTACCGCAGTCTCTGGAGATATTTAGAATATGCAGATTTTAGGGATTCCAGAGCTTTGACTACTAGCTGTTGGTGTCCTTGGGCTAGTGATTTAATGTCTGGGTGGCATGTATTTCCTCATCTTAAATCACTGGTATCAGTGGTCCCAGCATCAGAGGATTGTTGGATTTTACATGAGTTAGTTATGAGGATGTGGCTCGTCATGGAAGGTCAATAATTGATAACTATTTCTTATTATAATGGTTAGGCTGGTGTTGAGGTTGGAGTCAGGCAGAAAGAACCAGAAGATGGGAGGGAGCCAGAGTGCTCGGAGGTGTTTAAGCTCAGGCTGGGGAAACCAAGATCCTTGTACAAATGCAAAGTCGGGTGCAGGGACGAAAATGGGTCAAAGCTCTGATTAGGAGCGAGTGGAGGTCTGGGATGCGGGGAGGCCCTGAACAGTTGCCAGGGAATTTTTGGATTCTCAGTAGCTGCCTTGATTAGCTGTCTACTGGGGGGTGGGGGAGGGTATGTGACAGAGTGGGGACAAGGTGGGGCATCTAAACTGTTAAGCTGCTTTTTCCCTGGCTTGGGCAGCATTGTTTCCAGAGCAGAGGAGAAGCTCCAGGAGGAGCTATTGAGTAGCCCCTGGACCAGGGACTGCAGGCCCTGGAGGCAGATAGCCAGGCAGGCCCATCTAGACCTGGCCCATAGCAGAGGTGCCTCCCTGGGCCCCCAGAAGCCCTGCACCTCCTCTCTATCTGTCCCGGCTCTCCAAGGCTGTGCTTATCTCACCCCTTTCAAGGATGCTGTCTGATGACTCTAGCCCTGTGACTGACCCCTGTGCTCACAGCAGTGCCTCTCTGTTCCTACAGTAGAGGGCTAGCTGCTTTAATACACTGCGGCATGTATACCTCAAAGCAGCCACGTGAGATAGATGTTATTCCTATTTTACAGAGAGGAAAAGTGAGGCTCAGACAGATGAGCTCTGCCAGCATCCCTCAACTGGGAAATGACTGGGTTGAGGTTTAAAAACAGGTCTTCCTGACACAAAAATACTCAAGATGTCCCAGTCACTATAATGAGTAGCACATTCCTCCAAAATGTAGTGGCCTAAGCCAACCATTCTGGGTGCTCACATGTAAGAGGGGGCACAACAAGGAAGGCTCATTTCTGCCCCATGCTGTCTGGCACCTCAGCTGGAGGGTTCGCAGGCTAGAGGCTGCGTTCATCAGAAGAAAAGCTTGTTCCCTCCCACATCTGCTGGCTGAGGCTGGCTGGAGGCTGAGGCCACGGTCCTCTGCACGTGGGGCACTGCAAACTCTTTCCCATGGACTGGTTTGGGCTTCCTCATAACATGGTGGCCCCGCCTCTGCCAACCCCTTGAAGTGTGGATCCAGAAAAGAGAGAATCAGGCAGAAGTCCCATCAGCTATCTACATATATATTTTAATTTTATTTTTTATTTTATTCATTTTAGAGAGGAGACACAGAGTGAGAGAGAGAGAGAGAGAGAAAGGGGGGAGGAGCTGGAAGCATCAACTCCCATATGTGCCTTGACCAGACCAGTGCAGGGTTTTGAACTGGCGACCTCAGTGTTCCCAGGTCGATGCTTTATCCACTGCGCCACCACAGGTCAGGCTACATATATATTTTATTTATAAGATTACATTTAAAGCGGTGACACTGATCAATAAGAATGCATAGGTTTCAGGTGAACATTCCCATCAGCGTTTGACTTAGCTCGGAGAATGGGCATTGTCAGTTCTGCTGTGTCACAAAGACCTATCTGGATCCTGAGGGAGGGGAGACAGACTCCACATTTTGATGGAGGAGTAGCGAGGCTTTGAAAGGAAATGTATGACCAGAAATATTACTGTGTCTGGCTGCTTTTGGAAAATACAGTCTGTCCCATAAAGGAACCTGAAGAAACACTTCCATGAGATGGTGAGCCCTGAAGGGCTGACCTTGTCCTGATCTCTGTAACGCTCCTAGCCCCAGCCCATGGAGATACACAGTGTTTGTTGAGTTAAATGAGTAAGTACAGACTATCCATCCAAGTCAAGCTGTTTGGGGGGTTTTGTTATTATTCCTATTTACTGATTTCTCCTTTGCTTCTGCAGCTAAATGTTCCATTTCATAGTTGTTTTGCTTCAAGGTTTATTTCTTCCACTAGAGATTCAACATGATGACATTTTATTACAGCACCTGCTTCGTCTTGCAAAAGCCTCTGGCGGAAAGTTCTTGTAAGGCCCAAAGGCGTGTCTCCAAACTTCCATCAGAGCTTTCAGCTCCTAGTATGTCACCTTGAGCTCTGCTCAGCCATGCTCAGAGTCCGGGGGTTTTCCTCATGGGATTTCTGTGGATGCATGGAGGTGACTGGGGATCCTGAAACCATAGTCTTGAGACTTGTCATGGGAGTAGGGCTTGAATCACATGGTAATAGTATGCTAAGACCTGGATAGTAAGCTTTTGTGCTTATGTCTGCTTTTGGCTTCTGTACTTCTCTCTCACTCACTCTCTCGC
Organism: Rhynchonycteris naso; assembly: GCA_037038555.1. Lineage (NCBI taxonomy): Eukaryota > Metazoa > Chordata > Mammalia > Chiroptera > Emballonuridae > Rhynchonycteris > Rhynchonycteris naso. The sequence goes on from CM072995.1 coordinate 335,871,340, forward strand.
CTTTCCTCCCTATCTGCCTGCCTTCCTTTGTCCCCCTCTTCCTCTACCTCTCACTCTCTCTTTTTCTCTTTCCTTCCTCCTTTCTTCCCTTCCTTCTTTGGCTTTCCTTTAAAAACATTTTTGTTTATTGATTTTAGAAAGAGAGGAATGGACAGAGAAAAAAACATTGATTTGTTTTTTCACCCATTTATGCACTTATTGGTTGACTCCTGGGTATGTCCTGACTGAGTATCAAACCCTCAACCTTGGCATATCGGGACGATGCTCTGAATGACTGAGCTACCTGGCCAAAGCTCTCTCCTTCTCTATTTCCCTCCCCTTTTTCTTTCCTTTCTCCCTCCCTCCCTTCTTTCATTGAAATTCTGGTTTTTTATTTATAGCTCAGCACTCCGCAAACTGATCTCAAAATTCTGTGAAAAATCACAACTCTGCTTCTATCTTCTGGTACAGAGAGCTGCTAATGAGAGTTGCAGTGGGCAGAACTGACCTGGGAGCCTAGCTCCATGGTGGGGCTGAGCATGAGCAGTAAGGAGCCGGGTTAAGCCCTGTGCTTCACCTCTCAGCCTCACTTCATGCTCCTCCTCTGCAAAATGGGGGGATGGCATCCCGTTCTTTCCCACCAGAGTGCTGTGAAGGTAGCAGGAGACCCTGGAGAGGAGAGGGCTTAGCAAACCCAAAGGGCTTTGTAAAGCTCTGAGGTTACCCCCTTTGAATCAGTGCTTCTATTTATCTGCGCACTGAAGTGGAGGAGGGGGATAATTCATAAGGTAGTGGCTATAAGTGATTGACAGCAGATCTGTCTTTCCTCCCAGGAGGGGATGGGTGGGTGTTGTGGGGGGTGGGGAGTATGGGGACAGGAAAAGGGATGGCTGGCTCCTGAGTAGAGCACAGGGCACTGCCTGAAAAGGACTGGAGTAGACAAGGGTTTGTGCTGGGGGTATGAGGGAGTGACAGCTGAGAGCTGGAGGAGAGGGAGCGGGCAGGTTGGCAGCCCTATCCTGCCCAAGAGCTCATGGGCTGAGGACACCCCAGAGGAGAAGGGGAAGATCAAGGGCAAGCCAATGGGGTCCCCTGCTCCTCCTCAAAGAATGCAATAGTGAGCAGATACGGCTCAGCAAACAAACCCACACTCAACACTGGTGACCCCAGTTAACATTAGAGTGGAATTATTTCTTTCACAGGAGCTATTGCCTACTAGCTGGGGAGGCACAGCCCCGGTGGCTTTTGTAGAAATTGTCAGGGAAGCGGGCTGACAACTGGGTCCAGATAGCTCATCTGCTCATCTTCTGTGTTTACGGAGCCCTGGAGCCCTCGGCTGGCTGTAAGTCATTCAGGGGTCACATCCAGAGAGCCATGAGGTTGAGTGGAGTTAGGAAATCTATGTTTTCTTTATAAAAGGTAAAATAAAATTTCAGAAGTTTTAAATCAGAGAGTATGATCGTTATAAACAAATTTTGAAATACAGATGGTGAAAAGAAGACAATAAATACTCAAATAGAAAAACCACCTTGGTCATACTGCCAGAAAATTCTATCTGTACATACATATATATACGCACAGATAGAAAATATTCAGGTCAAAATAAATAGGGCTCATAGTTTACAAACTGGTAACTGACTCCCACCTCTCCACCTCCTATATTCCCATCAATAAACTACCCTTTGACATCCACTTTGAAGAGTAATCATGCATTTTATGGGCATACCATAATTTATTTTACCAAGTCCTATTTTAGCACATTTAGATCATTTCCTATTTTCTATTAGAATGAACAGCATGATGACCATACTAATTGACCAAGCTAATTGTCTTCATACATCTCCTATTATTTCTTTAGTGTGTATTTCTGAAGATATACTTAACACTATTTAAAACAGCTTTGAAAAAAACTGTCATCTAAAAGTTTATACTTTGTTTGATAGCAGCAGTGCTTGGGATGTTAATGCATCATTAATGCTTCATGTTTTCAATGTGACAAACTCTGTGAAGGTTTTACAGACACCGTCTCAATCTCTCCTCGGATCTTATGGGAGAGTATTATTATCCCCTTTTTACAGATGGGACAACTGAAGCCCAAAGGGACAGAGTAGCTTGCTCAAAGTTATGTATGCAGCAGGAAAAGGCGGAGCTGGGACTCAAGCCCCCGCTCAAACCAACTGCAAAGCCCCTGTTCCAGTTCTTGCGAGACCTTGCCTCCTACTTGCACATTCATGGAAGCTGTTGTCTAAAGAGCACCGGATTTTTTTTTTTTTTGACGACCAAGCTAACTGTTCCTGCTCCTTTTGGCTACTGTTTTTGTGGGTTGAAGAGGTTCTGAGTGACTAAGAACAGTTTTTGAGTAATTAGATTTTTGTTGCCAAGTAATTCATTTGGTCGCCCTGCCCCTCCCTTCTTGCTCAAAAAACACAGAAGAAAATGATTTTAGTAGCAGGGATAATTATAGAAAATGTGGTGTTAGCTCAAACTGAATGCAAATATTTTAGATTTCGTATCGTTCTCCAGGATCGCCAGAGTGGAAAGAAGAGAGTGCAGTAAGTAAGCCCCAGCTGTCAGGAGGAGCAGACCCACGCTGGGAACCTCAGCCACGTTTGTGCCTTCCTCTCTGACAGTCTCAGGCTGGGAGCCAGGATTTTAGTGGGAGCCCATCGGCATCCCTGGGTAGACGCATGCAGATAAAGACCCAGCAAAGGCACAGGTAAAATCAAGGCTCTCCTTTTTCTGGCACTCTCTTTTCTGGTTGTAGTTTCTCTCTGACGCATTCACATATACTCACCCATTGCAGGTTCACACTTATCGGTTTAAACTTGGATGGGGAGGGTTGCTTGTTTGAGGGCCAGAAGAGAGTCACTGCAGTGGGGCAGTCCCACACCAGAGGCCCTGGTTGCGATGGAGAGGCTGGAGGACTCCACTGTTACTTTCCCTTGACTGGACTGGTCTTAAACTTTCTAGATTTATTCTTCATTGTGCTTGAACGCCTCCTGGTAGCTTCCTAGGGAAGGATTCATGGAGCTACATTGTCTCCATATTTGCAAGGTTCAGGTTCTCCATTATTCTGCTTTCATCATGACTGATAGTTTGGTTATAGAATTCTGGACTAAGGACTGGAATCCTGAAGGTGCTTCTGCTACCACATTGCTACACGAAGTGTGGTCCAGGGACCACTGTCAGTCTGCAAAGGATTCGTCATCCATCTGTGAGGAGGTAAGTACAGGAATTGAAAGTATTTCCAAACTTTTATACTAATTTGATTGTGTCATTTTTATGTCTACTGAAGCTATTAATAAAATTTGGGCTTGTAATTTGTATGTCCTTTTTGAATTTTATTTTTTCTAGTATGGTAATGCTTTTTGTACTCTTATTTTATAAAAGTAGTAGCAGTCAGTGATTGACTGAAAATAGTCAAGTCCTTCACTACATACTTTGGGAAGCACCATTATAGGATATTGCGTTCCCTAGAAGTCCTATGTCAGTCTGGTTTTGGTATTTTGTAAGCAACCCGATTCTCTGAAGCTTTTCGGATTTTCTTGTTATTCCTAGGGTTTAATATACGTTGTCACTATGAGAGGTCTCAGTGAGGGCATTCATTGTACTGGGCCTGTACTGGGTCCTTCAACCTGGAGACTCATTCATCCATACAAATGTCTTCCTTCTCTTTTCCCTCTGTTCTGTTTTTCTGGAATTCTTGTTAGTTAGATACTGGGCCTCCTGCTTGGTATGCTGCATCTTTATTTTGTCCTTGTATTTTCAGTCTTTTTTTTACTTCTTACAAGATTCCTCAACTTTATCTTCCAACTATTTCTATTGGTTTATGCAGGCTATCAATGATTTACATATACTATCATGTTTTTAATTTAAAAAGTTCTTATGATGACCTCTTTTTCATAATATGTATATCTATTTTTTGTTGACAAGTGTCAATTTTTTAAGGAAACTGACTAGATGTATTTTTCTTTGCTAAGTCTGCTTCCAGCATTATATTGTTATCAAACAGAAAGTGTTCGTCCACCCGTTCCTAGCGGAGCAAACCATTAACCCCAAGAATTTCAGCGGAGAAATATTGGATATTTAATTATGAATGCCCCACCCCCCAGGATAATGGTAAATAATACTCAAAAGGCCAAATTCCCTGGTGGGTTAGGGCTTGAATTTGTGCTGGGAGCTGTTTGGCTGGAGGTGAGGTAATGGTGCTAAATCATTTCTTCAGGTCTTGAGCACAGTTCTGAGGTCTTTTCTGGCGCCCCTCTGTCTGGTTTCATGGGAAAGTAACCAAGGGATCATTCCATCTTAGGGCTCAGGAGCTGAAACATAATTTAGGTCAGGATGTTATCTTCAGCCTGCCAGAGATCCAGACCTTCTGCTGCCTCAGGGTTTGCTGATTATTCAGGGAAAGGGTAGGTCTCTGAGAGGTGGGGGGTAGGGGAGGGAGAGAGAGAAAGAGAGAGAGGAGAGATAGATGATTTCTAGAACTAGGATTTAAAGCTAAATTTGAAGTCCCAAGGACTGTTTCAGTGTGCCTTTTTTTCTACCGATTGAGTTTAGCTTTTCTTTACATTGATGACTCTTGTCAAAGATCTTGGTTGTCTGTTCCTATCCTGTAATAAAGCAAGATTAAAGGGCTGATGGGTAGCTCTGTGTCTGAGAATGGGTCTGGGGCTTGTCAATGGGAAGACTTCACACAGGTGATTGGGTGGGAGGCTGGCACTGGGAGAAACCCAAGTATCGGTAGGTAACAGTCTTTTCTTTAAGATCGTTGAGATTCCCCAGAGAGGAATTTGCGATATCCTCCCTTGAGAAGGGTGGTGATGGGTGAGTGCCCAGCTGCTGGTGTTCTGCATAGCTGGTACACGAAGGACTGGGGGTTCCAGTGTCAGATATAGGTGGCCTGCAGCTCTGAACTGTGCCTACCCTTCTGCATGGTGGTCTGATCAGGTCTTGGGTTTCTCCAAGGTTCCATAGGGCAAACTGGCAATCTTTTTGCCTTAGTCTCTACATCTTAATGTGTGCCTTTCTCTGTCCTGCTACATCATCCATCTCTCTGCCACTGATCTTTACTCTTCCAAAACGTACTGAAATCTCTCAGCCTCTCATGCCCCTTTTTCCATTCTCTTTGCCTCTGGTCAATGGACTATTTTAAACTAGAAGACTGCATACTGTACTTTTAGAGTTAACTTGTGCAAGATGGAATATTTGTTCATATTCCGTTTCTTTTCGTTGGTTTTATCCCATTTTGGACTCCATTTTGTGATGCATAGTTTGACAGTCACGCCTTCCATGTCTTCATACAGCTTACTGATAAGAATGTTGAACAAGATAGGATCAAGGAGAGAGTCCAATGGCATATTTCTAAAGATCTCCACTGATGTAGAGAGATACTGTAGTCTGCCTCGTTCATATGTGGAATCTGTCCCGGGCAGGAAAACTGAGTTACTGTATAATAAACATTTGTTGAATGTAACCATCATATCAAAGAAAGAAGTGAAGATAATCCTGTGAAATTTGTTCCAAGAAACCCATGCTGGTCATACTACTTACCACTTCCCTCTTGCTCGTGAAATGTGATTACATAATTATCTTTTATAGGACTTTTCTAGGGACTGATATTTAATTCATGGGTTGTAGCTTTCGAAACATGCCTGGTTACTTTTTCTGAAAAGAAGAGCATCGCCCTTGCTGGCTCATCTCCTGGTCTCAGAGGTCCTAGTTTATTATAACTGATACGAAGATGCATCCTACCCTTGGTTTATTAGTGTGGGGGCCCATACATCTCATTAAAATAGCTTAAGACTGTCTTACTAGTTCTCAACCTTATGCTTCAGTGTCTTCCCAAACATAAGTATTCTATGCTTTCAAGTTTGGGGATTATTATCCTTGACCAAGCGGAAGGAGTTAGGCTTTCTTTCTTTCCTTTCCTTTTGTTTTCTTCTTTTCTTTCTTTCTCTTTCTTTCTTTCTTTCTTTTTCCTTCCTTCCTTCCTTCCTTCCTTCCTTCCTTCCTTCCTTCCTTCCTCCCTCCCTCCCTCCCTCCCTCCTTTCCCTTCCCTTCCCTTCCTTTCCTTTCCTTCCTTCCTTCCTTTCTTCCTTCCTTCCTTCCTTCCTCCCTCCCTCCCTCCCTTCCTTCCTTCCTTCCTTCCTTTCTTCCTTCCTTCCTTCCTTTCTTTCCTTTCTCTGTTTCTCTCTCTTTCTTTTCTTTTTCCATTTGTGAAAATGACCCTGAAGCACTCATCTAGTTGCTTCCTTATTTCTCTTGGTTTAAACATTGACTGTAAGAAAGGGAGGTAGAAAGAAATCATTTGATCAGGTGCCTAAAATCTTACTACTGCATTAATTTATTTTGCTTTAGTCTGTCTTCTGATGGCTCCAATGAAAAGAGGTGTGTTTTCCTTGGTAGGGGAACTTGTTCCATTTCAGTGTCTTTAGAACACGTCCAGGACAAGCCGCAGTTGATGGAAGCAGGGGAAATGAGGGAGGTTCAGAGCCTGGGAATGTCCATGAAAGCTACAATGGGAGCCAGAACTGCTGGACCATGGCAAAGTGAGGTCAAGGCAAGGCCCTGTGACTTGGAAGACCCTGCCTGTGGTGACACTTGACCATTTCTTCAGCCTAATCTCAAGCTATACTCTCCTTGTTCATCATCTTCTTCAAATTCATGAAGTCTGATCCTGCCACCAGGCCATTTGTGTTTGCCTTCTTTCTACCTGATAGCCTGCTCTTTGCCCAGGTCCTTGCATTTGATTCCTTTCCCTTCACTCTGATGTGAACTCAACACTACCTCTTCCAGGAGGTCTTCCCTGAACACCACATCCAGACTGGGCTCTCCCCTCTCCCACCAACTAATCAATTGCTTTTCTTTGTCATCTTTCTATCACTCATCATTACCTGAACATTTCTTGTTTGTTTATGTGTTTACTTGCTTAGTATATCCTCCCCTGTCAGATGGAAGCTGTGGGGACACGATATAGTTTCCTACCTCTGATTTGCAGTGTGTCAGCCAGAGCCTGGCTCACTAAAGGGACGCAACATGCCTTTAAGGAGTAAATGAATGAGAACAGCTCTGCCAACTTTATTGTTCTCTGAGGGTAACCGTTCACTAGCGTAGACACACTTTGAGGATCCTCAGTCTGCGCTCCAGAGCAAGGGTTTGAAAACCTGGGTCTAATCTACCCCTCCACCTGTTTTCATTAATAAAGTTTTATTGGAGCACAGCCATGCCCATTCCTTTCCATATTATCTGTGGGTGCTTCACCTTACAACAGCAGAACTGGGTAGTTGAGACAGAGACTATGGTCTGCAAAGCTGAACTTTTTTTTTTTAATTTTAATTTTTAATTTACTGTGCTGACATGGTTTCAAGTATCCCACTCAATCTAACACCCTACAAAGCTGAACATTTTTACTATCTAGTCCTTTAGAGAAAAGTTCACTGACTGCTGTTCTAAAAGGAAAATTTCCTGCATTACGTCAGACTTTTTTTCTACATGGGTCGATGCTATGATGGCAAGAGGCTTTGTTGCTTCCCAGATAAGAGGCCTCTTTCTTTACAGTGTTTTTAGATATGGGACTAAATCTTCCTGTTCATGAAATTGTTGGCCTTGGCAACCCTCTTAATTCGGGTGGAAAACAACTTTGACCTGAATTATCCAGAGAACAGAGATCAATGTGTTTTCTCTAATTGTTAATTATCAGGATGACACGTGGTACGAGCCACTCTGCCCGTCTGTCCTTTTATCTAGAAGAAGGGTTTAGCAATGCGCCTTGGTGGCATGAAAGATAGACTTCAACTGTAAGATTTTATTATTTTTATTATTTCCCTTTGCTTAGATCTCTATAAGAATCATGTTGTTTCCAAGGCAACACATGGCTTGGGGAAATTGGAGAGAATAGTCTCGATGCAAAGGGATAACATCACAGCAACCACAGCAATGCTATCCAGCACACAAATGTTGGAGGTTCAGAAGACCCAAGCCATCTTGATGAGAATTGAGGTGACATGAGTTTCAAAGTGGAATCATCATGCTCACGCTCAATAAATTTGCAAACTCTCCTCACAATGCCGTGGAAAAGCGGGCATGCTGAAAACAATGCTGGGGTTTGACTCCGGGCTTACCCGGGTGTGGGGATGATTGTCAGGGAGCGTTTTCTGACCTTGCCCGGATGAAGCAGATGTGTTATCTCTTTTCTATTGTACATGTGTGCTGGGGACACAGGGTCCTTTCTTATGTACCCCAAATATGAGGAGCTCTTCCAATTGCCAGATCATTTTTCCTGAGATGACACTCATTTCTTTGGAAATGAATGTTAATGTTTTTAATTATAAAAAAGTCATTTTATAGTAGAAAAAACAGAATATACAGTTATTTAAAAATAAGAAAGTAAAAACATCAAACCAACACTCTGAGATAGCCATTGTTAATATTTTATTAATCCCTCCAGACTTTCCCTTATGGACTAAAAATTATATTATATTATATTATATATCTCAAACATGGAAAAATAGTACACACACTTTTCTCTAATCTGATTTCTTTGTAATTGCATTGTATGTCACAAAAATTTTTGCACTCTGCTCTAATCAGAATAGTATGGTGTCAGCATCAGGTACACTGAAGCCTGAATGCCTTGTTTCAAATACTGATGCTATTATTTACTGCTCTAAGACTTTGGGCAAATTCTATAACCTCCTTGGTTCCTCAGTTTCTTCATCTGTAAAATGGGCATCATAATGACAAAATCTACTACATCGGGTTGTTGTGAGGATTAAATATGTTAATACAAAAAACTCACAATACAGTGCCCAGCCCATGGGAGCCCCTCATTCAATGCTAGCTATTACCTGTCTCTGTCAATACGTTTCCTGCATATGATACTGTTGTACTGGTATGTGAGCACTCTTCTGCTTTTCCTTTGGTTTTGTGGTTGCGTATGTGTGCCCTAGGGCTGTGTAAGCTTTAGAGCTGTGATTCTCTATACCATGGAGTTGGAGCTGTACGTCGCATCCGAGCAGAGAACGCCGAGGAAGCTGTTTGCCCTCTCGCTGGAGGAGGTCTGACCATGTTAGTGGGAAGAGAGGACAAGGTGGGCATCTTGTAGCTATGGTGCCCACTGGACAAAGGCAGGAACTGTGCATGAGCTTCATGACACCAGGTCTTGGATCTACTACACTGCTCACAAAAATTAGGGGATATTTTATCCCTTCATATTCATTTTGAAACATCCCCTAATTTTTGTGATCAGTATACTTTCTGATCATCAGAAGCATGGCACTTAACCTCTCTATGTCTTGATTTTCACATCTATAAAATTGAAATTATTTTAGTATTTATCTCCTCGGGTTCTTGTGAGTGCTGAATTAGATCACTGATGTGAAGAGTTTGGTGATTGCCTTGTACTTAGCAACTGCTTAGTACATATTAGATACTATTATTAGAAATAGCGAGCTACCATGAAACGTGATGCGTTGCTATTTAGAGACACATATTGCACACACCACACATGTGTATCCATTCACACATAGTTTGTCTTTGGAATAATATTTGATAAATTGCAAATTTATAACTTTCCATTATGTTTCTATTGGCTTCTTGCTGGTTATTACACTATTGAGTCTCAAATTCATGCCAACTTTTTATAACCTGCTCTGTGATTCTGGAGCTAGGACTCTGTAAATCCCTATCTCCTTTGCCAGCTGGGTCAGAATTAGGCTCTGCCAGTAGGGGGTGCTAGATATAGAGACTGAAGGTAGGAGGAGGGCTGTGCAGCTTTATGATTGCTTCTGGTTCCTATCAGCATCACCCCAACTTACCTTCGCAGTGGCAGATGATTTTAATAGAGTGGGTAACTCTGGTTTTCATTTTTCTCACACTCACCAAACCAGTCTCACTGTCCCTCCTTGGAGACTCCAGCCCAGGCCAGTGCGTTTGCCTTTCTCAGAGGTCTGGGCTCCATCTCTGTGAGATCCGCCCTCATGCCCCTTGGTCCTAGCAGCCCCACACTCTTGCCTTTGTTCCCCCAGCCATGTGGCCATAGCTGCTTCTTGCATTCACCCCAGGGAAACTTCAGGGTTCCCTATCGCCTTTTCAGGTCTCTTATCCCCGGTGAACAATTCCTTCTCCCCAGTTTTATGGGGATATTCACGCATACCATTATATGTAAAGTTGTGAACAATTTCTTTACACTAAATTATCTCTGTTAAAATAATTGGTATGGCTTCTGTTTCCTTCCTGGATCCTGTCTGATACCACATGCAAACTTTGCTTTCCCTAAAAAGTCAGTTGGAAAGGACACATTTTATAAGCGAAGGTGTCAGCATTGTTCTGAACAGAGGATGCCTGGTCTTTATCCGGATGCCCTGTGCAGACTCTGCAGAAGCACCTGGGCGAGCAGACCATTGGGCCTCAGGAAGCTCAGCCATGGTGCGCATGGCTGTACTTTGTGGGCTGGGGCTGCTACAAGGTGGGGGAAGGGTAGGCAGAAGGCTGAGGCTTCAGTATGAGTGTTTTGAAAAGCAGCCTAATTTTTTAAGAAATGTGGTGAGAAGGAGGAGGAAAAGAGGAAAGTCTGGAAATCAGGAGAGCCATGGTGACCACTCAAGTCAAAAAAGTTTCTGTGACGGAGATACTGATGGTAGAATGTCAGCCCTGGTCACCAAGGGCTGACAGTGGGTGGGGGCAGGGAGAGGCAAGGGACAGTCAGCCTGTCACTTATTTACACATAATAAAAAAGGCCTGTACAATAGGTTGGTCAACATCAGTTTTCTGCTTCATTGGTTTCCAAAAGGGCTCACTGCTGCCCTGCTGAGAGATTATTTCTAGGGGCTTGCTTCAGGTCAGTCAGCATGGCCCCTTACTCAGTGCACCATTCCCTCTGACTCCCTGCGTCTCTCTCTCTCTCTCTCTCTCTCTCTGTTATACACACACACACACACACACACACACACACACATCACATCACATCACATCCTTATTCGCAGGGAGCACTGGAAATCCCCTGGCCTTACATAGGACGGCCCTCCGCCAGCCCACCAGTGGTCCTGCCCAGAGCAAATCTGACCAGTGGGGCTTGAAAAGAGCAGTGTAGGAGGCCGCCATTGCCCTCTAACCCTTGGCTCTCCGGGTGACTAGAATGCCTTTATCCAGTTCAAAGAGCCAGGCGGTGCTGTGAGGTAAAGGCAGAGGAGCTTTTGGTCAGGCGTAGTTGGATGACTCCCCCTACCAAGCTGCCCTGTAGTTTTATGAGTCAAAGCTGATAAACTCCTGTCCTTGGCTTGGAAAGTTATTCTAGGCTACAAAATAAAATGTAGTATATGCTTCACATCTTGGGAAAAGATTCCATAGGAAGAACAACAGCATCTAATGCCTCCCACGATTGTTTTTTAAATAAACTTTTAATTTTGGAATTACTTGTCTTACAGAAAAGCTGCAAAGATAGTGCAAAGAATTTTCATATGCTTTCCTAGTTTTTCCTGTTGTTAATATCTTACATCACCAAGGTACAATAATCAAAACGAAGGCACCAACATTGGCTCATTACTACTGTTCACTGAATTCCAATCTGTGTTCAGATTTCACTAATTTTTTCACTACTGTCCCTTTTCTGTCCCAGAATCCCTTCCAGGGTACCACATTACATTTAGTCATTGTGTCTCTTTAGTCTCCTCTGGTCTATGACAGTTTCTCAGTCATCTATGCTTGTTTTTGATGTCTTTGGTAGTTTTGAGGAATACTGGTCAGGTATTTAATAAGCTGTCCCTCAGTTTGGGTTTGTCTGATATCTTTTTTTATGCTGAGATCGTGGTTATGTGTTTTTTGGAAGGAAGACCACTGAGGTGAGGTATTCTCATCACGTTCTTTAAAAAAATTTTTTTATTGAGGTATAATTAACATACAACATTATATTCATTTCAGGTATATAACAATTATTTTAAAAAATCTTTTATTGAACTTGTTGGGGTGATATTGGTTAATAAAATTATACAGGTTTCAGGTCTTACAATTCTATAACATCTTCTGTATACTGCATTGTGTGTTCATCTCCCCAAGTCACCCCTCCCTATCCATCCTCCCTCTACCTGCCCACACCCTCTTTCCCCTACCATAACGACTTGATATTTGAAAATACTGTGAGATGATCGCACAATAAGTCTACTTAACATCTGAAACCATACATAATTATAACATTTTCTTTCTTAAAATGAGAACTTTAAAGATCTAATTTCTTTATTTTTTTCCCCAGGGACAGAGAGAGAGTCAGAAAGAGGGATAGATAGGGACAGAGAGACAGGAATGGAGAGAGGTGAGAAGCATCAATCATTAGTTTTTCGTTGCCATTGCGACACCATAGTTGTTCATTGATTGCTTTCTCACACGTGCCTTGACCGCGGGCTTTCAGCAGACCGAGCAACCCCTTGCTGGAGCCAGCGACCTTGGGTCCAAGCTGACGAGCTTTTGCTCAAGCCATATGGGCCCGCACTCAAGCTGGCAAGCTCGGGGTCTCGAACCTGGAGCCAGCGACCTTGGATCCAAGCTGGTAAACTTTTGCCCAAGTCAGATGGGCCCGCGCTCAAGCTGGCGAGCTCGGGGTCTCAAACCTGGGTCTTCCGCATCCCAGTCCAACGCTCTATCCACTGCGCCACCGCCTGGGCAGGCAAGATCTACTTTCCTAAAACAGCATTATTAACTAGAGTCACCATGCTATATTAACGTCCCATGACTTACATATTTTAAAACTGGAATTTTGTACCTTTTGACTCCTTTCAACCATTTTGTCCACCCCACCCTGCCTGCTCATCCCATCCTGTGTGATGTCCCCCACGCTGTCAGCATGACAGATTGCTGGCTCCACCAGGATTGTGAAGGCAGTGTGTAGGCCCCGAGGAGCCTTCTGCACGTGGACCTCTTAATTTGGATTCCTTCCCTCTGGACACACGGACTACTGATGGAGAAGGACCCCACAAAGTGGGGAGCAGGAGGCACACACAGGGAGAGCTCCAGACAAGAAGTCACTTATGAATTGTATAATATTCAGTGAGAGTCTTTATACCTCTCTGTCCTCAGTTTCCTCATTCACCAACCAGTACCTGATCCCTCCCGCCCCTTCCTCCTAGGGTTGCCAACTGGATCAAATGACTTATTGGATATGGGAAGTCTTAAAAGTCAGTAAAGGGCAGACACAGGTGGGGAGTCAGCCTGTCCTGGATTTTCCGCATTTCAAGTAAGAGCAGGAAGACTTATCTATTGACCTCTGTTTACAAGCAAATGTTAAGTTGTGTGTGTGTTTGTGTGTGTAATAGTTTTTTTTAAAGTAAGGTTTATTGAAATATACTTAAATATAGTAAAATTCACCCTTTTAAGGCTTAACAGCTCTGAGTTTTGATAACAGAATATGATCATGTAGTTATCCCCACAATCGAGATTTAGAACACAGATATAGAACATTCCATTACCCCCCGTCCCCCAATTCCCTCACCCTCCTTTGTCATCAACCCTTTCTCCTGTTCCCAGCCCCTGGTAACTATTGGCATTGTGTTGCCTCCATTTTGCTTTCTCCAGACTGTCCTATGAATTGAATCAGGCAGCACATAACCTGTATATTTTCAGTTTAAAAACATCATTATTATGGTATAATTGACATACAATATACTGTACATACTTAAAGCGCACACTTGAAATAGTCTTAGTGTATTGTACACTTATGATATGACCACAATCAAAATAGGGTTCATAGTCATCGCCCTCAAAATGTCCTCATGCTCCCTTGTGATACTTCCCTCTGTCACCTGGCCTCAGTTTCCTGCCCCATCTCCTCTCCCACTGCTGGTCACACCTGCAGTTTTCTCATTAGCCCTATACATGGTGCTCGTTTTTACTCTTGACTTTTCCCTGCTCAGAGCTCCCCGCCTCATCCTGTTGGTCCATTGAAATTCTGCCCATCTTTCCAGTCTATCCTTTAACCCATCACATGGCTCTTATTTAAGTGTTCTATACCTCAGCTTCCTTATCTGTGAGATTGGGAAATAACACAGTACCTGCCAGAAAGGGTTGTTGTGAGGTTTAATTGGGATTATGCACATAAAGTCCTTGGAAAAGAACTTTGTATATAGTGAGCACTTAATAAATGTCAGCTCCCATTATTAGCATAATTATTGCTAAAATCCCCGGAAAGGCAAAACCTGCTGCCATTACTGCATGTGTGTGACCATGGTGCCCAGCACAGGGGTAAGCATGTGGAAGGAGCTCGTATATTTGCTGGATTTTTGATCCAGGACCACTTCAGTGAGTTAGAACTTCCTGTGACCACTTATCATACTACATGCTTGTGTTCTGCTGTTAGACAAAACAAAAGCAAAATCAACCAGATAGCTGAGAGCTTTTGTCTGGGTACCTATAGCCATGACATGTCTATTTCCACGGTTCAGAACATCGCCACTGAAAATCTACATTGGAAAATCGAGTATAACACTTTCATCACATGATTTGCTTTGCTTCTATTCGGATATGCCACTGGCTTCGGAGCTAGGCGGCTGGACCTTTCCCAGCGCGGAGGCTGCAGGAATGCCATTTGCACACAAGGCAAGAAAGGATTCAGACGTTGAGTGAGCATCTTCTTCACTGGTGTTATATTTTCAGGGGTTTTGTGAGCTAGGTATTAAACACAACCATATTAAAAATCATATAGACTCACAACCAAAAAAGTTACATTAAAAACAAAGGTAATAAGTACTCAATTATACCCATATTGGGTATAAATACTCAACTAATTATTTTACTACTATTTATACTTTTTAAGTTATTAACATTTATTGTATCTGTATGGTGATATGTAATGGTGTGCTGTTTTCCCTCTCTTCCCTTCTATGTTCAGTGTTGTCATTTTGGAAGATTAGAATTGACCGTGGTAGGAATATTTACACCACAGTTATGGGCAAGCAGTTCAAATCAGCGCTTTTTATTCCCAGAGAGTGGGTCATTAAGCATTTACCAGTGTACCACTGATCCTACATACCAGGCATGACAGTTCAATGTTTTTGGTTGCAAAAAGCAGAGGCACACTCAGGTCAATTCAACTGAAATAAAGAGGAGTATATGCTAAGGGTATTTGTTGCAAGAAAAGGAGGTAGGAATATCATGGAGATTCAAGAACAGGCCCTACTCCAGGCTCTAATGGAGCCAGGAATCAGGAATTGGGTCTGGATTCAAGGTTACTCTAGAGACCTCAGAGCATGGCCTTGGGCTCTCTACTCTGGTTCACTGCTATGCTCATGGTAACCACTTCTTTCTTTTCTGGTCTTATCTGGCGTTCTCCCTTCTTCCCTATATTGTCTCCCTGTAATAGCTCTGCTTCCTTGATTTCTCCTGTCTCTGGCTTGTATTGATTAACGATAACCACTACAGCTTTTCATTATTTGCTCCTGTTGAAGACTGTTGTTCTCTGTGTTCTGTTGCTTTAATTTCTGAGAGAGGGCACCTAATTTGTCTAGCGCATTTTTTTTCATGCGAGGTGGTATCCATTGGTGGCCTGTGCTTTACTTGACTTCTGGCCAAATGCTTGTGTCTGGCTACTATTGGCCAGGAAAGAAGATAGGGTCACACAGTACAAATTTTGGCCTAGTACATCAGGGACATAAAGGTGGATTAGCTAGAGTGAAATAAGGCAGACAGAGAAGGACAAGTACTGCATGGTATTACATGTGGATTCTAAAAAAT
This sequence comes from Rhynchonycteris naso, assembly GCA_037038555.1. Classification (NCBI taxonomy): domain Eukaryota; kingdom Metazoa; phylum Chordata; class Mammalia; order Chiroptera; family Emballonuridae; genus Rhynchonycteris; species Rhynchonycteris naso. Next base: position 335,887,036 of record CM072995.1, read on the forward strand.
TAAAAAGTCAAACTCCCTTCTAGAAACAGAGAGTAAAAGAGTGGTTTCCAGGGACTGGGGAGTGGGGAAAATACAGAAATGTTGGTAAAATGAGATAAAGTTTCAGCTATAAGATGAGTGAGTCTGAGGAGCTGATGTAAGATATGATACAGTTGATAACACTGTATTATTGTAAAATTGAAATTTGCTAAGAGAGTAGAACCTACATGTTTTCACCAATAAAAGATGTGAGATGATGGATGTCTTAATTATCTGGATGGTGTATACTAAATCACCACGATGTGCACTTAAAAAGTATCTTACAATTTTACATGTCAACCATACCTCAATAAAGCTGAAAAATAGATGAATTAGCTACTAACAGAATGACTAAAACCTAACAGACCGGCAATTGGGTGAGGACTTGTTGCATTGCTCTAAATTTCATACATTGCTGGAATAAGTGAAAACTTGATTAACTACTTAGAAAACTATTGAGCAATATTTGCTAAAGCTGGCCACACATATACCTTATGACCCAGAAGTTCTACTCCTGTAAATAGCCAACAAAAACGAGCATTCTTTTCCATGTCAGGGCACGTACAAGACTCTTCCAAGCAGCACTTAGCTGTAAGAGTTCCAAAGTAGAGACTCCTGAGAGTTCCTTCACAAGGAAATGGGTAAACGAATTGTATAATTTCCCCAAACCGAAAAGAATAGGTTATTGCTGCACAGAACAGCATGGATAAATCTCAAAGCAAGGTGTGTGAGAGATGTCATATTCAGCAGAGTACATACTACATAATTTCATTTACACAGTACTCAAGAACAAGCAATTCTCTCGATGGTAAAAGAAGTCAGGATAGTGCTGCTCTTATGGGAAGGTACGATCTGGGAGGAGGCATGGGAGAGCCTTCCGGGGGTGTTAGAAATGGCTTACCTCTCAATCTGGGAGGTGGCTACTTAGATGTGAACATTTGTAAACAGTCTTTAAATTATACATTTAAGATATGCACACTTCACTGTAAGCAAGTTAAAACTCAATAAAAAGTAAAAGAAAAAAAGAAGAATGAAGATTGATCATTGCCCTCAAGAAGTTCATAAAATGCCAGTAGGCGGTAAGGAGTAACTGATAGAAAACACAGTGTAGTTGAGAAAGGTAAGTGCTAACTAAAATACTTATAGTGTCATGGGACCTCAAAGGAAGGGGCCACTGATTCTTCTGGGAGAAAAGAAAGGAAGAAATTCACACCTAGTGAGTATCTAGTATGTGCGTTAAATAAGTTTCCTCAGTCAATCTTGCATACTCTTCCAATACCATAATTTATAAGAGGGGAAAGCTTTAAATGGGCTTTTGAGTGATTTATGAGTATTTAATGCAGAATAATGAAAGTAATTTATTTTTTATTTTTATTTAATTTTAATCAAGTGGGAGGCAGGGAGGTGGACAAACTCCAGCATGCACACTGACTGGGATCCACCCGGCAAACTCTATTTGGGGCTGATCTGCCCATCTGGGGCAGCTGCTCTGTCACTTGGCAACTGAGCTATTTTAGCACCTGGGGCAAGGCCATGGAGCCATCCTTAGTGCCCCAGGGCCAACTTGCTCATTCCAGCCATAGCTGCAGGAGGGAGAAGAGAGAGATTGAGAAAGAGAAGGGGAGTGGAGGGGTGGAGAAGCAGATATGAGCTCTGACAAGGAATTGAACCTGGGACTGCCACACGCCAGCCTGACGTCTAGCGCAGAGCCAACCAACCAGGGCCTAAACCTATACCAGTTTATTAAACGTGAATAAGCAGATGTTTGCCAGGCACAAGGGGAAGGGAAGGCTATATATGTAGAATTCCTAGAATGTGCTCCATGAGGGTTATAATACATTTTGCTGTATTTTTAAAATTGATTTTAGAAAGAGAAGAAAGGAAAGAGAGAGAGTGAGACAGAAACATTGATCTCTTCCTGTTATGTGCCCTGTTCAGGGATCGAATCCATAACCTTTGTGTATTGGGACAATGCTCTAACCAACCAAGCTATCTGGCCTGGGCTATTTCACTGTATTCTTGCCCCTGACTCCACACCCCTTGGTTGGAGGAGCACATGCTCTCACACACAACACACACACACACACACACACACACACACACACACACACACACACTCAATCATTGTTTCAGGTGCGCCTGGCCGAGGCTGGGATCTTCTGGAGATCTAGAGCTACCTTGCAGCCCACCACTCACCGACATCTCCAGAGGGAAAACCTTTATGAAGTATTGTATATATCCTGAGCCTTTCTTTAGTTACAGCCCCTTTCTTCACACAAAAGCATGTGTGTGTAACTAATAAGGAGCCTCACTTCTTTCTTGAGGTCCTTGGTCCCTTCTCCAAAGAGCCATTTTGAAAATTATTACTGTCTCAGGTCAAGACATGGCAAACTTTCCCAGTCATGAAGCAGATAATAAATATTTAAGGACTCCAGTTCATATGGTCTCCATTGCAACTATTTATCTGCAGTTGTAGCCCAAACACTTCTATGAACAATATGAGTCTGAATGGCCGGGCTGAGTTCCAATCAAACCTTATCCATGGACACTGAATTTTGAATTTCATAGAATTTTTAAATCATGACGTATTCTTCTTTTGATTTTTTTCAATTATTTAAAGATGTACAAACTATTCTGAGCTCACTGGCTGTGCAAAAACAGGCAATGGGCTGGATTTAGCCTGCAGGCTGGAGTTTGCCAACCCCTGTCTTAGAGAATAACATCTGACCTGTGGAAGTGTTCTTAAGATTTGAAGTTCATGGACTCCAGCATTGGAAAGGACCACAGAGGTTACTAGTTCTTAATTTATACCATAATATCCAATTGTCATTCAATGCTGTCTTGAAATCCTGCAGCTGTGGGGAGCCCCACCTCCTCGGCCAGCTCATTCTACACCCAGACAGTGCTGATTGCTAGAGTTCCTCCCCACACAAAGCGTCACCTGTCTCCAGTGAGAGCATTTACAGGATACAATCGGAACTGTGAAGCACAATATTAACACATCAGGCTAATTTCATGCTCTATTTGCCTTGGGCTGATATTGAAGAAAATTAAATTTTGTGCTAATCAGCCTTAGCATTCAGCATGCACGACACAATTTTGTGAATTTTGGCAACGGTGGTTAAATCATATTTACACTTATTTACGTGGCGTCTGAATAACAGGGAAATACTATTACCAACAATTAAACTCCCGAGTTGACAGATGTCACCATGAGCAGACATAGCCGAGTGCAACTGGAGATTATTTTTAGTGAATTGCAGGCGGAAAGGACACGAACCAGGGAGCCGCAGTTAATTTTTGATTTCCTTCTTTTTCTGGTTGGCTATTTTTGAACGTCTGACCAGTGCAAATGATTTTACTCTGAGGCCTGCTATCTTCCCCTTTCCCTCTTGTCTGTCTTTCTTTCTTTCTTTCTTTCTTTCTTTCTTTCTTTCTTTCTTTCTTTCTTTCTTTCTTTCTTTCTTTCTTTCTTTCTTTCTCTCTTTCTCTCTCTCTCTCTTTTTTTTTTAGACAAGCAAGCAAGAAGGAATGCTTTCTTTCCTGCGCACCTGAAAGGTATGCTTGTTCATTGCGGCTGACTTATTGGGCAAGAGCACTTGGGAATGTAAGGGGGTGGGATTTGAGAGGGTGGAGGTCTCCTATTGGTCTGCAGAGCTGCAGAAAGGAGTGGATGAGTGAAACTAGTCTGACTCCAACAGTGTCTTCTTCTGTAGGGGAGAGATGCTTGCTCAAACCCATGGCCAAGGCATCTAGTATTTTATCTGAGCTTTCCCTGTGCGATGAGTCAGTCCCTTGCACACGCGCTGAGTGGACACCTTCTCATAGGTCTTATTTCCCAGAGAAGGTAAGGGTTGCTGCGCGTGCACGCACGCTCGCTGTCTTCAGAAGGCTCTCTCTGCGCAGTCCCCGGGTACTTCATCTTCATCCACAAGGAAGCACCCAGGAAATGAATGAAAGTCCGTAGGATCTTGAGTAAGCATTGCATATAAGAGCCACCGGGTATGCCCAGAGACAGGCTCTTCAGAGGTATCAGGCACATCTCTCCTTCTAAAGAGGAATGCATTGTCCTGCTTACTGAGCTGCACGATCAGCCCTGGCACCTCCAGGGGGAGGGACAGGTGGTGTGGGGATGGTTAAGGCTTTTATATCTCCTGTGGAGAGAGTGACCAACTAACTGCGCCTGAGCAGTTTCGTTCCTGGGATGTGGGATTTTCAGTGCTCAAACTTAAACAGTCCCAGTCCAACTGGAAGGGTTGCTGCCTCCTACCTTTAAGGACTGGTGGGGCTAGACAGGCAGTCCTAGGTTGGGCCTGGTCAACTGTTAGTAGTCTCCAAGGAGCTTGTGCTGATTGCTTCCAGGCTTTGGTGAACCCTCCTCTGGCAACAACTCTGGTCCAACAGTCCCTTTTTTCTTAGTTATCGATGTGTCCAATTCTCTCACAGGGGCTGAGGAACCAACCTCATTTGGAAAAATGGATCTGGGGCAGAGAGGGTTAACGTACCACACATACATTGCTTCCTCTGGGTCCTAACTCTGGGACAGGAGTACTAAGTGATCCTCCCTCTACTCCCTAGGTAGCCACTTCCAAACACTGAGTTCCAGGTGAGTACTATCAATGGGTATAAGTTGACACAAAAGATAAGGACTGTTTGCCATCTTTGGGCTGGGACCTTGGTAATTAGGCCGAGGGCAGCATTTGAAGATGCAGAATTCAAGAGCCACAGAGGTGGGCTAAGGTCATATGATTCAAGATGGATCTAGGACAGAGCACCATGTCCAGGGGCTTGTTCAGACTGGGTGCTGGTCCTGCACTGAGGTAAGCTTGTTTCGAGGTCCTTGGTCAGGCTGATAGCTATACCACCTGGGTTTGAACCTGTGTTCTTCCTTTACCTGGTACCCTGTCTGAGCACTTAGCCAACAGGCAGCCTAACAAGACCCCTGTTCCTGCTGCTCTCACCTGGTGGGTCCAGTCTCTGGACAGTGGCTCACCTGCTCAGGACACTCCTGCGGCAGGGCAGGGCCGGGAACTAGCCGGCTCACATTGGTAAGGCCTCCCTGGCTATGGAAAGAGTGGAAGGATTTGACATCGACTGGTTAAAGAGCCAGTGTCCTGAGGCCCTGGAGGTCCTCACGTCTCCTTCCCTGTCTACTTCTTTGGCCACCTGGCCTTTTACCCTCAGACCTTCAGATCTTCTTCACCATCCAGCAACTGCAGGCATCATGCCTGGCACAGGGCAGCCTCCTGCATTGTTCTCTTGGGTCTGATTTTGAAATCAGTGCTCTCCAGTTCTATGAGATGGGCTGCCCCTAAAGACCTCACTGTGACCCACCCTTTCTCTCCCACCCCAGAGGGCACAGCAGCATGCCTGTGACAAATAGTAAATATTTGGTATTTGTATATGGAGGCTTTCTGATGTGTACCCTTTATTAGTAGCAGCAAATAATAACATTAATGGGCACATTGTCATGTTCTAGACATAAACATGTGTTCACTCATTGAATCCTCACAGCAACTCTCTGAGCTAAGTACTATTGTTAGCCCCATGTTATAGATGAGGAAACTGAGGCATGGAGAGATGATATAGTTTATGTAATTTGCCCAACGTTACACTGAGTGTGAGCATTAAGTGTCCGAGAGCCTCCCAGGGTCCTCACATGCCACACAGTGTGGAAAGCAGTGGACAGTGGTCCTTTGCAGCCAGACATGGAGAGTCAGCAGGCCATAGGCCTAGGCCACTAGAACAGCCACCTGTATGAACTGACCCAGAGACCAGGTGGGCCCAGGGACATTGCAGTGGATGAGTGGGACAGATGATGATTGAGAACAGACACCTCCTTCCCCCATGCCTTGGCACCCCCAAACAAAATAAGACAAAACAAACAACACAAAAGAGAAGAGCTAACAAAACATCAGACTGAATACAATTTTATGAATTGTATAAGATTGGATTTCTGCCACTCTGTTAAAAAAGAGAGAGAAGGAGGGTGGGAGAGAGAGAGAGAAGTTTACATTTCTGGCAATCATTCTGTTAACCTACCTTCCCTGCTGGGTTCTGGAAGGGGAAACTCAGACTGTTCCCTGGCTAGCCTTCACCCAGGAGTGAGCCCCGGGGTCTCTGCTCTTAGATGCTGACCTATCCTCCCTGAGGCCTGGCTTGGGTCGTGAGTTGAGGGTGGACAGGGCCCAGGCTACCTTCTGGAGTCTCCCCACATCTGCGCTTTCTGCTTTCCCTCTCCCAACAAAATGTGAAATTATTTGGTCTTGGGACCGGTCACGTTCTCTTCCACATCTGTGTGTACCGCATACACTCAACACCCTGACTCTTGCAGGACTTGGGCATCTGACATGCAAAGCCCAGGTCTTGTAACTCAAGAGCCTCTGGATTCTTTTGAAACCTTGAATACCAAGGATCTGACTCTACGTTTCTTTTCTGTCCTGTAATCACCCAACTAGGAGGCAACAGGTGCCTTGTGGTCCAGTTTAACTGCTCCAAGGGACTAGCCAGAAATACTGGGGGAAATACATCAGTTAGTATTATCCGTTGGTTCACTTATTTGCCATTTCCAAGCTCAGTAATACTTTTAAGTCTCAACTTACTGTTAATTTATTTTTAGTAAATTTTCTAAATAAAATGGCTAATACATTTCAAGGATAGAAGCCCAGCGCTAAGCAACTATGAAGTAGCCAGACCACTTGGAGAAAGGTGGTATAGTAACAACAACAGAGCACACCCTCTCCCTGGCTGCAGGGCCCAGCTCTTGAGCTCTAAGCTCCCAGGAGTAAAACAGGTTTTGTCCGTGCCCCAACTCTGGTTAGCGACTAGGAGTGCAGCTGTGTTAAGAAGGATCCTGAGGCTGAGTCCGTGCTCAGCAGGAAAGAAACAAAGTGATTGGTTAAAGTACCTGACCTGATGTGAGAAGGGAGGAAAGGGCAGCACTCCTGAGAGGTTCTAACAGAACTTGTTCAGACTCATTCTCTGGGAAATATAGTGACTATCTCCAAGCAGTAAAGCAAAACCCTTTATGTCAAAGCCTCAGGTCACAGGGGCACCTGAGCTATTAGCACCCCAAAGCAGCCAAGCATGGCTGGGCAGGGCTGGCTCTGGGACATCTGCTTACAAATCCCCAGAGTTGTTTATTATTGTCATTCTTTTTAAAACATTTTTTTTATTTTTATTTTTTTATTTTTTATTTTATTCATTTTAGAGAGGAGACACACACACACACACACACACACACACACACAGAGAGAGAGAGAGAGAGAGAGAGAGAGAAAGTGGGGAGGAGCTGGAAGCATCAACTCCCATATGTGCCTTGACCAGACCAGTGCAGGGTTTTGAACTGGCGACCTCAGTGTTCCCAGGTCGACGCTTTATCCACTGCACCACCACAGGTCAGGCTGTCATTTTGTTTTTTAACTGCTCAAATTTGCCTTTCTATCACCATCATCATCCCCATAGAAGGTGTAACCCTGTGGAGAAAGTGGGCAATTGGCTCTTCAGCCTATGAACCAACAGGGGGCAGCAGAGAGCAGAGAAGAGTGAGTTCAGTTTGGGCAACCCTAGGTCCAGGAAAACTCTTCCAATTTTCTGTTCCCCTGGACAGTGAATCCTTGCGGAGTCGCACTGTTGAGACTATCGGTCACGCAAGTCCAAGAGCACAGCAAGGATGGCCAGAAGGAGGAAGACTTTCTTTGGAGTTCAGGTGGAGAAAACTATTTTTGGAAACAGGAAAGAAGAGAAAGAATAAAAAAGAATAAGAGTGACAGAAAACAAACAAACAAAAGAAAAAGAAAAAGAAAAAGAACAACACTTACCCAGACCCTATGAGGTCTGGGCCCACTGTGAATGCTCCTTTTTTCCATTCTCTTAAAACACAATACTCAAGGGACATGAACCCCTAGTTTACAGATGAGAAAACAGGCCCACAGTGGTTAAGTGATTTGCCCAAGATTATATGACCAAGGAAGGGCTGAGCTAAAATGCGGACTCTTATCAGCCCAGGCCTCTGTGTTTTGATGCCCTTCCAGGAACGAGGCAGGCAGTGGACAGGCTCCCTGATCAGGATCATGGCCCTTGGTGTCAGACACACCTGGGACCAAGATCCCATTTTTTTATTCGCTGGCCAAATGTCCTTGGGCAGGAACTTCCTGTTCTCCAGTCCTAGTTTTATCTGTAAAATGCAGGTAATAGCTATTTCATGAGATTGTGGAAAAAATTAAGGGATGACAAATGTAAACAAAGTCTCAGGGCCACAGCCAGCCCTTACTAAATGGAAGCCATTGTACTGCCCAGTCTTCAGCTTCAGCTCAGTGGTACCTCTAAGAGTCCATGTGCCCAGGCCCCGCCTGTGTGCTTAGGACTCCCAAGGATGCAGGATGTCATTGGCACACTGGCTTTCTTGGCACAGTCTCATGAAAAGCATGTGGGGATCGTGGTGTGAGGCTCAGTTAGGAGGCTGCCCTTGGCACCTCCACTTCACGGAGCAGGAAAGAAGCAGTGTGGGGTTAGAAGTAGGGCAGACATCATGGGTCATTGTCTAACCTTAATCTCCTGTAACTGTCGGTCAGATATTGTGTGAGCCTCAGTCCTCTGATCTCTACACTGGAGGAGGAGTACGTATCAGGGCTACTGAATGAATGAGCTGATATATCGTAGTGATCAGGAACGCAGCCAGATTTTAGAATCAGACTGTCTGAGTTCAAATACCTGCTTTACCACTTTCTAGCCCTGTGGTTTTGAACAAATTACAACATCTCTTGATTTGATTTATTCTAATGAAAAGTCAGGATAATAATATCCATCTCAAAATGCTGTCAAATATATTTCATATGTAAAATACTCAAAACACTGTTTGAAAATAGTTAAACATTCAAACATTAGCCTCTCTTTTGAGATGATAACAGTACCAGGTACAGTGCCTGGCTTATATTAGGTTTCTCAACAATGAGTTTCCTTTCATTCTCCTTCCTGATCCCCGGGATGGTGCCCATGATTCCATCATTAGGAATTTTCAATATTTTAGAGTCGAACAGTAATAGGAAATACCCTGGTTGGGAATAATAATACCCTGAATGTTATTCGATTCACTTACATTCTACTTGGCTGTTCTGTGTCAGGTGCCAGTCTTACCACAGATGTGAACTTGACTGCGATGGGATCCCTGCCTTGGGTCACTGTTTAGTGGGGACTCACTTATCTATAAACTTGTTCACTTGCACATTAGTTTAGAGCCTATCATAAGCCTGAGATGAGCTGTGAAGGCACAAAGGAAGGGGCAGAGAAGTTTTCCTTTGAGGTGATGTTTGAACTGAACCTTAAAGTCTAGACCAGTGGTTCTTAATCTTTTTTGAGGTACCAAACCCACCAGTTTCATATGCGCATTCACCGAACCTTCTTTAGTTGATAAATAAAATATGATTTTTTTTCCAAATTCAAGACATAGGTATATGTTTTTATACTGGTGCACAAAATGAGCCGTGCATGAACATCACCTTGCTCAAAGAACAAAACCAACAAAGTGCATGAACTCTCAACAAATTACGGTATTACTTTATTCTGGCCTCCGCGGCAGAGGCTTCTCCGAACCCCTGAGACCGACTCATCAAACCCCTAGGGTTTGATAGAACCCAGGTTAAGAACCATTGGTCTAGACCAAAAGTGGTTGAGTCTAGACATGGGAATGACTAACAGTGGGGGGTGGGGAGGGACATGCTAAACATCAAAATCAGAAAGTATGCTACCCATATAACCTTTTTTAAAAAATAGCTCCTTATGAAAGCTCTTCAGCCAACTAAAAAAGGAATTAGCACAAGACATTCAACAAAGAGGAGAACAGGTGCACATGAAAGTGGTGAGCAGTGAAACCCACCCAGTGTGGCTGTGGTCTCATGCGGGCTCAGGTGGAGACAGGCCTGGGATCAGATCCTGGCTCTTGTCCTGTTGTGGTTGGGGATGTGTGGTCCTTGTGATGCAGAGGCAGACAGTGGCTGGTCCTGGTCTCTTTCTTTTTGCAACTGAGGACATGTGCCCAGAAACAAATGCCAGAGGAATGAGAAGCAAAGCCTAACCTCATTAATATTTGTGCAAAGTTTGGCAGAGCCAGGGTCTTCTGGCAAAAATTAATTGTAGTCTGGCTTGGATTTAGAAGTGAGGTTTTTCCACTTTCCTTTCCAGTTTAGATATAAATCTTGAGAATAGCATAATAGCATGCTCAAAAGCTCAGATATACTGAAGGGTGGAGATGTGTTGGTCCAACTGTTTGTCTATCTATCCGTCTGTCCATCCATCCATCCACTGAGATAGTTGCAGAATGGATCATATATATTCTAATTGTTTTCAAGTACAGACAAGATATAGAAGAAGAAAGCTATGGTCAGATTTTCCTGAGGACAGGAAGCCCCAGTTGGAGGTGAGAACCAGAAGAGAGTACCTGTAAATAGTTATTAACCTTTAAAGAAAAATAACTTGATCAAAAAATTTCCCACTGAAAATTTTGGTCTCTGCCCCATCAAGTTGCCAATTTGCAGTCCCTTTGGCAGTGGTGCGGCTGAGGAACTTGATTCATGGGCATGGAGCGCCAAGAGTCCCCTTGCTTTGTGTTCTCCTTTCATTCTGTCTAATCCACGGGTCCAGGCGCCATGCCCAGGGGCCCCACGGCTGTTCTCATCAGGAGAGCCCTGTCCCACCTTCATGTCCCGCCTGCTTGCCTGAGACCTACTCCTGTTCCTTCCTGTTCTCTGGGGACGAGGTGGACAGTACAGTTATGCTTTGAGCATTTCTTAGTTCCAGGTCACTCCTTCTTAGAAAAACTTCAGATAATGGTACATTATCCCAAAATTTGCATTTATATTCTATTTTTATTTCAAATCATGCCCAGTGATATTGTCCACTCTAGTGAAAAAAAATATAATGAACCAAATTCATATAATATGAACATTTCAAATTTGAACATAAACTGTCTTTCATCCTTAAGATCCCACCGAGAAGTTAAATTACAATATGAAGCTCCCTTTGTATGTAAAAATCCCAAAGGAAAAATATACACGATTTCTTCCTTTGTGATTTCTTTTTATGTCCATTCTCAGATACTTGGATACCGTCTGTGTTTCTTCTTTTGTCATTTTAGCCTTTAACTGAAAGGATAGAACACCACTTCAGCACCTCCAAAATTAAATTCACCAAACTTCTAGTCTCTTACACGTTCCATTTTTCCTTTCCTATCCCAGAGGTTCAGCAGGACAGGGTAACACCTCTAAAGTGGAGAGTAGACTGTCTTGGTGGAGAGCTTAACCACAGTCTCAGATATGCCAACTAATTCTGTTACCTTCTGCCATGTATCCTTTTAATAAACCGCCAAATTCATGAGGATGCACAACTTTCCACATCGTGTTTTTCTAACATTCCAAAGAACTAGCTCCAAATAGCTACATACAATTAAGCGTGTAGATGCAAATAATTCTATATAAAATGTCAGCAAATCAAACCCAGAAAAGCAGTAAAAGTGCAACACACCATGACAGAGCAAAGGCAATGTGGCTCAACATTAGGAAATCTGTTAATGACTTCATTTTGCTAATAGATGAAAAGATAAAAACCGTATGATTTTCTGAAATACATTTCAGAAAATCTAACATCTTTTCCTCGTTAAAACTTTTGGTAAGTTCTGAAGGGGAGGAAAGTTTTAAAGCAGAAGGAGTATGAGAAGCAAGGAGAAAACATCACACTTAATGGTACAAAGCTGAGGCCATTCTCGTAAAGACAAAAACAATAGCAGGATCCTACTATCCCTGGAATTATTCAAGATGGTACCAGAGTCCCAGCCAAACCAATAGGATAAGGTGCAAGTATTAGAGGAGAAGAGACATAATTATTTGAAGATGACAAGAGTATGTGGGTGAACCATCTTAAGAAGATTGACTGTTAAGAATTCTTGCCTGGACCCGACCAGGCGGTGGCGCAGTGGATAGGGCGTCGGACTGGGATGCAGAAGACCCAGGTTCGAGACCCCGAACTCGCCAGCTTGAGCGTGGGCCCATCTGGCTTGAGCATAAAAAGCTCAACAGCTTGGACCCAAGGTCACTGGCTCCAGCAAGGGGTTGCTCTGTCTGCTGAAGGCCCGTGGTCAAGGCACATGTGAGAAAGCAATCAATGAACAACTAAGGTACTGCAATAGCAATGAAAAACTAATGATTGATGCTTCTCACCTCTCTCCCTTCCTGTCTGTCTGTCCCTATCTATCCCTCTCTCTGACTCTCTCTCTCTGTCCCTGTTAAAAGAATTCTTGCCTGGCCTGTCGTGGCACAGTGGCTAGATCATCAGCCTGGAATGCTGAGGTCGCCAGTTCAAAACCCTGGGCTTGCCTGGTCAAGGCACATACAATGAGCAACCAATGAGCAACTAAAGTGAAGAAACTGTGAGTTGAGATTCTAGCTACCCTCTCCTCTGTAAAATCAATAAGTAAAATCTTTAAAAAAGAAAGAATTCTTGGTAGAGGTACTGGATACAAGAGAAATATACAAAACTATAATAGCCTTCATATGCATTAATAATATCTAGTCAGGCAACACAGTTGGGAAAGTTCTCATTTATAACAATATTTATAAAATACATAGGAATAATTATATGAAGAAAAGCATAAACCTTATGCATGCTGGAGAACAACTAAATACATGGCAAAAACATCCCGTATTTCTGTTTACCATATTACAATATTATGCTCAACATTGTAAAGATAATAGTTCTACTCTAATGAGCGCATATGTTTCATCTAGTATAAAAAACCCAAAGGGATATTTTTGGTGAAATAAGATAATTTTATTCTAGAATTAACCTAGAATAGTAAATATAAAAGAACAGCTGAGAAATGCTGAGGAAAAAAGCACAATGCAGAGATAGTTATATTACCAAATATGAAAACAAACTTTAAATCTCCAGTGATTCAAACAATATGGCATGGTGCAAGCCGAACTGTAACCATGGAACAGAATAGAAAATACACAGGAATTTGGCAAACGATAAAAGTGTCATTTTAAATCCATGGTGACAATAATAGTTAATTTAAATATCATTGTGACAATGAACTGCCCACTTAAGAAAATAAAAAAGAACCAGGAGGAAATATTGGAGGGTGTTTTTTATAATCTTGATATGTAAGAAACTTTTCTAAGCAAATAACTAGTCTCTACTATGATACAAAAGATGCGACAGATTTGACTAATAAAAATTCTGAATGTACAACAAAAGACACATAAACAAAGGTAAAAGAGTGACAGCCCATGAGAAAAATATTTGTAACTTGCATAACAGAGAGAGTGGAGTTCTATCCAGGATATAAAATATTTCAACCAATCAATGAGAAAAGTGCTAACAACCGGGTAGAAAATGGCTTCATTATATTGGGTTAGTTAAGGAAATGCTTGCTGATCGAACAGGAATATCCCCAAATCTTATGTGATATCCAACATGATGACTTAAAATTATCTGAGAGCTTTTCTCCAAGCAGTGACTCAGGGACCCAGGAAGCTTCACACATAGCCTCCCAGGTCAGTATGCTCCCCTGGTGATGAGACATGGTCCTTGCTCTAACTGGTGCTTTTATTTCAGTAGGGGAGATGATCGAAAGTAAGAGCAAGTAAATAAATTTAAAAAGCAAGTTACTTTTAAAGAGTGGTGTTAAAGGTAGTGAACCTTAAGGTAAGGTGACCAGATTTAAAAATTGGTAAAGTGGGACACCATTGACGGGGTGGAGGGTTGGTTCTTGATTAAAAATTTGGTCTATATGGAGCTTTCAGGTCGAGGTGGGGTCTCCCGGCTGAAAACCGTATATTCCTTTCCCATTCTTCCGCTGTTCCCTAGCTTTTCATGCATTCTTTGCAAAAATTGGGACTTTTTTAAAACGCCACGGGACACAGGACAAATTGTGAAAAATCGGGACTGTCCCGCCAAAAGCGGGATGTCTGGTCACCTTACCTTAAGGTGATCAGCAAAGACCCCTCTGAGGAGGTGGCATTGAGCGGTCGATTAGCAGCCACCCGTGTGAGAACTGGAGGGAAGAGCACTTCGGGCAGAGGAACAGCAGGAGAAAGGCTCTGAGGTGGGAATGAACTTGGCTTACTTCAGTTGCACAAAGAGGTGTGGTTTGGAGTAGTGAGCGGGGAGGAATTAGTGTTATCTCAAGTGGGGGATGTCCAAGTGGGGTGGAGCCGTGCAGGCAAAGTGAAGGAGTTCAGTATTTAACCTGTGATGACATCACAGTGTCAGTGGTGTCTGCACAAGACCACTTGTTACATTTTATAGAAAAAAAAAAAAACAAGTGGCTATAAGGATGGATTCTGAAAATGCTCTCTGAAGGTCCTTTGGAACCAATCCTTTCCTTCCACTCCTCCTCTTTAGGCCGAGCTTTGCTAACTGAAGTCATGTAACGAGATTTCAGCAGTGTGGAGTGTGCAAAAGTTCTGCAGAATGAATTGCAGGTCTGCAGACGTTCATTTCATCACCCTAGATTCTGTTAGCAAAGTTCACTTTGTGGAGCTGCCAAAGAGGATTTATCCTATGCTAGCTTCTTAAGAAATGTTTCAGATCCTGTGAACTGTAAGTGGCTGTTGAAATTGTTAAGAGACATCTATTTTGGTGACTAGGAGGCCTAATTGTGGTTTCGGAAGCCTTTGCTTTGTCAATTAAAATGCAAACCAGACCTTCTAACGTAGCACCTGACACAGTTCCTGGCCCACAGCCCACAGCCCACAGCCCACAGCCTGTGCTCGGTGCTAATGAAGGAGAGAACATGTCAGTATTTGGAGAGTCTTCTCTCCCCAAGCATGATTCAGATGAGTCCCTGGAGGATGGGACTGTGTCCCCAACACCTACTGCAATGCTCGGTCCCTGGTCAGCGCTCAGTCAATGTCTTTGAATGACTTGAGTGGGTGAATGATGAGATTTTTCTGGCCTTGAGCTGCATTTTCACCCTATGCACTCTCTATCCATGAGGGACCCTTGGTTTGAAAACATTTCTTTGGAAAATAGAAACTCCTGAGCTGAACCAAGGACAAGGTCTGTTGATGTGACATACGGGTGGCTGACTGGTGTGGCGCTGCCCACACGGGCAACCTCATTGTGGCCTCTAGCGGCATCCTCCCCACTCCCAGTGCTGCGGCCACTGGTGGCTTCTACGCCTTCTACTCGGGGCTTTTGCAAGTGCTGTTTCCCCACGTGGAAAAGGCACACCTTACCTTTCCTCGCCTCACTGATGGGCCTCAATAACTCAGATTTACCCTTCAGCCCCATCTCAGGTGTTGCTGCTTCTAGAAAGTCCTGCTGGCTTTTCCTTCTGTCCCCACAGACCACATCGGTTTCCCTGGTCATGTACTCTTGTGTACCATTTTTCACAGTGGTATCAAAGTTTATGATACGACTTTATAATTTATTAAGACAGCACTATGTTGTAATTAAGAGCAGGGACAAATCCTTGCTGGGCTCAAGTATCAGCTTGGCCACCTGCAAGCTGTACAAACCCAGGCAAGGCGCTCCATCTTCCTCCATCCGCTTCCTCGCCTGGTAGAAAGAGCAGATGCAGAGCCCACTTCTGGGGTAGTTGTGAGAATTAAACAAGCCCTGATGTATAAATGCCACTGAAATTTAGCCTTTCTCATTGTTTGATGGATGCTTGTCTCCTCCGCTGGACTGTTAGCTCCATGAGGACAGGGCTATCCAGAGTTTACACTTTACTCACCATTGTGTCCCCCTGCTTCATGGTGTCTGGTCTCTGGTAGGATTTCCATTCATTTTTTGTGAAAGGAACGAATGCAAAAGTGTAGAGCTTTTCTCCAACAGGCAGGTGCAGTCCTCAAGGAGGAGGCCCGCTGCTCAGGGCTCAGGAAGGCCCGCTGGACGAAACCCCCCCACCCTGT
Organism: Rhynchonycteris naso; assembly: GCA_037038555.1. NCBI lineage: Eukaryota > Metazoa > Chordata > Mammalia > Chiroptera > Emballonuridae > Rhynchonycteris > Rhynchonycteris naso. Next base: position 335,902,965 of record CM072995.1, read on the forward strand.
GTCTGTAGAAATGCCCGTCCGCTAACATCACCTAGCCGAGGCTGCTGGAAAACGAAGCACTTCCCACGTCGACGGAGCACCCACTGTGGGACAGACTCTGAACCCCATCCGGCCCTGGTCCAGCCTGTCCTCACGGCCTAGTAATTCCCTCAAACACATACAAATGACGGTAATAAAATGTGTTAAAACAGAGCAGAAGTTTTCACACTTTAGTACGCACCACACTGAGCTGCAGGATTTGTTAGAGCACAGGTGGCTGGCCCCACCCTCAGTGTTTCTGTTTCAGTAGCTGGCATTTCTAACAAGTCCTACGTGCATGTGACTACATGGTGGGGAACATAGGGTGATTGGACTTGACATTGGGGGAGTGGTCACAGAGGTAGTGACATTTGAACTGGGAGTTGGAGGACAGCAGGGTTTGCAGGATGGAGACAAGGAGTCCATGCACGAGCAAAGGTGTGGAGAGATGAGTACGTGTTTGGCAAACAATCCCATGTAGGCAGGGCTGGAGGCTCCTGCTTGTTCATTCCTTGTTCTTGGCCAGCGTCGGGAGAGGCAGCCTGGGGAGAAGATGAACCCCGGAGAAGACGGGATAGGCAGAAGGATCTTAAGGTCTCCAGCCTTGGAGTTAGACAGACTGGACTTGAATCTTGACCTCACTGCTTACCACCTGCAGGACTTTCAACAAGTAATCTACTTTTCTCAGCCTCAGTTTCCTCATCTGTGAAAGGGGACTAATGGTGATAGTGATAGTAACTGTTTCTAAGAGTTATTGTGGATGGAGTGAGCTGATGAATGTGAAGTGCTCGGCTTCATGTTTGGCCCAGGGGGGACCGCAGGAGAGGCAGATCTGGAGCCCACATGCACTTATTTGTGATGCATTTGCCCCCACCACCACCACCAGGCTTGTCCCTCTGGACACAGTACATAGCAATTTATCTGGGTCCTTCTACCCCCAACAATGCCTGCACCTACATCAAGCCCAGCAAATGTGACTTGATGCTCAGGAACTGTGACTTGAGCAGGGTTCTTTGCTCCTATGCAGGGCTCTGGTGGTCTGGGGCCAGCAGACACTTGGAGGAAGAATAGGATAGGGGAGAGAGATAAGTTGGAGGTGGCCACTGTCTGTGTCCCAGCATGACCTCAGGCAGGAGGTCCCACCCAGGTATCTGGAGGTGCAAGTTCAGCTTTAAGCCAAATGCAGCCTGCTCTCACTGGACACTGAAAGGAAGAGGGGTTGATACGGTGCCCTCATCAGAGCCTCACCAGACCGACAGGGTCATGACCTGGGTGGGTGCTTCTGACCAATGATCCTGAGAGAGCACGTGTCACAATTAGCCCTATCCTTGGAGTCAGAGGTTTGGGTCGTAGGCTCTTCCACCTCCACTCCCTGTGAACTTGGTTGTGTGACCATGAGCAGGTTGCTTCTCTGGGCCTCTTGCCTCATACATTAGGTGAAATTGATAATGTCACCTGTTGAATGCAGAGGGCTAGGTCACATGTTCACTGCAGGTGAGAGGACCAGCCCTGGGGAAGGGGGCTTAGAAGGAAAGGAGACCCATTTTTTCATTTTCCTCCCTCCCTTCCTGCTGCCACTATTTTTGTGCCAGATACTGTGCTTGGTGGAGGGCACTCAGTGGAGAGCAGGACACAGTGTCCTGCACTTGGAGCTTCAACTCGGTGGGATTAGAAGTCAGTGAGGCTGAACCAGTTGAGAAAGAAGGTCCATACTTAAAGAGGTCATTATGCTAGGACTTAACAGAAGAAGAGCTCTGGTCTCCTCAGCAGCAGCTCTAAGACATTGTCTGTGAGCCTATAGGATTCAACCCAACCATGGTCCAGGCACATTGCAGCCTAAGAACATAGTGCTTCTTCAAAGGTGCGAGTGAAGGTTCCCTCACTCACTCATCTATTGCACAACGGTTTACTGAATGTCTGCTGTGTCCCAGGCACAGTCCTAGGCCCTGGGGATTCAGGATGCAGCAGTAAACAAAGCCAAGCACTGCCTTCCTAAAATTTACATGTAGTGTCAGAAGACAGCAAAGACCGATGTAACTCATCAGTATTTGGGGATAAGAGCTATGAAGAAAACTGAAGCAGGTGGGGAAACAGGAGCCAAATCTTCCCTTCCTCCTGCCCCTCCCATGGGCGGGGGTGGGGGGATGGGGGGGGTAGAGAGCCTGCCCCTGTAAAGCATTCCTCTGGGGAGGAGGGGATGGCTCACTGTTGGTGATTTGGGGATGAAGAACAGGGAATGTTCTGCAGCCCACTGTGTCCCCCCTGCCATACCTGCGTGCCCCCACTGCCTGATCCAGCAGAGCAGTGGATGGTTCCATCTGTCTTACCTGGAAGTTGAAGCCCAGAAACCCACTTGCCCATAGGTTTAATAAACCTCGTTTCTTTTTTGTTTGTTTGTTTTTAATTTTTATTTTATTCATTTTAGAGAGGAGACACAGAGAGAGAGAGAGAGAGAGAGAGAGAGAGAGAAAGAGAGAGAGAGAGAGAGAGAGAGAGAGAGAGAGGGAGGGGAGGAGCTGGAAGCATCAACTCCCATATGTGCCTAGACCAGACCAGTGTAGGGTTTTGAACTGGCGACTTCAGTGTTCCCAGGTCGACACTTTATCCACTGCGCCACCACAGGTCAGGCCTAAACCTCGTTTTTTAATGTCTGTTCTGTTGAAAATAAAAATGACATTTTGTTCTCCTGCCTGTCTTGCCTTTTTTTTTCTTCTTATTTTACTGTTGGGTCAGAACTAACGTGGGCTAGAAAGGTACTATTTGGTGGCCCCTCAAACTTCCCAGCAAAGAGAATTAAAGAGTAATAGGAGGTGCTATTTTATATAAGCAGGATGAAGAAGCCCTCTCTGATGAAGTAACATTTGTAGAAAGATCTGAATGAAGTGAGAAACCTGTAAGGGAGAGGAACATTCCAGGGATAGGGAATACTTGTGCAAAGGCCCTGGGGCAGGAATTTGGGATGTTGAAGAGATATTTCTTAAGAATTCTGAATTGGATAAAACCAGCAGCTAAAGTGCCTACTACCATTCAAATAACAAATAAACACTTCAGTCTAGAAGCCCACAGGCTATTGTTCTGAGCAGCCTGCATGTTTCTTCTTCCATCCCTACTTAGTGTTAGGACTCCCCTTGAGAGCCAAGAGTTACAGAGTTGTGCCTGAGGCCAGCCTGGAAGATGCATGAAATCTTTTGGGAGAGACTGGCCAGGAGGCAAGATTCACAAGACAGAAAAAAAGAGGTGGCCCTCAAATTGAAAGCCTTGGACCTTGCAGGATGATTGATCACCACGAGACTGCCCTGATTTTGTTCCTTAATTATGGTGTTTATTTGATGTATCATATTGGGCCTGGAACCCTTAATACCAGCCTGTGCTGTTCATTGTTACAATGTCCTAATTAAGTTTTGATTTATATGCTAATTTTATTCCAAGTGTGTTCAAAAGGGGGAAAGTTATTAGACTTTATTTTGAGATTACATTTTAATGCTGAGGTCTGCCAGGCCAGCACCATGGTTATTTTGTTGGCTTTTGTTTCCAGGATGTTGGTGGCAACTGTGATCATTTCCTTGGAGGGGAAAGATGATGACGTGGCGAGGCGCTGTTTAGAGTCGGTGGGGCTGCTGCTAATTAGGATTATGTAGCCTCTTGCCTTGGCCCTGACAGCTTTGCCATGAGGCTCGCTTTGACTGCCCAGCTGGTTAGGAGGGACCACTGGGGTGTGCCTTGGGGACGTCATGGGACGGTAAACATTTGGAAAGAAGGCCATTACATGAGGCAGTGATTGGATTTTGGAATGTGAGTGGAAATTGGGCTTTACCACATGAGTCCCTGAAATTTGTCAGGGTCAGGCCAGAACTCTGGTATGGGGAGCAGCTGGTCTCTGCTATAGAAAGAATGCATTTGCGCGTGTGCTTGCACGTGCGTTTGTGTTTATGTTAGCATTTCTCCTATGTAGATCTCATTTGAATTTTTTTGTTCAAGGATTAAGCCATGAGCCAATTTATCTCTAGACCTTAGAACGTTCATGCAGTCTCATAAATGCTCTGAAATGATGGGTAAAATTGTGGCTGTATCTGCACATGGGCATTTTTCTGGGGAAGTGTTCAAAGTTGTCCTTGGATTTTTCAGGAGTGACACTTTCAAATGTCAACAATCATGAGATTATGAGGCATTAGATTTAGAACTAGAATTTAATTCCTTGAGCTTTCCTGTGTGGCCTGAAGAAACGATTTACTTAGTGGCCCCTTCTACATCCCAGTCCTTATTCCTAGCTGCCCTTAGTCCAGGATGGGGCCCTGTGAGAGAGCTCCAGGGGCACCCCGAGTCAGGAGGGATGTTTACCTGAGGTTGTCCCATACTCAGAGAAAGGACCCAGACTTTTGTTCTGAGTGACCTGAGAGTCCTTTTTGTTTCAATAACCAAAGAAAGAATTGCTTACAAAATAAATGAGGGCCTCTGAGCAAACATACACTCAGAGGCACCTGTTATCCAAAACCTCCTATAGCCGGGAACTTGTGTGTTTCCCGTGTCACTTCAGTAAGCAGTCCTCCAGTGGTGTCTCGTGCTTTGGACTGGATTTTATGTGTGTGTAATCCCCGTCTGCAGCCCCCACCTCCATCCTCTAGTCAGCAGCGGATGTAAGAAACATTTAACAGGAGCATATTCATTTTACATTAGTCTGTGGGTCTATGACTCATTCGACACTTTTATTCTAAAGAAATTAAACTTAGATCCTGATAAGACGGTGGCGCAGTGGATAGAGCGTCGAACTGGGATGCAGAAGAACCAGGTTTGAGACCCCGAGCTCTCCAGCTTGAGTGCGGGCCCATCAGACTTGAGCAAAAGCTCGCCAGCTTGGACCCAAGGTCGCTGGCTCCGGCAAGGGGTTGCTCGGTCTACTGAAGGCCCGTGGTCAAGGCACATGTGAGAAAGCAATCAATGAACAACTATGGTGTCACAACGGCAACGAGAAACTAATGATTGATGCTTCTCATCTCTCTCCATTCCTGTCTGTCTGTCCCTATCTATCCCTCTCTCTGATTCTTTCTCTGTCCTTGGGATAAAAAAAAAGAAATTAAACAGAGATTCTTATTCCAAAAATAATTAGAGCAGCCTACATTGATCAAGCACTAATGTACTAAGCATTTTATCAGCTTTTATCTCTTCTATTTCCCCAAGATGGTAGGTCCTGTTAGAACCCCCTTAGACAGATGGAGACACCAAGGTTCAGAGAGGTTAAGGGCTGTGTTGGGGTCACACACCTAGTATGTGATTAGCTGGGACCAAGTCTAGGTCCGCCAGGCTCTAAGATCATTACATTTCTCTTGTTGGGCCATGTTACTTCTTAAGCGTCTCTTTTTCAAAATATTCTGCAGCAATCATTCATCCATCCCTCTGGTATGAGGGTATGGATTACAGAACTATATCTTTCAAGGGGTATCAAGAACTGATTGTGGGATGATCCCAAACTGGACAAGATACCCCATTTTCTCTGGATACCTTGGCTCTACACTGCTCCTCAGACTGTGCAATCAAAGCCTTCCACCTGACCTAGTTTAATTATGACATGGCTTCAGGAAGGTTCTAACACTTGCTTCTGGTGCTGGTATCTTAGCACCTCTGCTATCCCTTGCCGCTTGCTTGTATTTTTATCTTTACACCTTGGGTTCTGTCAGCTTTCCATTCAGTGAAATGCCCCTGTTCACTTGGTGCTGCTCCTGGGGAAGGATGTTAACCATTTCCCAGATGTTGACCTTGGGATGGAGGAGATGTCTGCTTGCTTAAGACTCCCAGGGGGCCCTTAAGAGTTTTCTTTGAAAAATGTATTCTTTTAAAATGGATAACATAGATTTTTTAAAAATCATTTATCTTGCCTGACCAGGCAGTGGCACAGTAGATAGAGTGTCAGACTGGGATATGGAGGACCCAGGTTCAAGACACTGAGGTCGCCAGCTTGAGCACGGGGTCATCTGGTTTGAACAATGCTCACCATCTTGGGCCCAAGATCGCTGGCTCGAGCAAGGGGTCACTCAGTCTGCTGTAGCCCCCCAGCTAAGGCACATGTGAGAAATCAATCAATGAACAACTAAGGAGCCGCAACGAAGAATTGGTATTTCTCATCTCTCTCCTTTCCTGTCTGTCTGTCCTTGTCTGTTCCTCTCTCTCTCTGCCTCTCTCTGTCTCTGCCACAAAAAAAAAAAAAAAAAAAAAATCACTTATCTTTCTACCTCATCATAAGAAATTCATTCTTGTTATTCTTTTCCTTGTTTTTGTCCACATGTACATGAATTCTACTTAGTCATGGTGGTGGCATGCATCCATTTCATGTTTATACTCAACAGGGTGAGTAGGAAGTTCACAAGCTGTGCTAATGAGCAGAGATAGTAATTTCATTTTTCTGTAACTTAAACTCTGTATTTGAGCTCCCTTTCCATTGGATGGCTAAAATAAAGAAACAAACAAAAATCTCATCTAATTTAATCAATTCTCTAGAAACTTATCCAGAGGTTTCCTATGCCTCTTTTGGTATAATTCCATTAATTTAGGCATTCTACCTCCCTCCTCCCCCCTGGGGTTGTAATTCGTCCCCAGAGGCTTTACGTGGCATCAACCTTAGTTGGGGGTTAGGGAGGCTTCTGATCCTGTTTAGTCTAAGACCAGTTAAGAAAACAGAGAGCAAACATAATATAATATAGGAAATTGGACACATCCATATGGAAGGCCTGAGAAGCCAAACAGGAGACAGTGATTAGCTACATGGAAGCTGTGTTCACCATTAGGATTGGAAAGACACATTGAGATGGTGGTATTACAGAGCCCAGCAGCCAGGACCCTCTGGCTAGAACCATTCAAAAGAGGGCCATTTGGCATGAGCAAGAATCAGAGGAGACAAGCATCAGAGGAGCTAGAGCTTCTCTGGAGGTAGGCAGACAGAGAGAAGGAGAAATACCTTGGCTTTTCTGCTCCTACATGGCAGCCTTCCCCTCATGCCTCTCATTGGCCAAACCTGTTGGCAAAACAGCCTGGGAATTGTAGTTCCATGTGATAAAGAACAGAGATGGGGTACTCTGAGGATAAGGAATGGATCTGAGAATAAGCAAATGACCAAGCCTGACATCATCTGGACTATGCTGGTATCTCCTAAGGAAGAAGCAGTCCCTCGCTGGTCTTTGGTGGCTGGTATCCATTCATGCTGGCCTCCACCGAGATGTCCATGGGTCAATGGTGGCCTCGGGTCATGCTCTATAGATTCCTTACTTCCTTGTTCCCTCCCTGAGACCCCTTCTGATCCACTGGACCCCTCTCAAGCCTTGTACAGCTCTCTTGCTCAGGGATGGGGGGAGACTCAGGGCCCAACCCAGGCTTGCTCTGTCTAGCGTTGGCCTGCTACCATTTTTATTCTACAGTTTGAAACCAGGCAGGGTTGGGGGTGATGAGGACAATTTCCCTGAGCTTCCCTAAGGAAGTGGCTGTGGGTTTCCTTGCCTCTCAAATTCTCCCTACCCTGTTTTTAAAAATTATCTCTGTTCCTTCCAGTGCTTGGCCTTCAGGGTAGAGGGAGGGGAAGCATGGTGTGGGGTACAGGACTTCCTTCTCAGAGTAACCCCAATGCCTAATACTCTCCCTTTATTTCCAAGTCTTTAAGAAATTGTAAGGAAAAAAATACTTAAACTAATATTTTGAACTTTTACCGGGCCACATTGATATGGAAATGTATGAAAAGAACCTTAACTTATTTAACCATTCCTTTATTGAATATTTCGATGGTTCTCAGTGTTTTACTACCCATCAGATGTTGGTGAGTTTCAGAAGTTAGCCGAAGGTGCCCACCTGACCCTAGGTCTTTCTCCCCTGCTGACTGCACAACGGGCTTGGGACACCTGAGCGCTATTCATGGTAAAAAAGTGAGACTTCCACTCCCTGCCTCCCATTCGGTGCTTACTCTCCCCACCTCCCTGTCTTGGCTTTGTGTCCACTTCCCCCAGGTCCTGGCTAGAGCCGAGGCCTCTTCTTGTCAATGCTGGTCCTCGTCGCACGCTGTCTCTTTGCTCTGCCCTCTCTGGTTGTACTACTCTCGGTCATCCTGGGTTACATCCTCAGAAGGAAGGACATGAGAGGTGACCTTTAATTCCTAAGGCCCATGTTCCAAGTCCAAGCTACAAACAATATCTCCAAAGTTTATTGTTTTTTTTTTATATTATGTTCAACTTTAAAGTAATTTGAAAAAGAATATTTGATCAGTTGAGAAGACACGGAAATCACAGGAAAGCAAATGGGAAAATATTAAAGTAACCCCCAATTCTAGCAGTCAAAGACAACCAATTCAAATTTCATAAGGAAAATGACTGGCTAATCTTATTCATTTCTGAAACCCCAGGGCCCAGGCACATAGTAGGTGCTCAGTAAATATTGTTAAATTAAGTAATAACTTTTCACTTAGTTTTCCCCATCCATTTTATACAAATGGAACCATATACTACCTCCTGTTTTGTAACCAGCACTTTTTTTGTGTAGCAGTATGTCATTAACATTATTTCAAATCTGTAAACATTCTATGTTATTGTAATAATAGTAGAGAATTCAGTTGTAAAAGTAGGCCACAATTAACTTAAATGGCTCACTAATGTTACATATTAAGGTTTTTTCCCTTATTTTTTTAGTCTTCCAGACAACTTCACAGTCTTGTATGTATATATAGGTGCTCAATTGTCCAACCAAAGGGCATCTACCTTCATTTTAAGGCTTTTGATGCATCCCGCCTTCTAGGTGTGCACATTTCTAGCACCATAAACGACACTAGAATGAAGACATCATGAAACAAGGATTCTATCCCTTTATTTACTAATCCACAGTGACTCTAGCCTGGCAAAATGTATAGCACAGAGTAGGTTCTTAGTATATATTTGTAGGATTTATTTCCTTATGCCCTCACCAATAGTGTTTACTATTACTTTTAAAAAGGTTTTTTTATTTGTTTTGTTTTGTTTTGTCTGGTGACAAACATAACAGTTCTCACATTTAAAGATCATCAACTCATCCTACCTTCTATCCCCAAATGCTTAGTAAGCCTGCTGGAGTTGGACCTAAATATTTACAAATTAGTCTCAGAACTAAAGCTAATCAGAAGTAAGGTCTATGGAGCTGGACTCTCTGGATTCAGAGACTCTCTGAAGCTCAGGGTGCTATTACCTGATCCAGCTTACAAGTTGCCTAGAGCCAAGCTCCTGTCCCCAGATATTTCTGTAGGTAAAGGAAGTCAATTCATGGCAGCAGAGTGCACACTGATATACTTCTCCATGAAGGATAAATCTCTGTTTTTTGTTATTTTCTCCCCACAAACCTAACCTAATCCAGAAAGAAGAGAGGCTTTTTTATTTTCAGGATTTGAAATATATAGGGTTTCATCAGACAGCCCCGGGGGAGGAGACAAAAGCATAGAGTGGTGGCATCACCAGACTTCAAAGCTGCGTTGAAGAGGGACTAGTGTAGGGGTGGGCCTGGTGGCTCGGTGGATACAGGGCTGTGTGTGTCTGCACGCACATGTATGTGCATGTGTTTGTGTGCATGCGTGCATGTGTGTGCATGTGTGTGTTTGTGAGTACCAGTCCAGAGGCAGCCAGGAACTCATCCAAAAGAACCAAAACAGAGCTTTTCCTCTTTGTGTCCTTGCTCAGCCTGCCGGCTTGGAGCAGTGAGATGACTGGACACATTGTAAGATGAAAGGAGTTTGCATTGATTTCCTCTCTACTTTCATTTGATGCCACAGGACAGAAGAAAAAATTCGAATGCAGCCCCCTTTCAATGGAGAAACAAGACTCTGGAAATGCAAATACTTCTACTGTACCATGCAAAGTAGTCACGCTGGGGCCTCACACCTGCCTTCCCTGGAAAGGTCGTGATCCACACAGAGGAAGCTAGGGTGGGTGGGCCTCATCATCAAAGCAAAGAGCCTTCCCTTTGAAGAATCTAGAGAAGCCAAATGTCAATAGAGGGTCAAACACCCAAGAAACAAACACTATTCAGATATGGAGTAACTGTGAAACTTTTACTCAAAATACAGGAGGACACACCCATTCCCTTTTGGACAATAGAGTTGCTCTAGATTTGGATGTGGTGGGATCCCGGACTCCCCACATTTGTTTGGTGAGATGCCTAACTATTTCTGCCATTGCTTGAGTCCATACCCTCACCCTCTCTCACTTGCATTTCTGCAGCCACCTCCTGCTCCCTGTCTGCAGCTGTCCCTTCCCCAGCCCACTCTTCACATGGTCCGCAGAGACGCCATTCTAAGCAGTTCTGAATGCATCACTCCCCTCCTGCTTAAAATCCTCCAGCAGCTCCCATGGTCTTCAGGGGAGGGGGGGGGAGCACGGCACTTGAGGCTGCTCACTTCCACACCACTGGCTGGTCCCCTAGCTACGTCTCCACCGAAGATTGGGCACCGGGATTTCCACACCAGACCCCCTAGACCTCCTTTCCTTCTAAGTTGTTCTTGCTCTTTTCTCCCTAAGAACAAATTTATCAGCTCACCTTTCCTACGGCATCTTAATGACTGACATACACACCACACCTATGAAATAACAAGGTAGAGGCTATGAACTCTTTTTAAGGTGAGAAACTTGAGGCTCAAAGAAGTTCTAGTTCTTTACCCAGATCACAGAGCTTGTAGATGGAAGAGCTGGAGCTCACCAGGCAGTACCAGAAGCCTCCTTCTGACTTCTCTAGATAAAACACCACCACCACCATCAGCACCACCACCATCAGCGGCAGAAGCATCTATTTCTATTTTTTTCAACATCTATGTTCGTGATCTCTTCTCTGTAATGTCAGCTTAGAAAGGATTTTAATAGCGGTAACTATCGGGGCCTTTGAGATCAGACTACTTGAGCTTGACTCTTCACCTCCACACCCAACCAGCTGTGGGACCTTGGAAAAGTCAGTTAACATCTCTATGCCTGTTTCTCTTTCTGCAAAATGGGGACAATGATCATATCTATTCTATGGGACAGTTGTGAGGATCAAATGAGTTATTACCTACAATGGAGAACAGTGCCCGGAACAGTAAGTGACACAGAAATACTAGCTAGGAATACGACTGGGCCTGTGAATTGTCATCAGCAGCACAGGAGACTGACCCACTGCAGTCCTGGATGCACTGGTGGCCCTCCCTTGATTAAATGAACCCACTTTCACCAACTTGCCCCAGAGCTTAGCATCTGACTAAGAAGAATGAGATGACCCCTAGGCGGTCCTGGCATGAGGAGAGGAGCTGGGTCAGTCGGATCCCCCTTCTAGTGCCCGAAGTAGACTGACCCAGTTAGCAGTGGGGACTGAGGCAGGGGTGGGGTGGTGGGGTGGGGAGAACTGGGTCTGGGCAGGAAGCAGGCAAGCTGAGGTCTGAGGAAACTCAGTGTGTAAATAGGGGAATCTCACTGGGGAGAGAGGAGGGTGGAGCAGATATTCAGAGAGAAACTTAAGATAGCGATTCAGAGAGAGGGGGAAGTTCCTAAGGCTGCGGACGCTCCTCTGACTTTCCTGTCCACCCTCTTGATGCTTCTTTGCCTAAGTATATCATAAGTCTGTTCTCTCCTCTCCATCTCCACTCTAAGCCACCCTTCTGTCTGGCCTGGTACCCAGTGGCCTTCTAATTGGTCTCTCTGCTTTCTCTTTTAATACAGTCTCAACAACAGCCAAAACAACCTTCTGAAAACCTTTTCTCTTAAAGCTTTCCTAGGGCTTCCCATTGCATTTAGAACAAAATTCTCTGGCTTAATCTCCTAACACTCTTTTTGCCCTTCACTACTCTCTAGCCACACTGGTTTCTTGAATACAGCAAACTCACTGTGGTCTCAGGGCCTTTGCACTTACTGTTTACTCTGCCTGTGAGGGTCTTTCCCCAGACCTTCACTTGGCTGTTTTTTTATTTTTTCAGGTCTCATTTGAATTGTCACCTCCTCAGAGAGGCTCTCCCTGGTTACCCTATGAAATGAGATTCTCCTCAGTCACTGTTTGTCACATCATCTTGTTTTACTTCATGTGTGGCAGCCAACCCTATGTAAAGTTATCCAGATTATTTGCTTCTCTGTTCAATGACTCTCTCCACTGCTAGAATATCAATTCTTTGAGGGCAGGGAACTTACCTGTCATGTTCACTGTAGTACTTCCAGGGTGATGACTGTGCATGCATAGAACATAGTAGGCACTAAATTAATATTTGTTGGATTTGTTTTAAAATTTTAGTGTCATCTCCATTTCTAGTACCTGTATGCCCCCTCTTTCTTAAGGTCTTTTGAAAGCCAAAAGAGTCTACTGAGGGAGGAGGAATACAGAACTCTGTGGGATTCTGGAGGAGGAAATAACCAATTCTGACAAAGGCACTTAAAATAAACTTTTAGCTTCACTCTTGTTATCCATTTCAACCTCCCTGGAATGGTCCACTCTGGGCCCTTTTCTCTACACTTGACTCCTCCACAGCCCAGCTGATATGCTCACATCTTCTGTGGGCGTCCCTCAGCAGGTCTGCTTTGATAGAATCCTCCCAAACTTGCAGAAGCGCCAGCCACCTGGGGCTGGGAAACCAGAGCCAGTTCACCCCCTGCCTCCACCCCTTGCCAGCTGACAGTAAACTCCCTCCCCACCACTATCTATTTCAGACAATGTGGCATTGTCTCAACCCACTCTCTCAGTTGCGTAAACAGGCTCCTTACGTCTAAACTAGCTACGCAACTGTGGTGGTGGAGCGGAGTGAGGGACGAGGAGGGGAAAGCTTGAGGAGAACCTGCCAGGATGTCACAGCCAATCCGTCTATCCGTCTCTCTCCTGTCGTTGTCCGTCCCCCACCCCACCCCCACCCCCCACCCCCACCCCCACCCCCCCACCCCCCCCCACCCCCCACCCCCACCCCCACCCCCCCACCCCCCCCCCCGCCGCCACAACCATTCGGCAGATGGGATGCCCCAGGAGCTTCCACTGAGTCCTTCTTTAATGAAGTTGTGAAAGGGTGGACGCACACAATGGGACTGAGGCTGCGCAGGAAAGGGGAGCGGCATGGGGGCGGGGCCACTTTTCTTCACAGGCAAAGGAACCCTTACCTTTCGGTTACCGGACACTTATTTTCTTCCAGAGTGAAACTCTTCAGTTGCTTCCAAAAGTTCCAGAATGAGAGTCATATTTAATAGAATTATAGCAAGTTGATTTTTTTTTTTAACTGTGGAATAGAGTTATTTGCTTTCCATGCTGTACTACCCTGAGGACAGGGTCGGTGAGACTGGCTCACTCTCCCGTGTGTCTCCAGACACTGGCATGATTCCCGGGACACATTTCTTGGATGGGTCAACCCTGAACCCCTACTTTGAGAACTTAGTATATGCCCAGATCTATCCTAAATGTTAAGAGGAATAAAAAAGAAAAAATAGTTACTGCCTAGTCTCTTTTTCCTCTTTTGATTTAGTTGTCAAAGATCTGTCACTAACCAGCTTTGTGACCGAAGGCAAGTTACTCAACCCCCCTGAATCTGTCTCCTCTGCTCCTTCAGAAAACAAAGGTAGTAACAATACCTACTTCATAGAATTATGATGGGGCCTGAATGAAGTCAAGTATTTAAAGCAGCTGGTACCTCTTAGAGTTGCTCAATAAAATGCAATCAGTAGTTCTACAGTATAAAATGCTGGCTGTCCGGAATCCAAGCCACTTTTTTTTTTTTTTTACAGGGACAGAAAGAGAGTCAGAGAGAGGGATAGATAGGGACAGACAGATAGGAAGGGAGAGAGGTGAGAAGCATCAATCATTAGTTTTTCGTTGCCATTGTGACACCTTAGTTGTTCATTGATTGCTTTGTGCCTTGACCGCGGGCCTTCAGCAGACCGAGCCACCCCTTGCTGGAGCCAGCGACCTTGGGTCCAAGTTGACGAGCTTTTTTGCTCAAGCCAGATGGGCCCGCGCTCAAGCTGGCGAGCTTGGGGTCTCAAACCTGGGTCCTCCGCATCCCAGTCTGATGCTCTATCCACTGTGCCACCACCTGGTCAGGCCAAGCCACTTTTGACAGTCGATCTTCCTTAGCAGCCATGGGTTGTCCATTAAATTTCAGTTAGCCAATTTGTACAGAAAGTGCTCTAGCATAGTAAAATCTTTCTTGTCTTATAAGAGCTTTGTTGGCTTCAGAGTCAGCATAATGAAGGATCCATGTAGTTTAATAAATAAATGACAGGTATAAGGTTGATTGTCCATTCACTAAATGGTCCCAGGTTGCCCAGACCTTTTGATTTGTTTTTTGTAGGTTTGTTTTTCATAGGTCTTCTCTCTGGCTGATAGATTGTCCTCTCTTCTTACAGACGTCAGTTTGCCAACTGTAGGGATCAATGCCTTCCTCTGACTTGCTATGGGTTTGGAAACAAAACAACCAACCCCTTTAAAAGTGTGAATAAACCAAAAGCACACAGGATTTGAATGAGGACTTGAGATATCACAAAGGTTGTAATATCCTTTATTACAACCTTTGTGATATCTCTCTTGACTTCTCAGAGATCTCCTAATTCTTCATGTGTTCTCATTTCATGATACCACGTGGCACAGACACCAAAGTTCTTGGCATAAGTAGGCACTTGATAAAATTTATCAACTAAGTGAATGGATGAAGGCACAAGAAAACATAGTCATCTAAACATGATATAAATAAATGTAAGGGTTCTGTGTGAAGGGAGAGGATAAAGTGAGGGAGTATGGAGTGAAGTTAGGTTGGCGGGCTGGAAGAAACACACTGAGCTAAGAGTTAACAAAGGAAACATGGTGGGTGGGGATAAAGCTCGTTATCATGCAGGGCTTCAGGAGCGGGAAGAAGTGAACACTCCTGCTTCCTGCTATCTCCATGGGCTTTTTTCCCCCCAGATAGATGGGGACACTGTGCTTACTCGCACTGACTTCCTTTTTGCTCCACGAGCACACAGGCTTGTTGCTCTGTCTGTCTCAAGGCCATGGCCTTGGCATTTGCAGCTGGAAAGTTCTTTCTCTGATCCTTGCATGGGTGTATCCTTTTTATCATTTAGATCTCAGGCAAAAATTTCTTCTCCTACAATGACTTCATTGAAGGTAGTAACCTAGTTTATCAAACTATCTTATTTTTATTTTTTACAGAGCCCTAAATATTTGTCTATTTTCCATCTTCCTCTACTGTTGCCCTAAGAGAAGGGACCGTTTCTACTTGCCCACTGCTGTATCTCATAATGTTTATTGGCAATACAATTTGTTGCAGGTTTGAGGAATGATCAATGAATGAATGACTAGTCAGGGAGATGAACATGAGGAGAGATGATTGTGGTGTGATGAGGCACCGCTGTTAAAGGGAGGAGGAATACAGAACTCTGGGATTCTGGAGGAGGAAATAACCAATTCTGACAAGGGTTTTTAGGGAACTTTCTCAGAGTTTGGTCCCCAAAGATAATGAAATCTCATCAATTAAAACAATAACAACAACAACAAAGAAAACAAAAAACAACAAAGATAAGGTGGAAAGGAACATTTTTCATTGTCTTTCCTGCTCCTCTCCTGGGCAGCTGGCTGTGGGTTAAATCAGAGACAGCTCAAGATATGAGTGAAGAACATTTTTGTGCATAACTCCTCTGTGATGTCCAGCACATGTTAGACAGTGTCCCAGCTGTAGCCACCAGCCCTGGCCTGCTTACCAGAGGCTTACCAGCAGATACTCCCCCACCCCAATTTTTTGGAGGTTGAATAAAATATTCTTCTTTATTATGGAAAAAAAGAGAACATATGGTTCACAATACACTTCCCAGAGGGAGTCTCTGAAAGGGAGAAGCATGGACAGTCTTGTTTTGAAGATAGGGAGACTGAGGCATAGGCAAGCAGAATGAGGAGTCAGAAAGTAAATTAAGTAAGGGCCTTTGCCTGTCTCCCTTCCACTCTGTGTTACCAATGTCTGACATCGCCTCACCATGTGATAGTCCCTTTCCTATTTGGCCTTGATGTTTGACCCTTGAGCTGACCCAAAGGTCAATGACCAATCAGATTATTTCATGAGAATTTGAACTAAGTTTTAGAGGCTGCTGGCAAATGGTATTGGATGTTTGCACTGAGAAATCCTGAGCTAGATCCTTGGACTGGCAGCCACATTAGGCCACGAGGAAGGAGAGTAAGCAGAAAAGAAGGTAAGAAAAGGTGCATTCCCTTCCAGAAGGCATGGAGGTGGGGGTGGCTGTGGGCCCTGGGCTTATACTTCTAGTCCCTAAAGGACCTGGTCGTCCTCTGATTCCTGTTTATCTATGTCAGTGAAATGGAAATAACGATTTCTTCAGGTAATAGGAACAGATTTAGGGTTAGGACCCTAGATGGGTGATTTGATAAGATTTTTAACAATTTGTGCACCCTTACTTGAGACAAAAATGGTCTTGCAGATGGTAGTAGGTGTTAAAAACTTTGCCACTGCAACCCTCATTTGGAATCTGAGGGAGAGAGAGGACATAATTTTCATAGAAGAGACTCTGTCCTCTTGTATCCTAGTGTGCAGGAGGGCACTAGGACAGGGAGAAGCATAATGGCAGGAGAGAAAGGGAGCTCTTTTAGAAAAATGTTCCCAAGGATGCCCACCTCTAACAGGTGGAAGCTTGTTGTATAGAGCTGTGGATTGAAACCATCTGTGAAAATAAGACAACACCCACTTGGATCAAACTTGGGGAAACACACACACGCACATGACAACATGTAGGCTCCTGGTCAGGTGACTCATCTGTCCACTGGGGGTTTTTTTCTTTATGGATTTGCCTGGCAAATCCTCCTCATTCTGAGAAGAGGCTGTATGGTTCTCCAGAGAAGTAGAACCAATAGGCCATGTGTCTATTTTTCTCTCTCTCTTTCTCAATATTGAATTATTTAAAGAAATTGGCTCTTGTGATTGTGGGGTTGAAAAGTTAAAAAGTTGCAAGGTAGGCCAGCAGGCTGGAGATCCAGGGAAGAACTGATGTTGCAGTCCTGAGTCCAAACGTAGTTTGGAGGCAGAATACCTTCTTTCTTAGGGACCTCAGTCTTTTGTCTTCAGGTGTTTGAATAACTGGGTGAGGCCTACCCACATTACTCAAAGTCCACTGATTTAAATGTTAATCACATCTTTAAAAAAGACTTTCACAGCAACATCTTGATTAATATGTGACTGAAAACTGGATACTGTAATCTAAACAAGTTGACCCATAAAATTAACCAACACAGAGGCAAACTGAGCCTATTGTGAAAGCCCTTCTCTGTAAGGTACATTATTGCTTACAAAGCATGAGATCATCTGTGATCAAATCAGAACATCTCTGTCGGGAGGAATATTAGCCATCCTACTTTATAGATGAGAAAATGTAGGTTCAGAGATAAGCTTGTAGAGCTGATAAGTGATCAAGCCCAGAGGGTCTGACTCAGGTCTGTGTTCTAATCATATCATGTTCTTAAAGCTTGGTTCATGATGTCACTCCTCTACCAGTCCCCCTCTGGTCTTCATCCTTGCACGACCTCAGAGACACTCACAGGAATTGGTTATGAAAATGACATGGTTTTTATTTTTCAATTCTGCCTTGTGACCAGTCTCACTGGACCCTCTGGGCATGTAACACATGAGGATGTGTTTGAGTGAGCAGGAGCATAGACACCCTTTTAACTCCAGCTGCATTTACTTTCTGTTGCCATCTTGCCGCTGAGGCCTCTGCTCTTGATTAACAGACGGCTCCAGGCACCTTCCTACTACCAGACTAGAGGGTGGTTAGACCTGGCACAAATCTGGGTACTTATATGGGCTTCATTAATCCCTCTTACTTTTATGGCAGATGAGTGCATCCTCTCCCTAGGCAGGGAGAGCCTTTTTCCAGGGTCCCGATCCTTTTCCCTCCCTCCTCAACCAGGGGCCCAGCAGCTGGACCACTCGCCTTCTGCTTTGGCCTGTGTCCTGAGCTCTTGCTTTAATGAGCTGGCTGGGTCCACAGCCCGCAAGCATGCTGGGCCCACAGAGTCCTCATGGGGTAGTGGTGTGGCAAGACCTGCCTGTGGCTGTGGACAGACCCTGCAGCCTGATGGTATCTGTAGGTTTTGTAAAACCCAGGCCATCTTCCCACCAGGACCAATAGGACTTCTTGCCTTCTCACCTTGGATGCCCAATTTGATAGAGCAAGTTTTAATTGTAGTATGAAATAAGAGAAAAATGAGAGGTCTTCAGAGATAGAAGTGTCCAGCTATCACCTCTCTGGACATGCCAGCCTCACCTTTTACTCCATGTTTTAGAACCTGACCTCAACTTAAGAGATGAAAGAATATTTGTTGTCATCAGTTCAGGTCTAATTTGCAAATAGTGCTGGGGTCCTGAGACTCTTCCCACCTGAGCATTTATGTACTAGATTACGGTTGAAAGAGGCATAGAGGGACATAGCTGAGCACAGCCTCTCCGATTTCAAAATGGCACTGGGCAAGATGGAAGATGAATAAAGAACTTTCTGAAGAAAGGTCTTCTGAGGGACAGGCTGCATTCTAGCTGGCCATGGGAGCCTCGTTCTGCATGTCCAAGGAAGCTGCACTGGGTCTTGGCCTGGAGGCAGGTTCAGCTCTATGTTGAAAAGAACTTGCTCCCCGTCATAGCTCTACAAGAGGGAGGACACTGAGCACTGCCTTGGGAGATGGCGGGCGCCCCATCCAGAGAGGTTCATAGGCTGGACAGCTCCCTGATGGGAACCTGTCCAGAGGGATTTTGGATTTAGTAGGAGATTGACCTAGGTGTCCTGAGTCGTTCCTTCTCCCATGATGTGTTTTCCAGCGATGTGGGTTTTCCTTAAAGAGTCAGGTATGTCTGTCATGAAGAAGAGCGCCAACAAGAGCGACTAGATGACTCTCTCTGCTCCCCTTCCCCTGGGGGTGGGGGGCACTTTCGAGTAGCAGCAGCTCTGGAGACACCCCTGCTCCCCTCTTCGGTCCCCTAGCCTGGGAAAAGGCTTGGGACCCTGGAAGGGGACCGGGATGGTAAGGTCGTCCATTGGCTGAGACGCGCCATGTGAATGGTGCTGGTTGGTTGGCAGGAGAGGAGGAGGCGGTTTCCCGGGTAACGGGAGGACAAGGAGCGGCTGCATCGGCGGCAAGGCTGCGGAGCGCGGGCCGGAGCACCGTGAGAGACCAGCTGGAGGCTGAGGCTCTGTGAAGCCGCGTAGGCGCAGGTAGGAACCCCCAGCGCCGTCTCCCCGGGTCAGGGCTGGGCCAGGCTGCCTGTCGCTTGGACTGACCAGGGGAAAGTTTGCCGCTTAATGGGACGAGCAGGGAGGAGGGGACTTGGAGATGCTCTGTGCCGGGCTCCAGGGGCTGGGAGGGTTGGGAATTGCCGGTGGGAAAGAGGACTGACCCCGCATTGAGCAGCTCAGTGGCTGCACCTCCACTCTGGGATCCTGGCGGAAGACTGGGGCCTCCTTATCCTCAACCGAAGCATAGAGATCCAGCGAGCAGATGCACAGCGACCAGCGCACGCGACGGCCCGGCCGGCGGGCCCTTGTTCAGAGATGCGCTGAGAAAGTGTGCCCCGGCCCATGCAGGCTGAGGCGCGCAGTACGATGCTCCCAGGCGGTTCTGTGAGCTCCCGGGCGCACTTTCCGGTCCTCCGGCGACACGGCACACTCCCCCATCCAGAGTGGGTGTGTGTCCCTCTGGTGGTGCATGCCCGAGGCTGGGTGCATCTCCTTGTGCGTGTTGTTGTGTTTCTGTTTGTCTTCTGTTTGTGTGTTTCTGTGTCTTCCCCTCTGCGTGATTGCATCTCTGGGTGTATCCTCACGTCTGGGTCCCTCTGTGTTTTCCGCTGGCGTGGGTCTCTGTAAGCGCCCTCTCCGGTGTATGTGTTGGAGTACTGCTGTTTGTGGATCCTTCTGTCTGCATCTCTGTGTATTTTTGTGGGGTTTTGTGTGTGTGTGTATTTCTCCTCTCTGCATGTTTGTGTATCTGTGAGTGAGTGAGTGGGTATGTGTGTGTGTGTGGTGGGTGCCTCTGTTTTCTAGCCATCCCTGACTCTGAATAGCGGTCTGATACCTGCGTGTGCATGCCCCTCTCTGGGTGGATGCACCTTTTCGTGTGTGCCCTGAGCTTCTGTAGGGGTATGTGTGTATATATGTGTGTGTGTGCTTACACACTTACCTATTAGCCTGAGTGGTGTATGTCTGGATTTCTTCGAGTGTCTACTATGCCTGTGTAAGTCTGTGTCTAAGTCTCTTCACTGTGTCTGTGTGTGTGCGTGTGCTTGTGTATAGGTGGATCTGAGCCGGGGGTAACTAGGCTGGGTCTCCTTTCCCTGGCTCTGCTTCTCCCACACTCCGGGTAGCCTCGGGGCAGAGCTGTGAGGGCTGCAGGGGCGGGGAGGGGGCGCCCGAGCGCCAGGAGTCACAGGAGCCTCGGGGTGTGCGCTCCGATGAGCCGACTCCTTTCATGCCAGCAAAGGGACCTCGGTGGCGGCAGCAGCCCAGCTGGGGCCCTAGTGACTTATTTGTGTGTGCGATCCTTTCTTTTCTTTTGGGAAGAGGCGGGTGCACACTCCGCTTGTTCACTCCTCATCGTGAGCAAATAAAGGCGCCGGGGTTGGCGGCTGGGTCAGCCCTCCCCAGAGCGGAGCCATACGGAAGTGGCCAGCTAGGTGGGTTCCCGTTGGGAGCAAAAAAGCCCCCAAATCAAAAACCCAGCCCGAAAACTACCATGCCTCCTTGGCTCTCTTTCTTACATTTTTATGAAACTTACTTATTGATTGATTAATGAAAGGCTAGGTTTCCAAGAACCCCCCCCCCCTTTCACTATTGGCACGAAAGACTAATTAAAAATGCTGTGTTCCTGATGAGTGTTAATTAGACCATTGGAAAGATGGATGCGCCCTGATTTCAGAAGCTTAGCTTCAGTTATAAGATGAAACAGGTCAGGCTTCCCTTTCTCACCCCACCCCCAACCTTTAATCCAGGTCTAAAGCCAGTCTACCCATTCTCAGAGCCACCTGGGAAGGAAGATTGGGTGGGTGCGCAGGCCTGCAGAAGAAGCTAGAGGGAAGGGAGAAGGCCAAACGGCTTTTCCCAATTTGGAAAACTTTGAAACATTTAAGAAGGATGTTTTGCCAAACATAAAATGGGCTCACAATTCCAGCACCCAGGAAGAAGGAAGGAGTACATTACATTGTACCTGGGAAGGCCTGGCCTATGACTTGTCTAGCACCTCATATCCCAAGTTGGCATTTACCGGGGAATGGAGTTTTATTGCCTGGTGGGACCTCAGTGGCCCTCTCAGAAGGATGCCTCCATGTCTGAGATTATACCCTTCCCTGGCTCTCCACATCCTGGGCTGTACCTTCAAACCATTCTTGTAAAAAAAATTTTTTTTGCCCCATGGTGATTGTCCAGAAGGCAGGAAGGATTTGGATGTGGAGTGGGCAGTTGGAAGCCTTTTGTAGATTGTGTTTAGACCAGGCAGGAAGCCCTGGCAGTGTGTTCAGGATGTCTTCAATACAGCTGGGTTTGTTTTGTGGACTTAAAGGAGAAACAGGTCTTGCCCTAATACTCCCTTGACCCATCTTATGGTGCAATGTGGTTCAGTCTTCTCCTTTCTCCTCTTTCCCAGCACTGCTCCTGGCTGACTCATGGCACAGAGAGAAGCTGATGGCATGTGCTACCGTTAGGGATCAATTCAGCACACATGTTGGCTTCTCAACAATCTAGTTAAATGTTCTCTCAGTTCTGCCTTTCAGCTCTTTTTTATGTGAGTGTTTAAACTTCCTGAGATTTCTCTGGGCAGTGAGAAATGAGAGCTTTTGCATCAGGTCTTGCTCTCATGAAGTCCTCCCTCCCCAGTTAGGAAACTGATTGGATGTGGCAGCTAGCTGAGAGCAGCATTCTTGCTTCTCCCCTTTCTCCACTAACCCCTCCCCACCCTGGCTCCAGCACCAGGACAGCGACAGCCCCAGAACTGATAGAGAAAAAAACATACAAAGGGTTCACAGGAGGTGTTGAACATCTTCCCACTCCCCGCTGATGATGGGGAGGCATTTCTGTGGAGAGAACGTCTGTCCCTGTGTGCACTTGGGGCGTGTGCGCCGGCTGGCATGATGGGATGTGACAGGGTCTCACCCGGGACAGAGCTAGGGGCTTGTGCAGAGTGCAGAGTAGTGCTCAGATAAAGAGAGAGCCCAGAGCTGCAAACAGAGCGGCCCCTCTGGAGGAGGACCTTCCAAGTAGGAGACCCTTTTGGCACTCATTCCCCCCGCCCCCCGCTTTTATTATTATTCATGAGGAGAGCCAGAAGCTGTAAAAAGTATGGACTCTGGACTCGGGCTGCTTGTGAAAAGCCAAATAACAGTGATCCTGCCAGAGAGGCATGAATATGAGCAAGGGCTGTGAAATCAGACCTGGGTTCCAATTCCAGCCTCCAGCTTCCTCTCTGTGTGACTTTAGGCAGGTTACTTGACCTTCCTTATCTTCGGTTGACTCATCTCTAACACAGAGCTAAAAATTCCTAACTGAAACAAGGTAGCTGGCACCTAGCAGGCTCTGGATAGAGACTGTGGATGAATGAATATAGCAAGCTTTCAATACACATTAGCAGTTAGCTTTTGATCACTTACTCTGTATCAATAGGTGATCTTGTTATTTCACTCTTATGTGTTGTCATTATTCCCACTTTACAGGTGAGAACACTGAGACTCAGAGAGGTTAACTACTTGCTCAGTGTCCCACAATGAGTCCAGTTGCAGGGTTTAGATTAAAATCTAGACGAGTCTTCTAGTTTGAGGTCTCCGTTTAGACTCAGAAGATGGTAATACTCAGAGCAACTTTGCCGTAGTTTATTAGTATTGTGATTTGGAACTAAAAACAATGGATGAAGTTTCACCTTTGCCAGAGTCCCTTGAATGGACCGTGGTGGCCGGTAACTAGAGGGCGTCTGTATCTCTGAAAGCTTATCTATTGCCAGGGTTTCACTCATGCTGCCCCTAGTGTCAGCCTCCATAAGTGTATGAACTATCCTCTTCTGCAGATTCTGTTCTCATCGATTCTGGTCAAATTTAGAACATTTGTGACTCGGGAATTCACTTGGAGAAAACTGCTCTGGCTGAGTGTTTCATGTGGTGCAGGACAAGCCTTGAACTTTCCTGTAGCTTCTCTCCCTAGAGAAGCTGTTCACTTCCTCCTCCTTCCAAGCCCTTTGTGGCTGAGTCTCTCATCCGCCTTTTAACCTGCTTTGGTGTTGAGCCGTGCAGAAGCCTTTTGTGATGGGGTTGGCTTCGGCCTCCTTCCAAAGTAGCCACGGGTCAGGACAGCTGCAAGGGAGGGTCTGAGGGCTTCTGTCTAGTGCCGGATCTGGCCATAGTTCTCTGGGCGGCTGGCGTGGCCTGAATCATAGAATGGCTAGTGTATTGGTTAGAAATGCTGGCAAGAGTCTAGTGCCTTTTAGTAAAGAGCCCCTCCCTGTTTCCCCTTTTTTTCCTGGTGGTGCTGGTTCTACAGGAAGAAGCATTTATAATTATTTATGGGTCCCTCTTCAATGGGGATTTTCTCGAATATATTCTCACCTCCTAAACTGTTCATGGAAGGGTGCACCCCTTGCAAAATGTTTTCCTTTCTGTGGAGGTTGCTCCTCTGTCTTCTCTCCATGCCCGCCCCCTCCCCCCAGCTTCTGTGACGTCAGTCAGGAGGTGACTGGGTGCCTGCCTTGCCTGCGGGTTCCAACGCAGGCACGCAGCTCCTCTGTAGCTGTTGCCTTGCCGCCCTCAGACGCTCCACCTGCTCTTTTTCACCTCCTCGGTGGACCCGGTGTTTCGCCTGCCACACTCTGCCTCCACGGCTGTCACTGGGGGGAAAATGTGGATGGCTTCCTGCTTCCCAGACCATTGCTTCCCTGTCTCACACCGGGGGCCTTATTCTGATGGTGAAGATGATGATAATTATTAACCCCACATAGGGTCGAAAGATAACTCATTTTCAGCTCCAGTGTGTTTATTTCAAGAACAGGGTCTTCTGCGTATCTCTGGCCAGGAGAAGTGGGGAGCCCACGAGGCCCCCAGTGGTTTGTCTGTGGATGTACTCGGAGTATGGATAGGCTCGGAGGAAGACCGCTGGCTGCAGCTTGGTTTGGGCTCCAGATGGTGGGCAAGGCAGTTCAAACCTGTACTTCTCCACAACAGATAAATCTGATTGTTGCCCATTCTTTCCTCAGGTATGGGACTCACTCCATGGAGGAACTTGACAGCCCAGGAGGGGAGCTGCCTCTGTGATGAACACGGGCAGAAACTGTGAGGGGCGGCTTGGCGAGCAGCGTTTGTGGTGATTTATGGGAGTCAGGGGCTGCCGGAGAGGGATGTGGATGCTATCAGCTTGGTGGATTAAATGCCCATTTACATTGATATTGACTTATAAATTATCGGTGCCAAGGAGACAGTGAGGGAAAGGATTTCTGGGGCAGTAATGTGGCGTGTGCCCCAGGATATGGACTCATCTTTGCCTAAATCTGTCCTCTGGGCTCTCAGGAAGCCAGACTTGGAACTGAAGTAAAACCCCAACTCCCAGCTCTCAGGATGCCGGCAGCAGCCGCCCTCATTGCTAAGGCAGCGATGGCGAGTGAGGTTCCCGTGTGGACTGTGGGAAGTAGGGAAGACCTCTGAAGAGGTAGCGTGGATCTCCTTGGCTAGCAGGCGCTGTGTCTGGAGGTGTGCATGCTTCGCTTTTGCCTGGGTTACTTTCTTCCTTTGTGGATTTGGAAGCATCGCTGAAGGAGAGAGGGATTTTATTCCTGGGAAATGGAATTGGTTTCTGAGTCCAGCCAACAGCAGAAGAAAAAGCTGCTTACCCACGGACTGGAAGATCAAAAGAGGGTAAGTGGCAGAACTTTCTTTTGTCTCTTGGCTTGCTGGAATTGCTAAGCACGAGTCAGAGAGGCCAGGTAGTCCTCACAGTGTTGTTGTGGTCGATTATTAGGCTTGAGTGTCTTTCTCTGGTGAAGGAGGCAGGGTGGTGGCAGCTCACGATTTGCCAGATCCTAGTGCTGGACTTGAAGCCTTGACTTGTTGGTAGGTTATGGGAGAGAGAAATAAAGAGAGAAATAAAAGATCCTGGGAGCCCGAAAGGCAAAGATTTATAAGCTTTAGCTGGGGGAGTTGAGTGAAAGTGTCATGGTGTTCTGCAAGGCAAATGTGAGCTTATTTGTACTGAAACCCCTTTGGGTTTCACACACTCTTAGCACCATTTGGAAATGGCGCTCCTGACAGTGGTGGTTTTGTTTGAGTTATTCTCCCTGTGGTCGGCTGGCTCTTGTGTTGTTCATGGATCAAAAACATATCCTACTTCACTCTGTGGCCCCATCTGTGAGGATGTCACAGCCTCTTAAAAAGGCTTGTTGGGTGTAGGTCATTGGCTGGCATCCGTCTGAAAGCCGAGGTCACCCAGGACCCGTGTCTACCAGTTAAAGTTCAACTTGTCTTTAAAAGTCAGACACATTCGGGAGTAGCAGTGAGTGGCTGGTTGTCTAGGAAGAAAGGAGAGCCTGTCTCCTCACTCCCAGGGGAATTGCGAGGAAGGGGGTGGGGCGGGGTGGCGGAGGCAAGGGGTAAACACAGCCCCGCGGGGCCAGAGTCCATGCTAATAATGTAAATATAAATTTTGATATTTCTTTTGAAATGTTCTGAATGACTGAAAAACTTGTGGTGTTCTCTCACGGTGGGGTATAGTTTCTGCTTTCCTCATGAGTCTCAAAGATTATTTTTTCCTGGTGTGAAATACACATGTGCAAGTGAGAGCTAGCCTTAAAACTCTTCCTTATAATTTTAGATGGCTGTGTGTTAGTGTGTGTATATGTGTATGTGTGTGTGTGAGAGAGAGAGAGAGAGAGAAAGGTTTATATGAGGTTTTGAGCTGACTTTCAAAGAATAAAATAATGAAAACAAACTACATTATAAAGCACATAGACCAATTCCATTCCTAAAACAAAGTTTCCACTCCTGAAACTGCACGCACCATATTACGGGAAGAATGCCCACTGTTTTAGGCACCTACATACATGAAATTTGTTTTGTGGTGTTTGATTTATTCAGTGTATAACCTACTTGACCTGTTTGCTCCTGTCTCTACAGAAGCTTTCTGAGAGATAGGAGGAAAATTGGTAATTGTCGTGAACAGAAGCAGGGATTGACGGCATTTTACTAAATGTTAGCCAAGTTCGCTATCCAGACACTTAGTGAAGGAACATTTGGGACCTCTGACACTGTAGAAAATTTTAATTGGGCTGGTATGCCGAGATAATATGCAATTATGATGGCCTCTCCTTGGCTAGGTGTCGATGTCTGCATTTCCCATCTGTTCCTGGCTCTGGTTGTGTTGGGTCCACATGTACCACGGAGCCTCTGGAAGTAGAATATAACCCCAAGTGAGGCTCTGCGGCAGCTGGGGTAACATCAATTGGTCATGCTCAGCTGACATTCATTTTAACTTGAACTCTAGCCGTCATGGCGATTATTAAATTTATAATGATATATGTAAGATCCATTTTAATGACTCTCCATGCTTGAGTGATCTCTCACTTGTGCTGGCAAAATAAGGTTTAATAGAGTATTACATTTCATCTCCTACTGAATTTTCCGGGCAGTGGTTGAAACTTTGCTTAGGAGGAATTAGATTGTTTTTCTTGATAGGCATTGTAATCAAGTTACATATTGCTTGAGTACAGTTTCTGGGCTTCTAGAAATACCGCCACTGCAGCAGCTTCTGTTGGCGTCAGCAGCTTCTGTTGGTGTGTGCATGTGTGCGTGTTGTGGGTAAACACACATCCCATTTGCGTCAAGTGTGAAGCTAAACAAGCCTCCCGGCGTGCAGCCTGGAATGTCTGGTCCAGGGAGCTGAAAGGCGACTCTACAGTGTTTTGGCTCAGATGCCGCCAACTCCTCTTCACAGGGGATTGGCTGAAAATCCAACAAAGGCACAATCAAGGCATCTGCTGGGGAGTGGGGCCGCCTCCACCAGCATGCTTAAGTTACCAGGCATTCATTGGCACCAGATCCTCATTGCCCTTAGTGTGTGTGTGTGTGTGTGTGTGTGATTCCATAGTTACTCAAATGAAGAGCCACTGTGGGATAAACTGGGGACACAAAGCAGAGGGACTGTGGATAGCTTCAATTTTGCTATATTTCCTACTGTCCGGAGCAGCAAAAGCCACTTTCTCCAGGGTCTGGTAGGTGTCGTGCCTCTTGGTGTATGTAGCTTGGCCCTTGTTTGGGATTTCATGTAGATGGAGTGGCTACTTCAGGGCTCCTCTGGAATCTGGCTCTTTGTGTGTATCTGCCTGTGCTTTCTGCAGTGAAGAGCTGGGTTCAAATGACAAGTGGTGCTCTGTGCTAGCTGTGCAACCTTGGGACATCTACTTCACTTCTCTGATCTTTAGAGTCTGCATTTTCATCAGAGGACAATAGTATTTAATCACAGGAATGTTACAATTAAATGAAAGAAAGTTGGTAAGGGATTTGGTACTTGGTAATTATTCAAGAAATGCTTTATATAGTCTTGGGTCAGTTTACAATGTGGAATTTCTTTCTTTTGTTCTTAAGAAGGCTGTATGTGATTTTAAGTCCTTTAAAAATACTCAAGTAATTCATAATTTTGGCACATTCAGACATTACAGAAGTATACAGAGTATAAATTTCTCTCTTCTCTAATTCTATCCAGCAGTGACTACTATTAACAGTTTGGTATGTAACATTCCTGACTATTTTGGGTTTGTGTTTCTTAATAAAATGGAATCTCACTATACGAGATTTTGAGAAACTTGCTTTTCACTTAATGTAGTGTGGCTATCTGCCTAAATCATTGCACACACACCTACCTCATGCCTTTTAATGACTGGATAGAGTTCCACTATAGAATGGCCAAAATCTATTTTACTAATCCCTATAGATATATGCTTTGGGGTTTCCAGGTTTTTGCTTTGCTCTGTGATTTTTATTTTGTATTATAAAATTTCTTTATATCTATTTAACAAGTATTTAGGAAGAGCCATTGCATGCCAAACAACATTCTTGGAGCCAGTTATAGACTAAGCTGACAAGGTCTGTTCTTTCCTGAAGCTGACACTTTGGACCACTGCTGTGCATTCAACTCTCGGCAGTGATGGACATGTCCTGTTTGTGTACTGTACACACCAGTGGCCACTGGCCATCTCTAGTCACAGAGTGCTTGAAATGTGGCCAGTGTGACGGGGGATCTTAATTCTAAATCTTATTTTGTTATAATTAATTTTAACTTAAACAAACACATGTGTTGGGTGGCCACCGTGTTGGAGAGTGGCTCTCTGAACAGTAATTGATAGGCAAGTAACTAGATCATTTATTTATAGACAGTGGTCTATGCTCTAAAGAAAATAAATAGGGCACAGTGGTATGAGGGGCCAGGGACAATCAGACAGCTGACTGCAGATATCAATGTGCCCACTCTCACACTGCAGGAGGGGTGGGTGCCACTCAAAACTCCCCCTTTGGTGACTTATCTTGGTGCCCCTTATGGACAGTAATTTCCCATGCATCCGTAGCACTTGTCAAATTCATATTCAGTGCTGAAGTCAAGAAGAATCCATAGAGGCATGGCGCTGCAAATTGCCATGGAGAGAGACTCCGCGAGGTAAGTATTGTTCGGGGGCTGTGAGAACCCACTTCACTCATGTAGGCAGGAGAAGTAAAATTTCCCTGACAGACACCTATTGATCAGTCGGAGGAATGACTCCTTGATTGATTTTTCTTTCCTCTTCCTTAGAAGTCTGTCTTTCACAGACAGCGCTTTCCCGCAGAGGATGAGCACTGTAAAATAGGAATTGTTCAGCGTTTTTTAAGAAACTTGATGACTGAGGAGTGACAAGGATGGTTTAGTTTTAATATTCTTCTGGCTGTCAGCTTCTCAGCGGGAAAGCTTCCTGGAGACAGTGTTTTAAAGATGACTTTGGAGAAGGCAACCTCGGGCCTAGTGTAATTAAAATTTCTGGGGTTGGCTGAGCTGCTCTGGATTGCCAACTCCTTCAAAGGGGAATGCACGATTATACTTGCCCAATCAGCCTCTTCTCTTCCTTTTATTAAGAGCATCCCCAACTTTCCTGTCACCTGTGGTTACAGCTCTGAATCATTTGACATCCCCTCCCCCTTAAGTCCACCACCTTTTTCTCTAGTCACCAGCCATGTTGCTCCTGTGTCACAGCGTAGCTGGCAGCTGTCTCTTCTTTCTAGTCTCACTGTCACCACCCTCATTTCAGATCCAGGAATTCTTGCCTGTCTGGTAGCATGACCTTATTTCTGTTTCTCCTGCAGTCCAGCCTCCACTGTTGGCCAGGCTATTCTGCCCAGAGTCCGGCTGTTATCACCCTTTTCATTGATTTCCCTCTGCCTCCTCAGAAGATGCCCTCCCCAGCCCCCTGCACTTTATACTCTGCTCAACTTCTAGGGTATAGTGGGTAAAAGCTTAAATGTCATTGGAGCCTTGATGACTTCAGCATCAAACCTGGAAAAGTCCTGCAACCGCCCTGATCTGTTTCCCAGTGGTACTTTCTTGTAGATTATAAGGTGCTCAGCCCCGTACCTGGCACACAGAGAGTCATCAATAAGTGGGAATTGCTATGACAGGGGACCCCACCATCCTCTCTTAGTCGAATCTTCTCTTCTTTCCAAATTCTGATTGCTGTGCCTTGAGTAACCCTCACATTCCCCAGCCTCACCTCAGAGTCTCAGCTTATGTATTGGGTCCACCTGGAAGGCCCTTCTGCCCAGATCACTCACCCATCCTCCGGGAAGAAATGAGTCCTCCTCATGTCTCAATACCTTGTTCAAGTGCAGTCAGGGTAGCAGTTCACCACATTCCACATTCTCCTTGTAGCCTGGATGTTTTCCCATGTCACCCCCCTGAACCAGATCGTTGGCTCACTGAAGAAGAAACTGGTCTTGTCCATCTCTTCAAACCTCTGGCACACAGTAGGTTCCAATAAATATTGGTTGAATGAATGAAAGTTACTTGTTGCTTTGAGATTCTGCTTTCCCCGTGAGCCTGAAGCCAGATTTGTCCCTCTAGAATGACCGGTCTACAATGTTGTCCATCCTTATAGAAAGAATAAGGAGGAATAAGGTTTAAGGAGACAGGCACTCTCTGTAGTGACTGAGGCATGTGATGAGAGCCTCGATTGAGTCTAGTGTGCAGAATAGAAAGAATGGTATGCTGAAGCGATGTTTTCAAGGAAGAAGCAGGAGAATTTACATCAGTGATTAGACAGTTGCTAGATGCATGGAGAAGGATGGATCTAAGATGTGCCATGCTTCAGTACATGGATGGCTGGAGGGGACCTGCACCCCTTCAGATGGAGCGACTTGAAGTAATGACACCTTGTAGTGCTTCTAACGGCAGAGGCGTGCTCTTGGCTAGTTTTCACCAGGGGAAGCAGATCAGTGGGTATTGCTTTCCAGACAAAGATGAAAACCACACACACACATATTTTAAGTAGTTTTCCTGAGCATACATGATGACATTTAGAGAATTCTTCAGAAAGGATTAAGAAATAGGCTAAGGATAAGGACAGTGGCTAACATATTGAACAACTGCTATGTGCCAAGGAGAGTTCTAGGCCCTCCTTTCATTTTATCTCATTTAAAGCTCCCCGAAGAAACTTGATGTTGATGGTAATCCATTTTACAGATGCAAAAGCTGTCATGAAGGGACTTCTCCAGTGTTCTACAACTTATTTTATCTGTAAGGCTCCAACACTATAATTTCACCTCACCATTAGGATTATATATCAAAATTTTTAAAACTGGATTTTACTTTAAAAATAGTTTATTTCCAACTTCTTTGCAGTTATGGACACGTATATACAAGGCATGGACATGTGTGTGCACACACACACTCACACACTTACTCCATAGTAAGATTGGCCTGTGTGACATCTTACAAGTGTTTGTTCAACCAGAAACTATGTCCATGTCATTCATCAAATCAGAGCTACGTGTCACCACCCTCCCAAAGTCGGTCGCAGGCTGTGGTGAGGCAGAGCTGCTTCAGAGGGGCTGTCCTCCCTCCGCCTCAGAGAGCGAGCTCTGGGGTGCTGGCGGTGTGGGGCTCAGGGTGCATGGAGGCTCACACATCATGTGAGAATGCGGCTGCAACCCCAGCTCCTGATCTCTTTCCAGATGAGCTGAAATGCTTACTCTTCAGCCGGACCCACGTGCCGCTGCTGCCCCTTTGGAGCCAGAGGTGGCAGCAGTTACATGTTGATCTGCCTTCTGACAGCTCTCTGCCTGGATGGCTTGCCTGTCTTCCTGGTATGAATGGAGGGGGTGTTAACCAAACGCTCAGGTGGTGAACACTGAGGACCTAACACAGCACATCTCACATGTCATTGAAGAAGGATGGAAGGAGGCTGTAGCCAGGGGCAACTCAGTTCAGTAAGTCTTGAGACCCTACTCAGGCATTAGGGCAGAGAGGATAGCAAAGGGTCCAGGTCAAGGCCCTGCCTTTATTTCAATGCAGAGAATGTAAGACAGTACCAGGTCAGCCTCATCCATTTATTCATTTATCATTCATTCATTCCACATTTGTGTACTGAGTACCTACTGTATGACAGCCAGCCACAGCATGAAGAACTGGGGTTGTAATGATGAGTTTAGATACTGTCCCCAATCTCTTGGAACTTCCAAAGTCTTGAATGAGTAAGTCAATTCAACCAGCAGTGACAAGGACATTAGGTAAGTGTCTATCTGATTTGGAGAAGTCAAGGGTAAGGGGAGACTTCCCTGGAAAAGGAAGAACTTGAGCTCTACCTATTACAGGCCAAGCAAGTCACAGTCTGAAGACTGTGTTGGCAAGGGAGACTAAATATACAGCACACAGCATGGACTGAATTGTGTTCCCTGCCCCTAAATTCATATGTTAAAACCCTAACCCCCAGTGTGATTGTGTTTGGAGATAGGGCCTTTAAGGAGGTCATTAAGGTTAAGTGAGGTCATAAGGATGGGGCCCTAATTTGTGTGACTGGTATTCGTAAAAGAAGAGGAAGAGACATGGGGGCAGAAGGGGGTCTCTGCACAGAGGAAAGGTCATGTGAGGACACAGTGAGAGGGAGGCCATCTGCAAGCCAAGGAGATAGACCTTAGGAGAAACCAAACCTGGTGACAGTTTGATCTTGGACTTCAAGCCATCAGAACCATGAGAAAATAAATACCTGTTGTTGAAGCCCCTCATTCCGTGGCATTGTGTTGTGGCAGCCCTAACAGACTCATATGTCAGTGTGTAGTGAGAGTTGGCTTAAGGTATGTTGCCTACAACAACCCAAACTGTAAGCTCCTAGAGCGCCGACACCAGATCTGTTTTCCAGCATCCAGAACACTGCCCGGTGCCTGGTGGGTGCTTTGAAAATATCTGTTGCTTGAGCAAATGCAAGAATGAAAAGGATGAGGAAAGAGAATGGAGAGATGTGTGAATAGCTGGGATTTTATCCTGGAGGCATTGTAAAAATACTACAGGTTTCAGAATTAGGGAATGATCTGAAAGTGGTACCTTTAGACTTTAGAATAAACTAGGGTGGATAGGGAGGAGTATGGGGGAGCAGTGTGTAGGTGAGAGAGTCTGGAACCAGAGAGACTAATGAGGAGGCCACAAAGTGACATAAGCATCCGGTGATAAGCTTCTACTTGGGGGCTATGACGAAGAGAAGGGAAAAATGAGCACAGATATAAGGGGATTAAATAGGAGGAACAGAATTTGGCCAGCAACTGGACATGTGACTCATGTTCTGGGTAGCTTGAATCTCAGATGTCTCAAGATTCAGAGCCTCCCTTGTCTCTGGTAGAATGGTATCTAATAGCCCAGTGGCACTTTAGATCATGACTGTCTAATGCAGCCAGGATTCACTGTGCTTCTCTCTTGGCTTCTTACAGGCAGATCTCCAGTCATAACAGAGAGTTGTTTCTCCATTTGGTGAATGATATAAGTTAGGCATGAACAGGCATGTGACCTGCCTAAGGTCATACCACATGGGGGAAGATCTCCAGTCCTTTTCTCCTTCGGTTTAAGGTCATTCCAGGAAATAAAACTGTCTTCCTCAGTCAACAGAAATGAGTGCTGGTATTTTGTTATTTTAGCTTAATTTTCAGTGGGAAAGAAGATTTGGCATTTTTGGACTGGGTTTTATCCTCTAATTTTCTTTAATTTCTTTTTATTTTATTCATTTTAGAGAGGAGACACAGAGTGATAGAGTGAGAGAAAGAGAGAAAGGGGGAGGAGCTGGAAGCATCAACTCCCATATGTGCCTTGACCAGACCAGTGCAGGGTTTTGAACTGGCGACCTCAGTGTTCCCAGGTCAACGCTTTATCCACTGCGCCACCACAGATCAGGCTGGACTGGGTTTTAAAGATGTTGGAAAAGTTAGGCTATTCTTGGTCCTAAAGGTGCTAGAAGTTAAACAATAATCCAGGCACTTTATAGTGCCATTATTCGAAAGAGCATATAAATTGAATGAGGATAGCTCTGAACATAAGTAAAATGAGTTTATTTTGGCTTTCCAGTTCTATCCCCAGTTGGCTTTCAGGAACCAAATTATGGAGTCCTCAGCACAGAGGACGGCTGAGATGTAATTGGAGTGGTAGGCAGTGCCAGTATTGGAGTTGGCACATGCATTAAAGCCCTTTTACTTACCGGATCCTTTTAGACTTTGTTTAGACAGGAGTTGGTCTGTTCTGTTTTGCCAAGTGTTCCTTTCCTAAACTAACTAAAGGATGGTCTTTAACTGGAGGGGAAAGAGTGGCGTGTCACCTAGGGTCTTTGGTATTTGTTAGTAACACAACTTTGGAGCCTTATTACATTGGGTAATTTATCCTTTCTGGCCTCTACTTCTTCATCTTGAAAATCATGATGATAATGATGAAACCGTTGGTGATGGTTACGAGATATAATGCACTTGAAGTATTTAATGTAGTACTTAGCATACAATTAAGTATTGAGTGATATCTATTATAATTCTTATTATATGTTTCCCTTTCCTCATTTGGCAAAATCCCCTAGGGGAATAAAATAGGGGTGGGAGGAATGGGTGACTAGTGCTAGTTTGAATTTAAGTTTCTGGTTAACTGAAAGTCATGTAAAATTCCTTTTGTTACTGTATGTCTTCCTAAAAGAAAGTCAGCTTTTCTTCTTTAGAAGTACTGTTGATACAAACAACCAAGTCCTCTTTTGTGTTACCCTCCTGTAGGAACTACCCTGACCTCATCACTTTGCACATAACATTACAGTTTAAGGGACTGTGGCATGTAGCTATTAAGCTAAACTTTTTCTGCAAATCCAGAACACCACTGTCTGAGAGTTGCATTTTTGCTTGAATACGTTTTATGGATTTCATTTATTATACTTTGTGGCATCCTCTAAAACCTAAGCATCAAAAAATATCTGGTTATCTAGAGGTGAGTTCCGTTTAATCAAGGTTTTCCAAATCTCATCCTAGGTTACTTGGGTCTTAAAGCTCAGATTAGATTCTTCCATGCCTGCAGTGTGAATCAAAATAATGGCATCTCTGGCTCCCATCCTCAGGGCATTAATTTTTAATCTTCCTTCTTTTGGGGATAATTAGAAGAGATGTGGGGGTTGGGAAGAGACATAGGAGGAGATGCAGATGGCAGAGCAAGAGTGGATGTTTTTACAGTGCAGCCTCTTCAAGGGGAGGGAGCAACTGAAGCCTGGTGTCTACATTCCCAGCTCACTTAGGGGAGGAAGCAGAGGCAAGATTGGGGTTGGGTTGGGGTGGGGCAGGGAGCTGATGGAGCAGTGGGTCCTGATGTGGGAACCGGGGGTCCTGATGTGGGAACCAGGGGTCATTTGCGGAATGAACCAGAGCTGTATAACTTTATGTGTTAGAGAGAGAAGTTGAAGACTACACTTGGGTGTACATGGGGACTTCTCCCTTGGCTAAGCTGAGTAAGGACAGACAGGGTTACTCAAAGCCTCATCCATTTCCTGTATCCATTCTCCCTTGAACCTCTGGGCACAGTGGGATTTGAGAGACAGGAGTCAACATCTTGATTACAACTTGTAGGAGCCTTTGTCCTTTGTCTCTTGTAAAGCTGTCACAGAGGTATCAGTGTGAACACCTGAGCACTTGGTAAATTGACGTTCAGACTCCAGATTCTTGCTAGCTTCTTGGGTAAGTGAGTGAGGTTCCTTTAGACTCCCTCCCCAGCCCACACCCAAAGGGTAGATTGTAGATGAGAGGCTCCCTTGGGATGTGTGATACTAAGTTTAATTTTTTCCTTTGTTTTTTTTTGTTTGTTTGTTTTTCCCAACTGATCTAATTTAAAATGCAATGAACAAAATTCCTTAATGACATGAGAAAATCTTTTATGAAGCTAAAAACTAGAACAAAGAATTATAGTTCTTACATCTCGGGCATCTCACATGTATAAACCTGCATTTAATCAATTTCTTAAAGTCTGTCTTCTTCACTAGCCATCCAGTTTCTTGTTTATATCTATCTTCATGTTACATTGTTTGGCACATAGTAGATGATCAGCATATATTTGTTAAATGAATGAATGAGAGTCGACATTCTAAATGGGCTGGGGGTGAAATGGCAAGATAGGTCTGGCTTCTGAATCTCTGAACTAGACTCTTAATGACATAGAGCAGTAGCATCTTAGAAAGAAGGTTTTAATTGTCTGATTTTGTAATAGGAGGAAGGGTTTCTGGGAGGACGGCTTAGTGGTAAACATATTTTGCATTTGTGTGTCTTTATGTATGTGCGTTTTCTTCACTTTGAAGACCCAGTTTCATTATTGTGAATCTATTATTTCCCACTCCTCTGGCAGAGATACCCCTTTTTCCTTTGAGTTGCATGGGTCCATGGTGATGGGTGACCTGGAAGGTCACTTTATTGATGTGTGCATGTGCTGATCACTTAGAGGTGAGATTAGAGGCGAGAACAGTGGCTCAGATGTACCAAAATGGGAATGTACTGAATAAATCAGTGCAGAATATGCCCTCCCATGTTGCAGTGCCGTGGGACAAATTATGAGAGCAAGTAATGAGGAATCAGGGAGGGAGACAGATGAGCTTTCAACAGTGGAAAACAGGAAGCCGAATGGAATGGTAAGGTAGAAAGAACGTTGGCGATTAGAACAGCCTGGGTTTCAATCCCTGTCCCAGAACATATTGGCTTTTTGATCTTAGGAAAGTTTCTTAACGTTTTTGAACTTCATGCCTTATCTATAAAGTGTGGATGCTAATAGTTTCTACTGTGTGGGATTATATTAAATGAGATCATATATATAAAGTACTTAGCACAGCACCTGGTGTATTGCATTGGTGCTGAGCATAAGTAAATTCTTTTTCTTTTCTTTTTTTTTTATCGTCTCTGAGCTCACCATGCTAAGTCATGAAAAACTGCACTTTGCTTTTGTGATCTTAGTGGGTCTACTTTGGGACCGCTATCCCTTGTCTGTAAAAGCCTGAGGAAAAGTCACACTTTCCAGAGGACCTGGGTTCCAATCCCAGTGTGTCACATGGAGTGACAGTCATGGCTGGGCGAGTCCTGGTTTCCTGGGTCCTCCGCTCCTGCTGCACTGGTGTGAGATTTTTCGACTCCTTGGTCTAGTCTTTTGCTGGTATTTAGTATGTGGGTCGTTTTGGCAAGGATCCTTCTGCTTAGAAGGCAAGACAGAGTCCCCAGCTGCAAGATGTCTTTCTCCCTGACCACCCTCCATGATCCTAAGACCATGCACCAAGCTCAGGGAGCCAACTTACTTGCTATCGGGATCAAGGGCACTTGAAACCATTAGTGCTGGCTGTGTGCACTGTCTTCCCTTACGGCCATCAATCACCGGCAGGGCCTCGGTAGGACGTGAAGAGGGAAATGGCAAATAAGCAGTTTGCATTACTAGAACAACATGGAGCCCTTTGCCTATGGTGATTGAAAAAAATCTAATTTTTGCTCATGTCCCTGGAGGATCTTCCCATTTGGATTCCTATGGAGTCTCCAAGTCTTACTATCAACTCGACGGAAAGGCAGAACCTGCTGGAACTCAAGTAGTGAGAATCCCTGAGCCCCCAGAGTGGTGCCCAAAGAGATCATGGATCTCAGCTCAATTAAGAAGGGTGAGATAGGGGTGTTGGGGAAGAGCGTGTGTGAGGGCAGTGCAGGTGGGAGAGTGGGGATGGGCTAGCGGCACCGATGAGACCCTGTGACACAGGTGGTTTTGTATATTACCACCTTTAATCCTCACTTTACAACATGGCAGAGGTAGTGCTATTGTTCTCACATCACAAATATGGAAATAAAGGCTCAGAGAAGTTAGGTAAATTTCCCATGGCCCCAACGTTATAAATGCTAGACCTGGCTCTTGAAGCCAGCCCTGCATGACTCCAAAGCCTGTGCCCTTTTTCACGCAGTATCATTATCAGACATTAATATACCACTGTCCTGATTTCTGCCATATTATGGCCTTACATATCTCTTTAAATGGACTCACTTTAAAAAATTTAGCCTTGTTACAGGGCTATCAATGAAATCCTATATTTTATAATCCTACTTATATTTCTTCCCAATTCCCATGAAAGTAGAATTGTGGGTATAAAATTTTTAAAAAGAGGTTATTGATGTAGCACCTAAAATAATGTTGTATGCCACCAGGAGTGCACATACCTCAAGTGGGGAAATACTGCTCTGTGCCAGTAACTGGGGACGAGGACCAAATATATTGTTCTGATACCACGATATCACAGAGATCATAGCCGGTTCTCTTATCTGCTCTGCCATTACTGCCTCCCCCCACAAGGGAGGCCTGCCTCCTGGCAGAGGGACTCCTACTCACTAAAGTCTCAGATAGGTGGCCAGACTTTCTCCTCTTCGGCCAACTGAACCGCCTTGCCTGGTGTTTCTGAAAGCAGCTCATGTCACCCTGTCTTTCCCTGTCTTCCAACTTTGGTTCTGGTCATATGGTCTTCAGCTCCTTTTAGCCTGTCGTGGCATTTTTTCGTCCCCCAAAGTGTCCACTCAGACCACAGTGGGCGAGTGGACAGTCAACATGTGTTAGAATGCAGGACTACAGATGGGCATAGTGACCTGGAACTGACAGATGCCACCATAGCATCCATATACGGACACTCTGTTTTGCAAGGCACAGGAGCTAGGGATGTGTTTCTGTTGCAGAAAATGTTGGTTTGCTTTTCAGTCACCATTGTGGAGTCCTTTTACTTAGGGAATTTAGGAAATTATGATCTCTTGTTACTTCTCATGAATTGGGTCCCTATGCAAAGCTGG
Source organism: Rhynchonycteris naso (assembly GCA_037038555.1). Lineage (NCBI taxonomy): Eukaryota > Metazoa > Chordata > Mammalia > Chiroptera > Emballonuridae > Rhynchonycteris > Rhynchonycteris naso. The sequence goes on from CM072995.1 coordinate 335,941,267, forward strand.
GCTTACCCACATAACAATATATTGACTTTTGGTTTTCTACCTTTCATAGGAAGATCTCTGGGCAAAACTTTATCACGAGAGCTATTTGAACTTCCTTTAGTGGGCAGGACATTCACATCTCATCCTCTTTTGGAAAGAGTGAACTAGAAATGATCCTGTCCGAGGTGTGTTTAGAGTTCATGGACATGGATGACAGATGATGCAGAGATGTGTCCGGGTTGTCTCAGACGGGACTGGCTTTCCTTGTGCTATCTGCCCACGTCTCCTCATCCTCTCCTCTTTACTCCACCCGGCCACTCCTATCCCCTCTCCAAGATTCATCTCACATTTCTATCTGCTCAAAACCTTCCCTATTTCTTCTATCTTGTTCTTTCTTCTCTGAATCTTTTCAAGTCTGTATATTTTACCTACCTGATACATTACAGGCATATCTTGTTTTACTACACTTCATATATATATATATATATATATATATATATATATATATATATATATAGTGTGATACTCACTTTATTACAGTGGTCTGGAACTGAACCTGCATTATCTCTGAGGTATGCCTGAAATTTATTGAATCACTTGTGGGTTGAAGGCCTGGGCTGTGGACTCAAACAATGAAAACCCCAGCTCGGTGACCTTCAAAAACTCACTTCACCTCTGTGCCTCAGCTTCCTTCTTTGTTCAATGGGAAAATCAGTAACTGCTATAATCCTGGGCTTATTATGAGTATTAAATGAGAAAACAAGTACTTAGCAGGTGCCTAGAAGACAGTTACTGTTTAGAAAATGCCAGCCTGGAGCAGGGATACTATGAGTAATGGTATTCCTGTTCCCAGTTAGAATGTAGGAGGCTAGAAGGCAGAGATGGAGTCTCATGACTGTTTTGTAGCCTCCAGCGTGGATCCTAGGGCTAACGTCATACCAGTGCTCCATGAACACCCAATGGATGTAAAGAGGTTTCAAATTTTATGCTTTCCCTTCTGTCTGCTCTATTAGAATTGCATTTAAATAAATATAGTATTTGGCTGGTACCGAGACCCATTTTATAGAGTGCCTGTGTCAGTGATTAAATGAAGGCGTTATTTATAAGTGTTTATCTTTTTAGAATGAAAACACCCCAGCCAAATCTGAGTCCTGCGCTTGGCAGGACAAGCCCAAAGGGAGAACCGAAAAGTGAAAGCAGGTCTGATTCCAGAAGCAGCCAGAGAGGGAGAATTAGGAGCAGCTCTGAGAACAGGGACGTCCTGCGGGAGATGTCAGTAAGCAAAATTATCTCTCATTTTAGCAGCCACTGAAAGGAGCTGCACTTGGCCCCCTCCCTTGAGGGGTGACCTGTCCCCTATGCCTGCAGGATGGGCCCAGCAGAGCAGAGGAGGGAGCAGCCATTAGGGGTCAGGTTACCAATGGGCATGACGTCAGGGCAGCTCCGGGTTCCTAGAGCCCTGTCCACTGTGAGAGGCAGCAGCTGCAGCAGCCATGCCTGGTGACCCACGCTAGGCCCTCTGCGGAACCCCTGTAGTCCGAGGCTCCGCTAGGCCCTCTGCAGAACCCCTGTAGTCCGAGGCTCCGGGTGGACAGAGGAAGGGCAGTAGATGGAGATGGCCTTTCCTCATGTGGAGGGGAGCCAGGGCTACTGCTTTTCCTGCTCAATTCTCCTAGCAGGGTCACCTTTCTGTAGCTTTCCCTGCGAGCCAGTTTGCAGAGGAGCCCGGGGTGAGCAAGAATGTAGGGGATGGAGTTGAGTCGAGGCTCAGGTCCCTGGGAAGGGCCTGCGGAGCTGCGGGTGCTGGATGAGAGGTAGGGGTGTCCTGGGAAGAGCTAGATCTAAAATCAGACAGACCCTGGATGAAATCCTGATCCAGCTCTTAGGATTGGACCATATGCAGATTGCTTCTCCTCTCTGAGCCTATTTCCTTCTCCATAAAGTGAGGAAAATAACACTTTCCAGGGATTTTTTTTTTTTTTTTTTTTTTAGAAGAGAGCACTGAGACTGTGTGGTGCATAGTGAGACTCAATACCTGGCATCTCCTTGCTGCCTCCCTTTCCTCATCCCGTCACTCCCAGGTATCAAACAGGCAGCCAGCTAGGGTCTACCAGCTGTAGTTCGGTAATGCCTAGACTTCTACTCAAGTTGCACTCTGTCTATAGCTGGTTTCTTAGGTCTGGGTGCATTCCTTCTTTTCTAGTTTAAATACAGAGTTATTGTTGTGCAGGCAAGGACACTGAGGCCCAAGATTGTGACACCCAGAGAGGTAGAATCCGTAATCCAGGTCTCACAGCACTGTTTGTAATTATCTGACCCCTTGGGATTTTCTCACAGCCTCTGAGCATTTACGCATGCTGTTCCGTCTTCCAAGGACAACACTCCCCAGCCCCACAACCGTGCTGAACTGTTTGTCCTTCTTGAAGATTCAGAGCTAGTTACCTCCTCTAAGAAGCGTTCCTGACTATCATCCCCTGATGAAGTTGAGGACCCCTCCTCTCAGCTTCCAGGGCTCTGGGGCTGACCTTGGTGGTGGACTTCTCACACTGTATTGAGGACAGTTGTTGCCCTGTCTGTCTCCCCTACTAGACAATAGATTTTTCAAGGATTTAGGCCAAGTTTTACTTTCGTATTTCTGGTCTCATGTTTGGCACTTTGTAAATGCTCTAAGAACTCTTTATCCAAAGGATGAATAAATGAATGAACAAGTAAACGAATGAGCTAGCAAATAGCAGGGCTATTGGGTAGTGCTTACAGAGGTAGCTTTCCAGAAAGGCTCCCATTGTGTTTGCGAAACAAAATGGTGGACCCCCAGTCTATTTATTCTTGGAGGCTTGTCTGTCTCCCTCTAGTATGCCTCCCTCCTGTTGGCCCAGAGTGCAACCATTCATTGCCCAAGCTGTATGTCCATCTTTGTGGGCCCTAAGAACAAGAAATCCTCCCAAAGTGATGCCCAGAGAAGCTGATATTTAGGGCCTTCGTTTCAGACACTCCCTGCAGCTTTCTCATGATTCTGTCCTTGGCTGACATCCTTATGGGGGCTGAGTTCCCAGTAGATGCATTAATGGAGACATCACTCCAGAGCGTAGTACAAATAACCTTGGTGTGTATTCATTCATTCACTTATGCATTCATTCAATGTATTCCTCCTTCCATTAGGGTACATAATTACAAAGTGACTGTATATAACTTTATCACTCACATGGCTCTGGTGTCACTCAGAGCAGGCAATTAGACTTTTCCCAGAGGCTAGATTTCGGGGTCAGGAGGGCAGGCTGATGGAACATTGACAAGTACTCTGATGTCAGCTTTAAAATATGGAGTAGAATCCTGCAGTAATATACCCTTTCCCCCATGTCTACATGTACCCTCTAACGTCCAATATCAGGTTTGAATACACAACTGCTTTCTCCCCTTCCCTGGGGCAGGGAACAGCCAGCTGGATCCAGAGTTCCTATGGGATTTGAAGCCCTAAGAATGGTGGCCACACTAATTTTGTTCCCGTGTAGACACAAACAAGGATGCTTCCTCCTGACCTCCCTGCTCATCTCTGGGTGAAGTCAAGAAAACGGGTGGGACATTGCATGGAGGCTGAGCACTCCCGTTCCATCTGCTTTCATAGGACTGTAAGAAACTGGACCTGCGGTGTGTGCGGCCTTGGAAGAATGATTCACTGTGGTGAGCCTCAGTTTTCTCATATGTATGATAAGGCTAGTAATCTCAGCCCTTTCTCCCTCTTGAGGCTGTTGTTAGGACTAAATGAAGTCATGTGTGTGAAAATGAAAAGGAGACTAACAGCTAATGTTCCTTTGGGACTTATTACATCCCAGGTACTGCTATAGTTTCCATTTTATAAAGGACCCAAGGTTCAGGGAAGTTAAGTACTTCACTTAAAATTGCACAGCAAATAAGTGATCTAGCGTGGTGGATTTGTAGTCTGTCTGACCCCAGCACCTAAGATTTTAATCACTGTACCTTCTACTGTTTCAGATTTGAGCTGTGGGACCTTGGATGATCCACGTTCCTCTCTGGTCTTCGGTGGTACTATCTAAAAATGAGAGACTTGGCCTGGACTAATGCTAAATTTCCTTTCAGCTTTAAATCCTTGGTCGTATTTTAACAAGGGACACCCACACACCACCCTGCAACCCTTGCTTCTTCCAAGTCTGATCTCCTTTGAGCATGGAAGGCCTTGACCATTTGCAGACTCTAGCCGATTGTAACTTCTAAATAGCAGAGCCTGCCTAAGTGGGAAATGGATGTTGTAATACAAAGGCAGTTAGCGGGGTCCTTGGAGGTTTCAGCAGGATGTAATTATGGTTCTTTAAAAAAGGCTCGCATATGTTTTTGAGAAAACTTAACAGATGCCCGGATGTCATGTCTGTATTCTTTAGGGAGTCTAGGATGACTAATTTTCTACAGCAACTTTGCATAGCACATTGGAACAACCCATTGCAAATCAATTCCTAGGGTGCAATTTAATGAAGGCTTTCATTGGTGATTCAGATTAATAATCTGAAAAGCTTTATAAAATGACCACAGTTTCACTTCTGCCTTGGACTACTCTTTGATAAATTAGTTGGAGAGTCCTCTCTGAACTTATAGCTTAATGTGATTCCTTAAAAAAGAAATCCATAGCTGTGTTTACAGGGATTGAAGGTTTAATGCTCTGTGGTTCATTTCTGGTGCAACATCCTTTGCGAACTTTTGTGACTTCCTTTGAGATTTTCTTTGAGCTATTTGCCCTAGGGATAGCCTCTAGATGGTTCACTACCATTTGATTGGTGAATTAAATGTACATTGATTCTAAAGAATCAATGCCTGGTTGAGGCATGCCCCAGCACACATTTTCTGGAAAAGTCTTTGGGAAACCCATGTCCTCTAGAGGCTATTGAGAATATCGAGCATCTGCATTAGGAAATCGAAAGATAACAAGCCTTGTTTTCATTGGTAGACATCTTGACATCTCTCTTCTTGTTGGAGCTCTAACCAGTCTGATAAATTTCCAATAGAATCTTCTGCATTGAGTGACTCTTGTTACTAAGTCCTGGTTGCAGGTGTCTGGATTCACGTCTCAGTACCAGCTGCCTTGGAGCTGAAGTTTCTTTTGTAATTATAGACAGTTGAGGAAGGAAGCCTTGCACATGTCAGCCTTTCAGATGCCCCCAACTATTCATAACCCTCCATAATTTCATAACCATTGATTTCCCCTCCCCTGACGCACTCTCATTGGCCTGTTGCCTGCATCCTGTCATTGTGTCCCTCACCCCTGTGACCTTTCCTTTGCCAAGCCTGATTAATAATGTACTCAACACATTCCCCCGGTGCATCAAATACCAATTTGGTCTGAATGGGTGAAAGAATGGCTAATGAGGAAGTGGTTAAGTGTCTTTATTAGACAAGCCTTTTCATTGAACTGGCCTTGGGAGGTGAGGGAAGAGAGGAAGCTGCATTGTAACGTTTGGCTCAGCAAGGTTTTCTCAGCCCCCTCAGCACAGTCTGATTCTGTTTCCCCAGATGCAGCCGAGAGTTTGTCATCCGATGGGGAGGGGGGATTTTGAGCAGTGAAGGTTTCATATGACACAGTTTTGTGGCAGGTGTTTGCCCACTCCTGAAATGTTTCTGCTAAATGTTTTGGACCAAGAGGAGAGTAATTACATGGAGTAAAGTGTTTATTTACCAAGGAAGGAGGGAGGAGAATAGTCCTTTCCTTCTGAAACATTTTGTGTCCTGGATGTGTCCGGGAATGTGCTGAGTCATAGGATGCGGTTGGGTTACCACAGGGGAACACGGTGCCCATTCTTTCCGGCTCTCCACCATGCACAGGTTCATCACTTGCAAGTTGCTTCCAGAGCCAGGTATTCTTTGTTTGTTTGTTTTTTTGTGGCAGAGACAGGGAGAGTCAGAGAGAGGGACAGATAGAGACAGACAGATAAGAAGGGAGGGAGATGAGAAACATCAGTTCTTCGTTGCGGTTCCTTAGTTGTTCATTGATTGATTTCTCATATGTGCCTTTACGGGCTGTGGGGGGGCTATAGCAGACCAAGTTACCCCTTGCTCAAGCCAGCGACCTTGGGCTCAAGCTGGCGAGCCTTGCTCAAACCAGATGAGCCCACGCTCAAGCTGGTGACCTTGGGGTCTTGAACCTGGGTCCTCTGCGTCCCAGTCCAATGCTCTATCTACTGTGCCACCACCTGGTCAGAGCCAGGTTTTCTGACAGTTAATGTTAAGGACACACTTGCCAAAGATGTGGCCTCTAAGTTGTGTAACAACAGACAGCCGGGCTCTTCCACTCTGAGCTTTGGGAGGATCCACCCCTGGGCGCATGTCTCCTTGAGAGGCCTGTGGTTTCACAGAACATCGGAGGGTGGATGATCCTTGTGACTATCCTCAACTAAGCTTCCGTTTTACAGGTGGGAAAACTGAGAGTCTAAGCAAGTTGTCCTGTATGATCTTTGCCATCATTGGAAGAGTAGTGTAGGCAAGAGGAAACAGCCTCATTAGCCAAGTTTTATTGAGCACTTACTCTGTTAATACAGAAACAGAATAATTTCTGTTTCTCGCCTCCATTTTACCAAAGGGTAGTACAGTTGGGAGAGGGTAAGTAAGGAGGTAGCTCTCAAATCCTCCCTGTCTACGTTTGGAATCATCCTGTTTTTCCACTTTCCAACTCAGTCTAGTTTAACCTGCCCTCATCTTATAGGTGAGGACACCTGGACCTCAAAAAAGGGAAGTGACTTGCTGGAGGCCACTCAACGAACTGTTGGGAAATGTTTTTATTGTAACTGAAAGGACCTAACCTCTCTTGAGCACGTACTGTATACGAGATTGTACTGTGTGCTTTAGACTCTTATAGTTATTTTTTATCACAATCCTAGAGGAAGACTGATACCATTTGGTAGGACAAATGAGAGTTGTGAAAATTAAGAGTAACTTGTTCAGTCATTTATAGTCAGTAAGTCAGGGTTTAAGTGGAGACTTCAAAATTTGACTGTGCTAATTCTACTTTGTGAGGCCTGGTGTCTCAGAATCCTGCCCATACTTGTCTCCCGATCCCATATAATCCTTTTAGTAACCCTACAGGCAAGGAGTTGAGAACTCTGGCTATAATTCTAGCTCTGCTGTTAGAGGCATTACACACACTCGGGTGAGTCACCTCTCCTGCCATGTGCCTCAGTTACCTTACTTGTGAAGGAGAGGTAGCATCCGTATTTAAGTTGCAGAATTTTATGAGATGGTGAATGTGCATTGGCTATACTTGTCAGCTGAAAAGTGCTGAACGGAGGGTTATTCTGGTTCTTTCCATTAGATCCCTTTATCCTTTGAGGTCTGGAAGCATTCTCTGTTGCTCCATCCCTTCGGATCAGCACTGGAGGGTCCACATTTGCTATGTGTTAGATGACAGCTGGTTTTGCATTGGATTCGGATGGAACTTGGCCGGGGTACTCAATGGCTGTCAGCAAGACCTCTTTTTTAGCTGACTTGGAGGGACAATGGTGGCGGGCTGCCTTTGCTCCTTCCAGATGTCTGGCGATGCCTGTGGAGGAGAGCGACAGGGTCCCCACCACTGAGTCCCCATTCCTTTGTGCTTGAAGGATAGCACACAGACTGAGGCAGGCTGAACCCTGCTTCAAAATCCTGCCCCGCTTCCATAAAAGGGGGGAGAAGACCAGGCCGGGGAGGTTTTGGCAGTAAGTTATCGGAGGGGTGGCCACAGATACCAGGTTTTGGGACCTCCTGGTCCATCAGCAGTGCATTCTAATCATTTAGCAACATTTGGCCTTTTGGACTGTTGGGGTTTCTAGGAAATATTCATTTTAACCTTAACCAGTCTTACTGTGTTCTTTTTTTATTGGGATGGGAAATACTGTTTCTTTTTCCAGTCTACACTGATAGCTTCCTCAGTTTAAATCCTGCAGTACTTGATTCTCTCTGAACCTAAGGGAGGCAAATAACATTTTTGAGAGCCGACCCCTTGGAGGAACCCATGCAAACACTTCTATACACATTACCTCATACCATTCCCACGAAAACAGGTGTCCTCTCCTCACAATGTTCATACCCTCTTTCTTTTTCTCCCATAATAATGGTTTTACTGTTTCGTCTCCTTTCCCGGCTCCCGCTCTGACTGTCCAGTGCCCCCAGGCTTAGTCATTAGTCTTTTTTCCTCTCCTCTAGAACTTGGTGGGTGATCTCATCCAACCCTTTGGCTTTGCCTTCCGTCTGGGCGCTGATAACTCCCAAGTTGATGTCTCCAGATCCAGAGGGGCCCTTGTGCTCCAGACTCACACTCACCAGAATCTAACAGGAGTCTGGCCTCAGCGTGCCTCTGCGACCTCTTTTCCTCCCACTCTAGCCTTTAGGTACAAGACCTCCAGCTGTTCTTGGAACCTGTCCATGTATTCCCATCTCAAGGCTTTGTACCTACTGTTCCCTCTGCCAGGAAGACGCTTCCCGTGTTCACATGGCTTCATCTCTCTTCTTCCAGGGCCGCTCCTCTGGGAGGTCTGCTCTGACCGTGTCACCTGTGCCAACCCTTCCTGCAGGACCCCACCTCATGCTATGTCCTTACCCTGCCTTTTTAAAACTTTGTTAGCCATAGCACTTATCCTGCTTGAGATGACATTGCATGCTTATTTATATACCGTATTTTTCGCTCCATAAGACGTACCTGACCATGAGACACACCTAGGGTTTTAAGGAGGAAAATAAGAAAAAAAATATTCGGAACCAAATGGTGTGTTAAAATGTTTAATAAAATACTGAATTTTTCGCTCCATAAGGCACACAGGCATTTTCCCCTCCACTTCCAGGGGGATAAAACTGCGTCTTATGGAGCAAAAAATATGGTACTTCTCTTTTGATCCTCCATTTCCTGACATATCAAATACACAAAGGCAAAAGCATTGTCATATTCCTTTCTACAACACCAGCCCCTAGAATGTGGCTACATGTGGCTGGGCCCAATGAATGCTTGTTAGACATTGAATGAAAGAATGATATGAGGCCCTGGCCAGTTGGCTCAGTAGTAGAGCATTGACCTAGTGTGTGGAAGTCCCAGATTCGATCCCTGGTCAGGGCACACAGGAAAAGCACCCATCTGCTTCTGCACCCCTCTCATTCCCCCTTCCCCTTCTCCTGCTCTTGCTCTCTCTCTTTCTTTCTTCCGCTCCTGCAAACATGGCTCATTTGATTCAAGCACATGGGCCTTGGGCACTGAGGATGGCTCTTTGGAGCCTCTGCCTCAGGTGCTAAAAATAGCTTGGTTGCAAGCATGGCCCCAGATGGGAAGAACATCAGCCCCAGATGGGGATCACCAGGTGGATCCTGGTCTGGGTACATGCAGGAGTCTGTCTCTGTATCTTCCCTCCTCTCACTTAAAAAAAAAAAAGGAATGTATGAGAGGTAGGTCTCATTTGCCCAGTTTTATAGATAAGAAAATGGAGGCCGAGAGAAGTACTATGCCCCAACACTGCTGCGAACACTGCTTTGAGGGTTTTTTTGTTGTTGTTCATTGATTGCTTTCTCATATGTGCCTTGACCGTGGGCCTTCAGCAGACCGAGTAAGCCCTTGCTCGAGCCAGCGACCTTGGGTCCAAGCTGGTGAGCTTTTGCTCAAACCAGATGAGCCCGCACTCAAGCTGGTGACCTCGGGATCTCGAACTTGGGTCCTCCGCATCCCAGTCCGACTCTCTATTCACTGCGCCACTGCCTGGTCAGGCAAGGTTTTTTTTCTTTATAATTTATAACCTATAACCAGGATAGATCTTTCTTGCTTCCAGAAAGCAAAACTCAGTATGTGCATTTCAGAGCAATTATGATAATGTATCAAGACCATAATTTACCACATGTTTGACTGGTCTGCCTTCCCCTAATCCCCAAACACACACTTTTTTGACTTCGCACTTAATCTTGTCTTATTATTCACTATGTGTACTGTAACGTGGCACCTGTAATTCTTTGTCAGCGCCTCTAGATCAGTGGTTTTCAACTTTTTTACACTTGGGGACTGGTGAAAATAGGAGAATTATTTCGGGAACTGCTAAGGCAGAAATTACCCTGAGCATAAGCAAATTTGATTGAGTTCATTGGGTCTATAATCTTCATACAACATCAGAGTGGTTAACTCTTTTGCAGACCAGCACGAAATTTCTGGTGGACCCGTTCATGGACCAACACTTAAAAAACACTCCTTATTGGGAACCTAAATATTCAGTGCATCCAAAGAGGATTATTCTTAAAAGGTTTTAAATATAGTTTTCTATATAAGAGACCCCTCATCACTGTCCTCCCTGGAGGATGATTTGTCGTAGTGCCTGGTACTGGTGATGCGGCAAGCCGCAGTCAACTAGTTTGTGGGGCACCTGGCACATTCTCAGGTAACACAGCTGGGAGAATTCAGTCATTTGTGTGTTTTGGCAGAAACCAGTTGTTTTGAACTTCTGTGTTTCAGTTACACAAATATATTGCGCATGTCTATTTCTTAATCTGCACAATAGCAAGAAACACCACAAGAATTCGACCAGAAGCTATTGAGCTGGCTCATCTCTTTTTTCTTTTTTAAAATCATCTCCCCTCTTGATATTAAGAAGCCTAGTCTCTGGAAATATCACATGTCCGGTAGGTTCAGGACATATAACCTTTACCCTACCTGGTCCCCAACTGTTTGGCCACCTGGCAGTTGGGTGCCCCTGAAATCACTTAGTTCCCTTGTTAGGTGTTTTCTTCTCTCTGCATTTGATGCCTCTCTTGCCTCTTAATCTAGACCTTTCTCTCTTCCTGACTGGAAGTTCTTCAGGCACACAGAGTCCAACTTTGGTTATGTCCCTCCTGGTTGGATGCTGCCTGGCTTACTCAACCTTCAGATCAGGATGACGACCTGGCTGTCCTCTCTAGTCACATCCAAAGCTCTGCCTAGAAAATGACAGTTTCTTATATATTTTTGTGTTCTAAATTTCAGCCCAAAGCTAGCCACCTGTAGCCGCTCAGTAAAGACTCATTTGTCCAACTTCTTGGCTTGTGGCAGTCAGCTGTTCCCTCAGGCTTGATGAGTTGTGGTTCCACACATTCAGGTAAAGACTCTTTTGTGAAGTATTGGCTGGAGATCCACGAAGGAGTGCTGTTTGCTTGTTGCAGTTGCTCAAAATCAGACGTGTCTAAATTCATCCCAGAGGAGGGCTGGGCACAGACCAGGAAATGAGAGGCCACTCCTCAGGAAAGCAGAGCAAGGCGTGACGCTCCCTTCCTTTCCATTCCAGCAAGATTCTTCTGGGTGTTCTTGTCCTAGTCCTCACATTTCACTACCTACCTGCTCCTTCCCAAGCTCAGCTCTTGCTCTACAGCAGTCTAAATTTTCTCTTCTCCCAGCCTTTCCTTCCTATTAAATTAGGTATGAGAAATATCCATCAGCCAGGCTGTTTGGAGGTGGTGGTGAAGTTTGCAGTCTCTGTGCATGACCTGCCAGTGCTACATCTTAGATAAACCTGAATTTATCTGCAAAATTACTTGAGAGCTTTATGTTTTCATCTGTGCAGGTGTTCAGGTCTTGTCATGCTACCTGATAAACCATTAAACTCCCCTGGAAGGTCTCAGCAGAGGGACTCTGTATTATTATCTTTTGACATTTTTATAGCTATTTATAGTTTATCCTCTGGTGATGATGGTGGCAGTGGAGGGTGTTTGTGATAATTTTGTTAGCCTTTCCTCACCAAATTCATTTTTATTAACAACACAAAATCACTATAAGTGTCTTTTTTTAAAAAGTGTCTTAGTGGGGAGGTTGAAGGGAATTTAGGGAGAAATTAGGTAAAAGGGTTAAATGTCTGTAGGTCTAATCTGTTGCTGCAATGAATGACTACACTGTATACACTGTACCACATACTTTTTTTTCTTACAGGTAACCTTCTTTGATTTTCTTTCAGATAGGATGTGACAGCTACAAGCTTGCTGGTTTAAAGCCAGACAATCTCACAGGAAATGGCAAGTTTATGGAAATTATTTTAAGAAAAATTTTGTGTTTAGAAAATTACATTTTCTACTTTCTGTAGTTATGTCTACTCAAAATTTTTCCTAATTGTGCATTTCTGGTTGGGGGGGGGCAATGTATTTCCTTGTTTTTAATTTTTTTTTTATTTTATTCATTTTAGAGAGGAGACACAGAGTGAGAGAGAGAAGGAGAGAGAGAGAGAAAGGGGGGAGGAGCTGGAAGCATCAACTCCCATATGTGCCTTGACCAGACCAGTGCAGGGTTTTGAACTGGCGACCTCAGTGTTCCCAGGTCGACACTTTATCCACTGCGCCACCACAGGTCAGGCTATTTCCTCGTTTTTAAAGAGCACTTGAAATGGGTTTTCTTTTACTTGCTGTCCAAAGCAAGAAAACAGAGTGTAGGTAGAGCACAGGGCACATTCCTAGCAGCTGTGGCTGATGCGATGCTGTGAGAACACTCCAGCGCCTGAAACCCTCCCAGGCACACCCAGGAGAGAGCTCGCCCACTGTAAGGAAGTGACTCAGCGCCAACCAGGCAGCTCCCTGACCCTTTTAGCCATTGGCCTTGAAGAACACGCTGTAACACCCTATAGGCTGAACCTGTGTATATAAGCTAGCTTGCTTCCTGAATAAAGCGGATCTGCGTCACTGAACCTGGTCCCAGGAGTCGGGTCTCTGTGTCTCCATCGTCCTCATCCCCGGTGGGCCTTATCCACAATAGAGGTAACATGTATGTAACACTTGGTAGTTTATAAAGCGCCTTCACAGTGATTATCACATTCACATCTTCTGACACCATGACCTGTGTACACTTGTGTTTCGCTACCAAGGGACAGAAGACCAAGGCTCCAAGGGGATGGGACTTGCCCAGTGTCATACTGCTAGTGAGTGATGGGGCGGGATTCGAATCCAAATCCTTTTTTTGCTGTTTTAAGCTCCTTCTGCAATCTCAACTGTCTCTCAAAGAAATAGGTTTGTCCATCCATCCAACGAAAACTATTCATTAAGGACCCCCTCTATATCAGATGCTGTCTGGAACTGCCAGGTTGACCAGGAAGATAGATGAATGGATAGTAATGTGTCACAAGTGCTCAGGCATTAGCACTGGAGCTCCGGAAAAACAAACGGGGGACACCTGACCTGGAACAGTCGTCAGGGAAAGCTTCCTGGAGGAAGTGATGCTAAAGCTGAGTTTTGAACTTGCGTTATATCTAACAAGCATTCATTGCCCTAGGCGGTATGGGTTTCCTACACACCGCTTGTCTGCCTACCTCTTATACCACTCATAATTGAGCTCAGTTGTCAAGAAAGTAGTGGAGTGGAGCTAGTTCAAGAAGGAAGGGCATTTCCAGTGAGAGAACTGAGCAATGAGGCAGCCTAGAGAGGGCTGTGAGCACATGGGGTGGGGCAAGCACCCCAGACAAGGAGCAGAAGTCTGGTTTGAGCCCTGGGAAATTTTCTTCCACCAGGCCTTGTTTTCTCACCATGTTATACAGGGGTTGGAGCTTTAAAAAGCTTAAAGGTGTTGATTGTACTGTCCCAAGCAGGCAACAAGAACAAGGCATAAAGGAATGTTGTCAGGGGACTGAGCAGGATAATGCCCCATACCTTCTCATAGCCTCGCATCTTTGCACTAGTTCTTCCCTCTACCTGGAAAGCCTTCGCCTGTCTTGTCCCTCCATGAACGTCTTGTCTATCTCATCCACGGCTCTGTATTGCCTGTTCCCAGGCAGATGTAGGGACTCTCCTCGGCTCCCAGAGATCCCTGGGCTGTAAACATGCTTGTTCCACTCACGGTGTTTGGATATTTGTATGTCTGACTATCCACTTGGCCATGGGCTCCTCAGGGGAGGTCCTGTGACCTCTTACCTTCATGTTCCTTTGTGTGAATGAATGAGGGGTACTGGGGACTTGATTTGATTATAGTTCTTTGAGTTGGAAGAGGTTTCCAAAAATGACTTGGCTATTGAGGATAAAGTACTTTCATGCCTGTTTTATGGACAAGGATCTGAGAGGTTAAAGAGTAACTGGGAAGGACAAACCGGGTCTGCTTGCCAAGACATTGGTTCCAGCAGGACTCCTGGGATTTCAAATTTATTTCATTCCTTTGGGAGAGCAGAAGAGGCATTTTCACTGGTGTAGGTTGAAGGAGACAGGAGTTGGGGTGGAACAGCTTGACAAGCGGAGTGATATGAAGTGTGAGAAGGTTTGTTTGGGTAACAGCCTTTTGACTAGATTAAGATGGTAAGGCTGGGAGGAGGCAGGTGGAGGATCAGAAGAGACAGCATTTGACAAGGCGGAGCTGTCTGGGGCCTGAACAAAACAGCCCATCTCTGGGGAGAGACGAGAAGGGCTTCGTTGAACGTGCGTATGAGACAAGCTCCATGTGCAGTGAAGTGATGCGTACGGCAAACCCATTTCTCCCCCTCTGCCTGGGCTGCCACAGCCCCAGCCTGTCTGCACATGTCATTTATCTTTCGTCTTCCAAGTTGTAATGGACTCTTTCAGGCCATCTGAAAACAGAGGCTGGACTTTCGGGGTGCCTGCCTCATTTTCATGTCCAATCTCTGTGGTTATGGGATATTGTCTCGGTCTCCTTTGTTTCTCTCCCCCTGAGTTTATTCCTTGGCAACGTGCCTCTGGCTCGGTGGGGTCCCTGACGCATCCTCTCCTGCTGCTGCTTGTCAGAACCTGACAAGAGGCACCTTATCAGTTCCCTGGCAGACGCAGGGCGGCGGTGCCGTGTGCACGCACCGAGTCGCCCGCTGATGAATGCCACACGCGGAGTCAGGCACACCTTTAATAAGAAGCACCGCCTCGCTATTTGCTATGATAGGGCTGGTGGTGATAAAAGCACCTTGTCGTGATTGGCTCTGAAAATGGCAGATGGAGAGTCGGGTGGAGGTGGGGCAGGGCAGTCACCTGCAGAGGAGAGGTTCCCTTTTGTATGACTCGACTTTGTCTCTTCCAGAGCCTCTAGGTGTCCAGCCCAGGACAGGTTTTAAGTCCCCACCTCTGAAATAATAGATGATCAACACCCACATCCCAGAAGCTGCTAAGGGGGTCTGCCTTCTGAGCAGCAGTGTCCAGAAGGCCGGACGCTGGCCAGACCAGCCTCTGAGCCCCTGGAGGGCAGAGCCTTTGTTGTGTGTTTCTGGCACCCCAGGTCCTCCCTGGCTTTACCCCTCATTAGCTGTGTGATCTTGAACAAGTTACTCAACCTCTCTGAATCCCTTCCCCAGTGTGTGCAGGGTGGGAAGGCAGAGACATTTCCTGAGATGCTGCTGCCCAGGCTGAGTCTTGAGCAGCAGGGGACAGGGCTGCCTGGAGAACTATCGGTGGCAAGCTAGGTCTGCACCAGAGATCCACACAGCTGCTGCTGGTGGTGGTTGGGTATGGAACTTGCAGTGTGGTTAGAGGTCAGACAGGCTAGATGAAGCAGGAGCAGGGGACAAGGACACTGAAGTCCTGGTGATTGGGTGTAGAAGCCAAAGGGGTCAGAGAGAGACCTATCTAGAGAGTAAGACCTGTTACCTGGGTGGAAGACAGGATGCTAGGAAGCCATGACAGTAGCTGGGGATATCCCAAGTGAAATTTGGAAGAAATTCATACCCACACCTCACACATGATTAACTAGAAAATGTCCATTTTCTCTCTATTTCCCTGTTATGTTATGATGAAACTCCCAAGTGGCTGCTGTGGAGGAAAGGGCAGAGATGGGAGCATGGGATAGGGTGAGGACCGCCTTAGATCACCTGGACACCTGCTGGGCATGGCCACCTCCACTGCCCTGACCCTGTCCCTCAGCATCCTGCCAATCCGGCTGGAGTGGACCAGAGCCCTGTATGTGCTTTTACAGAGGCTTGTTCTGCCTCACTGCAGATGGTCTGTGTTGCCCAGCACTCCTCTGAGATGCTCGCATGGTCCTTACTGCACATGGTCCAGTCACAGGCACTTGGTGCTCACCTGCCTTTCCCAGGAAGCACTTTCGATTCCAAGCACCAAGAATTCAACAAGCTCTTTCACATCACAACAAGATCTTTCATATCACATCACAAAACAGACCATTCTGACAAAAACGATTTAACTAATATCTTAGATAGCTGTAGTGTCTCTAATTATAGACATACATGATAAAGTTACATAATTAATATCTTATGTTACAGTGGCGGAAGGGATAAATAGTGCTGTGACGGCTTTTACCTTCCAGGTTCTTCCACCAGACATCCCTTTTGTCTAATCCTCCTCACCCCCTGGTGGTTGTATTAGTTGCAATTAACCATATAAGTGGAATCTTTTTGTGCAAACAAACAAAACCAATAAATAATAGAGTACGTCATCACCCCGCTCTGGCAGCAACCTATTTGACCTTAATGAGATTTGAACACAATACGGCGATGTTGATATTCTTCAAGCTTGTTGCAGTAGGAATCTCTCCAGACTGGATTTCCTTAGGCTACTCGTGTTCCCTTGCATTAGATTTATCATTCCTGAGGCTCTGTAAGTCTGGAAGGCACTACCTAGAAATAGTACCTGCCTGGGAAAATTGCTTGAACTATCTCTGGAATTTCCAAGTTCTGTGATCTAATGGGCCGCTAGGGAAGTGGAGTGCTTCTGAGTATGGTACCATAAGGCATGTGGATGTGCAGGAGGGAAGAGCTCCTTCCTGTTTCCAGGTATCCTCCATGGCATCCGCTGTGGTGGCACACCATCAGGAAGTGAGGAACCTTCAATTTCATGGCAAAGCATTGGTAGCCGTGCACTCTGAGCATTATGAACCCTGTGGCTAAGGTGCTCACTGTCTGAATGGCGGAAGCAGTCGGAGTGGGTTTTCTGCATGAATTGTAAATACAAGTCTGATCATGTCACTTGTTCCAGCTCCTTAGCTGGGCAAAGAGCTCCTAGATGAGAGTGACCAAGCACCCTGCTTTGCTTGGAATCGAGGGGGTTCTAGGGATATGGGACTTTTAGTGCTAAAACCAGAAAGTTAGGGCAAACTGGGCTGAGGTGGCTCCCTGTAAGCCTGACCTAGGGCTGCCTGCCCTCTGCAGTCTGAGTTCCTCCCTTTCTCTAACTTGAACAACAAGCTCTTGCAGTTCTAAGTAGGTTGTAATAGTTCCCTGCAGTTTCTTGCCTCTTTGCTTATACCCTATCCTCTCAGCTGCCTGGAAGCTCCCCTAGCTCTCCTAACTGATTCTCCCCCTCTTTTAAGGGTCAGTGAGGCATCACCTAATATGGGAAGCCTTTGCTGACCCCCTTAAGTTTCTCTCCTTTGTGCTGACCCCCATCTTCACAGTCACTACTCTATCCCTTTATCACCTATTGCTTTCTCTCTCCCTCACTGGACTGAGAGCATTGTGAAGTCATGAATACGACTTATTAGATTTTGTATTCCTGGCACCTGGTGTAATGACTGTACATAGGCATTCATTACATATGTAATTCAGAGACTTATTTAACTAATTAAATATTTAAATTAATGAATGAAAGGTAGATGGTAAAATAGAGTCCAGGTGTTGGTGAACTTTCAAAAGTTATGTGCCTGTGTTCTACTGGCAAGCATGCCGAGCAGTTCATGAACAAGGGGGAAGCCTGGCTCTCTCCAGGGAGGGGGTGGCTCAGGGAAACCCAGCTTCCTGCCAAGGGCAAAGGGGGCTGGAAGTGAGGTGGGCATATGGGATGAAGGTGGGAGCAGGCTGGGGCTTGGAACCCAGCTGTTGTCCTGGGATCTGGGGGAAAGAGAGGGACAGGAAAACCATCTGGGTATGTCGTTGGTCATTCGCTCTTTGTTGTCAAAAAGATATTCTTAACTAAGATGCCTACCCAAATGGGGGTCAGGGGGCCAGAGAGAGAGAGAGATGTGAGATCTTGAAATGTGACCAAGACATGGCACTCATGAGGTTCCTTTTAGAGAGACGCTGCCTGGGTTTCTGTGGACAGAGAGAAGCTGAGAAGCACCAGGAAAGACTAGGTAGAATCAAGACTGGTATGGACAGGGTCTGATGCCAGCCTGCTGGGTGTTGGCCAGGACTCTCCAGAGGCTGCTCAGTGGGCTCGTCAACACCTGGCGGCCTGGTGGGCACGCTGCAGGAAAGAGAAGTCCCCTGGGCTTCCAAGTGGGGCTGCTTTGTGCACTGGAATCTCTGTGTGCAAGATGAATATTTCAGAAAGGCAGCTGGGAAAGGCAGTGCCTTTTGACTGTAAGCGGAACAGAGCCTGAGGGGGAAGGGCACGGCATCCTCGGGAATGGAATAATCTGCTCCCGACACTGTGTTCCCCATGTCCAACGGGACGGGAGGTGCGCAGCAGCTGGCTTTGGTTTTAGAATTCTTCTCTTCTCCTCGCATACTGAATGAGAGCCTGGAATTGTTGCCAGTGACCTTCGACAGCAGCACAGGGTGAGGCAATTGTGCTGACCTTGATGAATTGGAACACGTGGGGGAGTCTGGCAGTGCCTGCCATTCATGGAGTTGCTCATTCCGGCCAGATGCTGGGTTGTGCTTTCCATAAATGACTACTGCATTGGAACAACAGCCCTGTGGCAAGTAATTTTTACTCCCACTTTACAGAGGAGGAAACTGGCCCAAAGAAGTCGAATCTAATAACATTAAAGCGCTTTGCACAATACCTGGCATACCATACCAACAATAATAGCTAACATTTAGATAAGGTTTGCTTTGTGCCGGGCATTTTTCCAGATGCTTTTATTGCTACAACACATTTAAGCCTTATACCCACATATAATATGGGCTTGATTATTAGCCCCATTTTACAAATGAGGAAACTGAAGCACAGAGAGGTTAAGGAGCTTGCCCAAGGTCACACACCTAGTAAGTGACAGCCAGAATTTGAACCTAGGAGGTCTGACTCCTGAGTTTGAGTGCTTAATCACTTAGAATATCACCTTTTATACAGCAAGCACTCAGTAACTGTCAGCTGTTGTTGCTGTTACTACCCCGAAAGGCACACAGTCTGTGTGAGTAGACCTGAAATTGAGTGTATAATGTTTGACCCTAAAATATCTGCACTGAACTCCTACGTAAGGTGGAGTAAGGGATTTGTGGATTTTTCTCATTAACCGAGGGTTAGTTGGAAAACCCAGTTTCCTTCAACCCTGTGATGGACCCTGCCAGAGGTTGCTAATATCTGCGTGCTGGTCCCCCTGAGCTCACAGCCTCACTACATGTCCCCGTTTCTTTTGCAGTGCAGTGTGGCCATGCCAATGAATTCTAACTCACAGGACATGAGCAGAAGGAATGTGTGCCACTTTCAGGCTGGCCCCCATCCCAAACCGTCCCATCCATGATCCTAGAGGACCTATAGGATGGTCACAGAGTGGGGTTGCCTGCATGCCTGAACGACTAGATGCCCCCCCCACCACCACCACCACAGTGGACTAGGATGCAAATAAAAGACCATTTGTACTGGGTTAAGTCACTGACATATTAGTGTTACAAAAGTCAGCTTGCTCCATCACCACTAATACAGAGCCTTTCAGAAAAGCCTTGAGACTTCCCCAGTCCACTTCTCTGCCACGGTAAACAGAAGCTGAGAGAGTGAAGCTTGGGAACAGCACACACTCAAGGTCAGACACAGCTGCGTTCTGGTCCCAGCTTCCCACTCAGTAGCCTCATGCCTCAACCTCGCTTAGCTGCAGCAGGCTCCTCTGGGAAACCCAGGCAATGCCACCCATGCCGGGTGGGTCGGAGGAGTCAGTGGCGATGCGGTGGAAGCCTCTAGCATGGGGCCTGCTGTGTGCATGCTCAACGAGTGTCAAAAGGTTTACGCTTTTAAGCAGAGAGCAGTCGTCCAGTATGTGTCCCACCGAGCATGTCTGTGTGGCTGTTCATCCGGCAATTCCACTTCCAGGAATTTACTCTAAGAAAATGATCTTGGGAGAGCAAAGACGTAGCTATGGAAATGTTTATCTTAGTGTTGCATTTAAGGGGAACACTGGAAACAAGCTAAATTTTCAGCAGTAGGAAATTGGTTAAATAAATGGCGGTACATCTATCCCATTGAGAACCATCTAGCCATTACACATTATGTAATAGAAAGCCATCCAGTTGCACACAGAAATATTGGAGTCAAAAAGTGGCCAAAGCAGATTACAGAACTGTGTGTATTCAATGAACCTTTTTTTTAAAACTAAAAATAAAGCATATATATATATGAAAAAGACTAAAAGAATACTCCCTAAGATATTCAAATGTTTATCTCTGGGAACTGAGGTTATAAATGTTTTCTCTCCTATGTTTATCTGTACTTTCTAGATTTTTCATGGTAAACAAACATCATTTTGGTAAAGAGAAAAATCTAAGTTATAAAAACTCTTGGCCTTGTCTGCTTTAGCAGTAACATTGAACGTCCCTTATCATCTTAGACAGATATTGACTTGGACAGTGTGAAAGACAAAGGCAGACGTGAATTAACACAGGGTGTCCATGGAGAATATCTAGTATGGGGTTGTCTTGCTCTCATTTGTGGTTTAGTTGGAAGCTGGTTGTGGATGGTTAAAATTATGGGTATTGTTTGCATGGACACGTGTGCACATGGACTTCTATACTCCTTCTCTCCCCTCAGAAAGTGCTCCTGCTTATGCAAATCCTATCTTTTATGGGACCATGTGTCCTGTGACACTGTCCAGGCACTCAGTGAATATGAGCTCCCCTGGAAGGACTGAGGCCCACAGGATGAAAACTGATAGCTGCTAGCCTTAGCCGTCTATTTCAACCACCAGTCAAGTAATCGGTTCCGTCCACCAGAAATTGTACTGATCTGTGAAAGAGTTAAGCACCCTTATGTTGTGTGAAGATGATACACCCAATGATTACAGCCTCTATAATCCTCCATACAAGATCAGGGTGGTTAATTCTTTCGCGGACTCGCAAGGCATCAGTCATGGAAGCGCTTGGAGCAGCTTTCTCTGGGCTGGTACACTCACCACTGGCTTTCTCCCACCCTGAGCTGGGATGTAATGGATGTGCATGAGCTTGTTTCAAGCTTGGCAAAAATGTGCTTTTGCAAGAATAAGCGAACCACGGGCCAGGGGGTAATATTCACAATGCATACATCTGACAAAGGTCTCCCATCCAGGATATATAAAGGTTTCCTACAAATATACAATAAAAAGACAGCTCAACAAAAATTGGCTAAAAGATTTGAACAAGAACGTCACAAAAGAACATATATGAGTGACTAATAAGCACATAACAAGGATTTTTGCAGCGTTAGAAATTAGGAAAAATGCAGTTTAAAGCCACAGTGAAATATCACTTCATACACATTAGAATGGTTGGGGGAAAAAAAGTCTGCTTATTCCCATAGTTGGTAAGGATGTGGAGCAAACAGGAAGGACCTCAGTTCTTTCCTGTTATAGAATCAGTTTAAATTTCTGTTCATGTTAAATTCTGTTCAAAATGGTGTGATTTATGTGATAAAATAGTTTCTGGATAAATATGTTTACTCCTTCATGCACTTATCCAGCAATTATGTATTTAGAGTTCACAGTGGGTAAAACATAGTTCATGCAGGGAGACAGTTTGCGAAATAAAGCTTTGTTAATCAGCCACCACCTAGCTGGCATTATTTACCATATTTTCTTGATTCTCAGAAATACGTATTATCCTACAACCAATTTCAAGATAAATATGACAATCAAAAAGAAAATGTGAGTTTTTGTACCAAAAGTGAGAAATCTCCAGATGCCTTTGTCTGCATGTCATTTTTTACACTTGGGGTTGGCTTTAACAGGAAAGAGTTGAAGGGTACATTTTCACCCTCTGGCCTTTTGCCTCTGCATTTAAGTTCTTGGGAAATCAGTGCATAGAAATGCATGCTATTATTTATAATGAGCTCATTCTATTTGTTGAAACTTTTTTTTCTCTTAATTTCTTCTTGAATACAGTGGCACTTTGAGCTCTTAATATAAGAAAACTGTTTTAAGATTTTATTCACTTATTTTATAGAGGAGAGAGAGAGAGAAAGAGAGAGAGAGAGAGAGAGAGAGAGAGAGAGAGAAGGGGGGAGGAGGAGCAGGAAACATCAACTTCCGTATGTGCCTTAACTGGGCAAGCTCAAAGTTTTTTTTTGTTTGTTTGTTTTTTGTTTGGTTTTTAACAGGGACAGAGAGAGAGTCAGAGAGAGGGATAAATAGGGACAGAAAGACAGGAACGGAGAGAGGTGAGAAGCATCAGTCATTAGTTTTTCGTTGACGTTGCGACACCTTAGTTGTTCATTGATTGCTTTCTCACATGTGCCTTGACCACAGGCCTTCAGCAGACCGAGCCACCCCTTGCTGGAGCCAGCGACCTTGGGTCCAAGCTGACGAGCTTTTTTGCTCAAGCCAGATGGGCCTGCGCTCAAGCTGGCGAGCTCAGGGTCTCAAAGCGGGGTCTTCCGCATCCCAGTCCGATGCTCCATCTACTGCGCCACCGCCTGCCTGGTCAGGCGCAAGCTCAAAGTTTTGAACCAACATTCTCAGCATTCCAGGTCGATGCTTTATTCCTTGCGTCAACACAGATCAGGCTACTAAAGTTGTTTTAAATGAATACAGTCTTAAGATATAAGTTGTATGGCTTAGTTTACTTGCTTGCCCAAAGGCAGGAATGCAAGCAGGCACAGGTTAAATCCATGCAGCAAGTATTTTTTGGGCCCAACATTGAATCGGGTCCTGTGGGATGACACAGAAAAAAGAAACTCTGATGTGAGAAACTGATATCATTTTGTAATGAGAAGAGGTCTGGATTTGAAGGTAAGAGACCGGGTAGGACTATGGCTCTGTGATGTCTTCTCTACATGATCTTGGGCAAGTCATGGTTATTTTCTGAGCCTCTGTTTTCTCCTGGGTAGAATGGGTATAATAATATTTCTAATATGGTTGATTTTATGGATCATTTTTTAAAAACCTGATATGTTATAGGTACCCCACAAATGCTTGTGGAATCTGAATCTCAGTGGAGACACAGATGTGCTTGAACAGATTCTCAGAGACAACATGAGGCAGTGGGGAGCCTGTATCATCAAGTTCAAGGTGGAGATGGCACAGCTTTTAGAATAACTTCCATCCAAAGATTTTTGCATTTTCAGTGAGCCGTAGTATAACGTTAGGAAATGTGTCCGTAACTTTGACCTTGGTCTGAGAGAGAGAAAATGTGACTTGGCAAAGCTAAAATGAGTTAGTTTTATATTTTGGAGATTGTTGAAGTTATTTTCTCCAGGATTCAAAAGGACAGCAGGTGAAAGGTAAAAAAAGCAATGGCGGAGGCATGATGTTCAGAAATAGTTTCCTGAAAAAGTATAAGCAAAGGCGTGTGTGTGGGGGGGGGGGAGGGGGTTGACTGCCTGATCCAGGATGAGAACCTCACCCTTAATTCCCCATTTTGTTCCATTGCACGTTTTCTAGCAATACCACTTTCACAGTCTCTCATTTGCTGAGCACACGCGTGCGCGCGCACACACACACGCATACACACACAGACACACAGGTTGGCAGGCATTTTCTGGAGAAAAAAGTTAATCAGTTCATGTTTCTAATTTAAAAATCTTCCTTGTCCTATTTTATGTGTTTTAGCCAGTTGTGATTTGGGCCAGCCAGATGCTCAGGGCCATGGTGGCTGAAGGAGAATTGCAATGGGGAAGGTGCTGGCTGAGTCCCAGGGCATCAGACCGTTTCCCTGAGCTGAGAGTGAGGGATGAACCAGAGCACCACAATGCACAGAGAGAGGTGCTCAGCGTGGAAAGGCACTTCCAGGAGAAGGAACCTCATGCAGAAAGGCCTGGGGCCCAGCAAGCACTGTGAACGTTTAGGAGACTGTGGCTGAGGCTGGATGGGGCCTGGGACGGGGGATGTGGAGGAGAGCAGCTGTTGAGTCTCTCAAATCTTTTCCTCTGGGAGACACCTTTCTTTTCCTAGTTTTGCCAACTAAGTGGAAAGGAACAATATTTTCTTCCCTTAGTGAAGTGACAGGGAGGGGTTGAGTAGTGGTGGCTGCTGAGAGAGGCTGCGAGGTCACAGGAAGTACTGGACTCCGGCAATCCAGGGATTTGACTCAGAAAGTCCCAGAGACTGTGACCAGAGGACAGGATACTTTTTAATGTCGGTGACGATAGTCAAAATGGTTCAGAGCAACAACTGTGAAGATGTCATTTATTTTCTTTAAATTTTGCTCTTTGCTGTAATAGGATTTAAAGAGTTCTTTAATATTCAAGCCTAATTTAAGAGTTCCATTCTTAGAGAAAAGGCTCAGTGGAGAGGAAAAACCTGCGAACACTGCTCCCTCTGATGGACTCCTGGCATTGAGCGCACACTGGTTTCCTCGTGTCACTTTACTCTGAGTCTGTGACCAGCAGCGGAATCCCTTCCCAGACCTACTGAATCGGAATCTGTATTGTAATAAGATCCTCAGGTGGCTTGAATGCACGTGGCAGATATGGAAAAAGCGAATAAATGACAATGACAGAAGGAAGGCATAGCCAGCTTCCTAGGAGGCGAAACCTTGAAAACTGTACAGCAGAAACCTCAGACTTTGGGAAGGAAGGAAAAGGGGTTACAGCATATTAGAGACATTGTGTAAATCTTGCATGGTTTGGAATACTTCATAAAGCAGCAGATTGTAAGTTGCATGCTGGAGTTTCTCAGGATCATGGGACATGTGTGACTCTCCCAGCAAGCACATCGCTCATCCCTGCAGGCCTTGCAAGTGGCTGGCTTTCTCCAGCTGTTCTGAATCCCAGAAAAAAACCCAGCTTTACATCCCATGGCCTGAGTCTGGCTTCCTCGGGGTCGAGCCTCAGTGGAGACACTGAAAGTTTGCTGATTGTCTTTCGCGTTCTGAAGATTTTAATTGTGAGGTATCAAAAACACCCATGTAATATATATTCCATCTGAGAATTGGTTTTTATAAACTTTCGGTAATATAATCCGCACAGAATGGTTGAGCTGCAGATGGGTGGGGGGTTTGCCGCTGGGAGGAGGTGTGAGGGGGAGCGGGTGGTGCTGGTGGATTTGGAGAATGGTTGCTTTCCTAGTGACATTATAAACATAAACATTAGTCGTGTGGCACACTGGGAAAAATAAAATCTGTGAAAGCTTGATTTTGTCATTGGCATTGCCCCTAAAATTCACACTAGCCATAGTGGACTGAACACCTACTATGTGCCACAGACTTTAAATGTATTATCTATAATCCCTACAGCAACCCTATGAGGTGGGTGGCATTATCCCCATTTACTGGTGAGGAAGCTGAGGTTCAGAAAGGTGAAATATCTCATCTGGGGCCACACACTAACTGTGAAGCTGGAATGTGAATCCCCATCTTTTTAATCCTAGAGTTATGCTCTCTCCAGTCTGCACTCAGTTCTCCACTGGAAACCAGACTCACTTTTGGCCTGACATTCTGGTTTGCTGCTATGGAAACCCCAGCCTTCTTCCTCAGTTGATGGAAGGAAATCTTATAAACTTGTTTATCTATGGTCAGGTAGAAGATGAGCAGTGATATGGGATGCTGGCTGGTAGCAGTCAGTCCCCCCATTAGTCATTTCCGCCAACACTGGATAACAAGCTACAAAGCACAAGGCAGGGCAGTAGGGCCCAGAGAGATAAAAGTTAACACAGGACCTTTAGTCTGTGGATCTGGGGAAATACACACACTCAGCACTCACCTACACGTGTTAAGTTGCCTATCGGTAGCACAAAGTGTTTTTGCAAAGTGTCTTACATTTCCCAGTCTGCAGCAACACACCAGGAAGGCACAGAATTTGGACTCAAAGTGACTGGATTTGAAACTTGCTCTCCTACCCGCCAGATTCACGATGCTAAGCAGGTCCTTCTTCTTCTCTGAGTCTCAGGCTCCTCATCTGGATCATGAAGATCAAGGACAGCCATCTCAGAGCTGTTGCAAGGGTTAAACGCCACAGTGTACGTGAATAGGCTAGTGCAGTTCCTGCCTGGTGCTTGTGGAACTCCGAGTCTTTGGTGCCTCACTGTTTTCAAAGCCTGCCCTTTCCAAACATCTCATCTGTGTTTCTGGAGCATAGGCAGGTTGACCGAAACCTCTTGAATTTCCCCGAAAGCCTCCTGCCTAGCCCATAGGTTTCAGGTCTGAGCAGTGAGGGACTGATCATGTTTCTACTTCACCTTTCAAATGTGAGCTGCTCGGACAGGAAAACTGTGGCCTGGGGTCAGAAGGAGAACTCCGTCATCTAGTCAAGGGCCCAGGCTGCTCTGTAACCCTGGCCCCATGTGATTTTCCCTTTGGCCAGAGTTTCGTAATCTGTACCATTTGTGCAAACATTCCAGGAAACAATTCCAGGCTCATAAATTTATGGGACAGTTTACATATGAAGCCCAATTAGATGATAATCTCCTGGGGCCTAGGGTCCATTCCAGAATCCTCCCTGTGGTTGTCCCTTACTTCTTGGCCTGGCTGTATAGATGTGGTGGCCTGAGGCTGTGATGATCCTCCTTTGACCCTCTTGAGTCTGTTCCTAAACCCCTCTCTCTCTCTTTGGCCTTTCAGGATGGATGGTCCTTGATCCAAAATATTTTGTCTCTCAAGTCTCCCCAGGCAGGAGCTCAGCACCCCCCTGCCTTAGCTTTTGGTCCTCTGTAGATAACCCTCAGATCTTCCCCAAATGTCTAATTCTGTTTCCTTATCGCAAAATAATAATCTGTACGAATTTCCTCCTGCAAACATTCACTGAGCTCCTACTGTGTGCTAACCCTGGGAATTCAAGGTAAACAAGATGGGTAAAGCCCTGGACAGAAGCAATACACAAGTAAAACATAGAAATCATGTTGTTTCAGTTAGGGGAGGAATGAAACATCAACTCACGTGGTCAGGGAGTGGAGAGGATGGGCTGATGGATTGTCTCATAACTGAGAACTAATGAGCCACACCACAGCTTGGTCTACAAGGAGGAAAGGGAATGAGGTCCGTAGGGACGGTTGGGAAATGGGGGGCAGCTTCTCTCTGGTGGGACCTCCGAGCAGCCCCTGCATGCTGAGGAGGAGCTGGGAGACCTGGGGAGGAGGAAGGAACATGGACAAGAGGCCCCAAGTGAACGTGGTGAACTTTCGGCATGGCCCCTCTTTATTGTGCAGTTAACTACTTGTGTAGTTCTTACACGCTGTAGCTGAATTGATCCTATGTGCAGAGTGATAATGTTATCCCTTCCAGTTTCTCCAGAGGTAGGAGCTTCTCTAGTCTTCTTCCCCCTTTTCAGGATGAAGGGGCTGAGAAGTAGAGAGGCTAAGTAATTAATTTGTCCACAGGCATCCTAGACCAAGTAAGTGCTGGGTCCAGCATTTCACCAGGTTCATTGTACCCCTAGGACTCATTGTACCTGCTGTCTCCTTTCAACCCTGCTCTCATTCTGAGTACGCCTCACCTCTTGCCTTCACTGTGGCTCACTTCCAAGGAGGCGCCCCTCCCATGCCTTCCCATTAGTATCCCTCCCAAGCCTTGTCTGCCTTGTCCCCTGTCTTGTGCTCAGTGCCCAGTCGGTTCCTTCTCAGTATTCTACCTCTGTCCCTTTCCAGCTGCAGTTTCACTTTTTCCCAAAGCCTTCAGCCTGGTTTCTACCTGTTCTGTCCACACACGTTAGGCAGAAGAATTGTCCTCATATATGACTTCCTCACCATCTTCAAGTTACAACTTCACGGAGTTTTGATGCTCTAAATTTCAAAGGAGGTCAGGTATTTTAAAAATTATTAATGACATTAAGAATGACCTCTTGGCTTGACCAGGTGGTGGCACAGTGGATAGAGCATCGGACTGGGATGTGGAGGACCCAGGTTCGAAACCCTGAGGTCGCCAGCTTGAGCACGGGCTCATCTGGTTTGAGCACAGCTCACCGACTTGAGCCCCAGGTCGCTGGCTTGAGCAAGGGGTCACTCGGTCTGCTGTAGCCTCCTGGTCAGGGCACATATGAGAAAGCAATCAAGGAACAACTGAGGTGCCACACCAAAGAATTGATGCTTCTCATCTCTCTCCTTTCCTTTCTGTCCCTATCTGTCTCTCTCTCTGTGTCTCTGTCACAAAAAAAAAGACCCCTTGAATTTGAGGAGGACACAAGGGTGAAGAGCAGGAGTGAACAAAACATTCGCTGTTAATGCGTGTGCCTTTACATAGCAGAAACAGTAGGGCATGATTCTGAAGTTGGGTGTTGCTAATGGCATCATAGTAAGAGAAGAATATGGATTTTAATGCCTCTTAGTGGGGTGTGGGGCAGTGGGGGAGGAGCGGGAATTGGTGAGAAAGGTGGATTTTATACTGTGCATTGTAACAACCACTGGACTTCAACTTCAACTAACTGTAACTTTTCTTCTTTATCTGTTCTATGTGTCCAGAATAATGAATGACAAATACTTAGCATAGTGCTGTGCACATTAAAGATGCTAAAAAAATGTTAGTTCCCTCTCCATGTCCCCATCCCCAGCAGCTCAACCCACAGCAGATTAACCATGTCTCCTAGATATGTGTTTATTTTAAAGTTGCTTTCCCCGAGAAAATGACATTTAAATGAAACTAAAAATAAATAAATAAATAAATAATGATTACAAATCACAGCAAAAGAGGGAATACATAAAATCCTTGACCAGAATGCCCAGGGAACGGAGAGTCTAGATTAGTGTTTTCTGGTGCCTGAGGATGAATCAGACCCTCCTCTCTCTGCTTAGGCCTTAGAGCTGAGATGGAGAATCAGGCTGGGAAGGTGGTGTGGGACAGTGCTTGTGGGCATTGGCTTTGCCAGCTGGTTGAAGTCCTGACAGTGCCCATTTTCTCATCTGTAAAATGCATGCAATAAGAAATTGTTCCAGGAATCTATTGTTATATAACAAAGTACCCCAACACAATGATAGAAAGCAATGACAACGTTTATCTTGCTCACAAATCTGTAATTTGAACAGAGTTCAATGGGGGTGGTTTTCTTTGCTTGATTCACCATCAACTAGGGAAGCTAGAAGCTGGAATCACCTGCAGGTTCACTCATTCACTTACTCATGCACATACAGGTAGTTGATGCTGATGGTCAGCTGGGAGCCTAGTTGGGCTACAAATGGCCTCTCTTTGTCTCCTAGGCTTTCTTACCACATGGTGGCTGGATCCAAGGAGGAGCACACTGATTGGAGAGAGTATGGAGGGGGCCTGGCGGAAGATGTATTATTACCTTTCATGACCCAGCCTCAAAATTTACTCCATATCACTTTTGCAATATTCTATTCATTAGAAGTGAGTCTGGAAGGCTGGCTTAAATTAAAGGAAAGGAAATTAGATACCACCTTTTGATGGGAATAGTAGAAAATAATTTGCAGCCCTGCCTAAAACTACCATATAGTTCCTGCCTCATTAGGGCTGCCGTGGGGATTGAACGTGATCTGGCATTAAAGTCAGGCACAATGCCTGGCACAAACATATACTTTATACTCATGAAGTATGTCATATTTCTGGTTTGCATAAAAAAAAGGAGGTTCTGAGAGGTTAAGTGGCTTGCTCAGATTTCCAGCGAGTGCCGGAGCAGGGATTTGAACTCTTGCTTGCAGGACTCTGCATGGCTCCTCCACATAGGCTAGTGAATGGCGCTGATGTCACTCAGCATCATTTGCACGCACTGCCAAGGCGAAACAGGCTCTGCCAGCAGTTACAGGAGAAGCATCTGTAGCCTGAGGTCATCCTTCCCTCTTTCCCAGAATGTCCATCCTCTTTCCTTTTTGAAAAGGGTCTTGGGGGTTGATTAGGCCGAGACTGTCGTGTTCTGCTTTGCCTGGTGCACCCTACTGTGGGAATGACAAAGTAAAAAAATAAGTTTCCTCTTTCTCAGGTGGTCATCCAGAAGGTCTTAAATAAAGGTTCCAGACAGCCTTTATGCCTTGTACCTGGGGAGGTATCTAAAATCTTCCGGCTTGTCTTGGAAGCTTCTGTTCTCCACTTCAGCCGTTAACTAAACTGGGCTCATCTGTAGCTTTACGACGCTTCCATCCCGCTCCACTCGTTGCGCTCCGCTGGCTTAGGGAGGAAGGTGGGGATCCCTTTGTCTGTTTACAGGCCTTATAAAATATAGGTGGTGCATGTAGCCTAAAATGATGTGTCAATAAAATATAATTTCTTTGAAAAAAAATCCTGACAAAATGCATTTTAATTTTGCAATGGGACTCATATCAGCTGTCAAATTAAAATTTATTCCACCATCTTGAAATGAAAAGTGCCTTTTGCAGACAGAAACCTGAGAAAGAAGTTAATGCAATTGAATCATTACCTCCAGGCTTTTTAACTGGGATTTTCTTTTTCCTCTCCCCTATATGCCTGGTTATTTTTTCCCCAGGAACAATTTGCTTGCTTTAAATTTGAAATGTACGGAATTGAGAGCTGTTTTGCTCCATAGTATTACTTCTGCCTTAGAAAGAATTTCTTAAACTAAGGTGTTTATTTTTAAAGTCAAATCTCACTTATGAAAGTGCAAAAGAAATTCACGTAGAGTTGTAGACAGTTGTATCAAGAAGTTGTTTCCATTGGACTGTGAATGCTGGACCATTTTCGGAGGCAACAATGTTGACGACCTGCATTATGGAGGTGGGGTTAGGGATTTGCTGGGGAGTGAAGTAGAAGTTCAAAGGACATATCCTAGGTCTCTTCTGGAAGCTAAACTCCAAACTGTCCTGCACAGTTCTTCCCTTAGCCCCCTCTCCTTTTGACCATATCACAGCCAGGAAAGTAGTTGAGTCTCTGAGCATTCTGGGTGCTGTGTTCAGTGGCCCCTCATGTTTTACTGTTGCTGGACAACCTCGGGTCCTAGGAAAGAAAGTGTCTTCTACTTTTTATTTTTCTTAAAGGTATAGATGTTACTTTTATAATGGGAAAGAAAATCTTTGATTTAAAAAACAAATCATAAGCCCCAAAGAATTACGGTTTGGAGCAACTGTTGCCAGGGTCATTGGGCACTCATTCATTCATTCCCTTAGCCAATATTTTCTGGGGCACCTACCTGTTTCAGGACCTATGTTAGACTCTGGGAATATAATGATAAACATAAGTCACCATTGCTCCCGTCCTCACATTGTTTAAAGTCTATGGGAGTGACAAAAGTAATCATAGGGGCTCTTGGAAATAGAACATTCAGACAGGGAAGTGGTGCCATTGGAAGGTTGGAAGGGAGAGTCATCCTGGGGGGATGATGAGATAAGACTTCCTCGAGCTGAAACCGGCAAGTGGAGTAGGAACTAGAGAATGCCAAGCAGAGGGAACAGCATGGGCTAAAGCCCAGCAGAATCAAGAGCAAGGGGAGGAATGAGGGACTGAAAAAGGCTCAGTGTGGCTGGAAATGAGCCCTGCATCCAGGAAGCAGGAGAAGTGGCACAGAAGACCTACCTGGGTCTGCAGACCACATGCAGGAGGTCGTCTTTACCTGAGAGCAGTAGCAAAGGGCTTGCTCTGACCTGCAGTGTGTGGTTGAGCAGTACATAACCCTAGAAAACCAAATATGCAGGGAGCTGCCAAGCCCCACTTGTCAGAGGCAGGCCTTTTTCAGCCTGTGAAATGAGAAAATAAGCCAATGCTAATGATCTTTGAGGTACAAGGCAGCTGCCATGAGTCTGGGTTCACACAATATCTGGAAATCTTCTGGTGCTGTTCTTTGAGGTCAGTGAGGAAGAGCATGGTCATGTTCCCATGCACCCATTTCTGAGTGTGTACTTGTGCATATGTCTGGGTGCATGTGAGTCCTGTCTGCACCCGAGTGGGTGCATTACTGATGCTTGAAACGCAGACATTCCAAGGAAGGAAGACAAGACCTCTTACTACCTTGGACAGCTCCCGCCCTGCTGCAATTAATTCCTTCAGTGCACATTCTTTGGGTGCGAGCCTCCTCTGTGCCAGGTGCCTGGGAAGGAGAGAGGATTCTTGATTCTGACCAAACCACTCCAGGTGGAGCCCGGTCTGTGGAGAACATCTGGAGAGGGCTCAGACCACTGATCTGCAAGGGCTACTGCCTCCAGCTCCACTTTGTCCAGAGGCAGGTGCATCTGCCCACATCCAGTCCAAGGGGCACTGCATTTGCAGGAGTGTGAAGGAGCCTGTGACTCACTGGGCAGGCAGCTGAGCCTCCAGAGAAGTCCCACTAATGGGCCATCCTGTGCTCGGGGCAGGAGAGATCCCTCCAGGAGAAAAGGGGCTGAGCCCACTGCAAATTTCCAGATGCTATGTGGAGGCAAACCCGGCACACTGACTGCTCCGGTTTCTATTTCAGCCTCTGCTCTTGACACTGTTCCTCTTCCTATCTCTCCCTTTTGTCCCCATTTCTGTCCCTGCTCCTCCTCTGCCCCTTCAGCCCTGAGTGCTCCTGTGACAGAACAGTCTCATTTCCTAGCTGTCCCAGCCTTGGCAGACAGATCCCAGCTTTGCCATTCCCCACAAAATTGTAAATCTGGAGAGTTGGCCTCAGGCAGGAATTGAGAGTGTCCTCATCAGCACAATGGGTAAAAATACCCACATCCTGGAGTTTTGTGAGGATTGGCTGACAACACATTTCAAGTGCCCAGAGCCCTGCCTGACATGCTCCTAATACATCCCTAATTAGTGATAATAGTTATTATGATAACCAATCTCAGCAGCTTAGTGGGTGCAGGGGACAGAGGGTGTCTTCCAATCAGTAGAACAACCAATGTTTGTTAAGTATCCACTGCAACCACTAGCTAGCACTTGAGTGTGTTGTGTGTGCTGGACACTGGACAGAACAGTTGCTATTATGGCCCAAGATCACACAGCAAGGAAGCATGGAGGAAATATTCAAACCAAGTGCCCAACAGTGGGGCATGTGGCATGTGGGAGACCAAGACCCAGCCCCTGTGGTGCTTGTGTTAAGTTGGTGTGTAATGTCCCACTCACTATTAATGTGCAACCTGTGAGGGTGTCTACACGCTGCATTTTCTGTGAAGAGATACCACGTTGTTCAGAACACTATTGCTGTCATCCTGCTGTGATCCAGTCCTTACTGATGGCCACATTGTAAGGTCCACGAGCCTGTACAGCCTCTAGATGGAAGCTTCTGCTCCTTCCTTCCCGAGCATCTCACCTGGTGGAGGGTTTCCACTTTGTGCCAACTTTTGCACTCTGCTCTCTGCCATACATCCCTTCTCAGGTGCTCATTGATGAGAAAAATTTGGCTAATATTGGGTTAAGGGGTAGCCTGGTACCCTGCATTTTATCTTTGGAGTGAGACCCAAGTGCTTGTGTCGCAATGAATGCCGTGCAAGGCAAAATATGTTTAAATTCCAGTGGAGCTCTTCATTTAAGTTGAACCTCTACTTTTCAAAATAATTCAGATCATCCAAGCAAATCATCCTTCATTACTGGGTGGACGGCTACATTTGGACTTAGGGATTTTGGATTCTCTTAAGTGGGTTTATGTGTCTTCACTTGGAGGTTGCTTCCTTGTTTTATGGGAATGGGGAGGGGTGGGGAAGTAATGGGTGTGTGTTTACCCCTGCAGTTCTGTGTGGCTCAGGCCACTAGCGAAGTTTGCGAGGGACAGTTTGTGAGGCAAGGAGAACCCTTGGAGGCTGCGGACACTGTTCTGAGACACTTGAGGACACCCATAAAAAGAGGAAGTGAGGTGTTTGGACTTGTCAGAAGGATTAAACTAGTGCTATGGGCGGACAAGCTCCTGTTCAATTAAAGCAGGAAGTTTCTGACCACCAGAGCTATGGAAAAGAGAACAGCATGCTTCCAGCAGTAATAATCCCTTTCAGTCCCGGAGGTACACAAGACAAAACTGAGTGCCCACTTGGAAGGACTGTTGTAGAGAGGACTGAATTCTCTGAAGGGTGTGTGTGTGTTGGGGGTACTGCCCTCATATTTGCCTCCTGAAAGCGAGCTGTGAACTCCTGACCTCTCTCATATGGAATGGGTTATTTCTGGTGTGTGTGTTTGTGGGTGGGGGAGTACATTATGTCCACAGTTTATTATTATTTTTGCATGTAGATTTAATTTGGATTTGTTGCAGTGAACAAGCATTGATTTTGTAATAAAAATAGATGAAAAATGCACCTTGCATAAAAACTGCCTCTGAATTAGGTATCACTGAAGAAAGATCAGTGGACTATAGTCAGAAGACCTAGGAACTAGCCCTAGTCTAGCTGCTCCCTCTCTGAGCAAGGTACTTTGGCACACTGGGCCTCAGTTTGCCCATCTACGAAATGGGAGACAAACTGTATATGCTGAGCTTAGGCCTGTATAGCTCTGATACTCAGGCTGAGCTGTAGTGGTGGGTAGGAGAGAGAGAAAAGGAGAAAGGGCCTTTATCAGTGCCTGTATGTGATGGGGGTGAGATTGGGACTGGTGACAGCAAAGAGACATGTGTCCTTGAGCAGTATCCACTTTGTCAGTACTGCTCTCTTCCTGACTCTCCTTGGCCCCCTCCAACTGGGAGATATGCAGGAGGGGCAGGCTGCATCACTGGTGTCCCAGATCACTGGTGCATCACTGTGATACCCAGAGTGCTGGCTTTTAGAGAAGCAAGCCTGGGAAAGAGCACTGCTGGCTTCCCCTTCTGTCAGCCTGTTTCTGCTCCTTCAACCACAGCTAGCCTTTCTGTGCACCGTGCTTCTGCCACCACGGTGAGCCTGTGGTGCTAGCCTTACACACTAGCCATTCCTGAGTGCCCCCTAGGCTTCACTCACCTCTCTGCTCTCCTGTCCCTGACCTTCCAACCCCTTCCTCAATTCTTTAACCTTCGGAGGGCCCTTCCCTTGCTTAGTGAAACCCGGTTTCCCATCTGACTCCCAGTTCCACCCAGCCCCTTCATCCTGCCTAGACCCACAGTTTGGGATTAAGAGATGCGCTGCCAGTCTCAGCTGTGTGAGACCCCCTCCTGTGCAGCAGCCTGCCTCAGCCCCCTCTGATGCCCCCGCCCCTGTCCCTACCCCTACCAGCTGAGAAGGGTTGGGGCCCTTTCCTTCACCCATAGACATGCTCATGGCTGGTGGGTGAGCAACACTTTTGGACCCAACCTCAGCCCCTGGCAAGCACCTTTCCTGAACCCGGAGTCACTGTTACTCAGTCACAGCTGGATGCTGCTTCGGAGCTCATTGATTTCTCCCAGGGCTTTAATAACCCTGAGCTTCAGTTTGCTTATTGGCTCTTTTGTAATGTATCAGCCTCATAAAATGGTCACTTTCGGTTAAAAGATCTTATTACTGCAAAAAGAGATGTTGAATCACACTTTCAAGGTCGCGGGTGAAATGTGATCTTTGAAATGCGTTGGCCCTGGTCCAGAGTGTGGGGAAGTGGATATTAAGAAGATAAATTAGAAGTCAAAACACAGCTTTGTTTTCCCCTGTGTCTTAGGCTGAGTGTCTGTGATGAATTTTGCAAGGAAAAAATACTAGAACTCCCTCTCTCCACTCCACACTTCTTGCTACCTTCCGAAGTCAGACCCTAACCTGGAGAGATTGTCAGCGGCACTTTGTTTCAGCCCTGACAGAATGGTAATCTCCGTGGGTAGTAACACAGGGGGCTTCCTTCTCTCCTACAGGTCTCTGTGGATGGATTGACCCTTCAGCTCAGAAGGTTTTCAATTCTGTTCAACAACTTGTTGCTGATGGGCTTGCACTGTGCCAGGCATGGTGTATGGCTAGAGTCACAGAAGAATGAGGCCAAATGTCTGCCCTTGAAGTCTGCTGGTCCTGGGTCTGGAGAGGATGAACAGATGTGGCCAGTGTGCTATTAACAAGATAACAGACCGATGCTAAGCACTCTGTGTATGTTCTCTCATCGATCCTAAGCTGTAGGCACTTTGATCAACACCATTGATAGAGGGAAACTGAGGCTGAGAAAGGTTAAATGGCCAAAGCCAGTGGTGTTGAGCCTAGAACAAGGTCTGATTCCAAAGTTGGCTAGCCCTGTACAATATACAGTACTGCTCCTCCCCTGGCCTCTAGTGAAGCCTGAAGCTCCGTCGCTGGATACAGAGAAATATCTTTAATTTGTGCAGCTAACCCCCCTTGAACACTAGAGGAGAAGAGTAAGTACTTGGGACCCTGTAGGTGACCATAGGATTTTTGGCTTTAACACTAAGGGAAATGAAA
Organism: Rhynchonycteris naso; assembly: GCA_037038555.1. Classification (NCBI taxonomy): domain Eukaryota; kingdom Metazoa; phylum Chordata; class Mammalia; order Chiroptera; family Emballonuridae; genus Rhynchonycteris; species Rhynchonycteris naso. The sequence continues at coordinate 335,977,316 of CM072995.1, forward strand.
ACCCAGGAGAGGGTTTTGAGCAGAGGAAAGACCATGTCCCTCTTATATATTAAAGTGTTTGCTCGGGTTGCTGTTGGACAGTGGCTGGAAGAGTGGGAGGCAGGAGAGCAGTCAGGTCACAGCAATGATCCTGGCAGGTGATGAGGACAGCTGAAATTGTGGCTCTAGCCATGGAGGTGGGGAGAAGTGGTTCAATTCTGGATGTATTTGGAATATGCAACAAACAATATTTTGCTGACATATTAGTTCTGGATTATGAAAGAGAGTGAGGAGTTAGGGAAGACTCTCAAGTTTTTGGCTTGAGCTTGTGGAAAATGAAATTGCTATTTAATGAATCTGGGAAGGCAGGAGATGAAGTGTGGGGAGAAGAAAACGTGGAGGTTGGGTTTGGGACCTTCTCAGGGAGAGATGACTGTTAGGCCCCTATGTGGAGGCTCTGAGTAGGCAGTTGAGTGTGAGTATGTGGTTCAGAGAAGCCCAGTCCTGATACATACACTTAGAAATCATCAACGTATAAGTAGTATTTAAAATCGTGACGCTGGGAATAAGTGTCGATGGAAAAGAGATCTGAGGTCTGATCTCTGGGGCACTCACTCCAACATTAAGATAACAAGAAAATGACGAGTATTGGCAAAAGATAATGGAAGAAAAACCAGTGGTTAAGAAGAGAAATAAGAGTGTGACTGACTTTAGGAAATAGGCTTACTTGCCATTCTCTGCTTCTTCCCTCCCTTTCAGGACTCTAACTTTGAGCTTCACCCACATGGGTGGCAGCATTCTAGGACTCACCTTTTGAGCATGTCACATCAGATTCAAAGATGCAGAGTCCAGGTTCCATCAAATGTCTCCAGTGGGAATCAGGACTTCAATTCAGTGGGAAAGCTGCCTTAGACTAATTTGCTTATGAATAGAAAGAAGGGCATATATGTATTTAAAAATTTTGAATTGCAAAGCAAGAACATTTGGACATCTTTCAGGTGTACATCTGAATTGGAGGTCTGATCACAGTATTAAGAGGCAAACATGGTGCCGGACCAGGCAGGTGGCGCAGTGGATAGAGTGTCAAACTGGGACGCAGAAGACCCAGGTTCAAAACCCAGAGGTTGCCGGCTTGAGCGCAGGCTCATCCGGCTTGAGCGTGGGATCTGTGGCTTGAGTATGGGATCATTGACATGACCCCATGGTCGCTGGCCTGAGCCTAAAGGTTGCTGGCTTGAAGCCCAAGGTTGCTGGCTTGAGCTTAAGGTTGCTGGCTTGAGCAAAGAGTCACTCACTCTGCTGTAGTCCCCTGGTCAAGGCACATATGACAAAGCAATCAACAAACAACTAAGGTGCTGCAATGAAGAATTAATGCTTCTCATCTCTCTCTCCTTCCTGTTTGTTTGTCCCTATCTGTCCCTCTCTCTGTCACACAAATACACACAAAAAGAGACAAACATGGTGACATTTCTGGGGAGTAATTATGGAATCACCAGCTATTGGCTGCTAGAAACTAAACTGCCACAGAAAAATATTAGAAAGAAGAGACCATTATTTTACTTTAGATCAGGATGCAGTTTGGTGTCTTGGAAAGAACAAGAGACTTGGTTTGATTCAAATACAAAATCTGACCCTGGTTAGTTGTCTGTCCAACTACAGAACAGTCGCTTAAGAATTCTGGTTATCAGGTTTATCGTCTGTAAAAGGGGCATAATTTCTCTCTCCCTGCAGAGACATTGTAAGGATTTAATGTACACACAATACCTTGTTCATTGTAGGGTTTAATTAGGGTTAGTTGGTTTATTTGCTTTCCTCTAGTGAGAAAGATAGGACTTAGGGAAGTTAAACAAGACATGGTGGGGCAAAGTAAGTTTGCAGTTGTAAGTATGCAAAACGGAGTTTATTCTTGTATTATTTATTAATTGTATTATTTTACGTATGAACAACTGTAAACCCACTTGTGGCCCACCCTGTATATTGTGGGCATATATGTATGCCTCAAACTCTCTGAAATAGTTCTTTTCCATAAGGAACTCCTTAATTCATTTGGAGACACAAGATTGTTTAAATGAGAGCGTTTTTTTTTAAATTTTAATTTGTATTGATTTCAATGAGAGAGGAAGGGAGAGAGAGAGACATCGAGCTTTTTCTCTATGTTCCCTGACCAGGGATTGAACCAGCAAGCTCTGCGCTTTGGTTCTAACCAAATGTTCTAACCAACCAAGCTATCTGGCAAGGGCTACATGAAAGTGTTTTTTAAAGAGTCCTGTGGCGTGAGGGGAGAAGGAATGCTTCAAGATGATCTGCGATCTGGGCTGAGCCCAGAAGGATGTGCAGAGTGTGGATGGGTGCCTTGCAGAAAGGTGACATCTCTGTATTTAGTTCTGACTTGTCCAGAGGTGAGAAAGTTCAGTGAAAATCCATTTAACTTTAAATTCATTCATTCATTCATTCATTCATTCATTCATTCAACAGAAAATCATCAGTAACTGTGCTAGACAGTGTACAGAAGTTCTGTCTTCAGGCACTCCCAGTCCTGTAGGGTGTTTGAGATGTCACACACATTCATGGTATAGAGTGGTGAGTTCTTTGATGGAGGCAAAGAGGCTATTGGAACACCAAACAGAATAGAAACAAGTCTTAAAAGCCAGGGTTTTATTCAGTAAGAGCTTTGGAGAACTTGATAGACCATGAGCCATAGAGAGTCATAAGGGAAAGGGGAATGAGTTATTTTCATTAAAGTAGTGGAGATCTCCATGTCGTGCTCCAGATGGAGCCTCTGGTGAAGGGCTTTGCTAGTTCTGAAGTTCTAGCTGGGTGATAAGAAAGCAATGCTTTGGCTTTCCCATCTGTTCCAGCTAGTATCTTTTTCCAGTCTCCTAGAGTCACATTGGTCCCTCTTACCAGCCAGCCTGTATGTCATCTAGGGTAGTGCAGGGGAAACAACACAGGATTTGAAGGCAGAGTGGTTAGTCTGAATCTCAGCATCAACCCTGGCTACCTGTGTGGCTCTAGGTAAGTCAATAACTTGCTAACATCTCTTTCCCCAAATATAGAATGGGGATAGATGATTCCTAACCCACAGGTCATTGGAGGAGGGAGGATGAGGCTCTCACTAGCTTATATAGTGCCTCTGTGAGAGTTATATTAGAAAAAGGTACCCCTTCCTCGGGACACTTTACTGTCATCTTCCAGCCTGCGATGTGAATGGTGCCTCCCAGGGTTGTGAGGGTAAACGTTCTCCATTGCATAAATGATAGCTTCTACTATTATAATTGTTGTTATTGCCTTGATAGAAAATAGCTCCAACCTGACCTTTTGGTGGGTTAATTGGATCAGCCTGATGCCTGATTAATCAGATTTTATCACACAAGAGCAGTTCTCATATGACCAGCAAATATATAATTGTGACAACAGACAGGAGTGTGCCAGGAGCTGTGTCTTCTTATAAGAGCTCTTTAGCACTCACTGTCAAAAGCTGAAGGTCGTCAAGACATTGCCATCTTTAAATTATTGCGCTGCTAAAATAACTCCTACTGCAAAGCAGACTGTCTCCAGCCATTGGAGATCAAAATAGAGCCTAATGGATTTAGGAAGCAATCAATGCTTCTAAAGACATTTGTGGCTTGTAGCCCATTAAATATTAATTTTTTCTGTTTGTCTTTAAGAATATATTTTATATGTTAATGTATTATTGAAGGATGCATATAATGTTAAGTGACTTAAGACCTGAGCATTGAATAGCCGAGTTTATTTTTCTTTGGGATCTAAATGCAAAATATAAGGACACAACCAAATTCCATAGACCATGCTGGCAGCCATGGAATCACACTGAACTGTTGTACAATGAAGTTGTTTTATTCGCGTTTTGATAGGCAAATAAATAACTTATGTATGACATTTCCCACTTAATAAAGTGTTTCACTGTCAGATTTACTGGGCATGTTTATGAAATCACAACTGTGCAGCTCAGCTTGATTGGGCCTTAATGACATTAGGGCCAGGGAGGGTTGTGTCTGGGTCTTCCTTGTACAGAACGATGCGGTTAGAGGAAGAGTGACCACAAATCAAAGGAAGCAAGAACAGTATGGGAGATACAAGGAAAACTATGGAAGACCAAGTCAGAATTTCCTTTCTAGACAGAAAGCATTGTGGACATTGGGGTTCCTCTGAGAGCGGGCATGGTATGCCCTATACAAAAGTATGCTGGATGTGTTCCTGGTGTATTCCATGGAATGCTACATGCTGGAAGGAATGACCTACTGTACCTTGTAGTGGCCACAGGCTGCACTGAAAATTTAAACTCTGGTGCCATACTTCAGAAACATGGTCATATTCACATGCACACAAAATTCTTCCCATGATTTCCAAGGGTCTTTCACCCTCCATGTGAGACTATTGGGCTCTGATCTAGTCCAGCAATCTTGCTTTTCATGCCAGAATGCAGAAGCTCAAAGAGATGGTGACCCATTCAGAATCACACAGCTCCTTATACTTCATGCCAGTACTACCTCTGTAGATGGTAGAACAAGTGTTGCCTTGGTGTGGAGGAGTGTGGGGTCGGAAGCAAGACTGCCTTGGTTTATACCATAGGTTTGCTACTTATCAATGGTTTGACTTGAGCAAGTTATTTATCTTTCTGAGTCTAACATTTTCACCACGTGTAAAATGAAGATAACAATAGTGCCCACTACATAGACTTGCTGTGAATAATAAATGGATGGATATACTCAGAGCTTGGAGCTTGAAATGCAGTAAGCACTTCATAAGCATTGGTTTCTATCTTTGTGTGTGTAGATCACAGTCCCCAGCCACGTGCTTTCCTAGCTCTTTGTAGATTTTCATCTTAATCTGCCCCTCCGCTCCCAGCTTATTATGCCTATGATGTAATTTACATAACTTTAAAATTATTTTCACTGTTTGTTTGATTATTCATTTTTGGTCTATTTGAGTGTCCATAGATACTGCTTCACCTTCAACACCTAGAACGGCTCCTGGCACAGAGTAAGCCAGCACTAGACATTATTGGATAACTGAATGAATGAGGAGCCCCTATTATCTGTCCATGTAAACTACTGTGATTAAGTAGTGCCTGCCTCCCTCCTAGACAGAAGCTCTACAAGAGCATCACTTACGCAGTTATTTCCGTCCCTTAATGCTGCGCCTGGCACATTGGCACTTCTCAATAAGCATATGTTAAAATAGAATGTATGGATGCTTCTGTGGAGACGGGGAAGTAAGAATAATTGAGAAAGTGTAGAGAGAGAAATAGAGAAAAAGAATGTCATTTAAAGTCCAACATGTATGCCACTACCCACGGCACCATTTCCCTTACTATTAAAGCAATAGTGTTGGTGGTTGACAGTCCAGACTCCGAAGCTGACTTCAGCAACTTAGGCTATATAAATGTAGAGAAACTTATCTATTTTCGCTGCATCTCTATTTACCTATCTGAAATGTGGGGTTGTATCAGCACCTACCTTATAGGGGTGTTGAAAGGATGATGAGTTCATCTTTGCAAAGTGCTAGAACAGTGACCAGCAAATAGAAAATGCTCAATAGATGCATGCTGTTACCATTTATTTGCTAATTCAGCAGACATGTATGGAGTATTACCACCTGCCGGGACTTTCTGTGTGCTTAAGAATATATATATTCTGAGGAGCTTGGCATCTCCTAAAGGAGACAAAAGAAGCACATCAACAATTACACTGTGGTGCTTGCATGGGGCATAGAGTTGGCACCCTCACCAGGCCTGGGTCCAAGGTGCAGGGACATGGAAGTTCTCAGAGAAGGGGGAATTAAAGAAAAGCTGGAGTTAGTCTAGTAAGAGAACTTGGAGGAAGGGCATTCCATGTAAAAGGAACATGTTGGAAGATAGGGAGGCATGCAGCAGCATGCTTTGTTTGGGCGACAGCAAACTGAACTGGTCGCCATTCCTCCATTTAATTTATTCCATCAATATTCATTGAGCACCAACAATGTGTGCAGTAGGCACTTTTCTGTGCACAGAGGTTAGTGCAGAGAAAGTCCCTGATGTCATGAAGCTTCTATTCAAGTATGGGGAGACAAACGATAAACAGATGTAGAGTAGATATTATGTGCCAGGTGTCACAAACACTATGGGGAAAAATAGAGCAAAGTCAGGGACGCAGAGTGCGTGACTAAGGGGAGGGGTGTTATTTCAAACAGAGTAGTCAATGACGGGCTTTCTAAACGACATGTGTTCAGGGCAGGAAGGAATGGAAGTAGGGAACCACGTACTCTCTAATGGGATCTGGTCTAGGGAGAGAAAAAGACATGTGCAACAGCCGTGAGGTAGGAGAAAGGCCCTGATTGAGAAAGAGCAATTGGCCAGTTCGAGGAGCGAGCAAGGGAAGACTGGGAAGAGACAGTAGGCAAAGGTGTGATCCAATGCTGTTCAGCCTTGTGAAGGCAAGGTGGAGACCTTGAGCACAGAGTAAGATGGAAGACAGAGAGTTTGGGGGCCCCATTGCTTGGAGCCCTAGCATAAATTCTGCTAAGTAATTGGGCTTACTTTATAAGAGCCAGGGGAGCCATGGAAGGATTTTAATTATGAACAATGTGACCACATTGTGTTTGACAACAATAACTGTAGGTTGAGAGTTTATTGGAGGAAATGAGAGTCAAGTGAGGAGCTCAGGGAGTCACCTAGGTAAGGGGAGAGGCCTGAATTGGGGGGGTGAGGGGGAGCAGAGCTAATTGCATTAACCCAGATCTATCTCCTTCACTACTGGAAAGTTCCTCTCCTTCATGGGCCTCACCAGTACCTCACTTGGAATGCGCATTGCCTCCTGAATTGAATTGTGGGTGGGAAAGACCAGAATTCAGTTGCCTCTAGGTCCATGAGGCCAATAGTGAAAAAGCAACTTCCAGCTCTCTGGGTGCTTGCGTGGATACTTACACGGATGCAAGTTCTACAGCCCTAAGCCTAGGTTCGGAACAGGGAGGCATTTTTATATTGTATACTGCATTGTAAATCAGACTGAGAAAATGGCATCTGTCATTTAAAAAGTTTCAAATGTGTCTTTGTCTCTGCTGTTAGAGAACACTAACTTAATTTTTAAGCTAAATTGAGTGATCACAGCCCACTCAAAAAGAGCTCAGTGATTCTCCACAATTTATCTTCTTCCAGTGAATGCATGTTTAAATGTTAAACCCACACTCCTATTCAGCAGGGAATCGAAGAACAGAGGGTAAAATGTCTCTGTTTTTTGGGTTTTTTCTTTTAAGTTTTAATTTGGAAGTGCTGTCTGCCTGGTGTCAGAACTCCACTGCTGAGAGTCTGCCTTCTGTCCTCTCTCTGCACCGTCCACTGGGAGTTCTAGTTACACAAGCCAGTGGACAGGGAGTATGGTAGCCAAGGACAGAGCAAAAGGCAGCTCACTTGTCCATCCTAGATATTTTCTCCATTGTCCCTGGGAGACAGGAGATAGGAGTTGGTATTAATTGTCCTACAAGAGCCCAGAATCCCGATGCCTCTGAGCATTCATGAATAAGAAGAGGAATGCTCCTCCATGTGTCTGTTAGAGACTGCTTGTGTAAAGTGCCGGGTCCCCCCAACAAACAGGGAAGCAGATGTCTGGGAGGTGGCTGCCAGGATATGGATAGTTTTTCACTCAAATTCTGACATTGAACGACTCCCTCCCCTTTTCCTTTCCCACCTGGGTCTCAGTCCCCTGCTCTGTGATAAATTATCCCTTCCTTTCTCTAATGTATACGGAGGAGTGATCTGAAGGCTATCAAAAGGTTTGTTTATCCTGAAAACCCATCCCTCTGTCCACTGCCAGCAAACCATCCAACCCCTATGCATACACACAGGTGCTGGAAAACACCACCCTGTTGAAAGACAGCTTGACACCGTGGAGTAAGCCAGACTAGGTTGGAAGCTTTAGCCTGCCACTTCCTAGCCATGGCTTTGGATGAGTGATTAAATCTTTCCGGGCCTTAGTCCCCTCGTCTGTAAAATGGGATTGGCAATAGTTGCTTAGTAACATCTGTGCATGTGCCCGGCATAGGGTAGGGACACTGGGGAGCAGTGACTGTTCTCATTTTGTTTATTTTTATTGGGCTTTTGGGTAAAGGCATTGGGTCTCCAAAAATAGCCCTGTAAGAAAATGCAAAAGGGCTACTGAGGAGGAATGTCACATGATGTTATCATCCATAGCTACGCTGGTATGGATTGCTTATTAAATAGACAAGACAGGGCCTCCGGGACAGAGAAGGAGAAGCATGGCCTTAGGGGTGGGGTGGGATATGCAACTGACCCTGGGTACAAAGAAACAAAGACGGGAAAAGAGCTACCAGGATCCTGGTGGGGTAGGCAGAGAAGGAACACATTTTGCCAACCTCTCACCTGGTTTGACTTCTGTGTTGTCACTTCACAGCTGGGGGAAGCAGGGGCCACCTGGCGGCCTGCTGGGCTTGGAGGAGAGCGGGTGATGGACTCATTAGATATGAATCTGAGCTTGGCTACCCATTAGCTAGGTGAGCTTGGCCAGGTGACTATTTTTCTAACCCTCAGTTTCCTCACTGGCTAAATGAGGGGCCTATCTACTAGAGTGTGGAAAGAGTAGTTTCAATGGGGAAAGCACCCTGAAGAATGACAAACTGTGGAGGCGAATGTTGTCCAGAAAAGCCAAAGGGCACCTTTTTCTCCAGGCTTCCTGAAGCTTCCCCACGTGCAGGCCTGGAACTACCCGTGCCCTTGGAAGGGGCCACGACAGCAGGAGTCTTCTCCTAGTTCCCTTCTCCCAGCCCTTAATTAATTAATTGTTATTGTGGGGGGAGGTGTTCAATTTACCAAGCTAGTTTTTCTCTTGTAATCTCTGGTGCCACCTCTGCCTTGCAGAGGATATGGCCTCACCGCCTGACCACCTTATGGCAGGAGGCTCTGATTTGTTTGGGCTTTTAAAACACATCCGTAAAAGCTGCACCGTGTGCTCATGTCTTAGGAGACTCCTTGGAATCACCTCGTTCTCCATCTGCTCCTGATTCTCTGGCCCCCTTTCTCATCTCTCTGGCCCAAACTTGTGCTTCACACGCCACCCCTGTCCACCTCTGCTCTCCTATTTTGGGGTAACTTCCAAGTTCCCTCCACAGGGATTTCGTTTCTGGTATCCTATATGGTTTTCAACTTTGTGAACTCATTTGATCTCCATCTCCCAGTGCCAGATGGGGACTCATTTGGATGGGGCTGGAGGGGTGGAGATGGGGGTCCTGACTTTACCTTGGCAGGACGTGTGGCGCACTTGGGACTGCTGCTTTCAGCTGGTGCGAAGGTTCTTTCTCTGCATATTGACTCATTCGTTTTATAGACAGTTTTGAGCATCTGTTCTATGCCAGGCATGGTTCAGGGTACTGGAAATATCACAAACAAGGAAGACTTTGCCCCTATGGGGCTTATAGTTTAGAGACAAGTACTGAGGCATCAACAATACAGCCAAACAGGGCTGTGCTGTAAGAGGCTGACAAGAGGATCACAAGCAGGGACAAGTGATCCCAATGTAATGATGATCAGGGAAGACTTCCTGAAGCAGGCCAATTTTAGCTAAGACATCAAGGACAAGTAGGAGTCAGCCAGATGAAGGATTGGAGAAAAGAGTGTTGCCAAACAGAGGATGGCATGTGCGAAGGCCTGCAGGTGTCTGAGTGAATGAAGTGTTGGGAGGCGTGGAATAGGACAAAGGAATCGTGCGTGGGAGAGTAGTTAAGTTGTGTAAGCAGGGTCCGCACCATGGGCTTGTACACATGCTAAGGAGTTTGGGTTTTCTCCTGTGGACAATGGGGATGGTTGTACACATCAAATTCGCATTCTGGAGAGATCCCTGTGGCTGGAGTGTGCGAATACCACGCCCCCCACAGTCCCCCCGCCCCCCACCCCGCCATGTGCTCCCCTTTTCAACTGGCTACTTAAAAACCGAAACTGCCAGCCTTCCATCCCCTCCGCACTTGGTGTTTAGAGTGTGTCCGGATTTGTCCAATGAGCACTGGCTGCCTTACTATCTCCCCCACCCCCCTGTTCCGCGGCTGGGGCCTGATAATGCATGTCCTCCTTTGTTTCATTGTTCAAATATGTGTCTGCGATGTGGTTGGGGCTGATAAGTAAAGAAAATTGTGTAGCTTAACAGCAGACATTTCATGACCTCGGGAGTCCCCCAAGATGTATGCTCCCAGCAAATTGTCGGCAAGCCCATTTATCACCCCGCTGACCTGGGACTTGGTGCACATTTCCCTATGAAAACAGCCCAGCGTAGTCAGTTCCCATCTGCTCTGATGCCACCGTAATGAAGCGAGCGTTAACTAACCCGGGTGCCCACGGAGAGGCCCCATCACAAACAGCTTCTGGGATGCAGACACGTGCATGTGGAATGCATCATCTTCCTAATGGTGAGCTCGTGTGGAAATCCAATACACCCTTGAAGCTTTATTTATATTTTGCTTCGGTAATTGGATAGCATTAATTATTTATATTTCATGTTGCAAGGCAGGCCGGGGAAGGGCAGGAAGTGGAGAGGTTGGGAGAGGGACAGCCAACCAAGTGAAACCATGGGGCAAGCAGCTACAATATTCTGAACCTTGATTAAATATGGAAAAATAATTGCGTGCAGTCACTCCAAATAATTTTTGCTAGAAATACTTATGTGGTTTCCCAGAAACTTGATGACTCCATAAGGCAAGTGACAATTTATCATTGTCTGGGAAGTCCCCTGGCAGTCCGTTTGCTGCTGTCCCAGAATTCATTACCCTTCACAGTTGTGATGGGTGGAAGGAGCAAATTGCGAACCTTTACTGGGCACTTACCACGTGCCAAGAACTGAGATACGTTCTCTATCAATGTTACACTTTTTTGAACCTCACAACCACCCCATGAATTATCTGTTTAATAATTATCCCTGTTTTACAGATGAGAAAACTGAGGCTAAAGAGATTAAGTCTCCTGCCCAAGATCACAGCTAGTGAATGACAGAGCTAGGAATTGAACCAGGGCCTGGCTGACTCAGACTCTGTAGCCTCTTTCTTCTGAGGATGTTAATGCTCCAAACTGAAGACAGGCACCTCCCCCAGAGCGCTTGAGTCCCACTGGGTTATAGCTGCTTGCTAGGATCAGCACAGGGGAGTGGATAGAGCTCCCTCTTTTATACTTGGCTTTCTTTATGAGTTGTGAAGCTAAAGGTTACTATGTTAATTAAATGGGGGGGGGGCAAAGGGGGCTGTTGGAGGATCAGTGGCAAAGTGACTCCAATTAAACCTTTAATGAGTATATTAAGCCATGTAAATCACACGCCTTTTTCTTCCCCTTTGGGAACATCAGCTTCCCTTGGTGAGCAAATCACTGGCCCACCCTGTGTCAGCTGGGGCCTCTGGGAAGCTGGAAAGACAGTGGCTGTGTCTGCAAAACCCTGCCTGGTGCCCGAGGGTTTATGAAAGAGAAAGTAAGAGACAATCTCTTCTTCAATCACTAGTGTCTTACTCAGTGTGACTTCTAGACTTAACAAAGCGTGGACGCTAATTCGGACATTGTCTTTCTTCATTTTTCACGAACAGAACTTGATTTTCTTTGGAAATTCGAGTCACTCTCAGTCACGTCACAAGCGCTCAGCTGCGTTCTTGGGTGGTGTGTGGAATCTTGAAGCTCTTCCATCCTCCCATCACTGAGGTTTAAATAGCCCTGGGCTCGTGGAGGGGCCTTGGCAAGGTAGAAAGGGGAGGAAGGGATCCAATGCTAATCTCCTCTCTAAGAGTAGTGGAGACCATTAGCCATGTGGGTTCAAGACTCTGGTCTGTGCGATTCATTCATTCATTCGTTCATCCATTCAGCAAATCGTCATAGACCTCCTACCGTGCTCCAGGTTCTATGCCCCAGGATTTACTGTTGCTATTTCATTTAGTTTTCTCAAAAACCCTTGGAGGTGAACTTTATTTATTTGTTACCCCACTCCCATTCTAACGCTGGGGAAACAGACTCAGAGAGGATGGTTATTTACTCAAGGTTACACATATAATCTGTTGCAGAGCTGGAATTTGAACCCAAGTCCAGCTGACTCCAAAGTTTGGGATCTTATTCGACCCTGAGTTGGAGAGAAACGACTGAGTGTTCCATGTGGAACAAGGCTCAGGTCTCAAAAGGGAGGGAGTGGGAGCTCCGGGGCTAGTCCAGGGGCCAGGAGCTTCCCTTGGCTTCTCTCCATGGCTGCCGGGTACAGGAGACCAGACTCACAGAGAGCCCAGGATGTGCATGGCATCTCTGTGCCCCAGCATCCTCTGTGGGGCTGCTTCCCGACCACCCCATCCAGCTCCTTCCTGGCTTTAGGGTGTTGCAGACAGAAGGGGACCTTCCTGAGTGCTGGGATTTCCCCAAGAGCTCTGGAACAGTCAGGGGGGCGTCTTGGCAAACTATAAATGTGACAAACTTTCCATTTCAGACAACTCCTGCACCCCCTCACCTGACTTCTTTCCTCCCTTCACCTGCTCATAAGGAACCTGATTCTGACTCTGCTGGTTTCCATCTAATCCCTGCCTGATTTATGTGTTCAGCGCACACTTAAATAGTGTTAAGTGATCTGGGCACTATTCTAAGCACCTTACAAACATTAATGCTTTAATCTCCGTAACAACTCTACTAAGCAGATATTATTATTATCTCTATTTTATGAGTAAGGAAACCGAGGAATGGAGAGTTTAACTTATCCAACGTCACATGGTTAGGACGTGGCTAAGCTGGCATTTGAACCAGGAGGATTTGGCTTCAGCATCTGCATTCCTGATTACTACATTGTGCTGATGTTTTTGATAACTCCCCAATGAGATATTTTTATTTCAAAGAAAAAAAAAATTAAAACTTACTTTTAGACATAAATAATGAAGGTTTTATGGGTGGACTGCCATGCAATGGAGGTGGTGTTTGGAGGCAGGAGCTCCATGTGCCATTCTTTATAACGTACCTTGGATGTGGTGGGAAGGCCAGACCTCTCACTTAGAGCCAGGCTTCCTAGACACGAGGAGGGCTCTTTCCTTTAATTAATCATTAAAATGACATTTCCTGAGCATCCAGTCTGTACTAGCCATTGTGCTGGGAGGTGAGAACTTTAATGAAGAGATGTCCTTGCTTAGGAACATCATAACAGTGTAGGGACAGGAAACAGGACAATGTGTGATGACAGTTGAAGAGGAGGGTCAGTAGGGCTTGGAAATAAGACAATAGACTTTAGTACCCTTTTTACCTGGTTCAGTCTGGCCCCATCACATACCAGATGACCCTCAGTTTCCTCATCTGAAAGTGGGAATCACATGTTATTATTTAGCTCAGTTGTCTTTTAAACCTGGCCCAGCTCTTAGTAAAGGAGATTTGGAATGCTGCCGCCACCGATAAAAATGAACATTATGAAACACGATGATTTTCCAAAGACCCAGACAAAGGGAGTGGGAGACCAGATTTCCAGACAAGAGTTAGTATTCTTAAGTGGCATGGCCAAGGGTAATAAAGACGCAAACTCCATTTAATAGTTGTTCCAGGCAGCCAGAAATGTCCTATTGGCTATTCATAAATTCGTCCTCTAATCGAGGCGAATGCTACCTGTCCAAAGAGGACCTTGCTGTGGTCCTGATCACTCACAATATTCAGAGTGGTAGTGCACTTTTTTGTTGAGGGATGTTGGTTATTTGTGCCAAATTGCTCTTTAAAAATACAGGTCTATTGTCATTTGACCAGATGCCCTTCATTACCTGACTGACCTCTGTTCATTCTCTTGAACCGAATGGTGATGTCTTTTCTATGGAGAAACCTTGCCTGCCTGGTGGGGTAGAGAGGGTTGTGCCTAGCGTGTGTCCCTACAGCTCTGTAGTGCTGCTGTGCTGTCAGAGTGTACACCCTAATAGAACTAGGGAAGCACACAATCCAATTTTGGAACATGGCGGTATCCAAGGATTAACAATCAAAATTAAAATTTTCAAGTAATTAAATTTAAATTAAAAAGTAACTAAAATCCATTATTTACATGTCCTGGGGACCCCAAAGATGTTTTCGTGATCTACCGCAAAGCTTGGCAAACACCCTCTTGCCTCCCTTCCCATTTTCTCACATCCCACAGGCACTCTCAGCCCCTCTCTCTGCCCCAAACCCCAAGTCTCATTAAGCATAACATGCAAGGGTTTCCTGTCTCTTTCTTCCTTCCAAATGTGATCTATCTTCTCATATGTCTATAGATTTAGTCCCTCTTTTTAATGGAGGGAATGGGGAAACCAAAATTGGCAATGCAGGGGTTTCCTTGGTGGGGGAGGTGAATATAAACATGGAAACATTAAAAAGGCAACACATTTTTGTCCCATCACTCATAATCGTCTCCCTTCTTGGTTGTGAGAACCTAGTGAGTAAGGGCTATGAATTTATCCCTGTAGCCAGTGTTTCCCAAGGTTGGGGGAAGGAGAAGGGCAGGCAGCCATAAGTGTTTGTTTGCTTTTAGGGCCCGTATTTTCAAGCCTCTGCCTGAGTGCTAGGACCTTTTTTGGGGGGGGGCAATGAAGGGAATCAAGGACATGTGAACAGAGCAAGTTGACATCAAAGCTTCCTTCAGCAGGTCTGAAATACAGGGGGCCCGTGTTGGTGGCACCGGAGAAACATTCCTATACCTGTGAAGAACCTCTTGCCTTCTCCCACCCGCTTTCCTTTTTCTCTGACTGATTAGCATAGCATGTCTCAACCTGGGTGTGCAGCAGAGTCACCTGGGGGCTGTGCAAGCCCCACCCCTTGAGTTTCTGATATGATAACCTGAATTTTAACAAGGTCTCTGGTGCTACTGCCACTGCTGCTCTGGGATCTGCACTTGGAAAACCACTGCGTTAGCAGCAAAAGGTGCTTCATTCAGTTCTGGATGACCTTGTCAACTCACTTAATTCCTCAAACAATTGAAGGCCACTGCGTTATGGAACATCTAAAAGGCGATCTAGCAACAAGAATACATTTTCTACCCACATGCCATCAATAGCATTTTCTTCTCCTTCTCATATGTACTTAAGGTCTTTCTACTTCATTACAAGACCCTGGAGACACAGAGGACCAGGAACTATTTTTTGGTGACTGTGGCTTGGGTGTTTCTCTTCTGTCTCCTGTGAATCTCTTTGGGCCTTCCTCCTTTGCATTGTGTCCTATTTATTATTTAACAAGAAGCCTTTGGTTCAAGTCCAAGGTGCCCTAAGAATATACTAAGGGACGGGGAATGGGGCCCAGACATAGGAAGACTATTCTCTTTCATCTGGATAAGAAGAGGACCAGAGAGGAGACTTGCTGAAGAGCACAGCCATGCTGTGGGTCAGCTCTGCTTGGCACGTTTTCATTTTGTGAAACATATTCACAATTGGTATTTTATTTTATTTTTTGGTACAATTATGAGGCAGGAAGGGCAGGTATTACTATCATGAAGATAAAGATGGAGAAATTGAGGCTCAAAGAGGTGAAATCATCTGCCCAAGGTCACATAGCTAGTGGCTATAGACTAGACTTTGGAAAGGAACCCTGGCATCTGTTATAAAACCTTCTTCCAACTTTTTGACACCAAGCTCAGTGCTTTCAATTAATCAGTCAATCAGTCTATCACTTAATTAACCTCTCAGCTTATCATTGTTTATCCAGATCCTTCTATCTGGGAGACTATATGTTAAGCGCCAAGGATTGGCAATGGACTATATAATGTCTGCTTTCAGGGGGTCTACCATGGAGGAGGGAGGGTAGACAAAGAGAGAATTACCAGCTGGAAGTGTACTTCCAAAGGGGGATGTGCAGTCCTGCAAAGCTTACAGCACAGGCATTGATTACCTCTCATCTGGGGCTCAGATAAGGGTTCACTGAAAAAGTGTTGTCCCAGCTGGAATTCATATTTAAGGTTGCATAGGTGTGACTTAGGAGATGAGGGGCAGGGATGAAGCATTCCAAGACCAGCATATGTAAAGGTCTGAGAGTAGGAGAGAAGAGAGCATATTTAGGGACCTGAAAGACTTGTGGATCTAGAGCAAAATAAGTCAAGGGGAGAAGGGACTCAGATGATGCTGGAAGGAGAGGCAGCAGCCAGGTCATGGCAGCTCTTGCAGACTATCGAAGTGACTGAGCATTTTTCTAAGTGCCACGCAAAGCATTTGGAAAATTTGGAGAGTGGGGTGTGATATGACAGGATTTGAATCTGTTATGTGGCTGGAGAGTGAAAGTAGAGTCAGGGAGACCAGTTAGGCAGCTGTTATGGGAACCCAGGTAGAAGAACGATGGCGAGCTGGCCTCAGGTGGTATATGTAGGGAATGAGAGCAGGGCACGGATTCCAGAGACAGATGGTTTGTAGGACTTGGTGCTCAATGATATTTAGAAGGAAAAGGAGGTTGAGAGGTGAGGCTGACGCCCAGCCAATGGGTGCAAATAATAGGAGCTCAGAGAGTGTTATGGAGCTGATGGCAGACACAGGTCTTGAATGCTAGGAGCTCCGCCCTGGAGGTTTGGGGGGTCAGGGACATTGGGAGGGCCTGACATGGTGCTGAAGTTGGGCATTTCTTTTTCCTTCTTTTACTTTCCCTGCCTGTGAGCTCTACACCTTCTCTGAACTATATAGTCTGATCTTCTTTGTCGTTGAAATGCTATCTGACAATTATTTTACTTTTTAGAAAACACATTACTTTCCTATTTTCTTTAGAGGATAAAGCTCTGCAGGTGAGCCTCATAAAAAACAGTGCAGAAATCTGTCATGAGCCAATTAGAAAACTCGAGAAACATGTTTGATAAGGAAGGATCTCGTGAGTAACGTTCTCTGAGGAGTGTGGGTGAACACGTTTCCCTGCTGTTTGCACCCATCGGGGCAGTTGAGAAAGGAGACTGGTGCTCCCTCCTTTCTGCACCCTGATTGGCAGGAAGAAAGGACCACAGCAGGGAATGCTCCAAAACCTGGTTCTTAATCCAATGATGAGAAAGGGAGAATGATAGAAATGGACATTCTAAATTCTTTGGGGAAATTCTCAGGGATTAATAGTTCACTCATCCAATCTATTTTAGCAATTCTTTGTACCAATCTTGATGATAGACGGTTTGGGAGTGACAGAGGTGAATAAGGCCCTTCCTTTCTAGTAACTGAGAGTATAGAGGGGTGTGTTTAGGATGAGACACTTGACTAGATTGAGAGTTTCTTCAGAACAGGGACTGTTTCTGATGCATTTCTGTAACCCCAGAACTAGTACGGAGATGGACAATGTAGTGTTCAGTAAGTGCTTATTGAATAAAGGGGTGGAAGGATGGTTGAATGGATGGATGGGTAGATGGCTATTGGTTGGATGCATAGATGAATGGAGGGTTGGATACTCTTTAGTTGCAGGAAATTGTAGATGATAAAATGTGTTTGTAGAGCCCATTGTGCCATTTCAATGACCAAGCTGTAACCGCCATTCACTCTTCATCTTCCTGAGTCTCTGTTGTCTCCAACAGCTGAGTACTCACAAGGATCTGCTTCCCTTGGCATCTGAGTCACCAGATGAGCTTGGCTCCATTTCCTCTTAGAATTAAGGAAAGACTCACCACTTGATTATACACTGAATGCGTAAACCACTCCTGTATTTAGAAACAAATCAGTCCACCACATGTAAAGTGGAAGGCTCATTAGAGATCGAGTAGTCCAGCACCTTCCTCTTAGAAATGGAGAATAAGTGAATGGAGTCAGTATAAGCTCAGTCAGGATATGGGATGGGAATCAGAAGACAGGTCTGAATTTTGTCTTTGCTACTCACTTGGCAAGTTATACGAGCTCTTGAGAATAATTCCTCCCTCTCCTGCCTTCATAAGTTTGTTGTGAGGGTTGGATGAATGAGCTAAGGCTTGAGCAAGGGCTGTGTAAAGACCTGTGGCATCAAGTTAGCTGGAGAGCAAATATTAAGGCTAGGTCTTCTGAGCCAGGACCTAGGCACTGTCTGCTACACCCCGTTGTTTCTTAGAGATGACATCTACCTATGTGTTTATTGGGCAGTTTGGTTAAAAAAAAAAAAAGAAAGAAAAGAAAGAAAAAAGGTGTTTTATACATCCACCAGAATGGCTGAAATTAAAAAGATAAGAAATGGCAAGAACGTGCAGCTACTAAAACCCTCAGACACTGCTAGTGGGAGGGAAAATGGTGTAACTTTGGAAAACTGTCCATATCTACTAATGTTGAACAAGATAGTGACTAGAAGGGAGAATGAGAGGGTTTCTAGGATGAGGCTGATGTTTCATTTCTTTATCTGGGTGATGATTATAGGTGTGTTATAGGTGTATCGGTTATTAAAAATTCATCAATCTGTGTACTTGTGATTTGTGCATTGTTCTGTTATCACAGTATGCTACGGAGCCTAACTAAGCTAACAAGCAAAACAAACAGAACTTAAGGGTCAACTCCTCCACAGTGTGTGGCAAGGTGCTGGGTGGGGCCACCCCTGCCACCACCACCCCACCCCTGTAATTAACCCCCTGAGGGTGCTGCTGCCTCTTAGGGCACTGGCCACCTGTCTCCTAGCCTCACACCATAGGAAGCCAGAACTTGGGTTTGATGCTGTGGCTGCTGGTGGAAAGTGTCATCACCTGGTGGACCCTGCCCCTTGTGTACACTCCATCTCTTCATGCTCACCAGTCTCCTGCTCCAGGCACACCATTCCTCTCTGGCTCCATCCCAGCTGGAATCCATGCTCTGGATTCTCAGAGATCAACTTCTGCCTCCTTTGCCCCCTGGCTGCAGTCCAGGCTCCCATCACACAGCTGCCTCCTTGCCAGCCTGGCATTTGTCATGGAGGACCAGACCACACAGCTGGGAGATGACACAGGTCCAAGGCACACCTACACATCCACACTGGGAGACGGGCCCAGGACTCACAGAGTAAGAGATAAATAGAAGCTTAGAGGTCATGGAGTTCAGCAGTGCCCCAGATAAGGCTCATATGCCTCTGAGGGGATGCTTCTAGGTGTTACCTGAGGCAACAGTTTGTAGTTTAATTATCAATTTATCTTGTTGTAAATTAGGAAAGAATACAATTGGTGTATTAAATCTTTCCAATTTCATGTGCATTATTGCCTAGAATGATGTCAAATTTTTAAAACCAGCTTGATTTAAATTTGTTTTTTGTTTTGTTTTGTTTTTTTAATTGAGAAGAGGGGAGATAGTGAGACAGATTTCCACATATACCCTGGCTGGGATCCACCTGGCAACCCTCTTCTGGGGCCAATCTTCTGTCCATCTGGGGCCAATGCTCACAACTGAGCTATTTTTAGCTCCTGAGGTGGAAGCTCCACGGAGCCATCCTCAGTGCCTGGGGCTGGTGTGCTTGAATCAATCGAGCCATGGCTGTGGGAGAAAAAGAGAGAATGAGAGAGAAGAAGGAAGGGAGGAGGTACAGATGGTCACTTCTCCTGTGTGCCCTGACTGGGAATTGAGCCCTGGACTTCCACATGCCGGGTTGATGCTCTACCACTGAGCCAACAGGCCAGTGCCTAAATCTGGCTTCAAGTCAAACACTAAGTATTAGTATATGTGATATCAGATCATGAAGGTAGAGCCTGACCAGATGGTGGCGCAGTGGATAGAGCGTCGGACTGGGATGCGGAAGACCCAGGTTCGAGACCCCGAGCTCGCCAGCTTGAGCGTGGGCCCATATGGCTTGAGCAAAAAGCTCGCCAGCTTGAACCCAGGGTCGCTGCCTCCAGCAAGGGGTTGCTTGGTCTGCTGAAGGCTCGTGGTCAAGGCACATGTGAGAAAGCAATCAATAAACAACTAAGGTGTTGCGACAGCAACGAAAAACTAATGATTGATGCTTCTCACCTCTCTCTGTTCCTGTCTGTCTGTCCCTATCTATCCCTCTCTCTGACTCTCTCTTTGTCCCTGTGGAAAAAAAAAATCATGAAGGTAAAGGTTTGGGAAACATTAATCTGGCTTCCTTGGTTCACAGTGGGGAAACTGAGGCCTGAAATGAGGGGAGAAACAGTATTGATGTTGCACTCGAGAGCCTGTTAAGTGCTTTAAGAGAGAAGTTGTCTTAAGGGACAGATTTGCCCCAACCATGGAAGATTGAGACAATGACCGCCATCCCTTACTTCAAGTGAGGGAGTGGAGCCCCTGACAGGACAGTGGTGAGAACATAGGTTTCAAAGTCAGATTGACCTGGAGTCACATCCCCACTGCCTATTGTTTTTGCTATGTGACACTGTATTAGTCAGTTAACCTTTCTGAGCTGCAGGCTCCTTATCTGTAATGAAAAACCTTATACCTGCATGACTGAATTTATGAGGCTTAAAAGAGATAATCAAGCCCCACGCTTATGGTTGGTCAGTCTCTGTGCCTGGAGAGAGAAGGGGACCCGCTTAATGGAACATGTAGAGGCAGAGGCAGACTGAACCCAGGACTCTTTGTTCCCAGTCCCATTCTCTTTCCTCTGAGGACCGTCTCTACTCATCCTGGTTCTCCAGGTCACCCCTTGCTCCCGTGATGCAGTGCATTTCGGGAGAAGAGCAGCAGCATGGTTTACCCTGATCTCCACAGGGCTGGCCCGACTTCCTGTGGTGGGAGCACCAGTGATTTAAAAGGCCTTTGTGAGTGAACCTGTGGAACAGTAAACTGGGTCTGGCCAGCTTCATGGGCTGCCAACCAGAAGGTGAGGCTGCTGCTGCCCCAGAGAGCAATGGTGCCCACAGTGCACCTGTGATGCCAATGCCAGCAGAGTGTGACCACCTGTGTGAGGTCCTGGGATGAGCAGGTGCTGGAGAGCCTGTTCCCATCCAACAGGAGACCATCCGCATAACCCTTCTGGGGCTAAGCGTAAAGGAGGGGCCTGTCCTTTGGAGTTTTGTACACTGGCTGGGAACTGTAGGTTTGCAGACCAGGTAGGTCTTCACAGCAGCAATTATGCAGATTAGGGAAGATTTAGCCTTGTAGGAATTGCCCAGATAGTTACAGTGTTTGCAAACATCTTCCCTTCTCATTCCTCTCCCTCCACCTTCTTTCGCCTGCTTTTCCTCCTTCCCTCTCTCCTCCTGTCATCATGAATGCATTTATTCAAGAGGCACAGTAACTCGTCAGGGGAGGTAGAGACGCCCAATTTTGAGTTCTGGCTTTCTCTTTTAATATCTGGTAGATCTATTTGATATGACCGTTCTTGCAAGTCTAAAATGGTTGTGGCCCTGGACGGTTTGCTCAGTTGTAGAGCGTTGGCCCGGTATATGAAAGTCCCAGGTTCAATTCCTGCCAGGGCACACAGGAGAAGCATCCATCTGCTTCTCCACCCTTCCCCCTCTCCTTTCTATCTTTCTCTTCCTCTTCCACAGCCAAGGCTCCACTGGAGCAAAGTTGGCCCAGGCACTGAGGATGGCTCCATGGACTCTGCCTCAGGTGCTAGAATGGCTCTGGTTGCAACGGAGCAACACCCCAGACGGGCAGAGCATCGCCCCCTAGTGGGCTTGTTGGGTGGATACCAGTTGGGTACATACGGGAGTCTGTTGCTCTGCCTCCCCACTTCTCATTTCAGAAAAAATAATAAAATAAAATAAAATAAAATGGTCACAAACTAGGGGCAAGTTACTTAATTCTTCTGAGCCTCAGTCTTCCCATCTGTAATTTCCTGTTTCACAAGGTTGTAAAACTTAAATAATAATATGTCTAAGGTGTTTATTTAGCTCAGTGCCTGACACATAGTAAATATTCATCTGTATTATTTTGAAAGTTAGAATATAGGCAATTAATTAGGGTTTATCTATTAGAAGCCTCCTGTGCAGTTGCCATAACTAATCTTTCTGAATTTTTGTATCCTTACCTGTAAAACAGAGACAGTATCTAACTCATAGGGTCCTGATATGATTAAATGAGCCAGTGTGTGTAAAGTGCTAGTGGTAAACACCCTACAACTGGTGGCTATTCTTTCCCGTTATTTAATTCATTAATTCCCCAGACATTTCTCAACTAACAGCTGTGTGCCAGGCTCTGTGTAGGGTGCTGGGGACACAGAGATGAATGAGACACAGTTCTTTCCTTCAAGAATTTACTGTCCCGTACACTCAACAGGCAAGAGGTGTCTGAATATTTTATGTTGTGGGGATATAAGTGAAGCCACTAAACTGCTGGAACTAAAACTTTGGGTTCCGCCTTAAGCATCTACTGTGTGCCAGGTGCAACCTACACGTTATCTCATTTAGCTCTTGACACAATCCTGTCAGGGTGGTGTAACTGGAGGAACTGTGGCCCAGAGGTAGAAGTTACCTGCTAATGTCTGTCTAACTCCAGTGTTCATTACTGTTTTACTTTACACAGCTACCCCGAGGGAGTCGAGGTGAGGGCAGAAGTGACAGGGAGCTTGAGAGGTAGCAGTCAGCATGACTAGCTCTGCATGGGTTTCCTCCCTCTGAGTTACTCATGAGTCTGCAGGGATATCTGGGGCCGTGGTGACTTCTGGCGGGTTTCTCCATCTTGCCTGAGATGGGCCATTGTGGTTTGGAAATAACTGGGTACTTCCCTAGAGGTTGCAGCTTGAGCTGAGAATCATAAAATAGTATCAAGTCCATTTAGCTCTAATTCCCCTCCCCAAAGGGGACATGTTAGTGGAGCCCCTATGAAGCCACAGAGCCCCCACGTCCCATAAAAGGGGTGATCCTACACGAATTTGTATGCTGTGCCATGAGAAACTAATGCTCTTAGAATTTTAACTATTCATTGTATGAACTGCTCTGGCAGGGAAATTAGACATGCAGAATTTTGAGCTCTGGCCTTATTCAATTTTTAATTAATTTTTGTGTAATCAGCTGTAAGCACATTAATATCAATGAGATACTTTCTGCAGTGTGGCTAATATACAGTTTTATGGAGCTCTGAGTATTGTTTTTCTCTTTATTTGTGTTGAACAAAGATTACTTGTTCTCTCAGTATTATTTTTGGGTTCTTGGGGTAGGGCTGAAAGAGAGGAATTAAAACTTCTCAGCAGGCTTGGGCTGAAATGTTGTCAGAGATGTTTGTTTGAAAACAATGAGAAAAGCACTGTGTGTGGCACTCATTGAAGGTCAGACTGTCAGAAATGAAAGAAGTGGTCAAATGTGTGACCTATAACTAAATAATTTATATGGGATGAACTTATTCCAGTGTTCCTATAAGAAGATCTAAGCAAGAATTTAAAAATAAAAATATTTAGGTTAAACTGGAATAAGTTTGTTATGTCCAGATATTATGGGATTTTATTCACCCATCCGTCCATCCGTCCGTTCATCCATCCATCCATCTATCTACCCATATATCCATCCATCCTTCCATCCATCCATCCTACATTATTTCAGTATCTACTATATGCACAAGGCATTCTGCTGGGTATTGACAGGTACACAAATGTGGAATTTAACCTATGTCTAGGAGACCACATTTGTGATGAAATATTTTAATAGAAGGCATAGTGATAAGAATCATCATAGAGGTACAAATTAGCATTGGAATAATTCAGTGAAGAAATTATTTGTAGATGAGAGATGAAAGAGATGACTGTTTGAATTGGACCTTTAAGGATGCATAGAATTTAGACACATGAAGAAGAAAGGAAAAGTCATTCTTGGGGAAGGGAACAGCCCATCTATATCCAAGATGAGTGGGGTAAGGGTCACCAGATCCAAGGAGATTAGCAACATAAGTTACCACTGACATGCCCTTCATCATGCTCCGCCCTTCTTCAAAAATGCCTTTTCCTTCTGCCAATTGGATAGGTCCTCCGTGTCCTGCTGGTCTCTCTTAGCCTATGATGAGTCAAGTGGCTTGTCCTATAGGTAATCCTCTGAGAGCCAAAATGACATCCAGAAGCATGTCTTCAGCAAAGGAAGTTCTAGTGCCACTTCTATTAACTGCTAAACTTGGGGACATAGATGGTTCTAGAGAATGGAGACTTATCCAGAAAACCCTTTTGGTTTCAGCTCTTATTAGTTCTGAGTCCTCTTTCATACTCTAGTAGAGCGTAAGACTCATATCAAATTCTTTTTTCTTTTCTTTTATTATTGATTGGGGATATTAAAAGACCTCAGGCCTGTAACTCTGAACAGCAATTTTTATGGCTCCGTATTATTGATGTCAAGCCCAAGATACCTACTAAGAGTTATTATCTAAAGCCCTGAGGTGAGGTTGTTTTCTTATCTTTTGCTTTTTTTTTATTTTAATGACCAAAGAAAAGAGGGAATTGATAGCTTCCAATTGCTGAGGGCTCTGACGCAGCAAGGTTTGAGTCATGGAAGTGGCGCTATTTCAGGAACATGCACTGTTTTGACAACTCCAGCTCAGTGATTGTGAGGAACCATGAAAAGAAACACAGGTTTGGGTTTGGAGACTGGGAATGTGGTTTTCTGCAAACTTGGGCAGTTTCCTGCCTTCCCTCTCCTTTTCTCAGTGGTTTTAGTTCGTGGTCAGAGCATCCCACAAAACCAGCTTGCATCACAGCTCTAGATATAAAGAAGGGCTCAGATGGGTCACTAGAGAGGCGTCGGGATGAAGAGAGGAACCCAGCGGTCTCTAAAGAAAGTCAGCTTTCCCAGGCTATTGGCTGGCTTTTTTTCCCATCACCCTGCTCTGGGAGTACTTTGCCATCACAACCCGATACTCCATGAAGGACTCCATGAAGAAATAAATCAGGGATGCTCCTCAGTTACAGAAAAAATATTGGCCTTACAGTCTAATCCCTGGTTTCAAGAGCTATTTCCTTGCCAAGGATAACATCTACCCACAAGTGGTTCCCTGAACGAGGAGGGTCACGTCAGCAGGAATCATAGTGTCTCTCGTGGCGAACTTCCAAGAGTGGAATTTGATTCTGGGTATGGGGAGAGGGAAACCAAACACCCTGTGAGAACCTCTTCACAGTCTCAGGACAGTCTTATCATTTTGTTTTCTAAGAAATTGATAGACTCCTCCCCCAACTACTGTATTTGTGTCCCTCTTGAGGTCCTACCTGAGCACCCACCCCCACCACATTGTCCAGGAACTTTAATGATTTAAGTGGTACAAAAGGTCAGTCATGCTTTCCCCTCTAATCAGAGGAAGCAGTGGCATTTAAGGGGTTCACCATTGCTATGTCCTTTACACAAAGCAGCCATTTGAGTGTGGTCTTGGCACCTCTCTCCCTAACGAAGAGGATTAAAGAAAAACACAGTTAAATCCCTGGCATGGCAGTCTGCTACAATGTGATTGAGGGATCTCAGCAGCGGACCAGGACACCCTTAGCTTCCGGAATTTCTTTCACTCATTCAACCAAAACGACTCATATCAAAATAAGCTTTTCCTTCTCGGGACCCACACTGTGGCTCTTTTGTTCAGCTCTTCATTGCCCACATCTGTCATAGAAGGTCTAGTCACTTGGCTGCTCCGGGTATGTCTCTTCCCATACAAAAAGAGGATGGCAATGAGCTTGGGCTCATTGTGGGATAGAAATGAAATAATGCACATGAAACTCCACTCGGCTCCTACCGCACTGAGTCTGCACGGATGCTAGGCTTCCCCTATCCTCCGGCTGACCCATCTCTTCTTCCTCTCTTTGAATAAGAAATAGCAGAGCATGTGCAGCTAGGAATCCAGAGGAAACCCTTTTATTTTTAACCAGAATCTTTACCTAATTATTAGAGAACAGTATGTTCAAGTTAAATGCCAAATAAGATCCAAAGTTTTTGTTTCCATCTTCAGAATCCAGGTATGAAACTCCCCAGGGCGCTAGTCATTGGTATATGTGATCGCAAGTCAAATGGCATCTGGACTGCATTGTGTATTATCAAGGTTCTGGACATTCACCATTCCAACACATAAAAAAGGGCATCTCAATAATTAAAATATATATAGTTGACCATCTTTTCTATACTTAAAACCACTTAGATTTTATTATTTGTGAGTTGTCAGTTTATTATCATTTGCTTATTTCTTATTGGGTTGTGGGTCTTTTACTTATTGATTTCTTAAGTCTTTATATATTAGAGATTATACTTGTGCAATATGAATTGCAGTTTCCCCCTAGTTTATTGTATCCCTTTTTGACTTTGTTTATGATGTTTTTGATTTCCTCGTAGTCCAATTTATCAGTTATATTCTTTCTAACTGCTGGATCTTGGGTCCAAATTATAAATGCCTTCTTTATGCTGAGGTTATAAAAGAATTCTCCAGTAATTTCTTTTTCTCATATAATAGTTTCCTTCTTTTAATATTTAAATCTTTGAGCATGTCCAACTTTTTAATAAATAAAAAAGTCAGATTGTTTAAGACCAGAAATTTCTGGTATAAATGTGTTGTTTCTAAAATACATCTTTATTTCCACGGTTTCTTTCTCATCATTTTTCCAATGTATCCTGAGCCCTCTGTCTTCCTGTACCTTTGGCTTGGAAGGGATTGTCTCACTAGTAGCCAGTCCTTTAATACTGAGCTTTGACAGCCACTGACAGTTTTGCCAGCTGCAGATAGGGGATCTGATTAGCCATCACTGCAAATTACATCCTTGACACATTCCAGCCATTGTACTGCCTTGGCTGTATTTAATTAGTTTTGTACCTAAAATAGTAAGTGCTTATCCCTGGTATTACCTACATTAACACTGAATTCAGATTTAAATTACCTGATTAAAAAAAAATGCAGCTCATGTCCTTCCTCCTAAGTGCTTTGATATCACTGAGTGAAGGGTGCTACTCGAATGTGGATTTAATACCCAGACCAGCAACTAAACCTTGAGCTCTAGTTGCTTTGCTCTCTTCTGGGAAGTCCTGTGCCTGACAGTCACCTCTCCTCACTGCTACCCTAAGTCATCTTCCTGTTGTAAAAATTTATAAACAGGGAATCAGGGTGGGAAGAAAAGGGCTGATCAGCAGGACTGTTAAATTGTGAAACGAGCAGAGATGTGCAAACTAACGGTTGGCAAATGCTTTCCCATGTGATCATTTCTTCAGCGGTATCAAGAGAACTCTTGCCTAAGGACCTTGACTTGTGTACAGTGTGAGAAGGTGCTTGTAGGCAAAAGTGAGGTGAGGGAAGACTTCCTGCAAGCCTGATTATAGAGCTAGGGAACTCAAAATTGGATCCCCCCTACAAGAGATAGGGAGATGGGGGCAGGGGAAAATCCTGAATGGAAACTCCATCCTTTACCATCCATTGCACAAGCTCATGAACCTCTCTGTGAAGCTTCCCTTGCCAGGTTGGGAGCTCAATGAATATAGAGATGGTGGTTTCCAGATCCATACACAGCTCAGCTCTACTCACAGTTCCTGGCACAGGGTGGTTGGGTGAATAAAAATCTGTGCCAATGCATTATTATTATCATTATTATTTTAGCAAGAGAAAGAGAGGCAGAGAGACAGACTCCCTCATGTACCCTAACCAGGATCCACCTGGCAAGCCCACTAAGAGGCGATGCTCTGTCTATCTGGGGCCCTTGCTCTGTTGCAACTGGAGCCATATTTTAGCACCTGAGGTGGAGGTCATGGAGCCATCCTCAGAGCCCAAGGCCAACTTGCTTGAGCCAATCGAGCCATGGCTATAGCAGGGGAAGAGAGAGAAAGAGAGAGAAAGAAGGGGGAGGGGTGGAGAAGCAGATGGTCTCTTCTCCTATGTTCCCTGACCAGGAATTGAACCCAGGATATTCATACACTGGGCTGATGCTCTACCACTGAGCCAACCAGCCAGGGCCCCAATGCATTCTTTTATCTGGCACTTCCTGGCACTGCCAAGGGGGCTGGGCCTCTGTCACTGGTCAGTCAACCAATCAACAGGCCTTCACTGAACTATTATGAGAGTTCCCTGGGCTTGGGAGAAAGAAGGCTGGCTCTGGGGTCAGGAGATTCATGTCCTGATTTAGGCTCTGCCATTAACTTACTGGATGACCTTGGGCAACTGGGCCCTGGGCTCTCTGAACCAAAGTTTTGTCATATAATGTGAGGATGAAATTTGTTATGTAATGTGAGGATGGTGGACTATGGCTCTCTACAGCCTCTTTAGCTCTGCTGTTCTAGAAGTCTGTTGGTTCAGATATTGTTGGGAGGGACCCCTGTTCCCTGTTCAGTGATGCTGACAGTGGTTGGGTACTTCTCCCCCGCCCCCCTAAGTACCAGGAACTTTATATGTTGGTATTATAAGTGCTTTCATTTTAGTCTTCAGAACACGTCTAGCGGGTAAGCCCAGTTACCTCCATTTAACGGAGGAGGGCTCTGAGGCTTCGGGAGATTTAGTGCCGGGACCTGCAGCCAGTTTCCCCGGCAGCCTGGACTCAGCAGTGCTCCGTCAGGAAAGCACATTGGTTTTCCCCTGCCACGACGACCTTCAATGTCATTTCCCTGTCACCTGATGAAGACACTCATAGTTTCCAGTCCCTTTCAGGCATTATAAAGATGTCTCATCTCGAGTTATTTGAACATCTATCCAATATAAATCAAAAACTTTAATTTGATAGGCAGTTTAAAACTTAATCCTTCCCATCAGCTCCAGCCTGGTATGGAGCTCAGGGAGCAACCGTGGGGAAGGAGGAGCACCCTGTGCGTTCATTCTCCGTGTCCCCCTCTCCCCGCCTCCCTCCCTTACTCCCTGGTCCTGGCTCCTCAGGGGGCACAGGGGACAGCACACAGAAGCAGAGACTCCTTCCTGCAGCCCACACAATGCTCGTTGCACTTGTTGCTCAGCTCCCCAGTTACTGGTGTCAGGGTAGTTTCCCAAAGTCGCCTCTTCCGTGAAGCACCTGGCGTGTCCGCTAAGCTCCTCTGGCCTGCCCCAGCCCTAACGTGACTGTGCCCCGCCCCAGCAGACCTTTTGGCCTCCACCCCCTCCCACCCGTTACAGCCTTCTTGTGGACAGTACGCACCTGCCCTGCTGAAAGGTGAGTGAGCAGCTTACCCTGCTGACCTCATTCCTGCCCTGCTCTGAGCAGCGGCAGCCTCAGTGCTGGGTTCATTTCTCACATCTTCTTGGAGGCACATCAAAGTCCCAAGAACCTTCTGATGTCCGTTTGCTCCAGTAACATGAGGGAGTTGTTTTTACAAGTTTCCGGAACTCAGCACACATCCCGCTAAGGAGGTAAGGAGCCAGTCCCCAGTCCTGCACAGATCCTCAAACCCTGCACGGTTCTTCTGAGGCCCCCCAGATGGCCAGTGAGGGGTGAGGGTAGAAGTCACCCCTTTTCTCTTTCCCCCCCCCCCATACAGCCTGAACAGAGAAGGGGGTCTCAGGTCTAGCTTTGCCTTCTTTCAGGAGGTGATGCTGGAATGTGTCAAGCATTCTCTAGAACACTGGCTATCTGTTACCCACTATCTTTAGTCTGAGGCTCTAGCCAAGATTCAGACACAGCAGGAAAAAACCCTCCCATAGCCTGTGAAACCTTTACAGTGCATGTCTGCCTTATTTTAGCTTTATTAAAGACAACTTAGACACATAGGCGGAGGGGCATCTCAGCTCCTGCCTGGAAGCTGCCAACAGCCAGTTGCACCCCTGGTCCCTCTGCCCCCAGTGGTCTGATGGTACCAGAGATAAACAGCTCATCTCTTTAAGTCATGCTGGGTTGGTGCTGCTGAAAGCCTGAAGCGGGAAATGGCTCAGTGGGCTGCTGCTTCCTGGAGCAAGGAGGTCGGCAGTCATTTTTCCAGCTCTTTGCTGCATTTAATGACTGCTGGAGCAGCGACAGGGCGATGGAGTGTCCCCGTGGCTTCAGCCTGCCCCAGGAGGAGGTCCAGAGGATTATGTGCTCCATGCATCATGATACACTGAAAAAGGAGACCCACCCTGAGTGCATATGCCTGAGAGAGGCCTGGCCTGCTTAATTTTCAAATTATAGTTTTGTTTCAGAAACTATGATTCTGATAAGCTCTTACCTGGAATTTAATCGTGTTAAACAGTTTTTCTGGCCAGTGTTTTCAGCTGGGTGCTGATTCCAACCCTTTCCTCCTGTTTTCTCTCCTCATGGTTCTGACAGGGCTGATAGAGAAGTTCCGATAGAGGACTTCCAGGCCGAAAGCTTAGGCAGAATCTGCCATGGTAAACTGTAAGAGGCAAGGATTGGTGCATGCAGGTGCTGGGTAGAGAATAGTGGCTTAGCAGCAGCTTGTGAAAACACAACTTGGGGATTTTTCAATAACCGGAGGCTTACTGTGTGATGGGACTGCCAAATACATTGATAAGCCCGGATTCGTGAAGGTGGCCCAGGATGGCAAACCAGGGTAGGTTCCTCTTGCTAAAGACCCTGCAGAGTTCCTTCTGTAAACATTGCCGCCCTCAATTCCTCTGGCCCAACCCCCTCCTCTTTGTTGATGGATCAGAGGAGGGGATTTAAACTGATCTGCAGGTTGACCAGGGGTTGACAGGACAACCTGCTACCAAAACTTTGTGTGACTGGATTGATGGCAATTAAGTGAAAATATCAAGTTCTCTCCCTGTGGAAGTTTTGAATTTAAGTCACAGAGAATATTTTGGGGAGAAGACTGCAAACCACACACTCTAGGACAGTGGTTCTTAACCTGGGTTCTATCGAACTCTAGGGGTTCGATGAGTCGGTCTCAGGGGTTCAGAGAAGCCTCGGCCGCGGAGGCCAGAATAAAGTAATACTGTAATTTGTTGTGAGTTCATGCACTTTGTTGGTTTTGTTCTTTGAGCAAGGTGATGTTCATGCATGGCTCATTTTGTGCACCAGTAAATAAACATATACCTATGTCTTGAATTTGGGGGAAAAATCATATTTTATTTATCACTAAAGAAGGGTTCGGTGAATGCGCATATGGAACTGGTGGGTTCGGTACCTCAAAAAAGGTTAAGAACCACTGCTCTAGGAGGAAGGAGGAAGGAGAAGCTAAGAGGCGTCATGGACGGAAGGAAGTGTAAGCCAGGAAGGAGTAAGCAGGTGTTAAGAAGACTCTAAGAGTGGATGGCTAGGCTACTGGTGGGTGGGACCAGGAGCAGCAGGAGGGAGACAGGTGGAGGGGGGGCCTTGGAGCAGCTGAGGTGCCCCAGCAGTTCCAAGGGCACTGGATCTGGAATCACCCTACAGTTTCAAAACAGGTTTTAGTGCTAATCCAATCCAGGAATTCTATGAGGCCCAAGTCCTTGCTTCCTTATTTTTATTTTTGTCTTCCCAGTAAAACTTAGTGGAGCTGGGGAGAGCCTGCTGTCCTCTGAGGCAATTAATAATCCTTCAGAATACTGCATTCCAGTGTGCTCAGGACAGAGGACTGCTAACCCTATTCCTCTCCCTATTTGCCAGACTTGTGGCCAGCTCCTGACCCTTTCATTTTCATAGGACATTGATGAGCTGGAGTATGTTCTGAGGAAGGGTCATAGAAATTACGCTGGATGGAAGAGAGAGGGCTTTGGGACAGCGATATGACAAAGATATGTGTTTATCCTTCAATTCTGTCTTCTAATGCCTGAAAGGTCAATATGAAGAGGTAGGATTGCATTTGGGGGAGTGTTGGGCAAATTAGTTGTAAAATCTGTATTTTCATTTTTTTCCTCACTCTCATTGTTAAAAATGGCCGCTGCTCACGTGATGATGCTCTCACGTGATATAGCTAATTGCCTTTCATGCTTGGGAAGGGGCTTGGTTATGCTAATGTGTGTTGGGGGAGGACTTTCACTCCAAAAGTTTTAAAAGGAGAAGCTAGGAAGCCATTTTGGGAGAGGAGCCCACATTGTAGCAGGGCAGAAAGGCCATGTGGAGGAGAGAAGGCAGCCAAAATGGCGGAATGCTGAAGGAGAAGCCAATTTGTGCAGGAGAAGGAGATGGAGAACAGAGGTGAATAAGACTGGTGAGGGCCTTTGATTCTAGCAAAAACCGGAGAAAGTCAGTGGCTTTGGGAGCCCCGAATGGAAAGGGAAGTGTTTTCCCACTGTGTGTATTTTCTTGTCCACCAGTTGCGAGCAGGAATAAAGAAGATGGCTCACCAGTTCTTGGCTCTGTTGTTTCTCTATGATTGATCCGAATTAAATGTGAACCTAGACCTGCATGGGCCAGGTGGCTGTGATGGTGGCTGCTGCTACTAGCTTTACAGGAAGGTACCTCTAAAGGGCATAAATGGGACTGAAGAGTGGAATTTTTGTGGAGGCCATTTTGGCTTTATATTCTCAGTGCTCCTCAACACTAGAGTGTGTCACTTTGTGAAGTGGTGAGCTCCCCATCAAAGAGAGTGAGCAAACACAGCTTGGATGCTCCATCTGGTATGTTCTAGAGGGGACTTCTGCATTTGATGGGATAGCAACAAGGCAAAACCCAAGAACTCCCACAAGCTAAGATGCTTGGATTCTCTGTTTCTGTACTTTTTAATAGGAAACAGAGGTCTGGTCCTGCTGACCTGCCTAAAGGGAGGCAGTGGAACTTGTTGACTGTTGCTTTTTAAAACGGAGTTTGGAAGCAGGTAAAAGCAAATCTATTTTCAGAGCAGCAAATGCCAACACAATTTATATCAAAACCCCCATCTGCTCTACTGAAGGGCAGTATGGACCAAGCATTTTGTGAGCTGGCAACACGCTTGCTTGTTGAAAGAAATTAGCTCCATGGGGACTACCCGATTAGGCCCCTGAATCTAATTGGGGCCTTTATATTAACTCCTTGCAGTTGTGACCACTGTAGGCAAATTACATTACTCCCTGATTCCAAAGGCAGGTCATTGCTTTTCAAAAATCTCAAACCTAATTGTAACATTTAAGCTATCTATGCACATATAAAATTTGTATTAGAAAAGAGTTCTCAAAAGGAGAGTCAGTAGTACTAGCTACTATAACAGATAAACCTTAAAATCTCAATGGCTTAATGTAATAAAGGTATATTTCTCATTCATGCAGTGTTTTCAAATGGATCAGTAGGAGGTTCTCCTCCACATAAACATTTAGGGGCCCAGGCTTCTTCCATCTTAGGGCTTTTATCACATACATCACTCAAGGTCTGCTCCTACCCTCCATACTGTGTAACTATTGGTGACATTACTGACCAGTTTCCCCATAGTAATTCTCTAAATCTTTAGTATTGGGCCAGTAGGTACAAGAAGAGAAAGCATGAAGAATTATACAGAAGCTTTAGGTGCCAGAACTGTAAGTGGTGTTGGTCACTTTGCCCATTGGTGCAAACTAATCTCATGGCCTCCCTTGCACGAAAGAAGACTAGGAGATATGCCAAAGAAAGGAGAAAGAAACCAATATTGGTGAATACCAGTGGTCTCTATCATAAGAAACAGAAGATAGGACTTCCTATGTGTCTCAGCAGATGGATACTATACATTTATCAGTGAAACTGGAACTAAGCATCTGATTTTACATAGTAGGTGATCAGTGGCTATCCTTTGGCCCCCAAAGGGAGGAAGGAGTATTGGAGGTCATTTCTGTGCAATTTGGTAATGGAACAAATGAAACAATTTCAGAGGAAGACTGAATGTCAGAATGGCCAATGTTTTATTATTGGTAATTGGCAAATAAGAATAAGAACTTGGAAAGGAGACAGGACGTGAGGAGATTTTCATACAGCCTCAGGAAGAAGGAAGGAGCTGAGTTCCAGTGGGAAAGGTAGAATCCAGAACCCCGGGCTCCACGGGAAGTCAGTGTGAATCAGTGGTGGGATTCAAATAATTTAACAGCCAGTTCTCTGCCCTAATGACCATTTTAAGTATAAAAAAATGATATACCAAAAAGTAGTTTATTATTTCATGCATTTAATACTCTAGAGGTACATAAAGCTAGATAAAAACAATAAAAGAGGTACATAAAGCTAGATTATGTTATAAGCAAGTTTTAAAATATTAATAAAATATTAAATAATACTTGACAAAAACAATAAAACTGTTATTTAAGATATTTTCTTATTGCTTCTTGATTGACATCCTCACTAGCAATTTTTTTCACCTATGGATGGAATGCAGACTCTTAGAATATGCTGTTGTACAGATGAATGTAAAAAAAGAGTAAGGAATGTAAATTTGTGATTTCCACATTGGGCAGCTGCCCAGGCACCCACCTTAGAAAGAACCCTTATTATAGTGCCATTTTAACAACTGGTTTACCAAACTCAACAAAAAATTAGGTATTGGTTCTGCCAAACCGGGTGCAAACCAGCTGAATCCCACCAGTGCTGTAGATGGATCACAATGGCTTACTCCTGTGTTGGGAGCAAATTTCTTCTTTAGCTTCTTTGGAAGGCAAGTACTGTTGAACAGGTCCTGAGGTGTTTTCCTACCTGGTGCAATCAAATTATTCTAAACTGGGAGGTGGGAGTCAACACCTTGGCTTTGTTATAAATGAACCATCAAATATTGTAAACATGCTCATTGATCTTATATATGAAGATATCCATTGTCATTTAAATCTCTCACAGGGTCAGAAGAAGCACTGGAAAGAAGCAAAAGGCTGTGGGTGACTGCTGTCAAGTTTCTTTTCAGTAAAGATAAAAAGGGTCTTCGTGTTCCCAAAATCCACCTTGATTTCTCACATTGGTTCCTCATTCTCTTAAATCTTGATGGCACCACTCTGTTGGTGGTGGAGTGAGGTAGTGAGAAGGCAAAGGGGGCAGCAAGGGCATAGTGGATCATGCCATCTGTCACAAAGGAGACCGTGACCAGTCATGAGATGAAGCTACTACCCTTTAACTCTTATTTAACTGTAATGTCCAAGATTTATAAGTTTCTGGTTATTTGAGGCTAACCAAAAAAATCTTTTATTTCCAATCATTGTAAATTTGTCAGTTGCTCAAAATCTACTCTCCACCCCCCGCCCCCCGCCCCAAATATCTGTGGTAACTACAATAGAATTTTTGCTTGATGAATGAGGATTTCACTGTGTTTTCGGGTCATCCTTCTAATTATTTATTTCTATCAGAATTGGCCCTGTGTGCAAATGACAATTATACATAGTTGGCTTTTAGTACACCCCCACACACACACTCTACCGCTCAGCTCTCTTTCATCCTTTTTCTTATTTCCATCTTTTCTGAATCCTTACTTTCTAGCAAAGTTAGCTCTGGAAAATATTGGAGACATAAATATTAGGGACATAAATGAGAATAGTTCTTTATACTTTAGGGTGCATTCTGTCTTTAGGCAGCTGCAACTCACAAATGGGTCGTATACCAAATGTCTGTTTATGAATTATTGTATTTCATCAAATCTCAAATGCCATTGGTTGTAAAATTCACTGTGATTTTATGTACCACTCAGAAAAAAAAAATCACTGCCAATAAACTAGGCTTTGATACATTCTCGTACCTTAGAATTTTTCTACTTATTAAAAGAGTTCTCTTATACTTATTTAGACATAGCTTTCTATTGTATCGCCTGGTGCATGAAAAAGACAAAGGCAAAATAAATTGAATAAGATATTTTTAAAATGTCTCTAATTTGAACTTGAGATTTCCGAATCACTTTTTGGGTCATCAATGTATATATTTCCCACATAATATCATTTTTTGTCAGTGCCCACATAAGCATCGGTGAATTAATGTTTCTTGAATTCTTAAAAGAGTGAAGAGCCATTGGTGCAAGGCCCTTGAGCAGCCTTGCAATTATATAGAGTGAGCCCACTTTGGACTCCTGCTTCACTTGACTTCTGATGCATCACCACCCTCTCCCTTGTCCTATAACCATACGATTCCTAGGGCTAAGATAGCCCTTCACTGTGGCATCTTGTGCTTTAATGTGCCCCACACACCCTACATGGATTATCTCTTTGATCTTTACAACAACCCTATGAGGTAGATACAAGTACTAACTTATTTTACAGAGGGGAAACTAAGGCTTCCAAAGTTTAAGTAATATGTCTGAAACACAATTCATGGCCAGGCCATGGTTTGAACTCCACTTTCTTGCCTGCTTCTAAGCTCTGTGCTATATTACTATTGTTGACTTTATTGATCAGTCATTTCAGATATGATGTGTAGAAAGTCAGGGGCTATGAGAAGCTCAGGTTTGGATTCATACAGACCTGAACTCAAATCCCATCCCCACTTCTTATCAGCTATGTGATCCTGGGAAAATTATTCAATTTTTCTGAGTCTGTTTTCCCAGCTGTGAAAGTGAGGGTGATAATATTGACCTCACAAAGAGGCTGTGAGATTTGGATGGGGTGACTTTTGTAACAGGTGCAACATGGTGCCATGTTCACTTCCTGCCCCCACATGTGCTCACTCACACATCATTCACCAATACACAATCAAGAAATATATTTTCTGAATGAATGTTGTGATGGGTGTAATTTCTTAGGTAACTGAGGGTTAATTAGAAATCCTCCTTTGTTCCAACCTTTGTTAAAAATCCTTACAAAATGTCAGAATCCATTTTTCTTACATACAGCGAGCATGATTTAATCTTTGATTCATTCTGAGCATCAGTCCTCATTACCCAGGCCTGCAGGTATGCCAAGAATGATGTAGGATATTGGAAATAACATGCAAATTGGTTTAAAAAATTAATTCCAAATGTGAACTTTTACAAAAGTAATCTACCTTTTTGCTCTGACCATTAGCAAAATACCTATATAATTTAAGTAATGTAGTTGAAGGCAAGGTATTAGAAGCATTTTATCTTTATATGCAATTGCCACTTAAATATTTGTCCAATCATTTATTTTTAAAAAATCATTCAGAGCCTACTATGTGCCAGGCAAGGGGCTCGAATACAAAACAGACAGGCAGCTGTCTCCATGAAGATACTGTCTAATGGGAAAGACAGACAGTTGGTAGGGAAGTCCTGGGGACTATTGGAAACCATGGCAAAAATTCCTACTTAGTCTGGGTTTGGTGACTCGCAAGGTTAAAAGTGGTGATGGTCAGGACAGGAAAGGGATTCTGAAAGAAGTGATGCTTAGTCCAAGAACTATAGGATGGATTGAAGTTGGACAAAAGGAAAGGCTTTATATGTAGGATACACAGCCTGTGCAAGAGCGCACTTAGTGTTGTCCAAGGAGCTGGGGCAGGATGGTTGAACAGAGGGAGAATTTCAGGGGGACTGGGATAAGGATTGGGATAGGGCCAGGCATACCTTTGACTGATTGTCTGAAGGCATCTCCTGAAGCTTCAGTCATTCATTCTTTCATTCTTTCATTGGTCCTTTCTTTGACACCAGGGATGCTAGAGGTACTGAGTGTGTTAGGCACTGTACATGCAAAATAAGCAGGGAATAGCCCCAGTCCTCAGGCTCCACTCAGTCAGTGTGGAAGATAGAAATATCAGTGAAGTCAAGCATGGTTGAAGGTGAGTGATAAGTACAGATCCCAAAGTAGGGAGCAATAACTCAACTCAGGAAATTGTAAGGGTCAAGAATGATTCCGCAGAGAACAAGACACACGAACTGAGTCTTGTGTACAATACTTACCTGTCTTGTTGATGATTGGACCCTCAGTGTGCAGCTAACACATCTCTTGGCATCAGTAGGCATTCAATGGATATTTGGTAGTTGACTGAACAAAGGAATGAATGGGGGAATGGTTTAACCCTCCCCAAACAACAGCTGTTCAAGTGATTTTCTTTAGTCTGTGCTGCAGATATATCTGAAAACCCCTCTGCCTCATCACAACTCAGACCACATAATGTTCTGTCAATCAGTATAGAAAAAAATGCATTTGACCTTGCTGCCATGGAACTCATAGTGGAATGAAGAGGACAGAAATTAAATAACTAACCACACAAATATCACATAATTAAAATGGTGACATGTGATACAAAGATGTACAGGGTGCTGTATAGGCACATGGAAGAGCCAAAGAAGGCTTTCTTAGAAATTGCTGTTTGCACTGGATTCTCAAGGGAAAAAGGGAAGAGAGAATAGCAGATGCAAAGGCCCTGTGACAGAGAGGAGCAAAGATGTTAAAAAATACAGCAGAAGGCCACTGTGGCTGGACCCTGGGGATTAGGCAGGAGAGTGGCCAGAGATGAGGCTGGAGCACCAGCAGGGGCTCCCCATGTGAGGTGTCTCAGCCCCATTAGAGATTTTTACATTTGGCCTAAGAGTAGTGGGAGCCACTGAAAGGTTTTAAGCAGAGAAGAAACATGAGTAATCACACTGGCTGCTGTGAAGTGAACGGATTGGAGGGGAACAAGAAGAGACAGTTGGACATACCCACGTGCACAGACACACACAGCCTCCACCAGGCTGACGATGCCCTGTGTACAGACAGCGTTAGGACCACAAAATGGAGGTCTGATTAAGAGAGGACTCAAGTTCCCACATTATTTCTTCCAAGCACTTCTGAAATGATCCGTCCCCTCTTCCTGCATTAAAGTTGACATTAAAGAGCAGACTGTTACTTGCTATTTATTTTTTACCATTTTGTGAAACAACAGACATGACACTTGGTTGTTATTCTCAGGGAGAGGATGTGGGTCACAGCAGATAATGTGGTTTTATCAGAGCCCATTTTCTCCCTTGTTTTCACAGAGAGGACTGGGGGTGGCGAGGGAGTGCTAAAGTTGCGCAGGAGTGGAATTCACCCTTCCATCAGCCATTGACCTGAAAGCGAGCATTAGCACACTTTCAGTTTGGTACAGGAGCTCCCCTTGGACACTGGGCCGGCTCCTTCTCTCATTTTTCTCATTAACAATGAGCTGTTAAATCACACTGCTCATGCCATTTGCAGAGATGGTAATGTGCTGGCCTAATTGTGGCCACCCCAATGCCCCATCATCCTAATCCTCCTCCTAATGGCTTGTCCGGGGAGCTAGGCAGCTCAGAACTACCTGCTTGGGCCTGCCTCCCCTCCTTGCAAGAAATCTCCAGTTTCAGAAACAGAGATCTTCCCAAAAGAGAGTGGCGGGTACTGAGAGCAACATGGGCACTGGGAGAGGAGGCCGCAGACGGTCCCATCTGTGTTCTTCCTCCATCCACCTCCCCCGAGACCCTCTCAGGAATACTAATGGGTTCTGAGGAAGGGGGCTGGCATGGGAGGCTGGGCATCCGTTCCCTAGTGCCTGAGCATGTCTCCTCTCTGGCTTTTGCGGACAGCGCAGACAAGTAAACTGCTGACATCTTAGGATGAGGCCAGCTGATGAACAAGGATAATTATGTCTGTGGGTTTGGAATTCCTCAAAACCATAGGTGAAATGATTCACCCCAACGGAAGGCTTTTCCTCAAAGAAATGACTCTCATGCCGGTTGTGGGGATGGCTAGAAAAGAGGTGCGTTCCTCAGTATGGGAGACAGTTGTTCTCTCTGGTGCGGGGGGGCCCGGGCAGGGGAGGAATGGCCAAAGCGAGAGTCTGGGCAGGGTGGGCTGCGGAAGCCAGCAGAGATGTTGGCAGATGGTGGCATCATTGAAAGAGCCCAGAGCTCTGGTCCCACCCTTACACCAACTGGCTGCATGAACTTAGACAAGAAGCCCTTTCGCTGCCTTGGCCCCAGAGCGCCAACCTTTAAAATGGGTGTGACACTGGCTATATATAAAGTGTTGTCCTCTCCCTCTCAGCCACCATCTTCAGGTGTGTGGCTCATTTCTCTTGATCAAAGAAGCGGCACAGGTGGACTTCCCTGTGATCCTAGTGTTTTGATTTCAGCTGCTCCTTTTACTGTGGGGAGAAAGGTGATCCCTTAAGGGATGAGATGTGAGACGCACCCCTGCCCACAGAGGTCTCCCTATCACCCCGTTAAAGTGCCTGAAATTCCCATGTTCACATTTTATTTAAGTCAGAGGCCAGGTAATGCCATGGAAAGAGCATGAGCTTGGGAGGTAAGAGGAATGTTGGGCATTCCCAGATTTCTCTTTCATTTATTTAGTTAATTGAATTTATTAGGGTGACACTAGTTAACATAATCATACAGGTTTCAGGTGCCCAATTTTACAACATATCTTTATACACCATATTGTGTGTTCACCTCTCCCCAAATCTTCATCCATCACCATTTATGCCCCCCCCTCCTCCATCTTTACTCTTTCTGGCAATCACCACACTGTTCTCCACCAGATGACACTCTCTGAAGGCACTGTCACCTCCTAGTCCTGCTGCTACCATGCTGCACAATCCAAGCTGAAGTGCAGAGCTGACAAGGCGTCCATCCCCTAAATGCTGGTCCTTATTCCTGTGAGACGTGGATGCAGTGGCACACTGCGGGATACGGTTTCTGGTCCCCTCAGCGCCCACTGCGGGCTGAATGATGCAATGTAGAAGTAAAGGGAGTCAACTCTCCACAGACTTGGACCAATGGGAAGAAAGAAGCTTGGGGGAGATGGGCAAATTCTCCTCACTCTTTCTCCCTGCTGTGCACCAGTTTGTCCTTGCAAATCTTTTGGAGAAAGTCCACCATGCTGAGCAAACATACCTGCTACCTGACTGGTGCCCCATGGCAGCTGTGTGGAGTGGTGGCCAGCACAGTGAGGCAGCAGGGCTTCTCATTGCACCGTGTGCCCCTTTCCTCGCCTCACTTTCCTTAGCTCTCACTCTCACTGCCTTGGGGTTGCCCCTTCCAAAGCAAATCTGCAGCAGAATTCCTGTTGAAGCTCTGCTTTCTAGATGACCCAGATTGAGACATCTGGTTTGGCATTTAGATCTGCTACTCATGAGCTGTATAAGCTGTGAAAATTCTTCACATCTCTTAAAATGTCCATTTTCTTTACTATACCATAGGAAGAATAATATCTATCTTTTAGAGAGTGAAAAGTTTATATAACGTATATGAAGGACTTAGCACAGAGCCTGGTGTATATGCATAGTGAGTGTCAACATAAATTATCTTTATTATTGCTGCCGTTATTGCCTGTGACAGAAATGGCTCGCTGTCCATTCAATCAAATATCAGTGCATCTCTTCCACAATGAAGAGTGATTGGTGTGCCCAGTCAGGGACTTCATGCATCAGACCTTCCTTGCATGCAGGAAAGCCGTGTGCCTAAGTTCTGGCCAATGGACTGTGGGTAGAAATGATATAATGGCTCGTCCGGGCCTGGCTCCTAAAATGTTCTTGCTGCAGTTTAACCACGTGCTGAAGACAGCAGAGGGTTCAACGCCCTGGAACCCTGAATGCCTGTGGACCAGAAGCCCCCTGTTCATCTGCCCCACCCCTCACGCCACTGTTGGACTTTTTATGAGCAAGAAATGAATTTCTTTTGTGTTGAGCCATTAAGATTTTGGATTTTATCTGTCATAGCAGATAAAACCATCTTAATAATTACACCGTTGTTGTTATTGTTGCTATAGTTTATTGTTATTCAGAATAAGACCTTCTCTAAGGGGCCCTGTTGGGCTTTTCAAGTGGTTAAGCACGTGGACTCTAGAGTTAGAATGCCTGGGTGTGAATTCCAGCTCCATCATGTTACTAGCAATGTGACATCTGTACTAAATTACTGTAGCTATAAAATGGATCATATGTGTACAAAAGCCTATATAGAAAACAGGAGAGGCATAGAACAAGTTCAGTACAAGCTAAGTACCACCACTACCATCTCTACTATCATACCCATTGTCTGCATCTGCACTGCCATCACCATTCGTCATGGAGAACTGGACACTGAGTGAACGGGAGGTGGGGCTGTGGTCTGCCTTGGATTGAAGAGGGGCCTGGAAAACTTTCAGAACGTGGTGCACAGGTCTGAGAAAGGCAGCCGAGCAGTGGGGAATTGAGGTGATGTGGTTCTGAAGACAGGCCAACCTCACAATTTGGTGAAGATCAGGGTACAGTCTTCTGGAAGATGATTTTAGTCCTATTGGCCAATATGCATCTTCTGAGAACCTCATGTGAGTGGAACGCTGCACTGGGTACTGACTGTACCGGGGAGATGCAACGAAGAAGAGGTAGGGGATGAGAGCGGACCCTGAACAATTGGGGTGCATGGGGCCTGGGCCTGGGAGTTATAACTTAAACCTTTACCACAAACCTCATCAAGTTGCTATGACACCCATTTCGTAGATGAAGCTGATACATGGGACTCGATGGAAGGTGCCCAAAATCACACAGTAAATCATACAGTGATATTTGGGGCTGGACTGGGTAGAGACTCTTCTGTCTCTTGAACCACATCCATTCACCAAGGCTAATTCAGCAGAAATTCAATATGTAGCCAGGAAAAGGCAAGGAGTGTCGGTAGAGTGGTACTTGCCCTACATTTTCCGTTAGCTTGACATTGTAGCTTTTGACAAATGACTTCATTGTCTCTAATCTCCTCCTCCTCCTCATCCTCCTCCTCCTCCTCCTTCTCCTCTTCCTCTTCCCCTTCTTCTTCTTCCTCCCCTTCTTCTTTTTCTTCTATTTCTTCTTCTTTTTTTCTTTTTCTTCTTCCTCTTCCTCTTCCTTTTCCCCTCCTCCTCCTCCTCCTCTTCTTTCTTTCTTCTTTTTCTTCTTCTTCTTTGAGGGAAAAGGGTATGAAGGGAAGCCACATGTGCCAGCTACTATACTGGATTCTTTCAGTAGAACAACAAACCCATTATCTTTCAAACAGTGTACAAGGCAAGTGATGTTATAGAAAATAGAAGAACAAAGAGAGATTAAGTTACTAGACCCAAGTCTCTGTCTTACACCCAGCTTCTATCTACCCTCTTTCCCAACTTAAGCTAATGGAAACAGAGCCAAGTAACCTTATTTGAAACATAGGACTGTGGATCTTGGTTCTTCTGGCTGGGAACCTCTTTCTTTCATGTCCCCTTCCCCCAACCCCATCATAGCTATGAGCTCCTAGCTTTCCCTATTTTTTTAAGGAGGGGGGCAGTATAAATGCTAATTTTCCATCCTTTCTTCTTTGACTCCTAGTTCTTCTGTGTGCATTGTGTCATCAACCAAGTCCCACCCATCACAGACAGCAGGGCCCGGGATTGTGGGTCTAAACGAAAGCTGACACAACTCAGTGCTGATCTATTCAATGGGCTTCTCTCTGGGGAATGGAGTTTGGGGACTTGTGGAAGGAGTTTTCTGCTTCTTAATGAGCTGCTAGCAGCCTGCCCGGTGAAAGCAGGGGGTTAGCGATTGCTTTAGGGGGTTTGATAACAAGAGTGAGAACTGGGTCTCAGTCTTAGGCAGAGTGTAGCCTGCTCACCACAATCATCATTAATGCAAACAGCTGAACTGCTCCTTCAGGGGCAAGGGAGCCAGAGAGAGAACCAGGTCCTTGTAAGTATAGGTGCCCCTAGGACTATGTCCATCCACATCTACAGACTGGAGGTTCCTTGACTGTCAGACCTGGACTAGTGTGAACAACTGTGTAGAATGGATGTTTATGTCTACTGGGTGAGGAGAGACAGCCAGTGTCAATCTGGCTCCTTGGGTGTCATGTCATAAGAGTGCTTCAGGCATCTGTGATTCAATTTCTGTCCATAGAGAAGGAATCAATAGTGAAAAAAAGAACAAGCATGAGCCATTGAGGTGATAGTGCTGCCAGGTGGGTCAGAAGGGAGTTCTGTGTGCCCCTTTCCCAGAATCTAGAAGGCTTGTACCCACTCTGTATAACTTTGGATACTGAGACCCACTGTTGCCCAGAGGGCCTGTAGGACATGAGGATTATCTTCTTTCTTTTCCTGACTGGAAAGCCTCTTCTAGCTGGACAAACCAGCCAGAAACAAAACCCTGGTAGTCCCCTGCTAGTGGGATGGTTCTTTTCAAAGCTTCTCTGATAAAGTCTCCATCAGACTGTCCTGTGGACCCAGATAACCATTGACATTTGTACCTTGCTTCATGGTTTTCAAAGCACTTCCCTTATCCTCATTTGAGCTGCTTGTGTGGAGCAAATGTTCAGCACTTGGGCTCTGAAATCAGATAGAGTAGGTTCAAATCCCAGCTCGAGCAAATTTTGGCTGAGTGAGGAGCACACCAGGACAAAAGTGCTTCACCTCGGCTTCCTGATCTGCCAAGTGGAGATAGTAATTCCTATCTCACAGAAGTGTGGGGAGAGGGGGGATGAAATGAGATGATGCATTTACAGCCCTAAGCTCAGGGGCTGGCGTTTAGTTATCTGCTATTATTATTATGATTAATAATTCTTATAACATTATGAGCTATAAGGTTATAATCTATAAATTTTTAGATGAAATATTAAGCATCCCTGACTTAAAATATAAGCTTATTTCATGGCCAGACACCATATCTCCTTTGACTTGTTAGAAGAAGTCACAGAAGCTCAATTTCTAGACCCACTAGGAACTTGGGCTGATTTGTGAAAATGTCCCAGGAAGAGTGCTTCTTCTGTCTTCTTTATCTTCGATGGTCTATGAACTGGTCCTCCTGCTGAATTCTTGCAGTGAGACGTGAAAAATTGGAACACACGGGTGCAGCCCATCCCACTTCCCTTCTCTCTCCTCTGACCAAACACCCTGGCACCCTGACTCAGCCTGAGCTGTTGCCCAGGCTGATGAGAAATA
Source organism: Rhynchonycteris naso (assembly GCA_037038555.1). NCBI lineage: Eukaryota > Metazoa > Chordata > Mammalia > Chiroptera > Emballonuridae > Rhynchonycteris > Rhynchonycteris naso. The sequence continues at coordinate 336,021,557 of CM072995.1, forward strand.
GTTAAAGACAACTGATATGGCCTGGGTGCTACTTTAGCGCCCCCAGCAGGTCTGGCTGTCTCATTGTATGTCTTAGAATACTACCAGTAATCTCTTCAGAAGTGACAGCCATCTCCCTTCTTGGCAGAGAGGGAGGTGGTGAGGACACCCAGGACCAGGGTGCCCTGGAATTCTGGATCCATTCTTCTGGAACATGGTGCTCCTAGGGACAGCCATTTCCTATTTAGTTGGACAATTTATTTCGTGGGACATTTTGTTGGACATTATATTTTGTGCTCCAGGCTATGAGCATTAGTTATGTGAACTTGAATAAGTTGCCTAACCTCCCTGATCCTCAGTTTCTTCACAGGAAAAATGAGACAACAATCTTCACTTTGTATTATGAGTGTTAAGTGCAATAATAGGTGAAGAACATGCTGCACGTTGCCTAGCATATAGTAAGCACTCAGTAGATACCATATGTGTTCTGTTTTGTTCACAGCGTGATGAGTTGTATAAATAAAAACTGTCTGGCAATGAAATTAAGGTCTGTGAAGGAGAGAGGGGGGAGCCAGGGAGTCAATCTGCTCTCTGAGAGTGATGGCTGAGGAAATAGAGCTGTTTAGCAGTGCCTATTTATTTGTAAAATAAACTACCCAGGATTGGACACAGTGTGGGGTTATCTTTTTCCTGCTGTGAACTGCAATTTGTATAACATGATCTATGGATTATTAAATTCACTTAGCTTTTAAGAAAGCCTGATCGAGCAATTATTTGTACTTCTCCCCACCCGCTGCTTCCCTGCCCCAGCCTCTGGGTCTGATCAGCCCCCAGTGTAGGGAGCCGGACCTGGCAACGTGGACTCTGCATAGAGAAAAGACGTATGCAGGGCTTTGTCCGCAGTGGTGTAAGAGGAGGAGGAGATTCTTGAAACAGTCCCCAAAAAGAGGCTTCTGAGGAATGTAGAGGCCTGGTAGGAAACGTGGGAGATGGGAAGTAACAGGCACATGCAGAATGTGTTGGTGCCGACCCCACAGGGAGCTCACTTCGCTCCTATCTGCCTCAGTCTTCCCAGGCAGGGACTGCTCAATTACAAACCCAATCCTCCTCTTTCTTGACTGAGAGCAAAGGGAGAATTGAGGTGGAGTGTGTGGGGGTGGAGAGGCAGGGGTGGGGGCATGGGTGGGCACTTTTTTATTACTACACTTTGTTTCCATGTCTGTCTTCCCACTGGGCTGTGTGACCCATGAGGGCAGGGCCAGGCTGTGGCAGTCCTTCCGTATCCCCAGAGCCCGGCGCAGGGTCCGACCCAGAGTAAGTCCATGGTTGTGCTGGGAAAACAATCCTGTGGGTTCCAGTCACTCCTCTTCGTTCTGCAGTCTTCTCTCTTGTCCTGCTGTCCAGTCTGGGAATTTGTGGGTCTGTCCTGTTATGGGGAGAACCAACCAGACACTGGGAGCAGAGGGCTGCAAGGAGCCATCTTGGCTTTTCTGGGGAAAGACATGACAGGAAGCGATGCTGACCTGAAAATTGTATCATTTTCGGTTTACTACTGGGACTTAAAAAAGAACTGCCGAAGTGTTTGGAATGGGTGGGCGGCGGGGGGGGGGGGGGCGGGGGGGAGACCTTCGAGGAAGACAGTGGGGTCTGCTCCGGGAACTTAGAGCCGGTTTACTGGGATGCAGTGGAGTTGCAGGGCCCAAAGGCAGTGTTGTATGTGTGGATTTTTAAAAATCTCCTTCTGAGGCACATCGGGGGTCACCCAGCGGCTCATTTCCTTGCACATCATATGATGATTTGACTCCTCGATGGTGGGGGGTCACTTTTAATCAGCAGCATTCAGAACTGCTGTGTCACCTAATTTCCTTCCCCTGTCATTTCCGTCTTTATCAGTGTCTAAAGACCAGCTCCTCTGAGTCGTGGAGCACTGGAGGAAAACCAATTGGCAGCAGAATAATGGCCTGGTCTGTCATTTCTAGCCAGAGCTGGCCCAAGCGAAATCACTGGTTCTAAGCCCTGAAGTCATTTGTTATGTCCTGGAGCATAAATGGCAAAAAACTTTCCTAATCCTTTAATGGCTTATTCAAAGCAGCTCGTAATTCAGAGAACCTTTACTATTTTCCAGCTGACAAAAAATATGCCCCAGTAATAAAAATATTAGAAGCTGGCACTTTTGTAGTCTCGTTTTGACTTTTGAATTAGCTTCTGGTCCCCTGAGTTTTTGAAGGAATGAGACTTGTCTACATAACCTGTGCATCTTTGTCATTCACGATGAAATTATGTAGCTGAGCCTGACCTGCGGTGGCGCAGTGGATAACGCATTAACCTGGAATGCTGAGGTCGCCAGTTCAAAACCCTGCGCTTGCCTGGTCAAGGCACATATGGGAGTTGACGCTTCCTGCTCCTCCCCCTTTTGATCTCCTCTCTCTCTCTCTCAAAAAAAAAAAAAAAAAAAAAAAAAGAATAAACAAAATCTAAAGAGTAAAAGAAATGGGTTTGGTTTGGAGCGGGACCTTGGTCACATACACAAGTGGCAGTGATTCTCTTCCCTCGGGAGCAGAGTCCTGTGTGTGATGGGCCCGTGCGTGCTTCCCACTGTGGGTGCCAATTTGCGGGTGAGTGTCTGGGGAGTGATTTCTGAATAAGGTATGGGACCAGAGAGGATGGAACAACCTGGAGGCTTCTGCTAGGGGTGCCACATAGTGAATAACCACCCAGCCGGAACTTCTCCAGTTACCCTCCGTAGTACACAGGGATGAAGAGCTTCAGCTCATTCCCCAGTAATGCGAACCTGGGGCGCGGAAGAAGCTGACAGGACGGCGGGACCTAGCTTTGTCTGTCCCTTACCCGTATCTGCGGCCCTCTCTGTCTCTCCTGTGTGGAATGGAGTCCCCAGGCTGCTGTGTATGGTCTGCACCTCCTCTCATTTCCTGTCCCGCCCCCTTCCCTTCTTTTATGACTAGGATACTTCTGGAGACCTTCTCTCCCTCACGCGGCACAGAACCTGTGACGCCAATGAAAGAGAAGCGTATTTCTCTTTGATGGTCCGCCTACACCTCTCCCCAATGGTACATGTTCTCTCTCTTCCCCTCCACATGCCCCTTTCGCTTTCCTTCCAACAGGTATCTGTTGAGCATCTATGATTGGCCAGCTCTGTGCTGTGCTCTGAGAACACAGCAGTCAGAGGTGGAGAGGAAGATAAAACAGTCAATTGGGCAAAAACTAAACTAGTTCCAGGTGACGGGTGCAGCACAATGGAGTGCAGTGAGAGGGGGCTTGGGATCCGAAAGGCCTCCCTGAGGGCCTGTCTGTCTCAAGCTGAGACCCCCGGCTGGGCCACCAGCCCCTCCTAGTGTCTGCTGCTCCTGAACGCACAGGGACTTGAGAGCATCTGACCTGGCCTGGGAGCAGAGGCCAGGGATCTTTCCCCAGTACTCCTCCTGCAATCCTTCCAGTCGTGAATCTAAACCCTTCCCTAATAAATCTTTTATCCTTTTAAAATGACTCTTTTCAGGTTTTGTCTCCTGCTCAAGGCCAGAGTCAGCCCTTTAGAAAAGGGAGGAGAGCGACCTTCCGGAGCCATCCGTCCACCTTTCTGTCACTATTGTGCTTTAATTGAACCCCTTTATGTGGGGAGAGGCCATTACGATCAGTTTTCATTATTAACTGCCCACCCTTTATGCCTCTGAATAGCCTTTGTGGGCAACTTTGGACACCACTGTCTGACGCTGCCTGGGACACAGATTCCTCTCACAGGCAGGTGCTGGCTCCAGCGGACTGGGCACTGGGCTGGAACTCGGCAGCTTTCCCAGGGGCCATGCAGAGCGCTGAGAGGGCCAAGGGCTGGGGCCGGCTCCAGGGCCCCTCTGGGAGGGCCTAGGGAGCTGGAGGATGGGCTGTGTCTCCAAAGGTTAAGCTTAACTACTTGGGGGTTTTCTTGATTTCAGTGGAGCCAGGGGTGTCTGCAGAGGGAAAGCAGTCCACCGGGCCTCTGAGGGTGGGGGCCAAGGCCAGCTGCAGCAGCTGCCTCAGTACTGGCCAAGAAAGTAGATGTCAGGGAGCTCTGAGGACATAACCTCTCTGCAGCTTCTATATAAGGAGAATGGCATCTCCTTCAGGCCTGGGACCCTGAGGGTTGGAGGTCCTTAGTAGTAACTGTCATTTACTGTGTGCTAGGGCCTGTGCTGAGGGCTTTCCCTGGACTCTCCTAGACTGCAAGGTCCCCAAGAGCAGGGATCCTGTTCTTTATTAATTCAACATGTGCTTAATGACCACTCACCACTTGGCAGCACCATGCTCAGCCAGTAGGCAAACCAGAGCCAGCCACCCTTTACTCTCTCTCTCTCTCAAGGAGCCTATAGAAGAATGGGCATGACAATGAAGGAAACAGACCAGGATGGTGATTGTGAACTAACAGGTCAGTGTCACAGAAATCAGTGTTGGACAGCCAAGGATAACATATCTGAGGAAATGGCAATAAATAGAAGAAGAAGCCAGTCAGGGGAAAATGGGGACATTCCAGAGGGAACAGCATGTGCAAAGGTCCTGAGATAGGACAAACTATCATGTCTTCAAGGAACAAAACAAAGGCCTTGTGGCTAAAGCAGTTCTCAAAGTGGATCTCAAGACCCGTAGCATCAGTAACAGCCGAGAGCAGGTTAAAAAAGCAAATGCTCAGGCCCACTTCAGCATTACTGAATTACAGACCCTGGGGTGGGGGTCCAGCAGCTGGGCAGGTGATTCTGGTGGGTGTTAGGGTCTGAGAAACACTGGGCCTGCGCACAGTGAGCAAGGAGCCAGGTTGCCTGAGATGAGCCATAGAGCTGCATAAGGTCAGGGAAGGTGCAATAGTGAGTTTGGGTTTTAAGTGCAGTTAGAAGGCACCAGGGGATTTTCAGCACTTGGGTGACATGATCTGATTTTCAATTTTAAAATGCCTCTGGCTGCTATGTGCAGCAGTAAAGCACAGGGGCCTCTTCTTCTGGCTGCTGCTGAAGCCTGAGCCTGCATATTCATGGTGGGGCCAGCCTGCTAAGGGGGGAAGGGACGGAGGCCAAGCCAAGCAGTACCACTGCTTCTGCTTTCAGGATTTGAGCATCTCGGAGGTGTGGTGGTGTCATCCAAGCAACTGTCGGCTGCCTTCAGCTCTTTCCAACCAGATGAGGACCCTGCTCTGAAAAACATAATCAAAAGGCTCTCCTTTTACAGGTAGGAAAAGGAATATACACAGTGTGTCTGTAAAGTCATGGTGCACTTTTGACGGGTCACAGGAAAGCAACAAAAGACGATAGAAATGTGAAATCTGCACCAAATAAAAGGAAAACCCTCCCAGTTCCATACCTATTCAGTGTAGTTCGATATGGGCTCCATTTGTTTCCCTACACACATCCAAACGATAGTGAAGTTCTTGCCACACACGGGTAAGGACGTCTGATGTAACAGAGTGAATAACGTCTGTGATTCTCTGTTTTAAGTGATTAATGTCATTGATACATTCAATGTACACATGTTGCTTCACATAACCCCAAATGTAAAAGTCTAAAGGCATTAGACCCGGGGATTGTGGTGGCCATGGCTTGACAGAACCCCTGCCTATCCACCACTGGGGAAATGTTCTATCCAGAAACTCATGAACAATGGTGGCGTAGTGTAGAGGAGCATCGTCCTATTGAAAGATGATACCTTCTGGAAATTGTGGCACTGCATACAATTCCAACATGTCAAGATAGGTGTTTGCTGTCACAGACTGCTCCGTGAAAAAAAATGGGCCTATCACCTTATCATGCATCAGGCCACACCACACGTTCACTTTAGAGGTGTTACGTTCGTACTCAACATAGGCATGAGGATGTTCAGCAGCCCATATTTGGACGTTATGGCGATGAACATGTCCACAGATATGGAAGGTCGCCTCATCATTAAACACAATCTTCTGCAAAAATCTTGCATCATTGTCGATCTCATGAAGCATATCTGTAGCAAACGCGCATCCTGTGGGTCTATCCGCCGGTTTGATAGGGTGCAACAGCCGCAATTTGTACGCCATAAAACAGAAACATTTCTTTAACACCTTATGAACTGTAGTCTTGCTTAGGTATAATTGTCGAGCACATGCACACACAGATTTTTTAGGGCTCCTTCGGTAGCTATGCCGTATAGCCTCTACAGACTCGTCACTGACTGATGGCCTACCAGAACGGGGTTTCTCCACCAAACTGCCGGTTTCCTTCAACTGCTTATCCCACCGAGTAATGTTATTCCTATTGTGGTGGCACTTTGTTATAAACGCGCCGATATTCACGTTGCACTTTGGTCACAGATTTGAATTTAGTGAGCCACAGAACACACTGGACTTTCCTCTATACCATCCACATCTCGACTGGTATGGCTGTGGGCTGCTCCGCTGTATACACGGTGTTACGTCATCATCTGCACATGCGTACATGCTGCCACATCATCCTACAGAAACCAGGAGGGTTTTCCTTTTATTTGGTGCAGATTTCACATTTCTATTGTCTTTTGTTGCTTTCCTGTGACAGGTCAAAAGTGCACCATGACTTTACAGGCACACTGTAGATGATGTGCCTTTAAAGGATACCTGCGATAACCCATTTTTCCAGGGATATTTCCTAATGGGATCCACAAGTCATACAGCCATTTAAGAGTACCTGTGATATGCCAGGTGCCACGCTAGATCTACAGACACTATTGCATTTAACCCTCAGCCATGTTTGTGAAATACTAATAATGGTTATTAATAAGTAACATCTGTTGTATGGAACGGCCCTGTAAAGTAACTATTACACAAATGAAATAACTGGGGCTTGGAGGCCAGATTAATCGCTTCCCAATTAGTAGTATCAGAGGTAGGACTTGAACCCAGGTTTGTCTGAGTCCAGAGCTCATGCCCTCTGCCCCACACTATGCTTTCCCTTTGAAGCAGTTGACTGTCCTTTCCTGGTACCAGGCTCTGTGTTATAGGTGATGTCTCCTGTTGTGTGGGGAGATGAACAGGAGGTGTACCAGACAAACTCAAGGCCTTTAGACTGGGAGTCCCGTCTCTGGTGTGCCCTTTCTCTTGTCACCTCTCCAGGACTCAGTTCTTCTGTAAAATTCAGTTGAGACAGGGGAGGGATCGGGTGACCTATTAGGTCTTTTTCTTTATTCAAAAATATTTATTGAGCTTCTACTATGTGCTGGACCCTCTTCAGAGGTACATGAAACAGACATCTTCTCTATTCTGACAGTTTATATTCTAATGGAAGGAGAAAAACTATAACTGGGGCATGGAGGTCAAACTAATCACTTACCTGATTTCCCCAACAGTAGTATTGGAGGTAGGATACTACCTCCGACAGTATCCTATTGGAGCAAAATTTAAGCAAAACAGAGAAGATGAAAAACAACAGGACTGTCATTATTTTAAGGGACTATTGGTGAATGCTATGATGAAACCAAAATAGAATAATACGATAGGAAATCAGGGTAGGGTGGGTAGGCTAATTCCGGTTGGGTGGTCAGGAAATGTGTCTCTAGAAAAGTGACATGAAGGGAAGAAGGTCCTAGTCATGTGATGACCTAGGGACCACCGTACCAAGCAGAGGAGGGAAGAGTAAGTACGGATGTTCTGAGGCAGGACCAGCTTGGTGAATAGGAGGAAGAAAAGTGGGAAGAAGGAGGGAGGAGGTGGGCAGAGCCAGCTCATGGAGGGCCTGGCTGGTTGTGGTAAGGGGTTTAGGCTTCATTTTAATTAGGACAGAAGGCCGTTTGAGAGATTTAAGCAAGGAATTACACCTTCTGATTTGCATTTTTAAAAGGTCACTTGGGCTGCCACAGGAAGGATGAATTGCAGGGGGTGGGAGGGAGGAGGAGCAGGATGGGCAGTCATCCCTGCAGGAGATGCTGGCCTGGGGTGTAGCATGCAAAGCAGAGGAAAGCGGGCAGATGTTATAACAAGCTTCTGGGCAGACCTGGATTGGGCAGAGGGGAGAACGGAGGTGTGCATGGCAAAGCCCCTGCCCACAAGAATCGGACAGATCAGTTTCAAACTCACTTTTTATCCCACAGGAATAATTATAGAGAATGAAACACGGGAGTGGGTTGTGGGAGCATGAAATGGTCTGCAGGTGCAGAAGTTAGAGAAGGAAAGGAGGCGGGGGGCGGGGCCTCCCTGCCAGGCCACGCCCCCACTCTCTGCCTGTTCTGCTCACCCATCTTACTGATGGTTTCGTGGCACACTTGGCACCTGTGTGCCAGGCATCTGACTCTTGCCCAATCTGCAAGCTCAGCCAGATAAGAGCGTTGGAGGCAGCAGCCTCATGGGCAGAGAAGGCCCTAAAGTGGCCTCTGGGTCTGGTGCCCTGCTCCTGAAGCACTCGGACAAGAGGTCAGCTCAGTTACAGCCTTGCTACAGCTGGGAGCTGACCATGCTGTGCTGGAGAGCAAGGCGGGTGCAGAGGTGACTAGCCAGCTGTGGCTGCTCCGGGCCCCTTCCTACAGATGTCTGGTCTGAACGGAGAGGGAACATTAGGTGAGGGTACTGTCACCTTAGGTAGAACCTACAAAAGCTTTTCTGTATCAAAGCCATAATTTGTATGAAAGGTGATAAGACCTAGCCCCACATGTGCCCCTGAAAACTGCCCAAGAACAGTCGATGGTTCCGTGCCTCCCACAGACAGAATGTATGTTGCACCTGCTTTGTATCAAGCACTGGTCTAGGTGCTTTATCTTTAGCTTACCTTAACTGTACAATGATCTTTCAAGGCAGAATCTGTTATCACCATAGGAAACCAAGGCACAGAGAGGTTAAGATGTCCAAGTGTTGCAGTTAGTAAGAGGTGGGGCCAGGATCTGAACCCAAGAAATCTGGCTCCTGGCTTCTCTTGGCACACCGTGCTTCTTGGTCCATCATCACAGTCACACCAGTGGTTATACGCTCTGAGAGACAGTCTTCCACAGTGGTAATACGCTCAAATGCTGAGCTGGGTGAGTACAGATTCCAACCCTGATCTAGCATTGGCTAGTGTTGTGACTGGGGTGACTGACTCAGGTAGAGAGACAGCAAGCAGCTCAAGCAAGGGCAGGGAGGCTTGAGTAGTTAGTGCAGGTGACGACGCACGGTGCTTGGGGTGGGATGGGAGAGTGATAGGAGATGAGTCTGGAAGGTTGGCCTGGATCCTTATTGCTCAGGTACTTGAGATCCCCCAGGAGTCTGAATCTTTATTCTAATGCAGGGAAGAGCGATGTCAATTATCACTTCTAGTTGTAAAGAGACTGTCGTTTTCGAGTTGTAAGAAAGTCCAACCCAAACTAGCTTAAGCATTAAAGGAAATGTATGGTTTTATGTCATTGAACTATCCAGAGATAAAGGAGTTTCAGGCCAGGCTTGATCCAAGGGTGACATGTCATGTCATTAAGAGCTTATCTTTTTGTATCTCTTCTCTGCAAGCTGCATTCTCACATACATTCCTCTCACCCCCGGGTGATAAGGTGGTTGTCAGCAGTCCTGCACTTACAATCCCCAAGAACAGGGAATGCATTTGCTTGAGCCTGAGTCCGGGCATTAGCTCTGAGTTTGGGCGTGGCTTGGCTCAGGTTACTTGCCCATACCTGAACCCAGTTGTTCTTAACCTTTTCTGAGGTACCGAACCCATCAGTTTCATATGTGCATTCATATCATCATTAGTGATAAATAAAATATGATTTTTTCCCCAAATTCAAGACATAGGTATATGTTTTTTTACTGGTGCACAAAATGAGCCGTGCATGAACATCACCTTGCTCAAAGAACAAAACCAACAAAGTGCATGAACTCACAACAAATTACGGTATTACTTTATTCTGCCTCCGCGGCCGAGGCTTCTCCGAACCCCTGAGACCGACTCATCGAACCCCTAGGGTTCGATAGAAGCCAGGTTAAGAACCACTGCCTGAACCAATCCCTGTCACCTGGGAGTGTGATGTTCTGATTGGCCAGGCAGGGTCGGTCACAGGTTCACCCGAGATAGACTGAGGACTGAGTGGAGTAACCTCTATTACCAGGAGAAGGGCAAATGATGGCAGCAAGTATGACAGGTGTTTCCATAGAGCCACGTTCAAGCAGAGGAGTATGTAATCAGAAAGGATGCCTGGGTGGTCCAGAAAATGGACTGGACCAGGGAGATGTGGGGAGTGCCCACTTGTACTTAGAACGCAGTGTTGGGTACAAATACTGGGAAGGCTGTTTGGATCTAGACCAAGGATATCCTGAAGCTAGGCTAAGTGATCTAGGCTTTATTCTCTAGGTATTCAGGAGCCAGAAAGTACTATAGCCTGAGCTGTGTGTTAGGATGATTACTATTGCAGTAACCTATAGGGTATATTGGGAGTGAGGAGGAGAAGCCCTTTTGAAATTCTAGTCAGCACAGTATAGTGGAAAAAGAAAGAGGTTTAGACTCAGAGAGGCCAGGGTTCAAGTCTGGCTCTTCCACTTTTAAAGTGAGTGATCCTGGGCAACAGATGAAACTTTTCTTCACTTCAGTTTTCTCATCGGGAAAATGGGATAAAGCTCCCGCTCTAAAAGGAATATTGCAATTTAGAAAATCTCTATAAAGCACCTAACATGGCATGTTGCGCGGTGTATTCTCAGTATGCAACAAAACTACTCTCTTTTCTCTTCTCTTCTTCCTGTGATCCAGGGACCACAGCTGAAGAGTTTGAGAAAGGAGGTGCTGACTTAGAAAATGTGTGGGCTTGGGCTTTGAAACCGGAGACCTGGATCAAATTCAACTTCCCTATTTATCAACTTTGTGACTGTTGACAAGTTAGTTAACCTCTCTGAGCCTCTTTTCACTTTGGAGAAATTTTATTTACAATTCTACTTTACATAACAAGCAAGGATCAGCATGTTGCCTGCCTGACACATCGTGGGTGATCCCCAGTAGTAGTTACTAGAAATCATGATTAAAAAATTCCCGGGTGTGGGGGTGGGGGTTAGGGTGGTTATTAAAGATGAATTTACTCGACAGGTGACTATCTCACCTGGCAGCCCCAGTGGAGGGATTCCCCCTCACTTGATGAGCGGAGTTCTTTACACTTTTCATTTCCTTCCACAGGCAATAGAGAGGGATAAGACTTACAGCATACTTCAGATGGAATTCATAATTTTGACTCCTTAGAATTAAATTTGGGTCTGACTTTTCAGGAGGGGACGATTAGCACTGCAGTGGCTTCCGTCTATGGAGTTCAGGTGCTGCGACTGTACTTTGTAACCAGCACCTTCCCATTTGGTGCCTTTGTGGCCATCTGGTCCCCTTAGTGGAGATCTGGTTTTTTGGCAACTACAGTGCTGAGTAAATGCCATGGGGAAGTTGAAATTTACCCATTAGAGATCAGTACACCATGGAGATTCCCTTCTCAGCCCCCATAGAATGATCATTTCCCACCCTGCCTGCCCCCTCATTGGGCCATTGCCAACACTCCTCCATGGGGAATTTCTAGCACGATGATTATTTTATTGCCAAGAATCAGAGTAATTATAACTTGCAGAGGGATTTCCTAGGAAAAGATGAACTTGGATTTATGTATAAGCATATGTGAAAGAGGAGATTTGGGACTTGTGCATTTTATGAGGTTTTAGACATGAACATGAGCTTCATTGCACTTAAAAATACTTAGTAAGTTTCTATCTGCTGCATAATTTTTTGGTAACAATGATGATGATGAAAGCTACCATTAATTTAAAACCTACTATGCTAAAGGTAGTGTGCTAGGTACTTTACAAAGATCTCTTTCTATCAGCCCACTCAGAAGGGTCTGCCTAGGTCACTATTTCTTTTCAAATCCTAGTTTGCACTCCATTAATGGGTCTTGAAATCAATTTAAAGAATTGGAATCAGCATTTAAAAAAATAAAATAGGATGAAAATATATGGAAGGGAATGGTAGATATCAGAGAGCACTGCAGATAGCAAGGGGAAGAATTTTTTGTGAAACTTGTGTCTCAGTTATGAGTGGAATAAATGTGCATAGGGTGGTTAGGATTAAATGGTTGAGTACTAGATTACGATGAAAAATAAATTTCTAACTGTGGATTGGGGTGAAAAAGAGCTTGGAAATAACTTGCCTAATTCAATGGTTCTCAATCTTTAGTGTGCAAAAGAGTCACCTGACCTACTAAAGCAGAGTGCTAAACCCTATCCCCAGAGTTTCTGATTCGGTAGGTCTGGGTAGCACTTACAATTTCACTAACAAGCTTCCAGGTGCTGCTGATGCTGCTTGTTCCCAAACCTCATCTGAAAAGCACTGGCCTAATTATCCCAAACTCATAGGTCAGGGTGCTGCGATTAGAGAGATAAAGTAATTCACCCATGGCCAACAGTTGATAAAATTAAGAGCTAGGATTCAGACCCAATTTGTCTGACCCCCAAACTGTAAACCATGTTATGCTCCTTTTGGTTTTGGAAATAATCTGTCTTTAATGAGTGAATCTGGCAAAAATTACTCCCTAGTCTTTGTGTGTGTTTTTGTATTTCCTCTTCAAGTGCCGTATAAATGGCCTGAAATGGAAGAAACACGGTGCTTGCAAGAGCACCATAGTTTTGAATAGCACAGTCTGGATGAGAAGCTAGGCAGCATCCTTGGCTTCCATCAGTCTTTGCAAGCTTGCCCTACCTGGGTATTAGTTGAAGCCTTGACATGTGCAAACCTGGGTTTCATAAAGACCTCAAGGCAAGGAGAAAGCCCCATTGTTCAGGAATGTTCCCTATATCAATTTTGTTTCCAGAAGAGCCCTAATAGAAATTGAGTAGGCTGGGACATTGAGTACAGTATTCAAAGGATACTAGAATACTACCCTTCTTCTAGGTGTAGCTGAGTTGAAAGATCAATAACTGTGGGATTAAACAGAGCTGGGTCCAATCCTGTATGATCCTGAGTATCTACCAAAGTTTCTTCAGGTCTTGATTTGTCATCTTTTACATAGGACTAAAAATTCCTATGGACACACAGGAAAAATTTGAAGATTAAGTTACATATATGTAACACTCAGCTTGGCACTTAGTATTTAACAAGCCCCCAATAAATAGTGGATAGCATAGTCTTTATTTATCCACTCACAAATATTTATTGAGCACCTACTTTGTTTCAGGCACTGTGCAATGCAAGTTATAAAGCTGAATATGACCCTGCCCCTGCCTTTAGACAGCTCACAATCTGTTGCTAAACTGGCATACCTGCCTCCTCTCTCTAATTTCATGCCTGTGGCAGATACAATTAATTAATTGTTGTATCATTTTACACTGAGATCAATATGCAACTTTAGCATCCTTCTCTACATGGCAATTCAGGCAGTGTTACCCAGTAGCTGGAGTGGGCAAAGACCCCTAACATTGTTGCTTTCCCTGGGTTAGAGGTCAAAATGAGCAATTACTGTGTTGTATGTAAACGCTACATAGGGGAAAACAGGGGTCCTCAGAAGCTTTATAAGGATTGCTTAGTTCCCTGGGAGAGCATGACGTGTATGGCTTCCAGAAAGAGCTGAGTCTGGAAGGACAAATAGGAGTTAATTAGGTTAAAGGAGGGGTGGTGATCAGGGAGACAAGAGAACAGAATGCATATGTATACACATACTTAGAAGACAGACCGACAAGCCGATAGGCAGACATCTCTCTGTCTCTAATCTCTATGGTTCTGGAAGCAGAGAGCTGGGGAATAGTTAAGGAAGACAGTGTGGGGAAGGGATGTGGTTGAGACTACAACAGTAATGAGAGGCCTTCTGGCCATGCTGCAGCCCGGGGACCACCAGTGTGCCCCTGGGACCTGGCAGGTGACTGTCCCCAACTCTCTAGGAGGGAGTTGGATGGCTGCTACTATGCTGCACCTGGAGAGACAGCTGAACTGATGTGGATTAACCTGGAGAAAGGAAGCCAACAGGCACGCAGTGTTTCTCCCCAGTGTGAAAACCCCTGAATCCAGTGAAAAGATTTAAGGGATAATGGAGGCATTTCTCTATTTCATACGGTAGTAATCCGGTTCCCTCAGGATCGAGCACAGAGCCTGATTAGTGCCGGGCCGGAGCAGCCCAGAGCACCCATTTCCATCACGAGCTGACTGCAGGCTACACTCTAATGGGATTGTTTGTTAAGAAAAAAAATAACGCCAAAAAGAAAAAAAAAATGCCATCCCTGCTTTCTCACCAAGCCCAAGCTCTGTTGCTCTTGTGAGGGGACTGGGGTCTGGAAAAAATATTTAAGGCCCCACTCTCAGGGGCGACTAATCGGCTTTGAATTTTGGCTGCAGAACTTCCAGGTTAATAAACTATACAGTTGAGGGAGTAGACCAGAAATAAAAACGGATATAGAAAATACCCAATGGTTAGAGCACAATGATGCGGAGAGGCAGTGCCTCTGAGAGAGGGCCTGGTATTCCCACATGGTGACCGTGACTGAGACCCTTCCCTTCTCTGGGCCTCAGCTCTCTCGCCTGCAGTGTGGGCACATTGGAATCATACTATCTGCATTTTCTTCCATCTGTGTATTCCTTGTTTAGACAGCAATCGCCTGGGAGATCTGGTTTGTAGGGAGGTCAGTGAGGAAAGTTGCCAGGTTCTGTCTGTTCTCATCTGCCAGAGGGACGCCTACGGCTGACATGCCTCAGCAAAATGTGCTACTGTGGTCAGAAACAAACTGGTGGGAAAAAAACTGGACATTGCTTGCAGGTTCCTGCTTGGATGGGTACTACATTTTTCCAGTTGGCTTTTAGGTCTCTTGTGTCAGTCAGAATGCTCTTTCCAAGGAATATTTAATTTGAAGGTAACTTGCTTGGCCAACCCACAAAAAATCCTGTTCAGTCCTTAATGGAACTACAATTATATTCATATTATGGGACTAAGCTGATATTAGCACTATTTTTATACAGTAGCCCGGAGTTGGGCTTTTTCGTGAGCTTGCCTGGAATAGACCTGTTTTGGTGGGGTTCTTATAGAATAGTCATATTTCTTTGGATTGATTTGGAATAGTGTTGATATTGATGGGTTGACTTGAAATGAAACTATTTTACAGGTATTGACCTCAAACAAATAGACAGCCAGGTATTTCTCCAGCAAAATGGGTTTATTTGAGGAGACAAAGAATTGCAATTCTGGAAATGCAGTTTATGGTGAATCACATGTAAGATCAGAAAACGAAGGAGAGTATCATTCTTTTATAGAGGAAAGGAAGAGTTCATAGGGGGGCTATTATAAGCAAAGAGTCCATTGGAGGAAACTGGGAGTTCCAAGTGTAGTGGCTTTTCATTGGCTGAGGAGTTGCTGGGTGAGGAGAAAATCCTCCTCCATCCTACGGGAATAGTAAAGTAGAAAAACATCTTTCTGTTGGAGAGGGAAGTAGGACTCTTTCTGTTTGGGGTAATTGAGGATGCGTGGTAGCGCATGAGATCCCCTAATGCCCAAGGGCCCTCACAACTCCAATTTAAATGATGTGTCTGTTTATTAATCTTCACACAGTTGAGCCTGGGAAGCCATCAGTGTAATGATATTTTCTACTTTTTGAGCATTTTAGGGAAAAGGACACTGGTAGTGTATTTGCTCCTGCAGTTGTGTCAATCATACGCAGGAAGATTTACGAGGCTTCTGATTGCTCAGAAATAAAGGGACCGCCCTGCAGGAGGGAGAACTGCCCTGCTGTGGTAGCCTTAAGTAAGTCAACATTTCTATTTCCAAATGTGTATCTACAGGTAGAATACAATCAAAAACTTATTTAAAAAATAAAATTAAAAAAGCCTTTTTCTATTAAATGACCATTATCTCTTCAAAAGATTTTAATTGTTATTAAATAAATTAAATTTAATAGAACAGCTTTAAAAAAGCCTTTAACAATTCAGATTCATAATAAAAAACTAAGAAAGAAACAGGGCTTTTTGTGTATTGGAGAGTTATAGAAAGAGGAACTGAAGAGAAAGTCCTTTCATTAGGGCTTTTGAGAAAGTGACCAAACCAAGTTTATAGCTGAACCCTAAGAATGAAAGATAATATAATAGAAAACATTCGCTTGATAATCCACCAGGGGCCAGCCACAGTTTGTACTTACCATCTCACTTGATCCTCAAATTCACCTTGTGATGTAAATATTTGACAGTAGGAAAAAATGAGGGTTACATCACTACCGGTGGAACTGCTATTCAAACCCAGCTGTCTGACTTCTTTACTCTTTCTAGTATTTTAGGATTAGAAATGGTCTTTGTCCTAAGGGCTATCCCCAGAAGGTAATCAGTAGAGAAGAAATTAAATAGCTTTAGATGGGAGATCACCAAGTGGTCCTTATAATGTATGATGCCTTATGGAGAGACACAGGGGTCCAGAAACACACATGAATCTGAGCTTCATTAAAATGCAGTGCACAGTTGAGAGTTCATTTAGCTGAATTTCTTGTTTCCATGAGAGAGTGATGATGATGATAATATTGGTGCTGAGTGTTTCGTACTTTATTTAAATTTTTATAGCAACACGCAGATGGGAAGACAGGCAGCATTTATAAAAGCCTTGTCACTGTGCTGGGTGATGGGCCAAAGTAACGAGTTAGACATTTCATTTTGTCTGCACTGGTGGGATTCCTCATTGTGTGACCTCACTGTGGAAAATCCTTCAGCACCTATCCACAATTCCTTGTTTGCTCCACTAAATGCCCCTATCATGCCTATCCCTGAGACAGTGGCGACACGGTTAGGACATCATTTCCAGTTTGGGTGTGCATGGGCTTGCCTGTAGTTCCTCTGAGTTTTTGTTCCTGAAAGTCTGGGAACAAGGTAAGAGGTGTGCAGGTGCCAGAGCCAGCTGCTGCTCAGAGAAGATGAGCCTTTCTTGGAAATAGTCCCAGACGATGAATTGCGCTTGTGGTGTGGAGAGATGCACCGGAAAATTGTCCATTCACTATGCCCACTCTTTGACTCTTGAATGCACTGACACTTGCTTATTCTACAGCTCCATGTGGCTCAGGAACGAACCACACATAAGGCTCTGAATGAGACCTGGGCAGACCCAGCAGAGTCTGTCATTTGGGGCAGAGTAGGAAAAGGAGGTCTCTGGGGACATTTCACTATGCAGAGAGGGCCCCCATCCCCAGATTGCCCCTCTGTAATAAAACTGTACCAGTAGTTACTGTAGAGCTTAGAAAATATAGGAAATTACAGAAAAGAAAAGAAATTAATTTTGCTACTCAATTTTAAATACTCTGATTTTAAATCTGAGAATCTCACTGTCACCCTTCCCATCCTTTCTGTCTCTCTCAATCTCTCTCTCCCTCACCCCATCTCTTTCTCCTTCCTCTCTTCCCTCCCTCCCTTTCTTTATTTCTATAATCCAAATTAGAATCCTATTATTTGTAGTATATGTACCATTTGTAGCTTGATTTTATCCCCTTAATATTATAGCATCCACATCCTCCCATGATATTATGTTTTCTTCAGAATTAACATTTTTAATAAGCCAGGCATAATATTTAATTTTTAAGAGAACCATAGGTTTTTTAATCATAGGCATAATATTCAATGAGTATACTTTAATTTAACTAATCTATCACATATTATCAGACACTTAGGCTGTTTTTGGATTTTTCAAAAGAATAAATAATATTTTTTTAATGTGTCTTTGAACATAAATCTTAGTTGGGATTTCTGATTGTTTCTTAGGGAAGAGTTCTAGAAGTGGTAAATACTATGAACTTAAAACAAAACCACCCGTGATGTGCATGACTGACTTGCTTTTTCAGAAATTTTGTGCCAATTTCCATTTCCATTGGTAGTGAAAGAGCTTGCCCATCTCATTTTCGATGGACACAGAGTTTCCTTGAGAAACATCACAGAACTTAGAGTAAGTTAAAGGAAGAGACCTGATGTCCAATGTTGCCAAACACATCCAGGAAGGATCTTTCTTCTCATGAGGATCTGTGGAGCTCACAAATCTATGGGCAAATCAGAATGGCCTCTTGCTGCCATGGTCAGCATCCTGTCACTGCAACGGGCAGTCTGAGGGCAGATGGGCAAGTACTGGGTGAGCCTGGACTCCTTGCCCTTGCTCTGGGCAGAGCAGCAGCACTGACCCAGTCCTAGCCCCAAAGAGCTTTCAATCTTATGATGGAGGCCAGGTTAACCCTGAACTAAAGGGGGCCATACGGCAGTGGGGTACAGAGAAGGGTGCCAAATGGCCATGTACTGTCTGTGGAAGCATGGGGACTCGGAGAAAGGAGAGGCCATGTGGGTAGGAGTCAACAGGGAGACTTCCATGGGGAGGTGGGCCTTGGAGACTTGGGGTGCGCAGAGGGAGCTATGAGAGGAAGGATGCATAGAAGGGAATTAACATGCACCGAGCCTCTCCTATGGACAGGCTGTAGGCTTAGTAGTAGAGCATGGAGGCACTAGAGTCAAACACATTTGAATTTCATTCCTAACTTCACTACTCTCTCTCTGTGGTCTTGGACAAGTTAGTTAACTCCTTTAAATCTCTGTTTCTTATCTGTAAAGAAAAAAAAGAAACATGCCTCGGGGTGCATTTGAATGTTTTCTAGTGCCGTTTTAATAAAGTACTACTAACTGGGTGATAATAGAAATGTATTGCCTTACTGTTCTGGAGACTGGAAGTCCAAATTCAAAGTGTTGGCAAGAGCATGCTTTCTTTGAATCCTCTGGGGAAGGATCCTGCTTTGCCTTTCCCAGTTTCAGATAGTCCTAGGCCTTGCTCGACTTATGACAACAGTATAACTCCAGTTTCTGCTTCCACCTTCTCACTGTGTCTCTGTCTTTGTATGGCATCCTCCTGTCTTATAAGGACACCCTTTTAGTATGACTCAATTGATTATATTTGCAATGACTTTATTTCTAATAAGGTAACATTCTGAAATTCTGAGGGTTAAGATTTCAATGCATCTTTTGGGGGGACACAATTCAACCAACCCATAACAAGTTGTTTAGGAGGATTATTATTATTTTTTACAGGGACAGAGAGAGAGATAGAAAGATAGGGACAGACAGACGAGAATGAAGAGAGATGAGAAGCATCAATCATCAGTTTTTTGTTGTGACACCTTACTTGTTCATTGATTGCTTTCTCATATGTGCCTTGACTGCCGGCCTGCAGCAGACCGAGTAACCTCTTGCTCAAGCCAGTGACCATGGGTTCAAGCTGGTGAGCTTTGCTCAAACCAGATAAGCCCATGCTCAAGCTGGCAACCTCAGGGTCTCGAACCTGGGTCTTCCGCATCCCAGTTCAATGCTCTATCCACTGCACCACGCCTGGTCAGGCAAGGAGGATTATATTGAAGTAAAAGTCATAGCCCAGTTCCAGGCTGTAGTAAATCTTTAAAATGGGAAGCTATTGTTTTTATCATTATTACTATTGCTATGTAACTAAACCCTCCTCTACTGGTATTGCATTTTGAGGTAGCTATTTGTCCACCATTTTGGGAGGAACTTAAAGTGCAAAGAGGTTATATGAAATACAGATTGCATAATGGTTAAGTGCAGAGGTTTTGAAGATGAAGAGCTGAGGTTTGAGTTCCCACATTCTATGTCTGTGACCTTGACCTGTATAATGGGGAGAACTGTTTAACTCATGGGGTGGTAATAGGTTCTCATGAGGAGTAAGTGAAATAACTAGTGTAATGTTCCTAGCATAGTACCTGGCATGTGGAAAGTACTCAAAAACTTGTAGTCATTTTGCTCAAATGACAGAGCTGGGAAGAAATTTTAGACAAGTGCAACATCCAAGTCCCCACATTTTTTAGGGATCCCACTGCCTCCCAAAAATTGGTGGCTGCTTTCTGGCTTCAGTTCTGGCCTCCAGAATGCCCATGTGTGAATGGGAGTCAAGAATGAGCTGAGGCAGGCCCCTTGGTGGGGCAGAAGTGGTGGAGAAGCCATCTCTTCAGACCATGATCTGTAGCCTTTGCCATCAACTTCATGGGCTGGGGAAGAGAATAGTATGGGACTTAAAAGAATGGCCAATGGCTTCCAGAGGATAGTGGAAGCTTTCTTCCTTGCTGGACTGAGCAGAAAAAACCTACACCCCCAGAGCCAGTTCCACTGAACCTACTAATAAAACCATCTGGTCAACTGGAGCCATTTCTCCTTGTGGTCAATAGTGTCAGTTCCTGTGTTCTCTCATTTTAGCTTTCCATGTTGGCCTCTTTTCTCACCTCACCAGGTGTACTTTCACCTCCTTGCAGGACCCTGGCAGGCTTTTCCTTGGTAAGTCTGGCAGGTGTTAGAAAAGGTAGGAAAAAAGAAGGAAGAAAACCATTGAAATCCAAGTTATTTTTTCGAATCGGGCGATATTTGTTTCTGGCTGTCCTGCATTTTCTATCTGCTCTATATTTTCTGACTGGGCTCCTTTCAGTTGTTTTCTTTCCCCCCTTGCTGTATTGATTTTTTTTTTCAGCTAGGCAGCTCTGGCAAGCTGTACTGAAGCCCCATGAGAGGCCCTCACTTTGATTCTCTGTCTTCTTAGAAGGAGGAAAGAGTGCAAAATAAGGCAGCTCCTGTGCCTTGTCTGTCACCTCAGCCTCTTTATTAACACTAAAAGAGGAGGGTTGCCAGATGACCTGGAGGTGGCTTGACACTGAGCTTGCCCTGGCTGAAGAGTCAGTCCAGGCCATGGGAGGCAGCCCTTATGGTACCTCCTGGGAGTTTGTTTCTGCAAAGACCTCCAGTCCTCCTGGGGCTGAGTTAGAGGTAGAAGGCCCAAAAGGGCCAGTGAGGCAGTGTTGGTTGAACCACAGGGCTTCAGAGAGCTGTTGGCCTCCCTGGTAACTCAGCAGAGGTGCCTGGACTGTTCCCTAGACAGTCCCCAGAAGAGTTGGAATGACTTTATTAATGTCCCTGTATTATAAGCTACCGTAGCCTTAGAAGCCTAGATGTGGGTTCTAGAAGCAAGCAGGTAGCATACTGGAAAGAAGTGATTGGAGAGAGCTTAATTAGGGGGCCATTTATAAAAGCATGGGCCAGACTAAGGGAGCCAATGGGAGAGAGTCAAGGAGAGAGAGCTATTGCCTTGACTGAGGGCCTGCTTCACAGTAGCCTGGGCCTCAGGGAGAGGAATGAGACAGCTTGGCAGGGACGGAGCTGGGGAATAACCACCCAACCACCCAATCTCTCCCTTCTCCATTCTTTTGTCAGTCAGTGCCTCTAGCTGACCTAGAGAAAATTGGCTAACCCAAATTATCATCTCTCTCTCTCTCTCTCTCTCTCTCTCTCTCTCTATATATATATATATATATGTATATATATGTGTATATATATGTGTGTATATATATATATGTGTGTGTGTGTATGTGTGTGTGTGTGTATATATATATATATATATATATATATATATATATATATATATATATATATATAATCAGTGAAAGGAGGGGAGGCAGAGAGACTCCCACATGCGCCTCAATCAGGATTCACCCAGCAAGCCCAGTAGGGGGCAATCCTCTGCCCATCCAGGGTGTTAATTCATTGCTCAATAACTGAGCTCTTCTTAGTGCCTGAGGCCAAGGACATGGAGCCATCCTCAGCACCTGGGGCCAATTCTCTGCAGTCAAGCCATGGCTGCAGGAGGAAAAGGGAGAGAGAGAGAGAGAAAAGCTAGAAGGGGAACTAAAGGAAGCTAGAAGCGGCTGGGTGCTTCTCCTGTGTACCCTGACTGGGAATTGAACCTGGGACATCCACACACTAGGCTGATGCTCTACCGCTGAGCCAACCAGTCAGGGCCCCAAATTATCTTATTGCAATGTAGGTCATTTGCACCTGCATTGAAGTTTGCCTTCTGTGCCTCTCCCTCATCTCTTTTTTCTGAATGACTTTCCTTGCACCCATGTCTCCATCCTCATGTTATCAGTGTCCTTTTGAACATTACACGAAGGGAGAGATAGGGCTCCATGCAAAGCACGCACACTGAGGAGCCAGTTGGTCCCCTTGTGTAAGTTTTGTAACCTTCCCAAGTCTCCATTTACTCATTAGTGGAGTGGAGATAGTAATGCCCACTACAGCAGGTGGTTGAGATGAGAAAACATTTATAGTGTATAATGCTGTTAGCCAGTGCCTGGCACATGGCCAATGTCCAACAAATACAGTAATCAGCAAGAGCAATAATCATTTTTTGAGCAATTACTGTATTACTGTATGCCAAGCTTCTGTTATGTACCTTAAAATGTCTGTGGGTTTACCGTAGTTCTCCCTGGTGGGCGAGGCACCCCATGGTTCTGCCAGTGCAAGACAGGGGTAGAGAGATTGAGCAGCTGTCCCTGCTCACACTGAAAGCAACTGGGAGAGCTGACCAGGACTCTGTTCTTATCACCACTACCCTTTGTTATTTCCTAGTCCTGATCACATCACCTGCCTCTTCCCTAGGTATTCACTTTTGATTTTCAACTAACAAAGGGTAAGCCTAACCCAATAAATGAATCTGGTAGCATTACAGCCCTGCTTTGCCCGGCTGGGGCTGCCCTGGCACTCGTCTGGCTTCCCGAGCCCCTAGAACCTTCTTGGCCACACAGCTTCCCTTTGCTGTTCTCACAATGCTGTGCTCAGATCCTTCCTCCTGCTGAGCCTGCACTGTACACCCCAGTTAGACCCCCAGATTCCCAAGCTCTCCAGATTGTTGAAGTTAAAAAAATGGAGGTCAAGCCTGACCAGGCGGTGGCGCAGTGGATAGAGCGTCGGACTGGGATGCGGAAGACCCAGGTTTGAGACCCCGAGCTTGCCAGCTTGAGCACGAGCCCATCTGGCTTGAGCAAAAAGCTCGCCAGCTTGGACCCACGGTCGCTGGCTCCAGCAAGGGGTGGCTCGGTCTGCTGAAGGCCCGCAGTCAAGGCACATGTGAGAAAGCAATCAATGAACAACTAAGGTGTTGTGACGGCAACGAAAAACTAATGATTGATGCTTCTCACCTCTCTCCGTTCCTGTCTGTCCGTCCCTATTTATCCCTCTCTCTGTCCCTATTAAATATATATATATATATATATGTTGTCAAGGGTAAAGAGTGCTTTGCTTTTAAACTTAATTATAAATCTCTTTGCACTTCTTGGATCTTAGTTCTGCTCCCGGCATTCTTGCTTTCATCTGTGTGTCATTGGTCAAGTTGCTTTCCACCTCTGGGTCTCAGTTTGACTCTTGTGGAATGGGGAAATTGGATTGTGTGCTCTGCAGCCTCTTTCAGTGTTAATATTCATGAGCAAGCTGAGAGTATAGAGAGGTACATGGGGCAGTGAGGGCACAGGACAAAACCACATGGACAGGCACATGGTTTCCAAAGCCAGACTGCTGATTCAAATTCGAGCTCCAACGTTTACTTACTGTGTTGGCCTTTGTTCATTATTTAACCACTCTGTGCCTCAGTTTCCCCATCTGTAAAGTGGAGATCATCTCAAGTGCTTAACTGTAGCAAGTTGTCCTGAGAGCTCAATAGTTGATATATATAAAGGACTTAGAACAACACTTCAGCTAGATGTGACATGTAACCGTGAACTATTGATACTCTTAAAGGTCATATTGCTGTTATTATTGTGCCTGGAGCCACAGAGGACTGGTTTGAAGCCTTACTCTGGCAGCCCAAGCAACTCCATTAATCATTTTGGGTCTCAATGTCCTCATCTGTAGTCAGACCTAAGTCTCACAGGTTGTCAGGAAGATAAAATAGGATGCTATCTCTAAGCTCCTGGCCCACAATTAGGCCCTCAGAGAGTGCCCCTGCCTTCCTCCCCTGTTGCTATTTCCTGGTTGATTCAGGCAGTGCTGTTAATAAACTCGGTGGTTCCCACTGGGAAGATGAAACTCTGCCTGAAGTTCAATGGTAAAACTGTCATTTACTCACCAGAGCCAGCCACGCCGGGTGCTGCTCACCCACCTGTGGGGGGTTCCCTGGCAGCTCAGCTGTGAGGCTCACGGAAGCACCATGATTACCTGGAGGCCTTCCATGTCTGGATGTAGAGCCCACCATTGGTGCTGCAGGCCAGTGGGATCCATTTTCTGAATGAGAAGACAGAGAACCCACGGGAAGCTTCCTTGAATTCCCTAGAGAGCAGCCAAGCTGGGGTTGAAGCCAAGGTTTTGGAGTTTGGAGTTCTGGCTCAGACCCATGCTGCTTCTTTAGTCCTGATTCTCCCAGCTATGGTTTTTGAGGTCAGATCCAACTGAAATCACAAGCTAATGTGGCTTAGTGGGGTCTATTTGGGTCTATTTCCTGCCAGAGTAGGCTTGCATTATTCCATGCACCTGACAGAATCCTTAACCACTGCTAGAATCTTTGCAAATAGGTCAGAAAAAGGCCCAGATGGGAGGGTACAGCCATTTCCATAAAACAGACATGCTCATCTCTGCAGGTGGGGGTATAAATTGTCACAGTCATGAGTGAAGAGGGAGAAGCCTGGTAGTACTCTAGCTATTAAATATATTTAAAAGTACATATCCAATGACCCGGCGCATTAGTCAGTATCTACTTCCAGCTGTTCTTCAGAGAAACCTCAAATAAAATTGATTTAAATAGTACTCAAGTTAACTTTTCTTTCCTGCTAAAGCCTGCAGCAATCCCTTTATGGTTGTACCTGGAAGTTGCTCACATCTCTGCCAGGTCCCATTGGTTGGAACCTCGTCATGTGCATGTAGCCGTGTGGGAGCCTGGGAAGTGGGTGCCATGGATGCCGGGCTGCATTGCTGGGTCCCCTCTTCAGAACTGATGTCCCAGCAGCTGGGAACACTGGCGACTGATGGTGCATAGTTGTGTCCCTCTCTGATCATTGTGCAGAGCACAGGGTCCCATCTCACTCAAGATCACACCTCCTTCCTGGAGGAGGCCGTTTTGCAAATAATTGGCTTATGAAGGCATTAAAAAGTCCTGTTCCTCTTGCTTCAATTTGGGACAACTCTGAAGGGTCATTCCAGCTCCAGAGGTCCTTTAAGAGGTCCAATGGGGCCTGGCTGAATAGGCCCTGCAGGCCCGGTTGTGTCCTCAGTTCCTTATAGGTGGCCTTCCATAAGCACTCCCCAACAAACCCCCTACTACAACACTCTATACCAGAGAGAGTTTCGGGAAACCCAGACCAAGAAATCTGGGTTCTGGACCATAGAAGAGATGGAAGGATGGTGGAAACATACAGTCCCGTGGCCTGTTGCAATCCCATTTCTCATGTCAGATCTGAAGAAATCCTTGCCAGTGTGCCCCAGGAAGCAGCCTGGGCCATCCCTGCAGTGTGGTTGGTAAGAATGACAACAGTGAACAGCTAAGTGAACCACGGTGTGGCCGGACTGTGGTGGACTATGGAGCATGTGAAAAAGACTGAGAAAGTTCTAGATTTGCTGCATTCCATATGCTCCAAGAGTTCATTGGTTGTAAAAAATAAATTGTGGAAAATGTACAGTATGACTGCCATTTTAGTGAAAGTGACAAATACTACATAAATATGTAGCCATAAAAGTAGATAATAGATACTTGCTTAGAAACCAGTGGACAGTTTTATGGTAACTGATCACAGTGGTGACCATTGGGGATAGGAGAGACTTGGGACATGTGCGAGTTAAATGGGATGAGGAGGTGGCATTGGGTAGTAGGATCTCTAAGCCTCATCTAATGTTTTGTTAAAAGAATATATTAGACTACATCCAAGGATTATGTTTCAGTTAGAAATGTATATTAAAAAAGAAAAGCAGAAATTCAGTCTCACTCATGGAAATCAAAGTCAAAGCCATCTCCTCAGGACAGACAGAAAAAGCCAGCTTTGCGTTCAAAAGAGAATCTTTTATTTCTGTTTCCAAGAAGCCCTGGCAAATCACTCTATCTCTCTAAGCCTCGGTTTCCCCATCTGTGAGATGACAGTCACACACCCTATCTCATATGTTGCAAGGTTGAAATGAGATAAAGTTCACAAAACAGTGAGCCCAGGACAGGCATGCTGTGGCAGGGTGGTGGATGGATTTGAAGAAAGCCTCCTCTTCTTCTAGAGAACACAGCCCCACAGTCTGGGACAGTGACACTGGCTGGGCAACGGAACACTGTCTGACTCAGCCTGGCTGACTGGTAGCCAGTAGCTCAGATGACCTTCAGCGGGGGCCTAGGTCAGCATCCACAGGGCAGGGGAGGGTTCCACTCCCTGGCTTTGTGGGGACCAAGACAGACTGTTCAAGAACATTGCAGGTGTTCTGGGGTTGAGTCTCAGTTTCTGGGATATGAGCAGCCGCGTGTGTAAACTGAGAGGGTGTTTTCTATTATGTCAAAGGGTTTGGGTGGGTTTTCTGTCCTCCTCTTTCTCAGAATAAAGAGAATAAAGCCTCCCTTTCAGGGGAGCCCAGCAGACCAGGAAGGCTTTGAAATTATGCAATGCAAATACGGACTGCATTTGAACCGCACTGTAAGGGGAGCTGCTGAATTACATTAACATGACCCATAAATACAGAGGTTATAAAAAGGAAAACCGAGTGTTCAGAGGCTTTTGTCCAGAGGAAAAAGAATCACAGGACAATTGCCTATTTTGTTTGGATTACAGGCCAGGCTGATATCACATTAGCTCAAACCAGGCAATATTTATGTTGAAGACGGCTATTTGCAGAGCATTGTCCCAATTTATCTCGGTGGGGAATCCCTCTGAGCCAAGCAAGCTGGGTACAGGGAAACCGCGGCCTCCTGCTGACCTACCTGGTTCTACCCACGATTGCCAGAGAGAAATGGACAGGGTGGAGGGAGAAGGGTCTAGAACAAACAAACTGAGGACCCAGAGATGAAATTCAGCCTGCAAAAAATTGTTTTTCAGGAACTGTACCATACAAATCTGTCCATTCCGCTTCTCTTTAGAAACCAAAAGAACCAGCATTCGACCTGCACACTCACATGGCAGTAATCACAGGCTCCAAGAAGTGGCTGCCCCTTTAGCCAGAGAATCTGTAAGCCCCAATCCCCACCACTCCCTTTTGTTCCCCAACCCTGAGGCTGAATCGGAATGTCGGTTGCCATTAAGAGTGTATCAAACCTTTGTTATTATTTATCTTATGATCAAAAACATTTCTCTAAACTCATGGCATATTAAAATGTAAGACAATGTGGGCTGGATCTGCCAGAGGTTTTTCTTACCGCCAGCCTGCTTTCCTCCTGTGGGTGCTGGTGCTGCCGATCACAGGGGTACTGCTGAGACGGCGAGGCCTAGGTCCTGGTCTCAGTTCTTCAGCTGGTCTTACGCAATCAACCCCACTAACCCTACTTTGGGCCCCAGTGTCCTCACATGGAAAAAGAAAGGGCATTATCTTCCAAGCAGTGTTCCAAATAATGTTAGTTCTGTGGCACATCAATAGGGTTCCATGATCCGAAACGCTGGGAGCACTGTGTCAGACAAAATTAAGTCATTCCCCACATGCAGGCCTCTCCAGAGCCCTAACACACTGGCATGTATCTGGTCTACCAGTGAACTTACTAGGAAGGCTACTGTCATGGAGCAGCCTGGGGTACTGGTGGTCTCTGGCTTAGATTTGGGAAGGTGAGGTGTGCTGTTCAAGTTCCTGTGCAGCGTGGAGGATCAGTGCCCAGCGTTAGCCCTCACAGTGCCCTCAGCCTGAGCCTGCCACCTTGCTGTGTGGCTTCCCTCCGTCCTCCCCCAGCTGGCTTCTCCTCTCCAAGCTCCCCTCAGGCATCAGGGGCCGCTTGAAGGTGAGAAATCATCAGTATTCTTCTCATCTTATCATGTTCCCAGGGACCCTTTGCCCACAGATGGACCACAGGATCGTAAATGTGGCCCGTCTTGGGCCAGGCAAAGTGACCTTTTGGATAAGGATATCAAAACACTTTCCAAGGGGCATCAGGCACTCCGACAGCTCCCCCCCCCATTGGGGTGGGCGGAGGGTGCTGATGAGGGTGTTGCTGAGGGAAAACTGCTAGTCCTGCCAAACCTGTCACGTTTCTGGCCCCTTAATGCCAGACTCGGCTGTTCTCTGTCTCCTGTAAAGTGTGCCACTTGCGCTGTACCCAAGACTCCAGAAGGTAGGGAGCAGTATTGATTTTATTTTACGTTATTTATATCTTATGCATTCAAACAATTCATCAAAAAGGATTTACTAGGTGGGTTGCTGCCCCTCAAGGTATAGGTTCATACCTTAGAGTCATAAATAACAAAATGCCCACAGTGTGGCAAAGTGGAAAGCTGCAGACTTTGCAGTCAGATGAAACTGGGACTAAATGGTCTGTATAGCCCTGGTCACATCACTAAGCTCTGAGCCTCAGTTTGCTCATCTGTAAAGTGGGGACATGCACACACTGGGACACACACAGCCTTTGTAAGGATTCCCAGCACAAGGCCTGGCCCATGGCGGGCTTCCAGAAATTGCTGTTAGTATGATGCCTGTAGGTTAACTAGAGCTTCTCTCATGTACATCATTTCCCAGCCTCTCCCTGGCTGGGTGAGGCTGGGATGGGGACCATTTGCATTTTATAAATGGGGAAACAGAAGTTCAGAGAGTCTGAGGGCCTTGCCCGAGGCCCCTCAGCCAAGAAGAAGGGAACCAGGATTTGAAGTGGGGCTTGGCTTTTACTCCCCTGGCACCAGATGCCATGTGACAGTGCTTTGCCAAATGTAAACACCATTCAACCCAAAGGCTAATGTGTTGCTATCATGACCAATTTCACATTTATAGCTATGGGCAAGGATCTTTTCTAGAAAGATGCTCTGGAGCTCTCAAAGAGCCCTTATAAGGATAATACATACACTCTGTTCATTAAAGAGAGTTCTCTCAGGTAGAAAATGGTCAAGATCAATTAGAGAAAGTGTATGGGTGTTGAGAAAGAGAGGCCGTCTGGAAGGTGTGATGCAGGTGGAACAGCAGGAGGGAAGGGCAGAGGAAATGGCCCCAGGAGCAGAGCTCCACATCACAAAGCAAAGGAGGGCCTGGGTCACTCGGTCTTGCGGGGCGACTGGACAGGCAGATCCAGAGCCAGGGGCCTGTGGGCATCACTGAGGGAGGGCTTTCAGTGTGAGGGGTGGGAGAGCAGGGGCGGAGGCTTGCAGGAAACTGTCAAAGCAACAGGCAAACCAGGCCAGTTTGGAGTTCATTGAGGATAATAGCAAGGGACCAGCAGACCAAAGCAGAAAAAGAGGAAGTTTATTAACTAGTTAATTAATCCATTAAGTATTTCTGTCAGCCAGTCAGTCAGCAAAAATGTATTGAGCACATACTGTATGTGGAGCTGTGCGCATGCTTCTATAGGTACCATGTATAAGGAGAGAGGGCCCCGTCTAAGCCCTGACCAACCAAGACAAAGCCGTGGTCTTACCTGGCACCCTAGCCCCTATGCTATCAATGTGCATGTACACACACACTCACATGTGTCTTTGCAAATACATGCATGCACACATGTGCACTCACGCACATGTGCACCCCCACATACATGCACACACACATCCCCATATGGCCTGCTGGTCTCCATAAACATCCCAGGCAGCCCTCCTCTCCCGTCCCAAGGTGAAGCCCCTTTTATAGTCAAGTCAAAAATTCTGATGCAAATTCAATGTCTACTTTCGAAACAAGGCTTTTTCCCATAATGAGATAATTAAAAAGGAGGCTTTGCCAGGCATCCAAGGAACTGGTTTTCATTATTAGACAGGTGCACATTTTTTGCATAGTTCCCCGCTTCCGGAGGTCTCCTGTGATGTTGGTGGTCTGAGCTGGGCTTATAGAGGTAGGTGGATGTTTTCACTGGGTCGCCCCAGCCAGCTGGGTGGCACTGAGTCTGGAGAGTGGCTGTAAGTTGAGCTGCGGTTCATTTGGTGGCCCGGTCACTATGTCTGGTATAATTAACTAGGCTGAAAGGAAGCTAAAGAAACTTCACTGACAGGGAGGTCAGGGAGAATGAGCTCTGATGGGAAATTAATGATGAGGGTCTGGAAAGTCCAGGAGAGGACTTTGGTGGCATTCTAGCAGCTCGTCTTCACCTCCTAACAGATGCCAGCACCAAAGGGGCTTTTTGGAGATTGTTTCTTCTGGGTGTTTCAAAGAATACTCTGCAGCTGGACACAAGATTAATAATCATAATGCCTAAGCTGACATCAATAACATGGACAGTTTTGAGTGCTTTATGTTTTCAATAAACTGTCATATTGACTGTCAGCTGTGTGCCAGGAGCTGTAACAGAGCTTAAGCCATTTACCCAAAACTGGCAGAACTGGGATTTGGACCTAACTTTCTATCTGCTATATTATTTGACCTGTTCGCAGGTCTTGTGTAGAAAAGAAGGTTGTGGCGGGGATAGTTTATGAGGGCAAAAGACTGGCAAACTGTGGTCCACCAGCTGTATTTTTAAATTAAGTTTTATTGGAACACAGTCACATCTTTTCATATATGTATTGTCTATGGTTACTTTCACACTATAACAGTGGAGTTGAGTAATTGCAACAGACTGTGTGGGCTACCATGCTTAAAATATTTACTGTTTGATACCATATATAAAAGGTTTGTCAACCTTGATCTAAGGAAACCCACAGTGAAAAAAAATGAATGTGTATTAGTCTGAGAATGTGTATTTTGACGGTCCAAGAGGATATGGTATACATCATATCCTCACATATTTGACTAGAGAAGCCCCTTTTTTATGAGGCATCCTTGAGGTGAGCTTTGGAGAACATGGCTGGAGTCTAACCCCATTCATTTGGTCAAGAGACTGCAGGGTCAGACAGGAAAGTGGTCTAAGGGCACACAGCTCACATATGGCTGTACCAGGGCTTGGTTCTGATTCTGGGGGCTTCCAAAGACTGTGCTATACTTGCCATTTGTCAGCTCCTGTAAGAGTGATAGGTGCAGTTCCAGAAGTCCCTTCTCTTGAGGAGTTGTCAGTGGTGGCCCGAGCAGCCTTGTCTTCATTCAGTTGCCCCTTTACAATGGTGTTGTTCTACAACCCCGTCTTTATGGGACCTGTTTGTTCTTCAAGTCCAAAAGGAAAAGGAAAAATCATCATACTAATAACAAATGTCAGTTTTAATCAGCATCATCTGACATCATGAGAATTGAATTTCTACCTTTTACCGCGTACATTAAATACGGGACTTTATCTCCTCATGCAGAATTGATTTGCCCATAATTCTCTCCTCTGGCCCTTGTCATGTAAATCATGGCATTTCTCCCCCATTGACTGCATGAAGGATAATCTGCAGAAGGAGATTAGAAGTGAGAATCCAGCCTTCCCGACCAACTGCTGCTGGGTGCTTTGTCTGTCTGTCATTACCCACTCATGCTTTCCCTCTCTAAAGTCCCTCTTTGGGGCTACTCACTGGCTGATCATGCCTTCTGAAGAGGGAGCCTGGACAGGAGGGGGTGGGGGTCACAGTGTGGGGGCTGGGCAGGAGACCTTTGTAGAATCTGGAGCCCTCAGCCATGGGGATCTCCAGCTCCTGCAGTGTGAACGGGATATGGCTTGGTTGTTTGTAGGAATGGACCTTAGGGCCATTTGCAATTCTTGCTCTATTACTGAATCAATTCATCAGTAACCTCCAGAGTTCTACATTCTCAAATACTCCCCAAGTCCTCAGGGCACCCTGGAGAGTATCTAGCTCCCAGCATCTATACCAGATGGTTAAGGACAGGGGTGGCTTCTGGCTGGTAGAAGAGCCAAGAGTCAGACAGGAGACCTGACCCTGGATCTGGGCCTATGAACTATGGCATGAAGATTAGCCTAAGGGTTTTGGGAGAGTGATCTCTGACACATAGGCTGTGTCACTCAGTGAGACACCCCCCCCCCCACCCAGTGTGTAGACATCTGTATCACCCCTCTGTAAGCCCTTAAACTTCACTTTTGTCTTGTAACTCTTTCAAGCTAAATACTTGAGCAGTGGTTCATAGATGGAGTTCTGGAGGCAGAAAGACAAGGGTTCAAGTTCTCACTCTTTTACTTATTAATTAGATGGCATTGAGCAAATTACTTAACCCTGCTAAACTGCTGCTTTACCATCTATAAAATGGGAGCGATAGTAATAACTGTGCTCATGAGGTTGTTTGAAAGATTGAATGAAATAATCTATGTGAAACATCTGAAACAGTGCCCGGATGTAGTAAATGGTCAATACACAGAGGATGCTCTTCTTAGTGTTCAATTCTCATTCTATGTCAGCTGCATCTTAAGATACACCTTATGGTAGAATG
Organism: Rhynchonycteris naso; assembly: GCA_037038555.1. Lineage (NCBI taxonomy): Eukaryota > Metazoa > Chordata > Mammalia > Chiroptera > Emballonuridae > Rhynchonycteris > Rhynchonycteris naso. The sequence goes on from CM072995.1 coordinate 336,053,653, forward strand.
TATTGATATGGCATGTATACCTAGGTGCTTAAAGACCATTGAATAGCGACTGTGTCTCAGGGATGGTCCACAGGGTAGGGAGGGGCTAGAAGGAAATCTACCCCTTACTAAACACTTACTGAATACCAGGTACTTTAATAATAAATGGTCAATTACAGGTGGCTTTCATATTGCTCATAGCATGTCCCTTAGTGTTACTGCCAAAGACAGAACCCCAGGCAAATAAACCAGAGGTCTGGCTCAGGTGAGAAATTCTTAATCCCTTCCATAGAGAAAGATAAAAAGAAAAAAAAAATTACAAATTGCATTCATAATTTAAAATTTGTTGTCCATTTATCGATGATAGCCTGCTATGTGGAAGTACTAAGTCCAAACTTGGACTTTTATTATAATCAGATATTTCACAATAATCCAAGAAGGCAGATGCCATTATGATTTCTATTTTAGCGGTGGGGAAATACTACGTAGTTACTGGAAAGAGGAAGACATCAGCTCCAGAGTCAACTCCAAGGTGAATTTCCTCCAGGGGTCCTCTGTTGCCCCTGTGTTTAGCTTCCAAACCCTGTACTGATCCTCCAGTAATGAGATTGTGTTGCTGAATTAGTTCCCTGTTACCTGAGCTCTCTCCATCTAAACTCAACCATCCTGGACCAAACTGAACATTCCTTGGGACCCTGGGGCCATTGTTGCCTGTGGAGTGAGAAGGCGGGTGCCCATGAGTCATGCCGTAGCCAAAGGAATGCTTGAGCACAGTGAGCTCACTGTAAGCAGAGGTGTGTTGATGTGATGACTGGGGCAGGTCAGGCTGAGGGGAAGGGCTGTGAGCCACTCTCGACTGCTCAGCACTGCCCTTCCCAACAGCTTTTGAAAGTCAGAACTGTTGTATGGGCCAAGCAATGTCCCCAGAGGCTAGTAAGTTAGTCAGAAATGACCAGGTGGGCAGTGACATGAAGGAAAGTTTGTGTCAGGACCATTTAAGTGATGCCCATCGTACCTGAATTCTGTTTATAACAGGGGTAAATGGCCATTCTCTTGAAGGCAGGTGGGACAAACTTCAGTCTTTCTCTAAGTACCAGTGTGCTGAGGAGTTACAAAGACTGCAGTCACGTGTTTGTGTGCGTTTGGGATTTCTTGGGGAGGGTGGGGACAAGGGCAGCTGCTGATGTTCCCACCATGCCTCTCACTGCTCCTGCGTACCACTGCCTGGCCCATACCCCTGCCCTCACACAAATGCAACTTCCATTTATTCAGTCCAACTTACTATGCGCCAGGCATTGTTCAAGCCTTCTAGCCTGCGTGTTGATTTATTTTCTCAATCACCTGTTGTAGTTAAGTGAGTACTATGATCCTACTTGGTTTTCCGAAGACAAGACAGAGGCACAGAGAGCCAAAGTAATTTGTCCCAGAAAGTGGCAGGGCCAGAATTCAAACCAAAGTCTCTTGATTCAAAACCACAAACTTTTGGCCTGACTAGGCGGTGGCGCAGTGGATAGAGCGTCGGACTGGGATGCAGAAGACCCAGGTTTGAGACCCCAAGCTTGCCAGCTTGAGCGCGGGCCCATCTGGCTTGAGCAAAAAGCTCACCAGCTTGGACCCAAGGTCGCTGGCTCCAGCAAGAGGTTGCTCGGTATGCTGAAGGCCCGCGGTCAAGGCACATGTGAGAAAGCAATCAATGAGCAACTAAGGTGTTGTGACGGCAACGAAAAACTAATGATTGATGCTTCTCACCTCTCTCTGTTTCTGTCTGTCTGTCCCTATTTATCCCTCTCTCTGACTCTCTCTCTGTCCCTGTAAAAAAAAAAAAAAATCAGCAAGTCAAAACCACAAACTTTTTACTCAGTAGGTCTTATCCACAGGGTCAACCCTTTGGGGTGTCACGGACCACTGGGAGCTGGGCCTCAAACACCTTGCTGCTAAATAGAGTAGTGCTCTGGTCTCGTGAGTGGCTGTGCTGGTTTCCCTCTCCTCCATGCCCTGCAGGGCCTTGGATGTGTGATTGGTGATACACATGTGCATGCACATACACCCACACACTCAGAAAACAGTGTTCAAGACTGGCTCTTTCTTTGCACTGCGCTGTCTCCTGAGATGCTTTGGAGGCGAGGGAGGTCATTTTCTTGCCCAGCATCCTCAGATCCTGGTTCAACCACTTCTTATGCCCCTCTGATGACAGGGAGGTCACTGCTGGTTCTGTCACTGTAAGGCCCTGGCTACTAGATAGCATCTCCTCCCAGGGAATCAACCACCCCCAAAGAGCAGCTCAGCTAACTGGTATTTTTCTGCCTCAAAGAAGGGACGCCTTAGCTCTTGACCATGAGGAGCATTTGCCTGGCCCCTGAGGGCTGTTCTCTACACCGTGGTCTGTGCTGAGTCCTGTTCCCAGGGCTCTTGGGGAAGTTCTAGCTTCTGGTCTTTTTCGTTCCTCAGAGGAAGGTGACACTAGGCTTTGTCCACCCTGACCCCAACGCTCCCCTCCTCAGTCTGCCAGCCCCAGAGCTGTGAGCTCTCCAGCCTACATCTCTTCCAGCCTCATGGCCACCGGCTGCTAGGGTCAGGCAGCAGAAAGGGGTGGTGGATGGGCCAGCAGGTGCAAAGGAAACGTCCAGTGTTGTCTCTGGCAGCTGGCATGGACTGGCTTTCATCTGCTCTCCTGCCCACAGTCCTGCCCCAGCCAGCACCCATCCACACAGGGCTGGGGGCAGACTTCCATATGGAGTGCTGGACAGATGTGCCCCCAAGGCCAGGAGAAATTGCTGTTTCTTGGGATGCCTTCAGTCTTTCCTGTGCACTAGAGGCTCAGGCTTTGGACTCAGTTGTTTAATTCTCCACTTCGGCCTTGACCTAGAGCTTATCATAAGCAACTCCCAGGAACCTTCTCTTGAAATTAGTGAGATGCAGAAGGCAAAGCACAGGCCTGGATCTTCAGAGGTCCAGGCTCCTTGCTTTGCTGGAAATATGTTATGTGACCCTAGACAAGTCACTTTCCCTGCTGGGTGCTGGTCTCCCATCAACAAAGGGTGAGTGTGGGTTTCTGGGGAGGTCTCAAGGCCAGGTGATATCCAAGGTTCTTTCTATCTGGGACTTTTCATCCCTAGAAGCCTCTCACTTGAGATTTCCCTTGGGTTTCAAGTCCCAGTGGGAGGTGAGAGAGCAGAAAAAATGAAAACAAGGGGCGCTTCAGCAATCTCTACCTTCCCTTCTAGCCTGGAACCAGGCTACCAGGAGGTTATGAGCAAACAGGGCTTGTTCTAAGAGACACTGAGAGGTGCATCCATCCTCCAATACCATCTCTGCCACTGTTAATCTGTCAACTGCCGTCACTCCTTTGAGGACACATGGTCTCCAGGAGTCACCCTTGAATATTTAAATGTGGCACCTAGGAAGGGAATTGAATAAACTCATTCTCGTTCATTAACTCCTATTAGATTGAACTTGCTTCTCATGGAGCAGCTCCTTGAAGGAGCACACAGATAGAATCTCTAATTAAAAATTAGAGAAAGAAAAGTCCTGGCCAGTTGGCTCAGTGGTAGAGTGTCGGCCTGGTGTGTGGAAGTCCCAGGTTTGATTCCTGGTCAGGGCACACAGGAGAATCATCCATCTGCTTTTCCACCCTTCCCCCTCTCCTTCCTCTCTATCTCTCTCTTCCCCTCCTGTAGCCAAGGCTTCACTGGACCAAAGTTGGCCTGGGCGCTAAGGATGCTAGAATGGCTCTTATTGCAGCAGAGCAACACGCCAAATGGGCAGAGCATCGCCCCCTGGTCGGCATGCCGGGTGGATCTCGGTCAGGAGCATGAGGGAGTCTGTTTGACTGCCTCTCCACTTCTAACTTTGGAAAAATACAAAAAAAAAAAAAAGAGAGAGAGAAAGAAAGAGTGTGGACAGTCAGTTGGTGATGGCTCCAATGTTAGGGCCCAGAGCGTCCAGGGAGGGTCCTGGCACAAATGTAGCCTGTTGCCCAATTGTACCAGTGTCAGGCTCTGTGGTGTGGCATTGTGCAGGACTGGCCTGAGCCAGGCTATAGGGCTGTGGACAGCAGCCTGGGCAGAAGTGACTAAAGAGCCCTTTCCACCCCATGCCCTCAGCTTGGCCCAGCAGCAGAGCTTGGCACTGCCTTTCGCTCAGGGGGTGAGCTCTGCAGCTTTTTTGGAGCGGAGGACAGAAATACATTACCTCACAGGAGCCCTGCCCAAGAAAACCTTGCTCTGCTGTTTGTGCATGTGGCCTCGGGTACAAAGCCAACCTGACCACATGGGTGGAATCAAAGTGGCTTCCCGTGGAGGCAAGGGTGGCGCCCAGGAGCAGGGCGGATCATTTACACCACGGCTATGTTGACTTTCTCTGTTGTATTCAGCAAAACCTCACCCCAGTAGATACAGCCAGAAAGCCTCCCTTTACAAAATGTGAAAAACCTTATCTTCCAGGAATTTATCCAAAAGATACAATCAGACAATGCTTAAAGTCACGTGGACAAAGATACTGAATATAATTTTTCTACTATTGCAAAAGAATCAATACAACCTCCATGTCCATAAGTAGAGGAGATGTTAGATATAATAAGGCACATAGTAGAACATGGTTGAGAGCTCAGGATGTGCTAGAGACACTGGGTCTATTTCTCACCCTAGCCCCTTACCAGCCTTGGGACTGGGGCCAATTCTACTGCCCCTCTGAACTATAGCTGCTTCATGTATAATGCAGGCAGAGAAGGTCTACAGAGCTGCTGAAATAAAATGAGGTAGATAAAGCACTTAGCACAGTGCCTAGTGCCTAGCTCAGTGTCATCATGAAGGGAGAGCTAGCAATCCTCCTTTCCCCCTTCCTCCCCCTCCTTCATTCTCCTACTCCAATGGGATACCACCCTGGAATTAAAGGTATCTTCACCACCATCGCTGCTACTAACACAAGAAAGATGATCACAAGATGTTTTAGTGGATATAACAGCCCAGTGTGCATATTTGCACAGCATGAGCCCATGGGTGTGTGTATCTGTCCACAGACAAGGCAGGACAGAAACCCACCAGTGGTGCATATCTCTAAGACATGGATGCTAGTGATTTTATTTTCTTTCTTAAGCCTCTCTGTAATGTCTACATTATGGCAATGGACATGAAATATTGTCAAACTTTATAATTAAACCGGACTTGTTACTTTCCTGTTATAATAAAGCTAGGTATGCCTGAGCTCTCCCAAGCCTGGGAATGGCTGGTTCTGTAGGGGGCTGTGAACAGGATGCTCCAGCCGGCTGACTCAGCCCTCTCTGGCCAGCTGGAGCCTTCAGGGCGAGGCAGGTGGCAGGAGGGTTCTGACAGCTCTCCATTTAGAGCTACCTTGGAGAACGCTACATTTACCACCATCCCTCCTTAGCATTCCCTTCTAACATCTTCTCTGAACTGGAGGAAGGGCCCCTGGACTTAAAGAATGCCAGCCAGAGAGAGCGTGGAGTTCAACTCTACTTTCTGTGAGGGAGAAAAATTATTTCACTAGGAAAGAAAGCAAGACAGCCTCTGCCAGCCAGTTGCTACACATGCTTAGTTCATGTGCTGGGTATTTTACAAATCCTCTTAGTGGGGAATTGTTTTATCTCCGCTCTGGCTGGGTCTGCAGCTGCGGTGCTGACAGACACTGGCCTGGCCCCTGCGATCAGGCTGAGCTCTACAAAGCAGCGACCTCTGGGCCACGGGCCCCTGGCAGATGAGCAGCTGCCCCAGGTGCTGTGTTGTGTAAGGCCTGGCTTTGAGGGTCCTGGAGAAGGGGCAGTCCTCCTTGGCATAGAAGACAGGCAGCTGAGATGGGTGGGAGGAGGGGCAGCAAAGGCACCCAGTTAGGTCACTGTGGGCGGCAGCACCCACTGACTGGGGTCTTCCTGCTACAGATAGTTATTCATTTAATTGTCCAGGAACTCACATAGAGACCCCTTGGGTTCTCTATTGTCTCGGCTCATAAGTGACAACAAGTTGGCCCATGGATTCTTATTCCTTCTAGGCCCTCACCTTCCTCCTTTGAGCTACCATTCACTAGTACTTACTATATACACTTAAGAAGTAGATGCTCTTTGCTAAGCAGTGTCCATATGTCATTTAATCCTTCCACCGCCTGGGAAGTTGCCCCACGTTACAGAGGAAGAAACTAAGCCTCAGAGAGTTAATACCACAGATCATCAGTAGCTGAGCCAGGGTTTGAACCTAGATGTGACTGTTTACAAGCTTAGGCTCTAAACACAGAAGGACTCAACCCTGGTCACGTGTCAGAGTCACTCAAGGAGCCTGTTAATTGCACAGTTACCAGTACTGTGCCTCAAGCTTTCTGAATCACTGTAAAATGCTTTGGAGGTGATTCTGAGGTGCGACCTGGTTGAAAAGCACCCGATGCCCCAGAATCCTGGCTTGGTCGTGCTTTCTTTACTGCAGGAGCAGGGAGCTGCGCAGAGCCTGTGAGTCCGTGGTGACCGAGGCTGTGGGAGACATGGGTCGTCTGGTTTTTGCAGCCGTGCCATCTTTTTTCTGTCCTCCCCTCTCTCACGCCCACTCTGGTTAGCCTCCTACAGACCCCAGCAACCCCTGGGCTACTGTGGTACCGGGGATCCTGACTCCCCATTTCTTCCCTCTGCCCCTGCTGGGCCTCATCGCTGTCCCTCAGAGGAGAGTCAGGGGGACGGATCAGGGGCCACCTGGCAGGGACCTATGCCTACTTGGGACGGGCAGGCCTGCTAGGGCCCAGGTCTCCTGAGGACCCCGGGTAACTCTACGGCTAGCCAGTTGAGAGAGGGACACTTGTCAGCTCCTTGGGTCACGGCATGGACTCAGCTGTCTGCCCAGCCTGTGACAGCCGAGTACCCTGGGGAAAGCCGTGCTCTATGTGCTTATCCCTTCCTTATCTCACCTTGGCTCTTTCTGCATTCATCAAGCGAGTGCCAGGCTCTGTCCGGAACTGAGCAGCCAGAAGTGAAGCCACATCCCATGCACAGACTCCATTGGGAACCGCACGCTAGGAATAGCTCCTGTAGTGTGCTGTGTTTCCTGCTGTGGGAGCGCAGAGGGGCCCACAATCAAGGCTGGCAAAGGGAGAGCTGCCTGGACTAGGTGACATGGAGATTGTTAAATATATCGAAGAACACCACCAGGTTGCAGAACATATGGGAATACATAAACATGAGCAAACTGGCGTTCACATATTCACTCAGCAAGCATCTACTGAGGAAGGAGTCATGTTCCAGGAACAGCCACGTCTCTGTTATCTCAGAGCTTAACTGCCTGCATGGGAGATAGACGATAAATAAATGCATACATTTGTTTATACATGTAGTATGTGTGTTGGTAATAAGACACATAGAAAAAACAAACCCAGGAAGGAGAAGAGTGAGTTCCAGGGGAGGGGAAGTGGCAGATGTTGCTGTCAAGGCTTCTCCGATAAGGCGATGTGTAAGCAGCGGTGCAGGAGAGCCAGTGAGACAGAGGGGAGGAGAGAGGAGAAAACAGAGGATGGAGGGGCAGGTTTACTGTTGCATTTGGAGATTACATTGTCCCTCCCCTCCTCTAACACACTGGATACAGCTGAGACCCAGAAATGGAGGGGTCTTTTAAGAATAGAAAAGCTGAAAAGAAGGGATTTCTGTACAAACTAGGGTGAGAGAGAGACTGGGGACTATGACATTGGGTAAAAATTAGTGCGATTTTTTTTTTTCAAATAAAATATTGACGCATTCTCAGGATTTTTATGATTTTAATGAAAAGCCTTCAATAGGTTGAAAAAATTATGTTTAGATATGTGATTAGTTATCTGTCACTGTCTAATCGATTACCCCAAAATTTAGTATTTCAAAACTCTACATATTCATTGTTTCAGTTTCTGAGGGTCAGGAATCCGTTACTTAGCTGCAGTTCTGGCTCAGGGTCTCTCAGGAGGCTGCAGGCAAGATGTCTAGGCTGTGTTTACTTGAAGGCTTGACCGGAGCTGGAGGATCCACTTCTAAGATATTCACTCACATGTCTGGCATGTTAGTGCTGGTGGTGGGAGAAGGCTTCAGTTCCTAGTCAGGTGGACCTCTCCACAGGGCTGCTTGAGGGTCCTGACAACATAGCTGTTGACTCCCCAAAGCAAGTGACTCAAGAGAGAGCAAGGCAGAAAAGCCCTGATGGATTTATGGTCCAGCCTCCAAAGCCACTCAGGTCAGGTCTGCAGCCTCATATTTGTGATACAGGCAGGTGCTGCTCAGTATGGGAGGGAGCCATGTACAGTCATGAATATCAGGAGGCAAGAATCACTGGGTGCATTCTTGAAGACTGCCTACCATGATAGACAACTCATGAAAAATCTGCCCTGGCTGGTTGGCTCAGTGGATGGAGCATCGGCCTGTTGTAAGGATGTCCTAGGTTCGATCCCCAGTCAGGGCACCCAGGAAAAGTGACCATCTGCTTCTCTCCTCCCTCCCTCTTTTATCTCTTTTTTGTTCTTGCACCTAATGGCTCAACTGGTTCAAGAGTCAACCCTAGGTGCTGAGGATAGCTTGGTTGGTCCAAACATTGGCCCCATATGGAGGTTGCTGGGTGGATCCCAGTTAGGGCACATGTGGGAGTCTGGCTCTCTATCTCCTTTTATCTCACTTAAAAAAAAGAAAAGAAAACATCTATTTTTAAAATGGCATGAAATGTGCATTATTCCAGGAAATTTGAGATAGGTGATCTCTTAAGGCTAGGTGAACCCCCAAAGACAAAATAGGAAGCCCAGGCTTTGAGTTCATCTAGACCTGAGATTAACTCAGAATTTCACTGATTGGGCTTGGACACATTACTTAATCTCCCTGAGGCTGAATTTCCTCACCTGTAAAGTGGAGAGTGATAATAGCCACCTTCCTTGTTGCTCTTCAGACTAACAGTAAGTGGGTACCCTCCCCAAAGTGTAAAAGTTTAGAAGTAGAATCCTAGTGATACCAGATATTGGTTATGAGACTTTGAGAAAGTTTCTTGACTTCCATGTGCCTCTCTTTCTGTTTTTGTACGATGACAGTATTAGTCTTTGATTCACAGGGTTGTTATGAGGATTGAATGAGTTAGTTTTTGCAAAGTGCTTAGCATTGTGTCTGGCACATTCTAAGTTCTCTCTTTTATTTTATTTTATTTTATTTTATTCATTTTAGAGAGAAGACAGAGAGAGAGAGAGAGAGAGAGAGAGAGAGAGAGAGAGAAAGGGGGGAGGAGCTGGAAGCATCAACTCCCATATGTGCCTTGACCAGACCAATACAGGGTTTTGAACTGGCGACCTCAGTATTCCCAGGTCGACGCTTTATCCTCTGCGCTACCACAGGTCAGGCTGGCACATTCTAAGTTCTATATAAATATTTGTGAAATAAAACACAGTCTTGGTTTATAGTAAATGTTTAATAATGGGTAGCTCTCCCCTCTTCTTTCAGGCTTTTGCCCTATGACAAAGATTGAAGGTACCAGAGCATACTGGAAAAAATGGTTTTCTTCTGGTGAGTGGGCACCGTTAGACTGTGGGGTGGAGTGGGTGTGTTAGCTACTTCTTGGCGTTTCACAGATTCAGATTACCCTTTCTATTTCTGAATTTTGTCCTTATATTTTCATGGTTAGAGAAACAGCTGCAGCCCCTGCCCCAGGGTCTGCATAGCTCTGAGCATGCAGGAGTCATTAATCATGAGATAGGAGTGAATGAATTTTGCTGACCAAAAGGTGAGCCTGTCACCTGAACCTGTGACCTGAAAGCCACGAGAAAAAAATGCAGATCCCTTTCAGAATATCTCCGTTAGCCCAGCTCTTGCTCCCAACATCAATTGATACAAAGTCTTTCATGAGGCCCTTTGCCCAAGTGCCATGTTGAGTTGGGGATTGCTGTGTTTGGAGCAACAAACAAGAAAAAAGAACTTGAAACAGCCAACCCTGACAGTGGTCACTATATCTATGGCTTGCTTAATCTGAGACAGATACTATTAGAGCTCATTTAGTGCTCACAACCATTCTGAAGTCATTTTACCATCATTGTAACTTCATAGATAAGGAAACCGAGGCTCCAATAAGTTAAATGTCTTGCATAAGAACATGCCCTTGGGAAGCGATGGAGCCAGAATTCAAACCCAGGCAACCTGGCTTCAAAGCCCAGGTTCCAAGCACTCTCCGTGCTGCCCTGATGGCTCCAGTCTCTCCAGGTCACCCCATTCACCGGGTGGCTCCTCTGGGAAAGAGGAGAACAGATCTAGACAGCTCTCTGGTTCTTTCTACACATGACCTGCTGATGACTGTGGCCAAATCACTGTACTTCTCCCTGCCTCGTTTTCCTCATCTACAAAACCAGGACCCCCAAAGTCCTCCCAACTCTCAGTGGGGAGAGTACATGCTTTAAGAAGTAGGCAGACTTAGGTTCAAACCCTGGTTTCTTGGTCAGGTCCCCTAAGGAAGCTCTTTGAGCCTCAACGTCCCTTTCTATAAACAGTGGATGATTAAGCCAACTCTGTAGATGTGCAGTTAAAACTAAATGAGAAAATATATACATTATTTTGACACAAAGAAGGTACTCAATAAATATTTTCTCCCTGTTCCCACTCAACCCCACAAATATTGGAGAACTTGACTTAGTTTTTAAGAAATCAAAAATCCATTCATTTATTTCACACACATTGACTCTTACCTATTCATCTCCATATTGTTCTGCTTCATTCATTCATCTACCCATCTGTCTGTCCGTCCATCCTCCTATTCATCTGTCCACTCACCCACACATCCTTTCACTCAAATATTAATTGGGGTCCCACTGTCTTCTGTGTTCCAAAGGTGGAAAGGTCCTTGCTCTCAAGTGCTCATATACTGGACCCGACATACGCTGCTGAGTGCCACAGCAGTCAGATGGGCAAAGCTTCACTCAGCCAGTTTCAATTCACTAGGTTGACAGCTCTGTTATTAAAGTAGCTTTTCCCCAAGGTTGTTCCTCACTTAGTAGCAAGGTACTATGGTTAGACCATTAGTTTAACCTCTCATCATGTTCAAATCTGTTTTGTGAAATAAAATCCAAAGTCAATGTCCATCTATAGCTCGTTCATTATATGTGAGCTGTACAGCCCAGCCAAGCTGCTCAGACTGCCTCTAGGTTGTTATATTTCTTACCAGGCAGAGCCAACATCCTAGGCAGGCCCAGCTGCCTGTGCCACCTGGGTTGGGTGAATTTCTCTAGGAGTGCTAACCTCATCTAATTGGCCTAAATAGTGAGCTATTAATGACATGGAACCTCTTTGAAGGCAATATAAATAAAGGCCAGGAACCTAAGATTGAAGCAAACCAGAGCCTAGAATAATGATGATAAATTGTTTCTCCTAAAGGGTTTTTGTTGTCACTTTTTTTTTTAAAGGAGCTGGTTAACCATGATAAGCCTACACCAGGTTAGAGTGGGAAAGGGTAGAGATTCTGGTGATGTCTGTTAGATGCTGGGAGGGAGAAGTGTCATGAGTCATTTCTAAGGAGATGTGAATAGTGCCGGCACTTACATATCTATTGAATCAGTGGAAGAATGCTCTCCAGAGTGGAGTAAAGCCAATTTGGGTTTTTGGAATGAGATGTAGCTTAGTCTTTTGAACTTGGGCATGTAGACTGTTTAACCTTGCTCAGCCTTGGTTTCCCTGTCTGTTAAACAGGGATTAACATAGTACCCACCTTTCAGGGCTATTGTGTGGAGTAAATGAGAGAACTAATGTGCACAGCTGTCTCCCCAGTGACTGGCCTGGGTCTGGCACTTTGTAAGAGCACACCGAATGCCATTCTTTTGTTCCATAAGCACTCATTTTAGACATTCTCTTAGAATGCAAGTCCCTGGCATAAGAGGTGTTTATCTCTGTATCTTCTAGATGAATTTATGGCTTACAATAGGTGCTTAATAAATCTTAAAGAAGAATGTCCTAGTTTTCTTTGCTCTTCTTCTCTGTGGAAAAATAACTACATCAATGCTCCCAATTTCTTTCTCTCTCATTGTCACTCTTGCTTTAATTCTCTTTCATATTATTCATATTATCTTTCTTGCTCCACCCCTCACATGTGAGTATCCATGCCCCTTGTCTTGTATCTATGCATTTCCTTTCACTAAAGAACCATTTATTTGGTTCTAAGACTGGTCATGTGACATGTCTTGGCCAATAAAAAAATTGCTCCAATTTTATTGCCAAGAGAAGGTGCACAGGCTAGTGTGGGGGAGAGTGAGAGTCATATAAAGAGGGACTGAGCCACCCAACAGCCATCTGACCACTAGTCGTGAGAGTGCACTGAGCCACAGCCCACATGACCCAGAGAAGCCCAGCCTAAATCACAGTTCCACAGGCTTGTGAAATAAATGCTTATTATTTCCAGCATTAGACTTTTGGGGTATTTGTTACATAGCATTATTGTGGTTATAAATAGCTGATGTACTCCTCCAGATTAATATCAGGGATGGATCTTAAAAAGTGGCCAGGAGAAATGATGAAGCACTTCTTGTCATTTAAAAAAAAAATGTATCACCTTTGGGAAATGTTTGGTCAGGAGGAAGCTGGCATTAATTGCTTAAATGATTTTAAGCATTATGGATTGGAAAGTCACAGCTGTCCCTGCTGGGCTGACTGTCTTGCAGAGTATAATCAGCTGGAATAATAATATTAATGATTCTAAAATCTTAGGTCCATTGTGACCTTTAAGATCAACAAAACTTTCAGATATTTTATGTGAATTACTGAGTCCCTCCAGACACTATTTCTGATGGGTGAGGTGACTCAGGCTGCATCACACAGCTAATGAGCAGTAGAGAGAACTCTTAATACAAGGTGGACTCATTTTTCATGACAGCCAGAGCAAATTACCACAAACTTAGAGTCTTAAAACAACCCAAATTATTTATTTTAAGTCCTGTAGGTTTGAAGTCTAATAAGGTTTCAAAATCAAGGTGACAGGAGGGTTGTGGTTTTTTTTTTCCTGAAGAATCTAAGGGCAAATCAATTTCCTTGGCTTTTTCAGCTTCTAGAGCAGGGGTCCCCAATCTTTTTACACAGGGGGCCAGTTCACTGTCCCTCAGACCATTGGAAGGCCGGACTATAAAAAAAACTATGAACAAATCCCTATGCACACTGCACATATCTTATTTTAAAGTAAAAAATTAAAAACAAAACAGGAACATATACAATATTTAAAATAAAGAACAAGTAAATTTAAATCAACAAACTGACCAGTATTTCAATGGAAACTATGGGTGCGGATGCATCCTGTGCTCCTCTCACTGACCACCAATGAAAGAGGTGCCCCTTCCAGAAGTGCAGTGGGGGCGGATAAATGGCCTCAGGGGGCAGCATGCGGCCTGCGTGGGCCATAGTTTGGGGACCCCTGTTCTAGAGGCTGCCCACATTCTTTGGTTCATGGCCCCTTCCTCTGTCTTCAAAGCCAGTAGTGTTGCACCTCTCTGACCATTCATTTTTGGTCATAGCTCCCTCTGACGGTAGTCCGCAAAGCTCCTCCATTATTAAGGATCCACATGACTAGATTGGACTCATCTGGATAACCCATAATTCTCTCCCATAAAACAAAGTTTTTCACCTTAATCACGGTGGCAAAGTCCTTTCTGCATGTAAAGTAACATACTCACAGGTCCTAGCAGCTAGGATGTGGACATCTTTGCAGGACCACTATGTTGCCTACCACACAAAGGCTCCATTGCATTTACAGTAACTCAGTAACTCATCTCACCAGGATTTGGCAGGCTTTTGACTCCCCTCCCTTTCTTGTTCTTGTTCTTGTTCTTTTGTTCTTCTTCTTCCTTCTTTCTTTTCCTTCTTCTTTTTGGACAATGTTGCAGTAGCTCTATATCCACAACTCCACAGGTTGTAAAAATCTCAGCGTTTGGCCAAGCAGAGAGAAATGCTAAGTGCACTTTCCAAAACAGATCGTGAGGCAGAGTTACATTTGAGTACTTGGAGTCCAAAATATTTCATATTTCTATAAAATCACTTAGTGTTAGCTACAGACATGTTTCTGATTAAAATGGTCCAAAGGGTGTGTTTCCTCAGCATATATTGCTTACTCATCTCTCTTGGTTTAAAGAGACCAGATTCTGTAGGAGAAATGGATTTATTTTATGGCAGGATAACAGCAGCAGAAATTACTTCATGCAAATGAAGCTCTGGCAGTGTGACTTCATGAATAAGAAATGAATCGGCGCCTCCTCTCCCCACAGGCGATGTTGCGCACTGGGAAATTAATTGTGGCATTCGTTGGGTGGCCCCGGCTCCTCTGTCAGGGTTTCAGGCATACACAAAGATGCTTCCCTTTGCCCAGTTGCATATAAAGCATTCATGTTCTTTATCATTTGCGCCACGTTATAAGTGAACAATTGGTGGGTCTCAAGTTTCCTGGAAGCTTCTGAAAACCTTTGCAGGACTTAAAACTGCGATGGAAGCCAATAAATAGGGCACTGAGCTGCATGCCATGGCCACAGGTTCAGATTATCTCTGAGTTGACCTAAGATGCCCTGGCTTTTTAAAATTTTTATTTCAGGGTTAGTGTTAGTGCCTTGGTTCTTTTAAATGACAATATGCTTTGGTGGTTGAGCACATGGTCTCAGGAGCTGGAAGGCTTTTGACGGTTCAAGCCCCTAATCTGCTCTTCTCTAGCTGTATGATCTTTGGCAAGTCACTTACTCATTCTGTGCCTCAGTCTTCCCATCAGCAGATGAACAATTATAAGAGTACTCTGCACAAAGGATTCTGTGAGGCTCAGATAAGTCAATGGGCATAAAGCACTCAGGAGAGAGCCAGAGAGCACTACTGACACGAGGCTGTAAAAGGGCCAGAGGATGTTATGTTGGGTAAAATGAAGGTGAATGGTGAGGGCTCTTTGCTGCTCATCGTTTTAGGTGTTTGTAGTGTCACTGCACAAGAGCTCTAGGCTTGCTGCACGGGCCTTGTCAGCAAGGAGGGGCTGTTGGGAAGTAGTCCATGAAGAGGGAATGGATGTGCCCACCTCCCTCTCAAATCCTATTTCCCATTGGTCAGTGTGTCCAGTGCGGAGCTAACTCTTCTCTACTTCAAGATTGTATCCTCCAGGCCTGCCAGCAGC
The DNA here is from genome assembly GCA_037038555.1 of Rhynchonycteris naso. NCBI lineage: Eukaryota > Metazoa > Chordata > Mammalia > Chiroptera > Emballonuridae > Rhynchonycteris > Rhynchonycteris naso. The sequence continues at coordinate 336,068,724 of CM072995.1, forward strand.
TGCCCAGGATGTCAGTTACCACACCAGGCTGTATGGTATCTTACCCAAGTTTAGGAGAGGTAAGAGGAGCCATAGATTCTGGGCATGTGGCTGGGATGAGTCTGTACTCTTAGGACTTGTGAGTGGTCTGTCACAAATGGCAGGGCCCTCTGGGCCCAGTGCAGGCACAGCAGCAGCCTTTCAGAAGGGACTTTTGGAAGGGTCATAAGATTTGTGTCCCAAGTACTGTGTGACCTAGGGAAAGTCAATGAACCTCTCTGAGCCTCAGTGTCCTCAACTGTGAAACAAGGCTGATAGTACCTACCTGCCTTCCAGATAAGAAATAATAACTTGGGTTCTGATTGAATGTGATGCCTGACATCTATGAGGTGCTGCATGCAGAGTAACTATTATTTGTAGGGTTATGAGTGACTCAGTTCTGGTAACATTGTCATGGCTACATTCCCTGGGGAAAGGCCACTGAAATTTTTTATTATTTATTTTAGAGAGAAAGAAATCAATTTGTTGTTCCACTTATTTATGCATTCATTGGTTGATTCTTTTCTTTTAAAATTTTTTATTGGTTTTAGACAGAAAGACAAGAATATTGATCTGTTCCTATATTTGCCCTAACTAGGGACTGAACCTGTAACTTTGGTGTATCAGGATGACACTCTAATCAATAGAGCTATCCAGCTAGGGCAAGACCATTAACTTTTTTTAAAAAAAAACTATTTATAAATTAAATTGCATGGGGTGACACTGATCCATAAGAACACATAGGTTTCAGGTAAACTTCTCTATAGCATTTGAACTATTATTGCGTTGTGTGCCCATCATCCAAAGTCAAATCATTTTCTGTCACCGTCACTGTTTATTTGTCCCTCATTACTCCCCTCTTCCCTGCCTCCTTCTGCCTGGTAACCACTTCACTTTTATCTATGTCTATACATCTCAATTTTATTTCCCACCTATGTCCGAAATCATATAGTTCTTAGCTTTTTTTGATTTACTTATTTCACTTAGTATAATACTCTCCAGGTCCATGACTTGATTAAAACAAAAACCTCCTAAGCTATAGTGTCAGGTAGATTGGCAGATCTGAGAAGGTGAAAAGAGGGAGAAAATGCCACCCAAGAAGGAAATGCATGAAGTGGCTGTCCACTGTCCCCCCCACACTCAGGACCTGCTACATCACTGGTGGGGCTTCCTGCACAATGGAATTTCAAGATGGCATCCGCAGGGTACTAAACCAAGTGTGGGCCCCTTCAGAGCGTGGGTCCTCTACTACTGTATGGATCTTACACCCACACCACCAGCCCTGTCCCCACTCTTTCACACTGTCAGAGTGAGGCATGTGCTGATATGTGGCAGAGATTGGCAGGCAATGTTTCCTTTTCTGTAGCAACCTCTCTCTCTGCCTGTGCTGGACTTGGTGTGTCCTGGGAGACAACCGAGGAGGGGAAGGGGTTTTGAGGCTGATTGAAGATACCTCTACTTGAGCCCGGATGGTGTCATCAGCAGGTTAAGGTATAACATAGCAATAAATGGCAAATATAGAATGTATATGTATATTTAAATTTTTCTCTGTTGACAAGATGCTGTGTACTTATGAGAGTGTTGCCATGGTGATTGGCAGGGCCAGCTGTTGTTTCTATTTCCCCCAAAGAATTGTGTGGTAATGATGGTCCCCTGGAGAGTTCTCCTGGGACATGGGATGGTACTAAAAATCTGCAAATCAGTGAACAGGTAGTGTATAGGATCTCATTCTCATTAGTGCTAATTAAGCAGATTTTACAGCGCTTTGATGAGAAGTGGCTAATTTGGGGTAGAAATGTAGAGAGTGAACTGCTTTTGGAGACTGGCTTTGAATCCTCTGTCACTTAATAGCTGTGTCATTTAATTCCTCTGAGCCTCAGTTTCTTCATTTAGAAATTGGGGATCATTATAAGAAACTCGTGGGAACATTCAAAATAAAGTATATGAAATACTTAGCTCAGTTTTTGAAACATTGGTGGCATGTACTACATGATTGCTATGGTGATGATATTAATGAAATAATAATAATAACAGCAACAATAATAATAAAGCTTCTGTTTATTGAAGTTTGTATGCATTATCTCATTTAATCTTTGTAACAACCCTATCAAGTGAATAAACTGTTATCCTCATTTTATAGATGAGGACACAGAGGAGTTAAAAGACTTGGCTGAAGTCACACAGCTAGTAAATGACTATGTCAGGATTCAAACCTGGGCAGTCTAACCCCAGAGTCCAAGTTCTTAACCGTTATTTACAATGCCCTGGGATGAAGATTAATGATGACATGAAGCCTCAATAATTCTGAGAGATATATAGTCTTCCAGATTTCAAGTTTGTTCTGAAAGATTGGCCCTGGATGAAGAGTGTATTTGCTTCTGTACCAAAGGCAGTGTTGGAGTGAGAGGGGGCAAGAGGATGTTTTAATAATCATCTGCTGGTGAGGGCTGCTCTGTGGACCAGCCTTGCTCAGCCCAAGGGGTCAAAGGTCTCTTCCTACGACTATGCCATTGATTCATGTAGAGTTGCAGCAGCTCCTTTCCTGGACTGATGCATGGGTCCGAGTCAGGGTCAGCTTCAAAGCACTAACTCATTGATTCACCTTCCAGAGGTCCTTTCTTCCCAGGGCTTTGGGGCTACTGACCTTTGCCCTCCCCCAAACTAAACAAAAACAAACAAGCTTACAGGTACAAAAGCAACCTCTTGTATTTCTCTCTGCTCTATCTGGCTCCTCAAATATGACAGGTAGCTCCTCTCCCCAGGGCCTTTGCACACGTTGCTCTCTGTTCTGGGCTGCTTTCCCCGCCCTCACTCCCAGCCTCTTATTATTTGTCAAATTCCTACTCATCCTTTATATGTAAGCATAAATGCTCCTCAGATCTGCAAGGAAATCTTCAGGGCAGACTGTCCCTCAACCCCTGCTAAGTCCCCCTCTAATACCTTCCTGTAGCCGCCTGTCTAACTTTTGTATCAGTTATCAAAATTTTAATTAACTAATTAAGAGTATATGATTTGTGTGAGAGCTTTCTCTCTCAATGCCTGCTCTATCCACTACTGTATTCCCAAGTGCTTATAACAATGACTGGCTCTGAATTTGTTGAATAAATGGATAAATAAATAAAACCTCCAAATTCCCACCTTCTGTGCTGGCAAAAAAAAAAAAAAAAGCTTGTGCCCGGCAAGGTGAGAACTTCATGGCTTTACTGGATCCCTTAATATTTGGTAAGATGCCTGCGGTCCTGCGAAGAGTTCAGGAGAAAGGAAACAAATCAAAACCATCCCACAGCAGGGCAGTGTGGGAAGGAAGGGAAGAAGGGGAAATGACTAAACAGTGACTGCATTTCTAGGCCTATACTTCTCGTTTAGTCCTCAAAGGCCCTGCAATGGAAGGGACATTATTTGCATGTGATAAATGAGGAAAAAAGAAAGGAAAAGGGCAGAACATCAATTTAAGGCAACTTAGTTCTTGCTTTAGACTCTGTGCTCTCTTCTATAATGTGAGGGTGGATAGGTTGCTGGGACCCTTTAAGATCTGGGTGAGGTGTAGTCCCCTGTTGTTCATCCCTGTGTGTGCATGTGTGTGCAAGAGTATAGACTCATTGAGACTGTCATTAGCACGAGTGCCAGGGCTTCCAGTTCTCAGAGGAGCAAGCACCCAGCCTTGGCTGATTACTTCCCAGATTCTGTACAGGAGGGTCTGCATCCTGTGCATCCTGGGAAGGCTGGGGTGTCTTCTTCAGTTTTTACACCATGCCATAGGAAGGATTATAAAGGGATTAAATGCAAATGCATTTACGAGTTGGCTGAATCCGGTTTATATTCCCAGCACTGCCAGCTGGGATATTTATTCAGTCCAGGATCACAAGATGCTTTTCCCAGCTTTCTCCTGCTGAGCCGCGATAAATGATAATGTAATCAGCAGGAAATAAATGGGAAGATAATCAGTCGTTCCCCCTTCTCTTTGCTGGTTCCTTTGATTTCATCAGTTTACCCTCTTAAGCCACAGATTCATGGCCCCTAAAACTCTAAGGGAGAAATAAAATTTTATTCTGGGACCGGGCGGTTGAGCCCCTGGAATTGCTTTACTCTATCCAAAACATCCAGCCGGAAGTAAATGTTGTGAGCTGGACCTTGCAGCCAGGGACCCACCCCCAAAAAAGAGGTTGCAGGGGCACCCGTTCTTGTTCCTGGGGATGTCTTCCTCTGGAGATTAGCATTTTCCAGGAGGAATTATCTAGTGATTTTAGTTCTTTGACGCTTGCAGGTGCAAACAGACTGTTAAATAGAATTGGAAAACCAGAGGCTGTTTTACAAGTTGGAAAACCACCAGGAGGACCTTGTAAGTGGAAAACAAGAACCAAGAGAGGGTATGCAGGGTAGAAAGCGAGAGGAAGGTACCCCGTAGCTGCTATAGACCTGGGAGGGAACTTTTTAGGAAGGACTAGAAATCAATCCTCCCATAGCTCCAAGTGCCAGGCCCTGTTCTAAGCACATGTTGTATAAGGACTCATGGACCTTCACAGTTACATGAGTTTGGTACTATTTTTGTGTCTATTTAAAACACGAGGAAACTCAGGCAGAGAGAGGTGGCAGAGTTTGGCCTTAAACTGAAGTAGGAGTTCGTACTCTGTACTTAGGTGCTTTACCCTCTCCCTGATAACAGCAAAAACCATGACAATCATGCTAATACTAGCTATCCATGGTGGCTACAACTTGCCAGGCTCATCGTAGGCTTCATTGACTGAAGTATCCCTATTCATTAGATTTTTTTCTTCATGGTCATTTTTCTGTAGAGCAAGTAAAACTTCTTGATGATGCTGTACTATTTCTTCTCTTTCTAATTCTTGTTCTCCTCTGAAATACACAAATCCCCCAGAGCTACCAGAACAACTGGTAAGGCTAGAACAAATGGTTAAGCTGAGGGCGACCTAGCTAGGAGGAGGTCCATGCATTGCCTCTTCACACAGATGGATACAGGTTTTATTGGGGGGAGGATGTATAAACTGATTATGGTGATAGTTGCACATCTCTGTGAGTATACTAAAAACCATTGAGTTGTATACTTTTAATAGGTGAATTGTGTGAGCAGGATGCATCAACAAACTGCTCTTACTAAAATAAAACACGGTGAGTAAGGCATTTGGCAGCGTGGAGGAGGGAGGACAGGTGTGTGGAGACACACCAGGCTGGGAGTGGGAGCTTTTTCATTCAGTCTTTCTGTGCATGAAGCCTCCAGAAGCAGCCACTGTGAACTTCTCACCGAACAACAGTTTATGTCTCTCTGCTGGTCGCCATCACCCTGCTAGCCTGGCTCGCAAAGTGATGCTGGAGAGAAGGACCAACATGAGGAAACTGTTGCCCTCGCCACCCAGGTCTCAGTGCCTGGTGACAATTCTCTTGGGCCCGTGCCGCTGCTGGGCACTGGAGCACTCTGCAGCCTCTCCCCAGCTTCCAGTCCTGCCATCTGGCGTGGATGCTGGCCTTTCCCTTCTAGTCCAGGACAATTTACAAATCAGCTCTCACTGAAAAACAAAGTCCTGTCCAACAACAGCGTTTGCCAGATAGAAACGGGCGTAGCCAGTAACAACACACTGGTCTGATGGCCAGCATTCTGCACACCGCCCTCTGGGGTCCCCGCCTGATGCTTTCTGTTCCCCAACCCAGTCTTTGACATCGCTCTATCTGGACAGGTTCCAAAAAAAAAATAGGTAAACATTGTTTCCCTTTCCATCAAGAAACCACCCTGTTCCCTAGGGATCTCTGTTCTGTAGGTTCTGTTGGGATCCTTAGCTGCAGCTGCCTTTCCCAAGGGGTGGGAAGGAGGAGGGCTGTTTGGTCAACACTGAGAGCTGGGGCTACAGGGAGAGGGTGGCTGGCAGTTTGTCTCAGAAGGAAACAGCCTCTTTCACTTTCTCGGGCAGCCTCTCAGCACTGAGTCTGGGCCTCAGTTAGAGATGGAGGCGAGAGAGAGAGGTGTGAGGGCAGGAAGCTGTGGGGAAGTGATATGGAGGCGCCCGTGGCCAAGAGGCCCAAGTGTCTGGGAGCCAGGGAGAGAGGTGTGTGGAGGGAGGGGAAAGAGGGGAAGAGAGAATCCCATCCCCTGATGGTGGGCTAAGATCACAATGTAGCTGCCATGCATTCGCGTTGCATTTTAGATTCCTAGAGTGGCAGCTCAATGCACTAGAATGGAGCAACGTGGCTAACTGGACATTCTAGATCACTCCAAGTTAGGTAGAAACCATTTTTCTGTTCCAAGTTTTGCAGGAACAAGTTCAGAAATCCCTGGGTCTCCTTCTCCAGCCCTGGAGATGGTTTCCCAGCAACATGCCTGGGCACCGATGCCCCACACATCGTGTCACTGGCGTGCCACCAAATACTGATCCGGTCCACATGTGAAGCTCGTTTTTGCAATAACAGAACATGGGTGCTCTTTTCACCGGTTTGAGCGATGCTACAAAGAGGGGACACAATTTCTGTGGATAAAAACTAAAAAATTACTTCTTCCAATTGACCCGGAAGAGGTGAGAACTTTGCTTCAAAAATAGAGCAGAGCACAGAGAGGGAAATAAATAACTCACACCGCGACCCAGGATGGAGCAGGCCTGGTGTGAGGGGCAGCCTGCACCGCGTGATTTCCGCAGGTGCTTTTATAGCCCCTGAGTGACAGGTGCGACAACCAGCCACCCTACAGAAAGGGGGAGACTTGGTGTTGCTGCAGCAGCACCCACGTGATCATCGCTGACTCATTTCACATCTTTTTATCCCTTCAAGTGTGTCATGTTTTTGTATTTTAAGGGGTGTTATTCTCAACCCCCAAAAGGGTGAGAGCCACTGGTGTCAAAGAGTAAGTGGAATGTGCAATGACCCGAATTATTGCAATGGTTGTTTGCATGGAGAGCTGCAGTGGGGGCCCATGTCCTCTAGGGAAGGCTGACTGGTTGTCCAGTAAAGCCCAAAGCGATGGCACCTGGTACGGCTGTCGTGCTCCTGTCACAGAGCTGCAGCAACAGAACTCCTTCACGGAGGGAATGTGTGAGTCACAGGCTACTGGCAGGTAATGGCTAGACACACTGTATATGTCCACTCTCTGATGCTCCAATCATTTTGTTTCTTTCATAGCCAACCTTTTTGAGTTAAATTGCACACACACACACCCAGAAAAGAAAGGTATGTTGAAGCCATCATTCCCAGTGTCTCAGACTGTAATCTTATTTGGAAATAGGACCATTGCAGATGGAATCAATTAAGAGGAGTTCATATTGGAGTAGAATGGGCCCTTAATCTAACATGACTTGTGTCCTTAGGAAACGATGAGAGGGAGAAAGACAGGTGGTGGGATACACAATGTGGTGATGGAAGCAGAGAGTGGAGTGAGGTGGCTGCAAGCCTAGGGAAGCTGAGGACCGATGGCCACCATCCAAAGCTGGGAAGAACAGGTTCTACCTGGAGTCTCAGAGAGAGCACAGCTCTGCTGGCACCTCGATTTCAGATTTCTAGCTTCCAGAACTGGAAGACAATAAATGTCTATTGTTTTCAGCCACCCAGTTTGTGGTACTTTGTTACCACAGCCCTAGAGCACTCATACACCAACCTTTACCCTGCCCATCATTTCGGCCTGGCCTGTATTTGTTCTTTAAATATGCCAGTGTTTAAAGAATTAAAGGTTAGCATCTAGACCTAGAGGCCTAAGGGCCATTCTGTCTACTCAGGATGCTCCTGGCTCCCTCCCTCTGCTCTGGCTCATATTGTGTTTCTCTGTAGGGTGCCTGTAGCAGGAAGACCTCACTGTGCCATTTTCAAGCTCAGGCATGTGACTGTTGTCCTCAGAACTGGAACAACAACTTCGTTCACCCAGGATCTGATTGACATTCTCTCATCAGATCCTCGCAACAGTGCTTTAACACTGCTCTTCTTCTGACTGTACTTCTACAGACATTTTAGGTAAAACTTTTTGTCAATTTCCCAGCCTCATTCTCCCTATCAGACCATAGGGACCCCTCTGGTATGGCTTCTGTCCACACAGCCCAGAAGCTGCTGTGGGACCATTGTTCACTTTCTGCTCATTTCAGAGGCTTGCTCACTAGCCTTTTTATGTCTGATATTTGACGTGAAGGTGTGTTTGACATTTAGCCCTAGGAGCTGCTCCCTAAATCAGTTATGCATTTACGGCCTGGGAGGGATCAGAGAAGAGAGGATTCTGGGTAGGAGGTCAGGCTGCCCTGGCAAATGCCCACCTTCCAGGCTGGTTAGTCATCCCCAGTGCCGCTCCAGGCTCTCTGAAAGGCTGCCCGCAGCAGTTCTTCCTTTTATGAGGTGAAGCTCTGGACTCACGAGTTTGACCAGAGGAGGTGGCTATGGCCTGGGCAGGCCCAGGCTGCACTAAGATGAGACAAGCTCTGGACTCACGAGTTTGACCAGAGGAGGTGGCTATGGCCCGGGCACGCCCAGGCTGCACTAAGATGAGACAAGTCCCAGAGGAGAAGTGTTGGGGGAACCTCTGAGCTGTTTAATTCTGGTCTTTTAACTTCAGTTTTAAAATGGGGCAAACTGACTAGGGAATTTGGAAACCTAGTTCTGCATTCTCCAAGATTATTCTATAAAATTTATATTGCTGGACACTAAATATGTCCAGTTTCCTCTTGATACAAATAACACTGTGTTAGGAGGTTATTGCAATAATTCCAGTAGTGAGGCTGGAGGCTGGGGCCAGGTGGGAGCAAGAGAGAGGGGAGAACGGGGGGGGGGGTTGCGGGGGGAGGACTGGTGTTTTGACGGCGGAGCAGCAGGATTTGCTGATTGATTGGATGAGGCATGTGAGGAAAGGAGAGTAATCCACAATGACTCCAAGGGTTTCAGCCTGAGTAACTACAGGGATTGGTTTGTCATTGACTGAGATGTGGAAGGCTGCACTTGGAGCAAAGGAATAGTAGGAGTTTGGGTTTAAAGCATGAAGTGGAAGGTTTCTTTTAGACACCCAAGTGGAGGTATCATATAGGCAGTTGGATAGACGAGTATGTGTAAGGCCAGTAGTCGCGGCCATCCCAGCCATCCACATGCAGGTGCAGGTTCCCATTCTATTCAGACAGATGGTAAAGAAACAATGGAACCAAAAACTGGTGGGCCATTCCTTTATACTGGCCTCGCAACTGGCCGGCGAGTAAAACACACACGGGGCACCAAAACCCACTCACACATTCTTCGGTGCCATAGCCAGGAGAATCTTCTCTGGTTTTTCCTAGAATCAAAGGCCCCCAGCAGTCTCAGTCACCTCTGGTTCCCCATCTGCACACCTTCTCCCTCCTCCTCTCTGCACAAACTGGCTTCTCCTTCAGCACCCTGCCATCTTGGCTGCTTCTTCCTTCTTCCTCACAAACATTTCTTGACACAAAAACCCCTCTTCCAGCACACATTAGCATAACAAAGTCCCTTCCCAAGCAAGAAGGTAATTAGCAGTTTCACAGATCACATACCTGGGCAGTGGCCATTTTTAACAATAAAAGTGAGAAAACTCGGAAAATACAGATTTTACAAACTCATTTGGCCAACAGTATGGAATTTGGGCAAGATGTTCTGGCTGGAGATATAAGTAGGATGTTATCAGTGTGTGCATGGACTTAAAGATTTGAGATCATAGGCGATAGCTAAGGGACCTCAGATCCCCAAGGGAGCTGAAGAACTCAGACTAGCTGCCAACACCTTAGTGGAGACCTTTTGTCTTTTTGCTGTAGGGAAAAAGTGACGTGTACCCCTCTTTTTCCTAAGCCAGTGAATGGTGTGGAGGCCCACAACACCAAACAGATATTTCTATGGTCACTAACAACTCGCCCCCAAAGTTCAGAATGGCTACTGTTGCTAATAATCCCTTGGGCAGAAAGCCACACAAGCCTTCCTTAGCTGTGGATAGAAGAGGCCACTCTGGGAGCTCCTTCCAGGCAGTTTCTTTTCAGCCTATAGGCTAAAGCTAATCAGCATATTTGGGTTCATTTTTCCCCAGCACAACTCATCCCTGTGTTGAAAGCAAAACAAGTTAGGTCTACTTTCACTTGGGGATAAAAAAAAAAAGCTGGATGGCTTCCTACTGGCCTGATGTTTTCACCCATGTAAAGTCCTGAGGTTCAGAGAGAATGGGCACTAGCCCAACATTACCACCTGCAACTGCTCCAAGTATACCTGTTAACCATGGTGTTTAATGGATAAACACTGGGAATTTCAGTAGACAAAGAAGAAAGATACGATGATTGGCAAAATTATCAGCTTAGGTGAAATTTCAAGTGAGTATTTGCAGAAGAGAATGAATTTGGATTGTTGAGACCATGACGGGAGGAATCATTGCTAACTCGTTTCCTCTGGCCCCCACAGTCCACTCTTTCTGTGGCCGATGGCTATTCTATGGTCAGCTCAGAGTTGTATCTTCCAGAAACTCACAGCCACCCTGGCCTGGCCTGGAGGGGCTCCACGTGTGAGTGTGCCCTGGTCTGGGGGCTCCTCTGTGGGACTTCTTCCCTCATTCATGACTTTCTGGTTCTGATTCTGGCCACTCACATGTCCTTGGATAAATCACCCAACCTTTTCAAGTTTCAGTGTCTGCATCTTTTAAATAGGGGTAATGGTACCTCCTTGCAGAAATATTGAGAGAATGAAGTAAAACAGTGCTCACAAACTACCCGTCAGTGCCCGGCACTTAGTTCAGTATCATGCACTCCAAACTCACATCTGTCTTATCTACCAGTGAGTGGCTGAGTTATGTTTAGCCCTGTATGGAGGAGGGTGCCAAAGGCCAGGAGATCATTCCAGAATTCTAGATCAAGCCCACAGAGGGAGGTGAGGCTCCTGACCAGGCTTATTGAGATGTACCAGGAACCAGTGACACACTACATAGTTGGAGTAAGTGGCTAAAGGAGTGGTTCTCGACTAGGGTTCTGTGTGGCCACCACCCTTGGGTACCCAGTGCCTGTCACATGTGAGAAAACCAATTAGGATCACTGTGTAGAAGTAATTTTGTTACAACTGGGCAGTAGAGCCAGGATTTGAATCCTGACCACTAGAAACCCCACCAATGACTGCCACACCCTGCTGCCTTCCACTGCCTAAGAGAGAGCAGGCACTTTATAAGCACGGAGTGAATGAGTGGAGGAATGCGAGAGGACCGCCTTCCAGTTCTGGCATTCAGGAAGGCTTTCCCTGGCTGCACCTGCCTTAGCTGTGATCCGCCCAACATGTCGGGTACATCATGTTATCTCTCCCATCTCATTTGCTCAGACCTGCCAGGGCATGGGAGTTCGCTGAGGATCAGACCTGGAGAAGAAAGTTCTTTGGCAAATAGCTCTTTGGAGGAAAGACGGCAAACTTTATGAATATCAGTGGAGAAATGGCTCCACAAACGCCGGCCGGGGCTCTCTGGGAGACGCCTCACCCTCCCTAGGGATGCTGAGGCTGGAATCAGGATGCGCTTTTTATTATTCAGCTGCAGCAGGAACCTGCTAATTAGGGTTGTGTTTATTCAATGCTACATGAAGCAGATCTGATGAATGAGCAGGATGGAAGCATTTTGAGGGAATAGCCCTTTCTTTCTGGCTAAGACTTTCTTCATCTCTTCTCTTTGGTTCCAGAGCCCTGAGGTCCTTTCCTGGTTGGACCAAAGGAGGTGAAGGTTTCTGGCAAGGTGCCCGAAGCTGGGCTCTCCTCCACATTCAGGCAGGCCCTGGCCTCAGGGACTGCCAGAAGGACATGGCTGCCTTTCACCCTCTTATGTGTGGTATACCCGTAAACAAACATGGGAGCATTTTGCCAGATGATGGCCCAGAACCTCACCAGCCCATTTTCAGGCTGGTCTATTTACAGATGAATCCAAAAATGCTTCTGAAATCTAGGGGAACATAAAGGGCTTGCCAGTGCGGAAGGGAAGAAGCCATGGGGTGCCTGCCACACGTAGAATCCTCCCTAGGGCCTGTGCTCCCCCTCCATCTGTCCCCACTGCTCAGCCTTTTCCCTATCCTTACACCTCACTGCTCTAGCCACACAGCCTGCTTTCTGTTCCCATGACAGTTTCTTCCTGCCCCAGCATCCTTGCAAATGCTGTTTTCTTCTTTTCTCTCCTCCGTTTCTTCTCCTTTGGGGCCTCTTCCCCCTGCTCCACCCTGTCTTTGGAGACCCTAGGTGCAGGCTTCTTGCAGAGAACATGAGCACCCCAGGCATGTCAGAGACAGTCTGGACTCCAAGGAGGAAGAGCAGGAGAAGCCAGTGGTGCATCCCCAGGTGTCTCTGGGTACCAGGCACTTTGCTGACTTCTGTCCTGATCTGACACTCACAGAGGCAGAGGCATGAGCCTCGGGAGAGCGGAGGCCAGCTGCCACCACCATCTCATTATTCATTGCTAATTGTGGCAAATGGGGATTTTGCAGTTCCCCTGGCCCTCATTGTGAGCTGTGGCAGTGCTGTGATGGGGGGGGGGGGGGAGAGAAGACCAGCCTGGGAATCCCTTCAGGGAGTTTATGTGCCTGCCTGGCTCATTCATTTGGATGCTGCAAGGCCGAGTCTAGGTCCTACAACCATTCGGTGATGAGATCAGGAGGTTTGGTGGGCCCCACAGAATCCAATATGAACCCCATTTCTCCCATGTTCTAGCAAAGTCCTCAGCTTGTAGCATTCACATTGGTGGCAGAGGGACATGTGGTTGCTCACTGACCCTCTGAGAGGAGATTGTGAGGGCAGAGGGTAGAGACAAGATTTCCTTCTGGAGACCGTGGACCGAGAGGCCAGTCCCCAGGTCCTGGGTGGCCATGGGGAGGGGCACTAGCCAGAGCAGCAGGAGGAAGGGCTCTGGAGCCTGACAAGCAGGAGCTGGCTGACCCGATGACAGTTGGTTTAGTCTCAGAGTCTCAGTTTCCTCACCCGTAACGTGGGAGAGTAACACCACCTCTCTGGGTGTGGGAGTGATGAAATTAGTGTACCTAAGTGCTTAGCAATAGAGGACCGCCCCCACTAGCCAGTTGTCAGAGAGGGAGATGGTTCTCATACCCTGCCCAGCATACAGTTCCATTCTTGCTTATCTTGCATGTTAGTGGGCTATTTGAGGAGCCCCCAATCCTATCTGTAGTTTTGCGTTAATAACCATTAATCAGGAGTAATCAAGCTGCCGTCTGTGACCACTTATTGAAGACTAGGGCTTAAATATCATATTTCTGACCTTCACAACCACCCTGCAAGTAGGTCCTCCCAGACCCATTTCCCAGGTGAGGATGCAGGAATGAGAGAGGATGAGCAATCTGCCCAAGGTCCCTCGGGGAGAGGCATGCCCAGGACTGTCTCTCTACCTGGCTGGGGACCAGGGCTCAACTGAATCCTTCCTTTCTCTTGGCCATGATTATTTGGTCCCTTTTCCAAAGAGCTCTAGCCCATTACTATGTCTGGCCCCTGCTCTTAGAGGTAGAATGTGGTGGGGCTTTTGGAGTTCAGACAGATAGGATTCAGCCCAGCCTCCCGTTAGCTATGTGGCTTTACCAGTCACTTACCCTCTCTAGGCCGCTTTCCTGTTTATAAAGTGCTGATAAGGTCTGCTTCACAGAGGTCATGAGGGAGAAGAGCTCATGGGTGCGCTCGTGCCAGGGAGATGCCAGCTCGGGGCCTCATAGCCCCCTTCTGCAGACTAGTAAGAGGGTGGGGGCCCGCTGGCCATGAATACACTGTGTGCTGGCACAAAGGGCTTCCCTCCCTCAGCCTTCTTCACTCCCATTGCTGGAGGAGGGACCCTCCCAACTCTCTTAATAGAGTGCCCGTTTCTATGGTTACAAGAGTGTGACCTCCAGAGGTTTCAGATTTGGTGATAAATAGCTGAGAAAACATTGCCTCACACCTTCAAGAGGCTCACCAGCCCCAGGTTAGGGGCCAGCGGCCAGATTCCCTTCCTTCGCCAGCAGGGGTATCGGAGCCCCTTAGCCCCCAAGGAGCCCACGAGGCCCTTCTAGGTTCCTGAGCTGTGTGTCCAGCCTTCGAACAGTCACTCAGACCCGCTCCCCTTCAGCATGTGGCAAGCATTTGCAGGCCTTGAGAGGGCCTTTCTTCACCATGGTGCAATTTTACTGTGTTGGAGAAAACTCGAAATTTCTGAAGAAGGCAGTTGCAGTGTCAGTCTGTAGGAGAGGAGAAAGTGCTCCAAGCTGTCATTATATGTCTGTGCTCACAGCCTTCCCCTGAAGTTCTCCAGTGTTGACAAGATCAAGACCACGTGCCTAAGCTGGAGCTCAAAGTTCTCCAGGTACTGGCCCCCACCTACCGCTGGGATCCTACTAATAGTTCCTATTAATATTGGGAATAATGATGACCATTGATTATAATAATCATTCAACCATGCTTGAGGACTCACAAGTGAGAGAATGTCCTGAGCCCTTTATGTGCATTATCTCACTAAAGTCTAATGAAAAACACAGGAAGTAGATGTTGGGTCCCATTTCCCAGCGAGGAAACTGAGGTCAAGAGAGGGTAAGTCACTTGTCAGTGGACTGTTAGACTCTGAAGCTCAAGCCTAGGTCACGTTGTGAGACCATTACCCACAATTTTCTCCTGCACACACACTCTGTTCTTTTGACTGGTTCCATAGGTGTCCAGACATTTCCCACCACCCTCGTCATGCTGGTCCCTCTAACAGGAAGGCTTTGGAACACAGCATGGGTAATGAATGGGGCACCGACTCTGAAGTCAGGAATGCCAGGGGTACCTGGATGCACCTCTTACCAGCTGCCAAACTACCTAAACTCCCTGAACCTCAATTTGCTTACCTGAAAAATGAGGGGATGGCATGGCCCCCGTGGTTTGATGAGTCAACATACACAAAGCATCTGGATGGTAACACTGGATCATCTGTCTAAGTTCTGCCTGAAATTTGAGGCCCAGCTCTGCATTAAGCCCTTCCCTGACTAAGTCATCCTGTTGACATTTCTTCCAAACCACTGTGTGCCAGCCTTGTGTCCCTTGCTCATCATAGCCCTTCAGGCAGAGCACAGAGCATGAGTTTTGTCAAGGCTTGCAACGTAATTGTTCTTCATCAGGGCTTCTCACCCCCTACACCCTTCTCTCTCTCCAGCATCCTCACACTCCACCTCTGGTGCCTTCACCTTCATTAACCCATCACTCCTCCGTCACCCCCCCATCATCCCCTCATCACTCCCCCATCACTCCCCCACCGCTCCCCCATTACCCCCTCATCACTCCCCCATCACCCACCCATCATTCCCCCATCACCCACCCATCACTCCCCCATCACCATCACACCCCCATCACCATCACTCCCTCATCACTCCCCCATCACTCCCCCATTACCCATCCATCACTCCCCCATCACCCACCCATCACTCCCCCATCACCATCACACCCCCATCACCATCACTCCCCCATCACTCCCTCATTACCCACCCATCACTCCCCCATCACTAACCTATCTCACACCTATCACTCACCCATCACCATCACACCCCCATTACCATCACTCCCCCATCACTCCCCCATCACTAACCTATCTCACACCCATCATTCCCCCATCACCCACCCATCACTCCCCCATCACTCCCCCATCACCATCACACCCCCATCACCATCACTCCCTCATCATTCCCCCATCACTCCCCCATCACCTACCCATCACTCCCCTTCCCCCATCACTCTTCTATCACTCCCCCATCACTCCCCCATCACTAACCTATCTCACACCCATCATTCCCCCATCACCCACCCATCACTCCCCCATCACTCCCCCATCACCATCACACCCCCATCACCATCACTCCCTCATCATTCCCCCATCACTCCCCCATCACCTACCCATCACTCCCCTTCCCCCATCACTCTTCTATCACTCCCCCATCACTAACCTATCTCACACCCATCACTCACCCATCACTTTCCCATCACTCATCTATTACCCACCCATCACTTTCCCATCACCCACCCATCACTCCCCCATCACCATCACTCCCCCATCACTCCCCCATCCTTCCCCCATCACCCACCCATCACTCCCCCATCACCATCACTCCCTCATCACTCCCCCATCACTCCCCACCCCTCCCCATCACCCACCCATCACTCCCCCATTACTCCCCCATCTCACACCCATCACTCACCCATCACCCACCCATCACTCCCCCATCACTCCCCCATCGCTCCCCCATCACACCCATCACTCAACCATCACCCACCCATCACTTCCCCATCCCTCCCCCATCACCCACCCATCATTCCCCCATCACTCTTCCATCACTCACCCATCACTTTCCCATCACCCACCCATTACTCCCCCATCACTCCCCCATCACCATCACAGCCCCGTCACCATCACTCCCTCATCACTCTCCCATCACCCACCCATCACTCCCCCTCCCCCATCACTCTTCCATCACTCCCCCATCACTAACCTATCTCACACCCATCACTCACCCATCACCCACCCATCACTTTCCCATCACTTTCCCATCACTCATCTATTACCCACCCATTCCTCCCTCATCACTCCCCCATCACTCCCCCATCTCACACCCATCACTCACCCATCACCTACCCATCACTTTCCCATCACCCACCCATCACTTTCCCATCACCCACCCATCACTCCCCCATTACTCCCACATCACTCACCCATCACCCACCCATCACTTTCCCATCACCCACCCATCACTTTCCCATCACCCACCCATCACTCCCCCATTACTCCCACATCACTCACCCATCACCCACCCATCACTTTCCCATCACCCACCCATCACTCCCCCATCATTCCCCCATCACCATCACACCCCCATCACCATCACTCCCTCATCACTCCCCCATCAACCACCCCATCACTCCTCCATCACTCCTCCATCACTGCCCCATCACCCACCCATCACTCCTCCATCACTGCCCCATCACCCACCCATCACTCCTCCATCACTCCCCCATCACTCTCCCATCACTCCCACATCACTGCCCCATCACCCACCCATCACTCCCCCCATCACCCACTCATGCCTGACCATACCCAACTCCCCATGCTTCCTCTGCTATTGGTATTCACTTACCTCCTCGCCCTCTGTCTGCAGTGCCCTCCCTCACTCTTTCCCTAGGTAACCTCTGCTCCTTTTTAAAGGTTTGGCTCAGGCATGCTCTGCCTGCAGGAAGCCTTTCCTGGTGCTCCAGGCTGGTTAGGTAACCGCTTCTCTGTTCCCCCAGCCCCTAGGCTGACCTCTTTCCTACATTTGTCACAAGTATGTCCTGTATTTGTCCATCTGTCTATCTCTCCTGCTAGGCTGTGATCCCCCGGGGGCAGGGGCTATGTCACTGTCATTTCTGGAGCCCTGGAATGTGACACAGTATCCTCCATAAAGCCAGTGGTTGTTGAAGGGGTAGATGGATGAGTGAATGAATAATCGTTGGCAACAAAATTCCCAACACTTACTATTTGAAGCCTCTGCCCACAGGATTATGCACTGTCTATGCCCATGATGTGACATGGCCACCTTTACCTTTGTGTTCTGGAGACCATGACAGGCTTTTAGGGGACAGCACCTGGTATTGAGGAACTATGTCTAAATCTGCCTGTGCATTTTGTGCCTGTAAAGCAAACCTTGTTCATTAGCACAACAATTAACAGCAGTACCTAATGACAGATGGTTGTGCTGCGTGCCTGAACCCCTGGCTCCACAGCAGGCTTGGAGTGGGCCTGGAGTGTCTGGCGAGGTTGATGTTTTCATTGATCTAGCAAGTCCACGCTCCCAGGGCTGTGGGCTGTGAGCTGTGGGGACATTGAGCTGATGTCAGTACAGGTGCTAGTGGGGGCTGGGCCTGGGAGAGCCAGGCCTTGGAATTGGCACATGGGAAGGTTTGAGATGGTGTCCTGCTTCTCTTCTAGTTCTGAAATTTTGTGTTTTGTTAAGATTTGAATTTCATATTTGGGAACCCAGTATAGCACTCCCAAATTTTCATAAGACACATAAGCTCTAGGGAATGCTCTGGGAGAGGCTGCCCTCTTCCTATTAATTCCTTAGAAGTTTCTGGGATTTCTACAATTATTATTTAGAATTGGGATGACCAAGCCCTTTGGCCTTAACTAATGGACACTTCAAGTTTAGTATTCAGAAATGTGTAAGACCAGTGATCGTAGAAACACAATTATATTTAAGTGAGCTTGTTTAGAGAAAGATTTTTTCCTCTTGCTAATCCCTGGTTTGAATTGGCTTATGGATTATTACCCTGTGAATGATATGATATTCATTTCTCCATAAAAGAAATATCAACTTTACATTCAAACAGCTGTTTGGGTCACAAATGCAAGCCAGAAGGAAGCACTTGAAAATAGAGTAGATTTCACAGAGCTAGAGTCCGTCAGAGTTTGAAAAGAGCTTGTCAAATCCCACCATTGACAGAAGGCAAAATTGGGGCCCAGAGAAGTGTGTTGATTTACCTGGGACACATAGCAAGCTGATGGCCAAGCAGGAACCTGTTCCCTACATCGTATTTCAGATCATCAGCAACATTCAGGCTTTGCCATGTGCCAACCCCAAACCACTCCAGCAGAAACCCTTTACGTGTTGTGTGAGGTGCTTCCTTCAAGGCCAGTCAACAACTCAGTCTGAGCGAAACAGAAGAGAAGATGCCAGCCGAGGAGGCGGGGCCTGTGATCTGCTGTCAGTCATGCAGAAAGCCACACAGCTTGTTCAGAGAGGTGCTGACATAGAGCCACCCTAGAGAAGAATGTTAGCTAAGGTTGACAGGTCTCCCAGGTAGGAGTTCTTTGTGATGTGGGCACTTCTCTTGGGCAGGGGACTTTGGGAAGAACTGGGGAAACAACCTTGTTCCCAGCGAAGTGCTGACCGGAGACATACACATGGCATCTGAGTATGGCCGGCCCCCATGCTGTATTTTCTCAGCCAGTGAACAGGTCTCCTGGGGATGACATTCCTGTCCTGTCTTTGTGTTGGGTGGTCTCACCTTTCTCCCTCAGTGACATGTAACCCCAGGTATTTAACTGATGACCTCCTGAAGTTGTTGTGATGAGGAACCTTGGTCCAGAAAATCCAGTCTTCAGGCTTCTGGGCAGCTGGCCACTGAGGAGATAAGAGAGGAGATCCTGAGATGAATGTCTTAAAGTTAAGACCCGGGTCCTGGTGACTCATGGACTGGTCCCTCCTCCCCTGGAAATGTTCCCCATGTCCCTGTCAGGGGATGCCAAGGGTTAGGTGGGCATTGTAAAATGCTGCCCTACAAGAAGGGTTCATTCTCTCTCAGTGCCATGCTGAGAGTGCCCAGAGCCCTGTTCTCTGTTGTCACTGAGACAAACCCGTTCCTTATCTCGTCTTTTTTGTTGTTGTTAAACTGTCCCAGGGCCCTGTAGCTGAAGGAGGGCTCAACATGCATTCTCCTCTCATGATACAAAAAATGTGATCCAAATTTGTCCAGTCTCAGGGACAATTTTTCTTTTCCTCTTGCAAGACAGTTTATGAAAATATAAACAAGAGAAAATTTCAATGGGGAAAATACTTTTCCTATAACCCTGTCACCTTATCATAATGATTTGCCCTTCCAGTCTTCGCATAAGCATATGTTTTATGCATTATTCTAACCTTAGTATAAATGTAACTTTCTTTTTGTATTTTTAAAATTCAGAATGTTCATTTAACATGCTCTATAAAGGCTCAGAATAAGCCTCTGTTATTTTGTGTAACAAAGAGACCTGAAGACCAGTGGTTTAAATGAAACAGAGGTATGTTCCTCTTTCTGGTGAGAGTCCAGAGATATGTTTCTGCTATAATTGTTATGGTACCACTCCCAATATCTCCACGTCTGCTGCTGTTCCTAAGTAACATGTACTGAGTATTACAATGTAGCAGGTAGTGTGTCTGTGCTTCAAATGCAATAATCCCTTCAAATCTTGACATTAGCTTTGGGAGGATTGTTGTACCCATTTTACAGATGAGGAAAAGTCATTCTCCCAAGGTCCCTTAGCCAGCACGTGGCAGAGCTAGGGTATGACTTCAGATGGTTTTTCTTAAATCTTTATGCCACACAGTCACCAAGACTGGAAGGGCCAGAGATGGGATTCAGGCCAGGGTCACCGACCTGCTCCCAGATGAGTGAAGAGGGACCCGGTGCCTCCAGCTGAAAACAAGCACAGAGAAGCCTGGGGCGCTGGGGGAGGGCGTGGGACTGGCTCTGCCGTCTGGGTTAAAGGACCAGGGGAAGGAGGGTGGGTTCGTCAGGGTTCCTGATTACAAGGAACAGAGAGCACTCCCACTGCAGTGAGGAGACAAACGTATTGACAGGATCTGAGGGAGTGCGGACTTGCCAAGAAGGCGGGAGGCCAGGGCTTAGGAATGGGCAGGCAGGAGGGAAGCCAGGGGGCAGCCAGGAACCCAGCCAGGTGCCCACCAAAGCCGAGTCACAGTGCTGGCCTGCTGAGGATGCTACCGCTGCTCCAGCCTCATCAGCTGGCATGGCTGCCACCCACGGGCAGCCTGGCCACGGCCACTGTCACAGCTGCCACAGCCACCCATGGATGCTGGACCTGGCTTCGCTGTCTCTGCCATGATAGGGGATGCTCCTCCTGGTTCCCGATTCTCAGGGGCTTTATTCAGGCTCATCTCTTGGAATGAACAGAACTTGATTTTTGTCTCACTGAAGTTTTTCTCCCACCAACAAGTAAAAACTCAAAGAGGTTCCATGACTTGTCTGTTTACACTTAGTAATATCTATTACTTGAAGTCATAAGACAGTCTCCATTCTATAATTAGTGTCCAGCCCTGTGTATTAACCCCAGCTCTGCCGTTGATTTCGAGATACATCTTCTTACTTCTCCTTCCAAGGCCAGCTCAAGGTCAGACTTGTCTTGGGGAGGGGCTGGGGTCAGTTTCTTCTGTCTTTCTCTGTTCTCCCTTTGCCCTCTATGTACTGACTGCAAACCCCAAACTGGGCAGGGAGAAGGGGGACATAGAAAGGAGAGTCCTTATTAACGTGCTGTGCCGAAGCAGCCAGCCCCGCACGCGTGGGCCAGGCAGACGCAAAGCTGACTGTAGCAGCTCTTCCGCACGTCCTCAGAGACCACAGTATCCCTGGATCTCCTGCCATTCCTTGACCTGGATGATTGCACTTGCTCCTGGGGGGTCACCCCTGGCTTGCAGCCTTAGAAAGCCTGAATCTTTCTTTCTGCTGAGGTCTCATCACTTCCCTGGGCCAACTGTCCCTTCCAAGGGAGCCTACATCTGGAATAGGCCATTGTTATATCCGCATACCATGCAAATAAGACAGCAGAAATTCTTTTTTGTTCCAACTTGTTCCCTGTGGCCAGTACTCCTATGAAAGTCCCAGGTCCCTGAGGTTCTCGCTCCCTTACCCACTGCTAGGAGGGAGAGTTGGTTTTCTCCTCCATGCAAGAGCCCCTCTCTCTCTCTCTCTCTCTCTCTCAACTCCAACAGCCTCCAGCTTCCTCTGCACCCAGCACTCTGTTGAATTTACCAGACATCGGCTGTGAATTTATGCCTCTTGATCTCTCACTTCACTTTGCGATTATTAAGATAGCTTTTTGTCTGTGGTAGGGTGGCGCTTGGCTGAATGTACTCCTACTCTGGCTCCTGATCCTCAGCCTGGGGTGTTTCTTCTGAGCTGAGAGGTGGGGAATCCCACGGGCTCCCCCTCTGGGGTGGAGGATACTGAGCAGTCAGGTTACCAGGAGATAACCTCTTTTCTGTCCCCAATCCAAGGCATCAGGCTGCAATGGGTTCTCTTAACAAATGGTGGGGGCCTGGAGAGGGGGGAGTTTCAGGAGCTTTGTTAAAGCTGACTGCACTCACTCTCTGCTCTGTGCCTCAGCAGCAGGGGGGCAAGATTAATCATTTTGCATCAGGGACACATAGCACACCCTTATTGCCTCTGCTCCCATGCCACCTGTGCCGTTCCAACCTAGGAGAGCCCCTGGGAGAGGTGGTTTTGAGCTGGACCTTTTGTGTAAGTCCACCCCAATAAATTGGGTTGGCTTGCAGTGTTTCCATGACCTCCAGCCTTTGCATTAGCCCTCCCCAACAATTTGCAACAATGACGAGTATTCTGCAGTTTAGGGTCGCCTCTGAGGGAACAGTGCCCAGGACTGCAACTTTCCCCGCCCCATCCTTTTCTGAGAGTGCAGGTGACTGCGGTTCTCACCAGCACTCTCTGACTTCCAGACCCTGACCCCCATCATCCCGCCCCTGCCCAGGCTGAATCTGGCAGGTGCAGAGATGCTAGGGAGGAATTTGCCATCTGCCTCCAGCACGGAGCCTGTTTCCTTTAACCCCGAGGCTGTCAAGTGCAAAGACTATGAAAACAGCGGTCCCCCAGGTCTTTGGAATTCACAGACCAGTAACATTTTTAAGACTGGGAAGAATCTTATTTTGTCAAGTATGGGCACTGAAGAAAAAAAAGAAACCTGAAAAATAAACATCTCCTAGCCTCATCATTTCATTTTAAAAAGGCCATTTTAGCGTGCACGCGCGCACACACACACACACACACACACACACACACACACACGCCCAGGCCAAAGGAATCTAATCCCAGGATAAATGACAGCTCTTAAATTAAGTGCATTTATATTTTTATGTAAAAACTCCTAACTTGTCCTTACATCTCTCATTGTGTTGGTGACCCATGGAGACTTCACTGTAGCCTATTCCTTGGTTTAGAGCTTGGAAAACAGGAACCAAACTTACAGAATTAGTCACAAGGCTGGTAAGCATTCATAATGCTAAGATACAAAATGCTACACCTCACTGTGTTTACTGATGTCAGCATGGACCTGAGCACTAGGTTTGTGTCAGTATAAACTGGTCCCTGACTCAAGAGAGTGTGTACTTGGAATGAAGGATGCAGAAATGGTACCTCCTCAGAGAGGTCCTCCCAGATCATCCCATCTAAAGTAGCCGCTGACAGTCCCCACTCCCTCACTCATCCCCAGTAATTCTCTAACATCTCACCTTTTTCTTTTTCTTCCAAACGCTTACCTTAAGAGACATTACCCTGGCCTGACCAGGCGGTGGTGCAGTGGATAGAGCGTAGGACTGGGACACAGAGGACCCAGGTTCAAGACCCCGAGGTCTCTGTCTTGAGCATGAGCTCACCAGCTTGAGCATGGGGTCACTGGCTTGAGCGTGGGATCATAGACATAACCCCATGGTCACTGGCTTGAGCCCAAGTTCACTGACTTAAGCAAGGGGTCACTTGCTCTGTTGTAGCCCCTAGGTCAAGGCACATGAAAAATTAATCAACGAACAACTAAGATGCCACAGTGAGGAGTTGATGCTTCTCATTTCTCTCCCTTCTGGTCTGTCCCTATTTGTCCCTCTCTCTGACTCTCTCTGTCTCTGTCATAGAGAGAGAGAGAGAAAGAGAGAGAGAGAGAGAGAGAGAGAGAGAGACATTACCCTGTTCATGTCCTTGCATCCTCTTCTGTAGCCCATCTCCCTCCTCTGAGTACATAAGCCCAGGCATTCAGGAACCTGTCTGTCTTCTTCACCAGCAGAGCTCCCACACAGAGGGGCAGGGTCCCCCAGGGCAGTCAGGGTGGGGTGGGGTTCTGAGGTAAGGGAGGGGAGTAAGACACAGCACCCCATTGTTTTTGTCCCCTCACACTGTGTATAACCTCTTTAATTTACTCAGTGATCAGGTGAGGACATTAGAGGTGTGCTGCTATGAATGACTGACCTGATTTCTGGGTTAATGGAGTTCTTTCCAGTCAGGAAAATAATTTAGAGTGGAGCAGTGTTTCTTTAGAAAGGGGAAAAAAATCTACTTTCTAGTGCTTACCTCCTTCACAGAGAATGTGGAGGTTGCCGGAAGGTCAGGTATAGCATTTAGAATGGAAAACTGAAAGGCTCCTCATACCTTTTCCCTAATGGAAACCAGTGGGCCCCACAAAGCATGCTGCTGGCGGCAGGAGGGTCACAAGTTCCCTCACCAGGTCACCAAAGAGAGTGTCTGGGGTTGCAGGCAAGGATGGGAGCTGGCATTAACATTCCAGTCACTTGCAGGGAGGTAGGTGGGGGGACTGTCTCTGTGCAGGGTTGGTTGCTTCTCAGGTCACTGCAGTCACAAAAAGGCAGTTGCAAGCTCCCTCCACTGTGTGTAGTACAGGAAGGCAGGCGGGGAAAGCTCAAAGCAGCACCCTGGATGCATTTAGGGGAGAAGCCAGGTCAGACGGTCATAATACGAGTTAATATTTGCTTAGAATGTACTGTGCGCTGTGTGTGTGTGCACCAGAAATGCTCATAGCAATACTATGAAATAGATGTGGTCATTATCTCCTTTTCACATGTGAGCATACGGGAGCTCAGAGGGGTTAGATGCTTGCCCAAGGTCACACTGCTGATGTATGACACGGCAAGGACTCCAATCTGACTCTGCCTGTCCCCAGTGCATGCACAACTCTGCGCTTCTGCTCTGAGCTCACCTCCCACTAAAATGTGCTGTGGTTTGGTGGCCAAATCCAGAGGTTGGAAACAATAGTAATGACAACGGAGCTCCTGCTAAGTGTTAGATACTGTGCAGGGGCTTGATGCATGTGAACTCATTTAATCCTGACAACAACCTAGAAAAGGGGGTGTTTATGCTCCCATTATGCAGATGAGACAGAATTGAAAGGAATCTCTCAAGTCACATAGCCACGAAAAGGTAGATTCAGAATCTGAACCCAGGTTTACCTGACTTCAGTGCGCCCTTGAAGGCATCACCCTCTGGGTAATGACTCATTCAGTAAATAGTTATGGAGCACCTACCACTGCAGACTCTGTTCTAGAAGGCAGAGATTCGGCGCTCAACAAGAGAGACAAAATTCTTGTATCATGGGATTGGCATTCTGGGGGAGAAAACAGACTGTAAATGTGGAAAGAAAAGAAATACGTATGACTTCAGCTAAGTGTAAGTTATTTAAAGAATACAACAGAGCAATGAGGCCGACAGTGACTGTAGCAGGGAGCTGGGGGGTTCAGGGGAATCTGTCGTAGCCTCAGGCCCCAGCAGGCTGCTGAGTGGAGACTGGAGACCGCAGCAAGGGGGCCAGTTAGGAGGTGATTGTGATAAACCAGGTAAGAGGCAGGATGGCTTAGATCGAGATGGTCATGGACTGCTGGGAGGTGATTGAATTCAGGATGTATTTGAAAGTGAGTCAGCAAGATATATGGGTAGATTGTATGTAAACCTAGAAAGAATGAGAAGAGTCAAGGGTGAATCCAAGATTTTGGCTTGACCAGCTGGAGGGATGGGGTTGCCAGTTGCTGAGAGGGGGAAGACTGGAAGGCCAAGAATTTAACTTTATAATTTGCATGTGAGATGTTTATTCCCTATGCAAGGGGAGATGTTGAAAAGTCCTCTATATTTATGAGTCTGGAATGCAATGGGTGTTCTGTGGTAAATATGGACCACATTTCATCAAACCTAAACTGCTGTTGACTCCGAAACCACTGTTCTTTTATGTACTATGAAGAAAAAGCATTGCCATTTAAGCTGGGACACACCCCAACTTCCGAGATATTAAAATGTGTGCCTTAGAATCAGTGGGGTGTAGTCAGTTTGGGAGTTTCCCGTGTACAGATGGTTTCAAGGGTAGCGAGTGCAAGCACTGAGGTCTAGCGCTGCAGTTTCGATCAGGGATACTCGTGGTCCAGGTCCAGCCATGTGGCAAGTCAGGCCATTAAAGCTCTTCTTCAGAGGCAGAAGCCCTTATGGTGCTTCGCTGAGGAGCTCAGCCTGAAGATGCAGAGCTCAGAGAGATGGCCAGCGTGCAACACCTGAGAAGTTTATAGAAAGGGTAAGACTTGGTTCTGCTGCAGCAGCAACCATTGATGATCATCGCTAACTCATTTCCTGGTGTTTCTGTTTTTTTATCCCTTGACACATGAGTGTGTCATGTTTTTGTATTGGAAGGGGTGTTACTCCCACCACCCCCTCTCCCAGCATTAGTTACATAGTACTGTCCAGAGGGCTGAATCTTTGGGCCTATCTGGGTTCAGATTTGACCTCAGTTTTGTCAAAAGTAATATGCACATATAATATCTGTTCTACACCCCCCTTAAAACTTAGAGAATAGGCCAGCCTCTTCTTTTTCTGCAGCTATAAAATGAAGAAGTTGAGCAGGGCAATCTCTAAGCCCTTTTCTGACTCAGGAATTATGATAACAATAAGCTAGCTGCAGTACTTTGAGCATCTACTACAGGCGTGCTCAATACGTCTATCCCAATCTACTGGTCAATCGCGAAGGAAGTGTGGGTAGAGCGCATAACATTAAAAAGACATTTGTCTTTTGATTGGCATACAGGGTAGCCAATCTGACGTCTGAATTTTTGACACCCTACGCATGCGCGTTAAACCGCGCTAACTTGTTCAGTTACACTGCTGCATAGTTAGCCTTCAATTAATTTAAACTAAATACAACAAAGGGTATAAAAATGAGTGCCATAGCTGGTCCAAGTAAGAAGCCTAAAACCTACCACTTTCATACAGAATGGGAGGGGATTTTTTTTCACTATGTAGTATTCTAAGTGCGTTTGCCTCATCTGTCTGTGTGCCATTGCTATTCCAAAGAAGGGAAATGTGGAGCGGCTTTTTCGGACTGTTCATCAAAACTATGACATTGACTTTCCTCCGAAAAGAGAGCTGAGAAGGAGAAAGATGAAATAAGAATACACAATATTAAAAAATAGTAATAATAGTAACTTAAATAATGATAATATAGAAGAAATAAATTTATGTTTTGCATTTTTATTGTAGGTAGATCATTTTGACTTGGTCATCTTATGCGTAGCTCGCAAGCTGAAAAAGTGTAGGTGCCCCTGATCTACTAGGTCCCTGGTTGGCAATCTGCGGCTCGCAAGTCACATGCAGCTCTTTGGCCCCTTGAGTGTGGCTCTTCCACAAAATACCATGTGCAGGCACTACCTCGATAAGGAATGTACCTACCTATATAGTTCAAGTTTAAAAAATTTGGTTCTCAAGAGAAATCTCAATTGTTTTACTGTTGATATTTGGCTCTGTTGACTAATGAGTTTGCTGACTACTGTACTAGATAATTTATATAAAGTGGTACCTTGAGATACGAACAGACCAACATACATTTTTTTTTTTTTTTTTTTTTTTTTTTTTTTTTTTTTTTTTTTTTTTTTTTTTTAAGATACGAGCTGCGACTCGGTCCATATTTTTATTCCAGATCCGAGTGAAATTCTGAGATACAAGTCATGGTTCGGGAAGCAGCCACTAATTGGTGCGTTGGCGCACAGGTCCAGTATTGGCAGTTTGATATACGAGTTGACTGACTTACGAGCTCGGTTACAGAACGAACTAAATCCGTATCTCAAGGTACCACTGTAATTGTCAATCATCATAAACGACCATTCAAGGTAAGGATTATTATTTCCTTTCCACAGATGAGGCAATTGAGACCAAGAAGAGGGCAGACCACTCGTAGTCATGTAGCCAGGCTTCAAAGCAGGGTATTTAAAGCCAAGGGCTCTGGATTTCATCAAGCCCCTTGACTCCCCAGTGGAACTGACTATAGTTCTTAAACTAAACTAGAGCCCAAGGGCAACAACCCCTTCCGTAGTATGACAATGGAACTTCAGGGTGTTATCCCACATGAATGGGGGATGTAATTTGTCTTGGGGGACCCCTTGCTGTCATGGAAATGGAGAGGTTTCTACAAGGTTAATAGGGAGAGATGCAGGTGACTTACACTAGTCTTGTGGATTCAGAGCCCAGTGCTTTCTTTAACCACATTTTTGTAAGTCAAGAGTGTTGTCTGCAGAGAGTGATGCTGACTGAGGTTCTCTTGGTCAGGAAGGGGCTGGTGAAATCTGCTTAGTCTTCTCTGTTGTTGGAAGAGAGTTTACTGAGCAGGATGTGGGAGGAAAGAGGGATTTGAGTGAGTTTGAGTGATAGTAGACAGCTGACTCTTGGCCCAGGTCCCGATCATGGAGCTGACCATGGTCAGTTGCTCTCAGTGTTTCAACAGTACTGTAGTGCCGACCAGGGCTTCTTAACCTCAACAACAATGACATTTTGAGCCACTTAAAGCTCTGTAATGGAGGACTGTCCTATGCATTGTAGGATGTTAAGCAGCATCTCTGTTTGCTACCCAACCCAGTTGAGACAACCGAAAACATCTCCAGACATTATAAATGTTAATTGAGGAAAAAAATTGCACCTGCCTCTTTTGCCAGGATCCAGAACCATTGATATAAACAATTTTTATACCCTCCTATGAAGGTTATCAGCTGACCGCTTCCATGCATATTCTAGGGTCTTTCTGAGAATTCTTCTCCCTGTGGCATCTGACTGCAGGGCAGGGAGAAAGTTGGATCCCATTGTAACTAGGTTCTCCCTTCCTTTGAACAACTGTCCTACTGGAAGAGCTCATACTAGAACCTTCTCTGGCACCTGTGCTCTGTCTCATACTCTCTATGTCTGCTAGACATCTTTTTAGCTCAGATCTACCAAATGTGTTCCCATCTCAGGACATTTGCACTTGCTCTTCCCCCTTTCTGGGCATCTTCTCATCATTCAGGTGTCTTTTCACATGGTAGCACTGTGTGGGCCCTCCTTGATTATTATCCCAGCTACTTCTGATTGCCTCTCTGTGTCTGCGTTTCTGCAGAGCATCATATTCTATCTTCTGGTATTGCCTCATTCATTCAGTTGCTTGTTTGTTTCTTATTTGTCTCCCCAACCAAATTGTAAGCTCCCCAAACTAAGAAACAGCGCTAGTCTGTTCCTTGCGATCTGCTGTGCTGACTGCAATACATGGCTAATCTCTGGCTGAATGGCTTTGGTGAAGACTTGTTGAAGACCTACTCTGTGCCAGGCACTGTGCTAGGGACCAAGAATACCAAATAACACAGTCTCTGCCTTTGAAGGGCTAAGGCCTGTGGAAGGAAAGACTAGCAGAGGTGAGGACAGGGAAGTGGGAGAGTATGCAAATGAGCAGGTAAACTTGCCTGGCAGGTGAGGGACACTCTCTAGTAGGTGACTAGGGGAGAGAAGGAGTGCTCAGCCTCTGCAGAAGCATGGAGACCCAGGGGATCCAGGGTGATGCCCAGGGGACCGGGAAGGGGCATGGCACAAACTGGGCACTGTGACCGGGAAGGGGCATGGCACAAACTGGGCACTGCGGGATCACAGCTGGAGGTGGGGGTGGTAGACTAGAAGAGCCCAACTCTGAGAGCCCTGCATCCCACAGGAGGAAACTTCGACTTTATCCTGTAGCAGAAAGCTATGGAGGCAGTGTAGGGTAACGTTTAAGAATGTAGACTTTGAAATTCACTTCAGATCTTGGTTCAAATCCTTACCGTGACTCCTCTACACTGTGTGACTTGCCTAGCAGTTGCATATCTCTTAACCTTCGTTTTCTCATTTTTGAAATGGGGTTGGCATGTATTTTGTAGGGTTGTCGTGAGTATAAAATGAGACTCAGCCCAGTGCCTGGCATGAGGTAAGTCCTCAATAAATCATTGTTCTTCCTATTGATGTGGTTCACAAGAAACCATTGGAAGTTTTCCAAACAAATGAGGGGTGTGATAGCTTAGCATTTTAGCAAGATCGCTCAGGCGGTGGTGTAGAGGGTAGCTTTCAGTGTAGCGGGTAGCTTGGCAGTAGCCCTGGAACCTCCAAGCAGGTGAGCCAGGAACCAGGGAGAACAGAAAGGAGGCTGCTGGAATGAAAAGGAAGACAGAGGAGGGAGGATGGGTCCTGGGACCTGGAGCATCTACCGTGGTGAACTGCAGCAGCAGGAGACGGGGCCATACTTTGCCCTCAGAGTAAGGGTGCAGGGCTAGAGGAGAAGCCTGCCAGGCAAGAGAGACCTAGACAGGACCAGGCAGAGACAATTGCCCAGCCTGACCTGGGTTCACTCCGCAGCTCACAGCCTCTACAGCCAGCTCCACAGTTCAGACAGCCCTCCTGGTGAGAAGGGGTGGCTTGCATTTGTATCGGGTGATACACTTTTAATTAAAATGATAATCATTTGAGCATTCCGTAAAGTTTTACTTTGGGAATTTGCCTTCTTGCAAGCTCTGCCCTAATTAGCATTCTCTTTATCCCTTATTAATAAATTATGCCTGAGTAGTTTCATCCACCTCCTTTGATCACAGAGTCTCCTCATTCCTGAGCCAAACTCCATTCCCTGTTGACGTTGAGGGTGCAGTGGGCCCAACCAGGCCTGGTTTGGGGGTTGGAGAATTAGAGTTCTTAATGAACTCCCAACAACATGGGGGTCCATCTTTTTGTTTTCCTACTGAGTACCAGGTAAGCACACAACATATGTGCTTCCTTAGGTCAAGGATATGGAATCCCTGGGGGGCAGATCTTTTGAGGAAACCCCTAGAATTAGGCACACAGTCCCTGGTTCTGAGCCAGGAAACATTGATTCAATAGAACCAGCACCATACCAAGGAAAACAGCAAAGCTGGGGGTCTGGCTTACGGGCTTCAGACCTTAGGGTAAGGGTACAGGGTGAATGGTTAAATGACCTGGAATATTATTCTGCCATAATAAAAAAGAAAGAAAGAAAGAAAGAAAGAAAGAAAGAAAGAAAGAAAGAAAGAAAGAAAGAAATCCTGCTATTTACAACACCGTGGATGGACTTTGAGGACATTATGTAAAGTGAAATAAGCCAGAAAAAAACAAATACGATATGATACCACTTTTACAGGGTGTGGCAAAAGTAGGTTTACAGTTGTTTGGATGGAAAATAATATACTAATTATTAAATAATAATACTAGAATTAAATAATAGTACTAAACTCTTGTGTTTCACATACAGCACAACTGTAAACCTACCTTTGCCCTGCCCTGAATGTGAACTCTCAAAAGAGCTAACTCAGAGAAATAGAAAGCAGATTGGCAGTTGCCAGGGGTGAAAGCTGGGGACAAGGCAAATGGGCAAAGGTGGTCAAGGGCACAGACTTCTAGCTATAAAATGAGTAGGTTCTGGGGGTATAGTGTACCACATAGTAACTATAATCAACATTACTGTAAGTTGCTAAGAGTTGATTTTAAAAGTTCTCACCACACAAACACACAAATTATAACTCTGAGGTGATGGATATGTTAACTACCTTTATTGTGATAATCATTTTGCAATATATAAGCATATCATATTATTCCATTGTATACCTTAAACTGACACAATGTTATGTTTCAATTATACCAATAAATCTGGGGGAAAATTAAATAAAAAATTTCCAAGTCTAAAACATAAAAAACAAAGAAGGCCAGTGGAACTGCAGGAGAATGCTGATGGAGGCACTGCATTTATGCAGTGTTTCATTTAATTCTCAGCATTCATAATATCTCCTGACTGCCGGTGACACAGTGGATGGAGCGTCGACCTGGGATGCGGAGGTCCCAGGTTCAAAACCCCAAGGTCGCTGGCTAAAGTGCAAGCTTATCTGACTTGAGCACAGGCTCGCCAGCTTGAGTGCAGGGTCACCAGCTTGAGTGCAGAATCATCAACGTGGGCTTGAGCCCAAAGGTCTCTGGTTTGAGCAAGGGGTTACTGGAATAATTATAGATTCACATGCTACTGCAAGAAATAACAGAGAGATTGTGGGCATCCTTTATTCAGTTTCTCCTATGGGTAATATCTCGCGAAACCACAGTGCAATATCACAACCAGGATACTGACATTGTCTGTCTTTTTTTTTTTTTTCCTTTTTTAAAATTTCTTTCAACTAGAAACTAAGAACCACCAAATCAGTGACTTTGTCTTGTTCGACAAAATATTCTCAGTGCCTGGCATGGAGTGGGTGCTTAATAATTATTTGCTAAATATATGAATAAAAAATGTAATGTAAGAGCCCCGTGTCATTTCTTATCCTCCCCTCCTCCAACCTTTAAGCATTTCTGTGAAGCCCAGGCAACCTTTACTCTGCAAAGTCACTGGTTTTCCAAGTTCTGTGTACTGAATGTCATTAAGTACAGTTAGAGCAATGGTCCTGAATCTGGGGTTACATGAGGTGTGAATAATTTGAAGGAAATTCATTTCCAGCTACTCCGCTTGTTTTTCTACAATTTTCCAAAATTGATCTGCTCAAGGAATTTCACCCAAGAAGGATTCACAGAGGTTCTTCTCCCATTTGACAAAAAGTAGACCCCTCCCTTATCCCAAATCTTCCCAGGGTGTTTTTGCCCTGGGATTTTAAGCCGTGTGAGCTGTTAAACTAAAGAGTAATAGTTTGAACTAAGCCCCACAGTCTTTCCCTTAATTGCGCATACTCTTGTTATAAGCAAAGCTTGGCACTGAAGCTTGGTCTTGGGCTTGGTGATTCTCTCTACTTGACATGTTTTTTCAGAACTACTGTTTTTTTTCAAGCTGTACTGGTAAAATCAATGGACAAAATTTATATGTGATCTCCTTCCTACTGGATATGGTTTATTCCATTAATGTAGTTCAAATATTTTTTTTCAATCACATCATGAACTATTTATTCTTAGTTATGCCTAATTTTACTTTTATTTCAACGTATATAATTATATTATTTTCTGCCTCCTATTAACACAGTAAACTTGTGTAGACTCATGATGACAACTTTCAGATAATCGGTTCAACAAAGTGCCAATGTTTTTTTCAGCATTCTTTTTGGGGGGTGTGGGCAAAAGGACTGAAGACCACCGAGACAGCACAGCCTCTTGGGCTGCCATTGTGAGTGCCATTTTGATTCCAGATCTAATGTCATGGGCGGTCTGAGACCCTTTCATGGCATCCCGCATTTGATGTAATCAGTCTGCTCCCTGAAAAGTTATCACGAAGCAGCCAGGCCACAAATGCTCAGGGTTGAATGGTTCTCTTGAAAGAGGCCTCACTGTGTTTGGCTGATAATCAGACAAATGGCTGCGCTGAGATAGGTCACCAAGGGGGACCCACTGCTCCCCATCCCTTATCCCAGCCTGGGCTCTGTTTCCCTCCCGATAGAAGCACATAATCCCATCAGCGCCAATGGGAGTTATGTGCCTGCCTTCCTGGAGACAATAGGAGCCTGAGAAGGACAATTGTTCCCAGCAACTGAGGGGGTAAACACGATTGCCTGTCCCCAGCCTCCATCCGTGAAGGACTCAGCTGAGCCCCCAAAGCTCTTTCTTTGTGAGGCTGCAGAGCTGGAGGACCCGGCCTGCCTTCCCCTTCTTCAGTGGCTGTCATTCCTGCCTTCAGTGGCATCCTATCCCCTGGGGCTTCTGCCAATGTCCCCACCAAGACTGGCTGCAGGGGGTCTGCTCGGCTTCTCTCCTTCCCCCTTAGTCCTTCTCTGTGGCATCCTTCACAATGAAATCAACAATGAGAATGTACCTTTATTGAGCATTTACTATTTCCCTGGGCACTAAGCATTTTACATACATTTGGGCCTTTAACTGCAAATACTCATGACACCTCTACAGGATAAATATGACCGTTCCCATTAAATAAAGCAAAACAGAGCCTCAAGGAAGTCACCCGTAGGGAATGTGGCAAGACCCAGATGCAGACTTCCAGGGCTGGATAAGTCTGTAAATCCCATGCTCCAGGTTACACTGGTGTTTCCCAAAGGGTGCTTCTGTCAAGGCACTCAGTGTACCTGCCCCGGCCCCGCCCCTCAGGCCTCAAAACCTTTTTTTGGAGATTCCCAATGTACTTTCATTTATTACAAGTTCTGGGAAGTCCTGCAGGGAGGAAATGTGTTAACCTGCCAAACTCACTATTTCCCAAGTATTTGTTCTTTACATGAAGCAGGATATGCTTCATTAAACAATATTAGACTCATGGGGTGGGGGAGGTTAGGGCGAGGAAGTCATAAATGTGCCTGGCTCTTGTGCCCACAGCCCCTGCAGCCAGCTGTGTAGCCAGAGCTATTGACTATTGCTTAGGATTTGGGGGTGGCTGACAAGGGAATCGCAGCCAAGCTCTCTTACAGGGCCCTTCACAAAGACCCATCTTCAGGCGTCTGCTTACCCATCTTTTACACCAAAAACATCGCCTGCTTTCCCATAGTCAGGGACAGAGACAAGCAGTTCCAGAATGCAGGGAAGGAGAGAGCAAGAGTCTCTGCTGAGACTTGTCCTGGGATGGAGCTGAAGTCCGGTGGGCAGGTGTTTTAACAGAGAGGAAAGCTTTGGGTCATGTGGCCCCCCTTTGGGGAATGGTAGACCATGGCAGAGTTCCCATGGGAGCCTGACTGTCCCCAGGGCTCTCTACAGCAGCGGGCTGCGGCCAGGACTCCTCCACTGTGCCGCTGGGCTCCTCCCCTGGCCGGGTTGGACTCACAGCTGAGGTTTCTCATCTCCTTGTCCCAACGGAGGGAGGGATAGAGCCTCAGGCATCAGGCAGAGCATGAGGCTCAGGCGGATGTGGGACATGCCAAAATGACATGTCATGGGGATTTGTGGGCCTCACTGGAGCCATTTCCTCCAGGGGGTCATTTTATTTAGTTCCAATTGGACCCTGTGATTGGTCTCAGTGCTAGGCCACCTGGTGTCCTGGCTCCATATGGCAATGGCTAGGAAGATGCCATTTTTCAATTGAAATATGCTTTTCTGCCTTACTAGGATGAGTCTGTAATTGCCTTTGGCTGGAAAGGGGCTTTGATTTTTAAAACTAAGCCTGGGAGTAATTTCTGCACTTCTGATCTGTTGGGCAGAAGGGTCTGGGCTGTTAATTCAGACTGAGAGTCACAGCATGGGAATGATAGGTGGGGTCTTAGAGGTCAGCAGGGCATGCCATTGACCTCATATGGGAGTCCCTTTCACCCACCCTTGACAGATGGTCTTTTAGCCTCTGGTTGAGCACCTCCATGAACAGGGAGCTCACTCCCTCACTGTGTAGACCTATGTGCTATTGGCCAGCTCTCAGTTTGACACTGTACGGAGCTAATAATAAGTACCCTTTAAAGAGCACTCACCACCTGGCAGACCCTCTGCTAGGCATTTTATATTCATGTTTTATTTTATCTTCATAATAACCCTCTAAGGCAGATACCTTTATTATCTTCATTTTGCAGAATGAGTAAAACATGTCACAAAGGGTTGAGTGAGTGAATGAATGAATGGATTAGTACTTCTTCAAGGTCTACACAAGTGAAGTAAGGGACATGAGACATCAGCTGAACCCTGTGACTCTGACTCGTGAGTTCCTTCCACTATGAGTCTCTCCAATAAGAGCAGAACAGGGCTCATGCTGGAAGCCAGCCTCAGGTTTCAGGAATGAGTGTAAACAGAGGCCATCAGTCTACCTAAAGGGCAGGTTCAGCTATCTCATCCCCAAGGCTTACCAGTTCCAGGGGCCCGGTCAGGCAGAGTCCAAAACCCAATGTCATGAATGGCCGTCAATGCCTGAACTGGTCTCTCCTTTCCTGGAATCCACATTCCACACACTGGAAGCGCAAGCCGGGCAAGGGTGGGGCGCCATGTCTCACTCCAGGGCAGTTGTCTATATTGATGGCTTGGAGTTGGAGAGAGAATCCGGTCTTTGGAAGACATGGGATTTACTGTGCAGAGTTTTCCTAGTTCCTTGCCCCCTGACTGCTTACCTGGCCGCCTTGTCCCCCTGAAGACAGTGAACAGAAAGCCCGGGGTGTCAGTCGGGGAATTAGTGGGGCAGCAGAATGAGCCCTGGCTTTGGAGCCAGGCAGAGCTGGGGAGAGCCTGGCTCTGCCCCTTGCTAACTGTAAAACCACAGACAAATCTTTCAAATTCTCCTTCTGCTTAATTTTTGCAAGAGACTTAAAGCGAAGGGATGGGAATGTGCATCATAACAGCAACCTCGTGGAAATGTTGCAAGGACGACTTAGGTCCTCGGGGGTGGAGCACCCGGAACAGGCTTAGACTCCTCCACCTCTCCACCCAGCTTTCAGTCGAGCCAGTTTAGAGAACATGTTTGCCGTGGTCACAGACCCTCTCCTTTGCACGCGGCTGCTCTGATTCCTGTGGTTCTCATCCATCTATTCATTTGTTTCTTTTGTACCTACTGTGTGCCAGAGCCCTCCATGCCAAGATGGGCATTTATCATTGGGAGCTCAGAGCAGGGCCAAGCGACTAACCCAGGCAGACCTACTGGCAACTGCTGGGAGGTTTCATAAGGTGGGCAGATGTGTGTCTCGACGCTGCCTCCAGGGAGCTTGGTTTGGGCATGGCCGCCAACGGATTATTCACTGCCTGTGTGTTCTACCTCCATCTTCTCCCCCAGAGCCTCCTCCTTTGTTTAAAGACTGACGTGCGTGCTGCACGTGGCCTCCAGGTTCAGACTTGCCTTCCTGTGGGACCTCTGCTCCAACAGCATGTGGACGGTGGAAGGAAGGAGGTCCTGGCCAGAGGGCTCGCCTTTGAGGAGGAGGTTCTGCCCGGAGGCCTCACACACTCGAGGGGCGGGCACTGAGTGGCTGGGAGCTGGTTTCTCTTCAGACACTTTAGCTCGGAATAAATTGGCCAGAGAAGTACAGCGGCTATGACTTTTGTTTTTCTTAGGTGTACTGTGCATTTGGGGGAAATAGTAGTTCCAACCTCTTTAAAGCAGAGCTCGTATGTTGTTTCCTTTCAAATGCAATGGTCTGCAGTTAGAGTCTGTACATCTGTGCTCTAAGTGGAAGCCAGAGGACTCCAAGCGGGTGGAGGTGGAGTCCCTCCCCTCCCATGGGGGGAGTTTCCATCCGAGAAACTCTGGAATTCCACGGAGCTCTGTTTTAAAACCAAGGTGAATAAGTTTTTGGGATACCACACCAACCTGTGCCCAAGCAGGCAAGGAAAGCAAGTAGACATTGTCTTGACAAGAAGTCTCATCCCCCTTTGGCCTGACTGGGCGTCTCTCACAAGGCCTGACTGGACATCTCTCACAAGGCCTGACTGGGCGTCTCTCACAAGGCCTGACTGGGCGTCTCTCACAAGGTCTGACTGGGCGTCTCTCACAAGGTCTGAGCTGGTATCTCTCACAAGGCCTGTCTGGGCGTCTCTCACAAGGTCTGAGCTGGTGTCTCTCACAAGGTCTGAGCAGGTATCTCTCACAAGGCCTGTCTGGGCGTCTCTCACAAGGCCTGACTGGGCGTCTCTCACAAGGCCTGACTGGGTGTCTCTCACAAAGTCTGAGCTGGTGTCTCTCACAAGGTCTGAGCTGGTGTCTCTCACAAGGCCTGACTGGGCATCTCTCACAGGGTCTGAGCGGGCGTCTCTCACAAGGCCTAACTGCCTTGGAAAAGCAGATGACCGGGGATGCCAAAGGCCCAAACCCAGACTTCCTCCTGTTTCAAGCCTGACTGTTTTGTGACTGAGGCCGTACTCAGAGCACCCCTGACTGACCAGTAGGGGTCCCGATGCTGTGACTAATGGGGGCCCTGTGATGGGCCATGCTGGGGGCCCACCTGGCAAAGGTGGAGCTGCTGGAGGTAGGGAGGAAACAGCCTGGCAGCCGGCCAATGGGCCGGCTGGCCTGCCTCTTCTCAGAATGTCCAGCTCCCCAAAGCCACCTGCAGGGTGGGGACTTCATGGAGAATGGAGGGTTGTGTACAAAAGGAGGGGCCGGTTACTGTGGTAACCACCCTCTGCCGTCCAAACTGCAGTATTAATCACCCCAGGGCTTTTTGGAGGTGTTTTCTATTATTTATATTTAACTTGCCTCTGGGAATATAGAAAAAGATTTTCTTTCCCTGGTTGGGAGCTTGCTCTCTGTCTTTTTTTAAAAGTTTCACTAAAGTAAATGTAACAGTTGTAGATACTTCTCCATTTGTCTCGAGCTGGGAAGCCACGTTCTGAACTCAGGTCACCTTCTAGCCCCCAGGTGCAAGCATCTCCTCATCTGCACAGTGAGGGGATTCTGGGATCCTTCTCACCGCACAACTTGTGATCCTTTCTCAGATCAGGGTCCGGGAGAAGATCAGTTGAAGTTCAGGCTGTAGTTACCACCTGGATTCTGAATGCTCAGTGGTAGCCTTTGTTGTACCCCTCTTTTGAATGGCAGGAGAAGAAACAGGAGCTGTGTCACACATGCTGCCAAGCGGGGAGTGGCGCTCCCTGACAATGACAAGGGGGGAGCCCCCCCCCCCCACACCCACCTCCAACAGGGGCCTCCTTAGCCCTGCACGCGGGCACTGCTGCCGCTTGGAGGCTAATGACCCTCCTGTCACTTTGGAGGCCAACTCCCCAGGTTGGAAAGCAGTTGTTAATTAAGGTAGCTGGGCTGTGAAGCCATCTGTGGGCCCAGCAGAGAGGGCCAGAGGCAGGCCCAGCAGATGGGGAGCTAGGAAGATGCTGGAAGCATGTGTGTTCTTCTCACCCATTCTCCGAAGGTAATGCCAGATAAAAGCACTACTTTGCATGAAATACCACACCGCTGACACTAAAATAGCTTCTTTTGGTTTTGCTAATTGCAAACTCTGGAGACGTCATTAAAGCTGGCTCCCCGCTCCCTTTTCCTTCTCCCACCACAACTTTTTCAGTCCCCTCCTTGTTTGCAGGCTCCTGAAGAGTGTCCGTGCTTGTCCCAAATCAGCACTGAGAAGGGGCGGCTGGTCTCTGGCTACAGTTTTCAGCTTCTCTACCTCTTCCGTTGGCCTCCCCTATTTTTCAACTTCCCTTTGCTTCAGACCCCTCACAAAGGAGAAAGTGGGGACCAGAGGCTGGGTGAGGAGGAGGCCCCCAGCCTGCACATTCTCTGTAGTTCCCAGACGTGCCCCTCCTCTCTTTCAGAGCAGTCTCAATAATAGTGATAACGGTAATGATAACAGCCAAAGAGTTATTCCATGTTCACTACAGGGAACGGGCTGACTTTTCGAGATGTCTCCGGACTCCAGTTCCCTGCTAATTAAAACAAAGCGATGGTAATCTGGATAGTAAATCTTCAATGTCTGGAACGTGGTGGGTCTGAGAGGTTAAGTGACCTGCTGCGAATCATCGAGCTACTGAGGAATGGAGTCGAATTCAGACACCGGGAGCCTGACTGTGGCCACCGCTTTCCTCGCTGAGTATCTCTGTGCAGAGGGCGAGTTTAGGCATAATGTTCCTTATTGACCATTATGTTATTGTGCATTATTAACAGTTTTATGGCAATCAGTAATGGGTATTTCCAAGAGTATTTCACAGACTTTTTTTTTTTTAAGGGAAAGTAAGGAAAAGGCATGACATAAAGTGAATTCCCAAACAGCAAAGGTGTGAGTAATCAAAGGGATAGTGGATGAAAGGGGAATTCAGTTACTACTGCTCACTTCCCAAGAAGCACACATTTCTCCAGCACGTGCCACGGACCAGGGCTAATGCTAAATGACATGGCTTCCTATGTCGTAGGAGGTAGAACCTGTTCTTGCCTGCATTTTGCAGATGCAGCCCCCGAGGCAGAGACATGTGAAGTCATTTGCCTAAGGCCACACCCATAGTGACAGTGGGGATTTATGAACCCATCTTCTCTAGGTCTTTAATTTGACTTCATAACCAAGGAGTGTACCCTTCACCAATATCCTGCCAATTGTGGGTAATAGCAAATTTTAAAACACTAATGGTGTTTCTATATGTGACCCCCCTCAAAGATAAGGTAATTTGCATTAACTAGAGGTGACTGATTCTCTGTGGACCCCCGTTTGAGCCAGGATTACAGGCAAGGAAGGTAAGTTTGTATCTCTTTCAAATGACTGCTTCCCAGACTGAGAAGGGCCTTGGAGGTCATTTGGGCTGCTGAGCAGGTAAATGTCTCAGCCTTTGGAACTGAAAGTCATTCTCCTTTTCTGAATGTAACAGGATATGAACAGGGACATTTCTGGTTGTCTTGGGGTTTTGGCTGAGGCTCCCAAGCTGAGGCCATGTCCACACTTGCTGAAGATAGGGACTGGGTTATTCTCATCACACTGGCTAGGAGGTGACCAAGACCAGTTGTGGGGCTCCTACTTCCAGGGCGAATAAAGCAGGTCTGGCATGGTAGATCCTTTTGGAAGCACCCAGAGAACAAGACTTCCTTTAAGATGGGAGACTGGCATCTTACTCCCCGTCCGATGTTGGCTGACCCTCATGTAACTCACAGTGACCCCCTCTTTCACCTGTGCTGTCTCTTAGGATGGAAAAACAAATGTCCCCAAGAGCTTGGGGGTTTACCTGATGATAGGAGACCTTGGCTAGAAAGTGATTCCACTAAGAACATAGCAAGGAGGGTTGGCTCCATGAGAGAGTGACCTTTCCGCCAGGAGTGTGCGCAGTGGACAGCGCACGGCAGCCAGGCTAAGCAATGAGGACCCCACCCTGAGGGCTGCCTGCCAAGGAGAGGGGACTCCAAGCAGAATCGCATGGAAGGGCTGTGCTGGGAGCAAAGTCCAAGGAGGATGAATGAGAGGTCACCCCACCAGGACTTCCTGTGCCATTGACACAATGTGGAGGCCCTGAAGGGCATTGCCCAGGAACCCAAACTACCCCCTGAGCATTAGGCCACCTGCCCACCGAGGGCACCATATGCCAGATGACAATACATTAAGCATGTCAGAATCTTCCCTTTCCCTGTCATGTCCCATCCCCTTCTCTTGGCTCTGGAGGAGCCAGAAAGAGCAGAACAAGTAGAGGGGAGCCACAGTGTGAAAAACACAGCAGCAGACGCCCCCTTCTCCTCTCCCTTGTCTGTGCCCACAAACTCACATCTCAATGGCATGGTCAGGGGCCAGCACAGACATGGACTTGGAAAAGAGAACCAACTTTTGATAGAGATTGTACTGAATTTTTTATTACCTGAAAATAAGATTGTTCTAATACCCAGAGGCAGACAGAAATGCTCTGGGACCTGCTTAAGATAATGTCTGGGGATGAGGAAGGGAAATTTGACAGGACAATATCTGAATGAGGAGAAGAATAAAACTATTCTTGATGCCTTTAATAAACTGGCCACATGAAGAAAATCAATGGCTGAGAAACTTCGAATTTCCTTCCAGGGTCCCTCAATGCCCCTCTCTTCTGATCAGGAAAGAGAATGCACATTTATTAAGCACTTACTGTATGCCAGCAATGTGCTATTACTCTCGGTTCAAAAATGTCATCAACCCCCCCCCCCCCATGATCCCATGCGTTTGGGATTAACAATTTCTGTTTCATAGATGGGGAAACTGAGACCCACAGAGGTCAAGCGACCTGCCCAAGAGCAGGTACACTTGGAATCTGACGCAGATTAGAACTCACTAGACCATGAGCTGCCCAAGGGCCAGGACTGTCTTCAGGGCCTGGCATATAACCGGTGTTGGGTCAGTGTTTGCTTAAGGAATGACTGCCAAGCTTAGCTTTTCCCACCGACCCTGTTGGTCTCCTGAGGACTGACACTGGAGCCCATTCCCTTCACTTTCTTCCTGCAATTTATACAAGAAGGCACGCAGGTTAGCAGGCTGCAGTGTGATCAGTTCCAGACTGCAAATTCCACACGGAGGCGGGGCCTAAAG
This sequence comes from Rhynchonycteris naso, assembly GCA_037038555.1. NCBI lineage: Eukaryota > Metazoa > Chordata > Mammalia > Chiroptera > Emballonuridae > Rhynchonycteris > Rhynchonycteris naso. Next base: position 336,110,132 of record CM072995.1, read on the forward strand.
CTGCTACCCTGTGAGGAGGGGAGGAGGTGAGGCAATGCTGAGCCTCAGAGAGGTCAAGGGACACACCTGTGGGAGCCCAGCATGTCCTCCCTCAGGAGCTGTGAGTCCGGTGGCTGCTCCGCGTGCGCGGCCCGACCCAGTGCTGCCCTCACTCGCCCACCTCCCCACCACCCTCCCGGCCTCACAGCCCGTCAGGTGTGCTGGCTGTCAGCTTCCCCCGCGCCGTGTTGCAGAACATCAGAATTGGCAATGCCAACGGAGGCCCCACACCACGTGGTTCAGAATAGTAGTTTCAGCAGCTATCTTGTCAAAACAGAATAAGAAACTGTGAAGAAATAGTCTGTGAAACCCAGCCACATCTTGCTTTCTCTTGTTTCTGGGGCGGGGATGGGGGAAATGGTTTTCAGTTCTGTCATAACAGTTCATACCCCTCCTAAGGAGGGGTATGAGGAGCACACATAACTTCTAGAATTGTTATCTTAGGTCAGATTTATCCTCTTTCCTTTGTCACCCTTTTCTTCCTCTTTTCTCTGCCCATCCCCCCAATCTCCTGTTCTCTCCCCTCTCCGCTCTCTTCCCACGTCTCTTGTCCTCTCCGGAGGTCACCCCCAGCTGCCTGACTCTGCAGCCCGAGTTCCCTGACTTCTGAGGCCTGCATGTCCCCCTTCCCTTTGTCTAAGGAGCAGGGGGGAGGCTGGTGAATTATTGATGTAGCGCTGCCCTCTGCCGAGGTTCTGGGCTGAGCCTGGGTTGGCCCGGGCCCCAGGGGAAGGTAGACTGGTCTGTTGGGGAGCCCTGTGGGGTGCAGATGGCAAGAAGGGGAAGCACTATGGCCTATCATTTTTCTCTCTGCCCCACCTGGGGCTGGGGAGGGCAAGAGCCAGGGTAACTGGGAATCCATGGACAGATGGAGCCCGGAGAGGTGTCTAGGGGAACCACTGTGTACAGTATAGCCAGTCTTCAGCCTCCTCACTCGGCCCCTCTTCAGCGTCTCTGAATCAATTCCCAGGAATCCAGGCACCACCCTGTTTAGGGGCCACACAGCCAGCACCTGCCTTGCTGGGTGGGGTCTGGGCTGCAGCATATGGCAGCACCCCGACACCCACTCCCCCTGTCCCACCCAGAGCAGGGCGGAATCCTGCAGCAGAATCCCTTTTGGGTAAAGAACACAAGAAGCTTCATTTGTCACAGGGAATGAAACATTAAGTGCGACCACTCTGTGGCGTGAGGGACAGGCAGAACTGTGAATTATTGTCTCACAGATATTGTAGGCATTTTGGAGAGAAGGTTGGTGGGAGAGATTATGTCAGCACTATAATCTGAAAGAGGAAGAATAGCATTCATTGACCAACATGTCATGAGGATTTTCTGCCTTCAAGTAGCTTTCTCTGAGGGGCTGTTTACTGAGCAGCAAGTCTATCCATGGAAGAATTTGCTTATTCTGTTAGCATTAACATTGCGTTGTGTGTGCGTGTGTGTGTGTGTGTGTGTGAGAGAGAGAGAGAGAGAGAGAGAGAGAGAGAGAGAGAGAGAGATCCACACACCAGTGATACTAATGTGTAAGCAGAAACCCGTTTTGTTCACAGCACTCATGTAGTGACAAGAAGGCAGATTTCGGCAAGTCTACCCTGCCTGCATGCAGCAAGACTTTGAGTAATATGCTTTCCATGGACACATTTGCATAGGAAAATGTCACTTGATGAGGGGAAGCTGTCCCTGTCTCTTGAGAAAGCCCTGTCATATGGATTTTTGAGAGGGTCAGCCCTCTTTCAATGCATGGTCCCAGCTCCAACCCAGGAGAACCCTCAACCAAAGCCTCTTTCTAAAAAGCCAGGGGTGCCCTGGCCAGATAGTTCAGGTGTTTAGTGTTGTCCCGAAGCACTGTGGTTGCCGGTTTGATCCCCAGTCAGGGCACATACAGGAACAGGTGTTCCTGCCTCTCTTCTGCACTCTCCCTTTTTCTCTCTAAAATCAATAAAATAAACATTAAAAATAATATTTTTAAAAGCCCAGGGTTTCTGCAAACCTTCGCTCATTCTCTAGAATGTGAGACGTAGTAATTCAGTGTCTTATCTTCCCCAACCTTGCTCGAGTCCTCCGCGCCAGCTAATTTCACTGTCTTGAGCAGGACTCTCAGATGTCAGGGCTCTGCTCCAGAGTTTGTCCAAATTCCTGGTAGAAGGAGAGACCCTACCCTCTTCCCTCTTGGTGCCCTGCCCCCAGGCCTCAGGGCCTTTGGGCATCAATACACAAATGCAGGCAGAGTGCACACGAACACACACACACACACACACACACACACACACACACACACACACACACACACACACAGTCTGTCTCCCCCACACTCTTTCTCTGCTCCCAGTATGAGCAAGGAATGACATTGGCCACCAGATTGTCAGATGCCCAGGAAACAGTGAGCTGGAGCTGCTGGTGGCCTCAGTCTGGTTTGAATCTGCACCTCTCGGTTGTATTGTTTGTAACAAACAGATGTATTTAAGAGAAGAGCACATTCAAATATGCTTTGGCATTGCAAATGGATTCCAGCCCCGGCTGCTGCAGAGACAAATGTCTGGCCATTCCATTTCTGGGAGGCATGCCATGGCCATAGCAGCTGGGCTCCGGGGGCAGGACCAGGCTTCCTGCGGGAGTCCGGAAAGTAGTTTGAGGGTGGAGGCCCTGAATAGGTGGCAAACTCTCCTGGGATTTTAGCGAAGTGGTGCTGTCCTCTGCTGGCAAGTCTGGGCTAAGTCATTGTCTGAACGGTTCCGCGTCTCCGGAAGCCCTGCCAGGTTCACAGGGCCTTGCACCCCTTAGAAAGCTTAGAAAGCATAGAAAGCGAGGTTGGCTTTGGTGCCACTGGCAATGAGAAAAGGGAGCAGCGTTTGATCTAATTTCATACTGAAAAGCGGTCGGGGTTCTCTCTGCTTAGAAATACTGTGGTCTATGCCCAGGAGGTAATGTGAATCAGGGTGGCCAGAGGTTACCAGGGAGAGGTTAGTGCCTTCTAAGGGTCTAGCAGTGTTACAAAATCTACAAACAGATTTTTATTTCAGTCAGGAAGCAGCTATGAGAAGTTAGGTTTTAAAATTTTAATTACAGATGAATAAAGTGTGGCTCAGAGAGGTGAAGAAACTGTTCTAAAGCCACACAGCTAGCAAGCAGCAGAATCAGATTTGAACACATGGCCATCTGATGCCAATGCCCGATCCCCTTACAGATTGGGGTTTCTCTCCAGATGTTAGAGTGAGGTCAGTGGAAATGCCTAACCCTCTAGGAGAGACACCAGGCTCCTGGACCCTGCTTCTCCCAATAAATGGGACAAACGTTGGACTAGATCATGGTTTACCAGCACCCAAAGCCAGTAAGAGGCAGCCTTGTGGGAAGGAAACACTAGTCATCCTGGGTTATCAGTCTGGATTTGAATCCTAGCTCGTGTGACTTTCAGGTTACTTGTCCTCCGGGAAGCTGTTTGCTTAGCTGTAAAATGAGGTAGCAGGTGAGTGTTAGGATTAGGATTAGCTGTTGTTTTAACCAGCAAGGATTTTTAAAAATAAATGATCTACTTCTTGGTCACTATATTTGGTGGAAAAAAATATCTCATCTACCAATTTACATTAGATCGGGTTCCCTGAGAAATGTATTCCAAGAAGTGCTGGATGTGCAAGAAGTTTTGGGGTACTCTGGCAAGCCATCTGGGAGGGAGGGAGGGATGTGAAAGGGAGCAGATTATAAATGCATTCACAGCAAAGGACTGTCTCCCTGGTGGGGGGTCTTGCTTGTGCTGCCCCCACATAGATCCGGTAAGGCAGCTCCCTTTAACCAGCGCAGCTCCTGGGGCGGGACTGAGCCACGAACAGCAGCCCACACTCCCAGAGCAGTGGGCACGAGGCCTTTGTCCTGAGGCAGGTCTGGGCAGCACACCACCGTGTCCACGACAGGATCTGTGTGCCCCTAAGGAGCAATGTAGCTATGACCTTCAACCTGCAGAAGACAGATGTGGGAGGCCTGCCTGAGGGTATGGGCTAATTTTTTTTAAAGATTTTATTCATTTGAGGGGGGGTGGGAAGGAGCAGGAAGAATCAACTCCCATATGTGCCTTGATCAGGCAAACGAAGGGTTTCAAATTGGCAACCTTAACATTCCAGGTCAATGCTTTATCCACTGCGCCACCACAGGTCAGGCCACATGCTAATTTTTATGAGATGTTTTGGAAGCAAAACTTGCTCATGAGCCTGCATTTTTACCTTCCAATATTTTAGATGTCCAGGTCTCCAGGCTGAAAATGTGGTCCCTTCTTTCTAGCATTCTCTGAAGCTGTGTTTTTTGTTTGTTTGTTTGTGATAGAGACAGAGAGAGAGAGACAGATAGGGACAGACAGTCAGGAAGGGAGAGAGATGAGAAGCATCAATTCTTCATTGCTGCTCCTTAGTCTCTTTTGTTGTTCATTGACTGCTTTCTCATACATGCCTTTACTGGGGGCTCTAGCAGAGCGAGTGACCCTTTGCTCAAGCCAACAACCTTGTGCTCAAGTCAGTGACCTTGGGCTTCAAGCCAGTGACCTTGGGCTTGAGCCAGCGGCCATGGGATCATGTCTATGATCCCACACTTAAACCAGCGACCCTGCGTTCAAGCTGGTGAGCCCCCGCTCAAGCTGGATGAGCCCATGCTCAAGTCGGTGACCTCAAGGTTTCGAACCTGGGTCCTCCACATCCCAGTTCAATGCTCTATCCACTGCGCCACCACCTGGTCAGGTGAAGCTATGGTTTTTCTATCCTGGAAGCCCTAAGGAGATGCCACTACCAGGGAGCAATGGTGGGTTCCTCCAGCAAGCCTGCTTCTGTGCCCACGCACCTCTGGGAGAAAGAGCCTTCCTCTGGGCCCTCCACTCCAGCCAGAGAGCTTGACGTGGGAGCAGAGACTGACCAGAGCTCAGCCTACTCTTATCCCGTGGGTCTAGCACCCTTGAACAGGACACAGTCTGCACACCTGTCCATGGTGGCCCATCCTCCCATTTGTCATTTTCCTTCTCATCCTCCCTACCCTCCTGCCCCCTTCAGAGTCTTCCCTCCTCTCCTTCTGCTTGCCTGTGCTGTCACCTCCCCAGGAGCCAGGGACTGTATCATAGCTTTGAAAATGTTCACTTGGCCACTGCTGGGAATCTTGCTTAAGAAAATACTCTAAAAAATGGGAGATTCTTTAGGCAGAAAGATGCTCATCCCAATGTCATTTGTAAAAGTGACAGATTCAAACCATTTTAGATGGCAAAGCATAGGGGAATGGTGAGTTATGGCGCCTCAGCAAAATCAGACTCTTATGGCATCATTAGAAATGATGTGTGCAAGAAATATGAAAGCACGTTTATGGTTAGTTAACAATGCAGGGCACACAATTATATAACTCGATTATAACAATATGAAGTCAGTAAACAGTTAAAGACTGGTCTTGACTGGAAACACTGCAGGAGGCTGGTCTGAACTTAACCCTTTTGGGCAACAAAACCCCTTTTGGCTACTGGTGAGCCTGTGGCCCCCTTCTCAACATGGTTTTAAATGCATAAAATATAAAACATAGAATTTCAAAGGAGACCAATGATATTAAAATACAGGTATCAAAATATTAAAACAAATTTAGTAATACCATAGTATATATATGCTTCTTTTTAACACCTTAAATAACAAGATCTAGAAGGATGTTGAAGAACCACTATACTTACAAAGGAGGGATGAATTCACATAGTATTTTCAAATACCCACAAAAAATAAAACACAGCATAGAAATGTCTGAGAGGTCAGTCTGTGGCCACCTTGCTAGGGTAGTTAAGACTGCTGCCATCTGATGCCTGTTCACAATGGATAGAAATGCTGCATCTCAGTTAGGACCTGGTCAAAATAAGTCTATCGTGGTCCCCAGTCAAGTTCATGTGCCCTCTGAATGGGTCCCCTAGAGGGTTTATGAACCCTGGTTTTAAAACCCCTGCATCAGAGTCTTCCTTCATTTATTTTTCCCTCCATCTTTAGCCCCAACTGAAGTGGGGCTCAAACAGAACAGAGAAGTTGCAGTTCCAGTTGGAAGCATGGGGTGGGGATCCAGTGGGTTCTGGAAGGATGTCAGATTCCCAGACGGCCTTGGTGCAGCCCCGGGGCTCGTGCGTGCGTGTGTGTGTGTGTGTGTGTGTGTGTGTGTGTGTGTGTGTGACGGCTTGGACAGTTCGTGGCCACGGGAGGGCAGCACTGAGTCGGGATAGCAGAGGGGTTCTTGGTCTGGTCCATTTCAGGTGATCCCGTCTGGGGTTTCCTCTTTGAAGAAGGAGATGTCCCAGTAGGACCATACTGGAGAGGAACAATCTCTTTAATGACCCCAAGAGATATGTCCATTTAGAAAGGTGCAGTATAACATACATAGTGCTTACAAATGAGGACTCTGGGGCCAGCCTTTATGTATTTAAATTGAGCGCTGCCGTTTATTATGGGCGTGTGACTTTGGTTGAGTTATTGAAGCTGTCTGTGCCTCAGTTTCTCTGTGGGATTGACATGAAAATAAAATGAATTAATGCAAATTAAGCACTTTTCCAGTTATCTTGCTGCTAAACAAATTGCCCCCAAACAACTCTTTGCTCACAATTTTGCAATTAGGGCAGGGACCCATGAGAAACTACTGCACTGTCCATGTGCTATTGGCTGGAACAGATCTCATGGGGCTGGGTGACCCAAGAAGTCTTCCGGTGTAGGGCACCCCAGCTGGGGCTGGCCGGGCCTCTCCATCCAGCAGGGTAGTCAGCAGGGTTTTACACAGTGGCTCAAGATAGCAAGGGAATGAGTATAAAAGCTGCCAGGCTCTTAAAGACCTAGCATGGGAGCTGACACAACATTACCTCTCCCACATCCTATGAGTCAAGGCAAGTTACAAGGCCAGCCAGAGTCAAGGAGAAGAGAGAAAAGCTCCATTTCCTGATGGGAGTGGTGATTTGCACTGTAGTAGTGAAACTCTTGGTGGCTAACTTGGCAAAAATTTTGCAGACTACCAGTAAATAAGGGGGTGCCCAAGAAAGCATCGTGTAACCTACAAAGCATTACGGGAGCATGAGTTATTTTGAGACGTTAATTTGAACATCCTTTATTCAGAATATGTCTCCTGCTGGTGGAATCTGGATTCAGGTTTACCTTCTTTGGTACTAGCGGTGGCATCAAGGTGGCTCAGGGTAGATGACAGGAGGAGAGATATAGGGCTTAACCCACAAGCAATAGCCATTTCCAAAACTTTGGGAAGCAGCCATTGATATGAATGTTAATTGCAAGCCACTCTTGCCTGTTTAATATGGAAACTCCCAAGAACCTCTTTATATGAAAGATGAATCTGGAGACAGGACTCTGCTTTCATTTGAAGCCTCTGGCACACTCCCTTTCCCAGGGCCACTCTGGGCTTTGTGCTGTCACCTCTGGTGACTCTCCAGAGCCCTCTTCTCAGTAAATGATCCTGAGCCCTGAGTCCTCCCTTTCAGAGAGCAGACAGACAGCCCTGCAGCCCTGCCTGGTCTACCTGGAGCCTCCCCTTCTTGAATAGCCTCTCCGTTCGCCATTCCTCTCACGTGCCTACTCTGCTTTAGCTGCAGGGACCAGAAGCTGTGCTTTTATTAAATTTGATCCTCATCAAAATTGCATTTGGTGGTTTTCCAAGTTATGACTTCCTAATTAGTTCTTTGTTGAAGCTGTTTTTCATGCCTTTGCTCAAAATTAGCGGTAAAATAGCACACACACACACACACACACACACACACACACACCATTTTTTTTGATGGTTTGGTCTCCTCTGGTTATTTCCCCACTTAAAAAAGGATGAGAGCAAGAGAGGGAGAAAGAGAGAGAGAGAGGAAAAGGGAGAGAATGCTTCTGGAGACATCTGATAACTAATGGCAAGCCTTAGGGAAACCCTGAGATGTCAGGTTATCAGCTGTGCTGGCACCTGCTTCCTGCGTGCAGGAAACCACCTTTCCTTGGGCCCGGCTGGCTGGCTGGCTGAGAGGGTGGGCTTTGGAGTCAAACTTTCTGGGTTCAAAGCTTCAGCTATTGGCCAGCTGTATAATGTTGGGCATGTTAATTGGGTTCGCTGAGCCTCAATGTTTTCATCTGCACAATGAGGAGAGTAAGTATGTGTACAGAGCTAAGTAAGTACCTCTGAAGCTCTACTAAGGTCCTACCTGTACAAGCCCTGTGATGTCTTCAATGCCACCAATAGCTGTTATTATAGTCTAAGGATAACACTGTGTAAAACGATACTGTGAATGTAGAAAGATACTGTGTCTGCGGGTGCTCTACAAATATTGTTGTTGTTTTTATTCCTATTAAGAATAATTAGCCAGATGGCCTTGGGTAAGTTACTTTGTCCTTCTGGATATTTGGGCTAGATAATGGGTTGCAAAGTCAGATGGCTTCAGGAGCCAGGGGTGTACTGGAAATGAGTAAAGTAGACCCAATAGAAGAAATGCTATCTGTAGGTATTATGCTTTTTAAAAAATGCATCAGGCCTGACCTGTGGTGGCGCAGTGGATAAAGCGTCAACCTGGGAACACTGAGGTCGCCAGTTCAAAACCCTGCACTGGTCTGGTCAAGGCACATATCGGAGTTGAGCTTCCAGCTCCTCCCCCCTTTCTCTCTCTTTCTCTCTCTCTCTCTCACTCTGTGTCTCCTCTCTAAAATGAATAAAATAAAAATTTTTTAAATGCATCTGGGGAAAGGGGTCAAAGTTAACATAAATTGGGGATACTCTGGATTAAACAAAATTGAGCGGGTCTCTTTACACAGGACTCCTCAGAGCCTTTTAAATGCCCACGTGCACCGTAAACTTCTAAGGAAAAATGAGCCTATGGGAGTACTGTGTTCAAACTTCTCTGACCATGGACTACTTTCTTGACACGTGTTCTATCTAGTAAATACACCAACCAAATTCACAGGTTGATAATCTCAACCTTTTCTTTTAATTTTGAAATTCAGCCTTCAGGCCCTGGCTGGTGGCTTAGTGGATAGAGTGTCGTCCCGGCATGCAATGCCCCAGGTTTGATCCCCAGTCAGGGCACACACATGAGAGGTGACCATCTGTCCCTTCTCTCCCTCTATCTACCCTTCTCGCAGCCAGTGGCTCAATTGGTTCAAGAATGGCCCCAGGCACTGGGGATGACTCGGTTGGTCCAAGCGCATCAGCCTCAGGTGCTAAAAATAGCTTGGTACTTGAGCATTGGCCCTAGGTGGGGGTTGCCAGGTAGATCCTGGTTGGGGTACATGCAGGAATCTGCCTCACTATCTCCCTTCCTCTCACCTAAAAAGAAAAAGAAATAGAAATTCAGCCTTTGAATCAGCGTGGGTCTCTGTAGTTAGAAAGAGGAATTTCCGATAGATGACCAAAGACAGAAAGTGTGTTTTTCCCCTATAATTGTTGATTTTCACCAAAATTACAACTAATTCCATTTATATGATAGTATATAGCTTAGTATGGTCAGCTGTCCATGAAACACATGTCTGAGTGTAGAAACTCCTGACCCAAGCTACACTTAGAATAGACAGTAATGGGAGAGTCAAGTAGGGGCCCGGGAAGGGGAGCAATGCTGGGACCTGTCTTATTTGGGGGAAACCAGGAAGTTATTTGGGCCTAGAATTGGCAGGCCTAAATCTTGGCATAACACGCCTGCCTTTGCTTCACCAGCTCTCGTAGTTTAGACTTCCCCCTCTTTGGTGGAGGGAAATGGTCAAACTGGAGAACACTTTACAAGTACCTCTATTACCAGGCATCCATCAGTTAGTTAATCATCTTCATGGACTTGTTTAGTTTAGATATATGTTGGGGGAGTCCGTGGTATCTCAGTCAACTTTCCATGAGCCCCAAATTGCATAGCCTGTGAATAGCTAAAGCCCTTCCTAAGATTTCTGCCTCTCACACCTGTTGGGCCCTGAGTTCCTTGGGTGGGGCCACTACCTTGCACCTTCTTTGAACCCCTTTGGATCTGAGAGTTTAAGCAACTTGTCTGAGATCCCATAGCTCAGCCTGTAAGTCTGTCCCAGTCAGGTTTGGCATGGAGCCCTGCCTAACCAGAGACACTTCTCCACTGTCCCAGCCTGCCATCCCTTGGGAGGATACGGGGTAGCAAGGAGCTCCTGGGGTAGGACCTGAGACCTCTGACCTGTCTCCAGTCCACCCTTCCCTTTCCTCCTGCCCTCACCCCGGGCTTAGAAGCCACCCCATCCAGAGACGCTGGCGTCAAGCCTCCAAAGGAGATGGCCTCATGCCTTCATACTGCATCTCACTTATTCTTCCAACCATTTCCCTGTCAGCAGCAGTGTTATACCTAGTTTGCAAATATCCTTATAGAGGTTAAATAATAAAACTAACAAAACTGCCAAACAAACTCTCCCTATATTGTCACACCTATCCTCACATCCCTTTACAGGAAAGACAGCTCCCCCTTGTGGGAAGACTTATCATGACAGCAACCAAATGATGCCCAAACCCCAACCTAAGACTCCTCCTTGGATGGTGGCAAGCCCTGTTAACAATCAGAGTGGCCCGGGAGCCACCCACAGGACATATTTTGGGTTCCAGATATGCCTTAGGGCTAGACAAAACCATTCTCTTTGAGACATGGGCTGGGTCTTCACTTAACTTCTTTGATTCTTGTCGAGTTATTTTTCTTTTCTTTTCTTTTTCTTTTTTGTTTTCTCTTTCTTCAAGTTTTGGCAGGCCTGGAGCTTGGGCTTGGGCTCTAAGTCAGCAACAACAAAGAATTCTAAGCTGTTTTACTAGGAATTAGGTCTGCCCAGAGTGGGCAGATCTTATAAATTCCAGAATCTAGGGAGGAAGGGACCGTGTAAAACAGAATCCAATGCCTCCTTTATGAAGAAGGGAAAGGAGACCCAGAGCCAGCACTCGAGCAGCAGTTCCGAAGCAGAGGCCAGGCCGTGTGTCTCCTGGTCTATTGATCTGCTTCACCCAGAGCCAGCAAGACAGGGCTGCTTCATAATCAAGCTTATACTCAGGGCCAACTGTCGGCATTGGTGGTGGCTTGGTGAGGTATGAAAGAATCTCTGACTGTCCATCTACTCCCTGGTCATCAATCTAGTCCTATGAGTTTTCCTTGGATCTTAAAATAATATCATTCTTAAAATGTAGAATAGGCCCTGCTAAAATGCCTTACCTACCCGGGGAGGGGATTAACAGCATTAACCGCAAAGCCCTAATTAACTTAACATCTGAACTGTAACATCTTAATATCTTCACATCAACAGAAACCTAGACACTAAACCAGTGATGGACAATCTTTTGAGCTTGGTGTGTCAAAATTCGCCATAAAAGTGAACATAACTCGGGTGGTGTGTCACTTCGAGAAAAACGGCCTAACCAGAAGTCCCAGAACTAGACGCTCTGTGCCGGAGTTCTGTTGTTTTGGCCTATAGACCTCCGGCACAGAACATCTAAATACAGCAAATGTTTTATCCTCGGCTACTGCACCTGGCCGTGCAGGAGCCAAGGATGTAATGTCCTTCTCGGCATGCGACCCCATACTTCTCCGGTATGTGGCCGCATGAGGCCGCGTGTCATCAAAAACGGCTATGCGCGTCAGTGCTGACACGCATGTCATAGGTTCACCATCATGGCACTAAACAGTGAAATCTGATTGCTATGAGATCTGGCAGAAAGCTAAAATAAATATACAGGATTTTAATATGGGCACATAGAATTTTTAAAACATAGAGAAGATCTCCTATCTTCTTATTTCTTAGATGGGTGAACCAAGACGAGAACCAGTGGCTTTTCCAAGACCACCCAACGGCCGGGGCAGGGCCCACCCTGCTCTGTCACTTTCACTGTCTCTCTCCTCTCCTCTCCTAATGGGGTGCTGAGCTGGGGCCAACATTCTGGGGTCAGAACCCCATCACAGTCTGGGTACATATGACAGATAAACTTGAGGCTGATGGTAGAATTCAGTCACCTGCCCTTTAGACACAGAGGGAACGTTACAGACCAGGGTCCATTTCCTGCCTGTACAACCATAAATTAAAATGACCACCTAGCTTGGTGTTTGAGCCCTTGGATGGGGATGCCGTCAGTGTCCTGCAGGATATTTTGAAGTAGGATCCATACATCAATGGCTCAGAATTTACCAATGTGCCTGTTAAAATGCAGATTTCTGGGCTTAACCCACTATCCACTGAATTTAGCACTATGGGGACAAGGCCCTGAAACTTGCATTTTGAAAGGTCTCCGGGTGATTCACATACATCCTAGAGTTAGACAACTTCCCCTGCAATGGAACAAGCTCCAAAGTCAGGGAGTCAGGCTGCCCTGGGGGTGAACCCTAGCTCTGCCAGTTGCCAGAGAGATGGTCTTTGCACACCTGAGCTTGTTTATGTTTGTTTGTTTGGGTATTTTTGTTTGTTTTCTGTCTGTAACATGGAAGAATAATTGTAATAACCACCTCACAGGGTTACCGAGAAATAATGAGAGGTAAAGCAGGTAAGGTGCTTGGCACTTTGCAAGTACCATATCATTCTTTGGTGACGAGTCCTTGTTTTCAGCTGTCCACATAGAGGCCACAGGGGGTCACTGGGTGTCCCAGAAGCCAGTCCCCAACCCTGCAAGGCTGCTCCCTGGAAGGACGGGCTTGTGTGAAAAGTCTGGTCCCCCCACTGTGGCAGGCATGTTGGTGGGTGCAGAGACAACAGCCACCCGTAGGGGGAGGCATGCACACATTCAGAGCATAACCAGCTGCCATCCTTGAAGGAGGGGGCTCTGAGGGGAATGGGTTGATGCTGAGATCAGCATCTGTTCTCCAATCTTCCGCTGTGGAGAGGAATATCTAGAGATGTTTGCAAGACAGGGCGCTGCTTTTCCCCTCGTGGCTGGAAGTGAGAACCTGAGCTGGCACGATGCTGGGTCTGTCCCCTGCGGCCTCAGAAAGTGCCTCATTAGCTGGGGGTTTTATTCTCTCCACCCAGCCAGACCTAGCAGGCCCTCTGTGGGTGCCCGTTGCCGTGCATTTCTGGGGAGACTCTTGGCAGTGCTGTGATCTAGCCTTGTGTTCTTTTTCCATCAGAAGGAGCAGGACTGTATGGGGTGGCTCACCCTACTTAGCAAACTTGCTTTACCTCAGAGGGGTTCAAGGGCTGGGGTGGGTGTGGAAGAGTGTCCAGACCTGCCCTCTGGCCCTGACCCAGGAGTCGGTTCCCTTGTTATCACTTCCTACAGATTGAAGAAGCCAACTACTAGTACTTGAGCACCATGAGCATTCCACAGAGGAACCGACTCAGGGAGGTCAGGTAACTTGCCCAGAGCCACACAGCTAGTGGGCAAAGATAATAATGCCACATACTACCAACTGAGAGCTGAGTACATGGCCAGGCCTGATGGCAGTCATATCACATATGCTCAATCCTACAACAACCAAATTTGCAAACCCCACCTCTGACCCTAAAGTCCGTGCTTTCCCCTTGACTCCACACTGCCTCCAAATACTTCAATGAACTGCTCTCCTATCTCCCCAGTCTTCCAGATGATTGATTCCTGTTTGTCCCACAAGGAAAAGTTCCCTTTTCCTTGCAATCCAAGAGCACTTGGCGAGAGCTGACAGAGTGGCTTCCTCATATTCCCAATTTTAGATATGCATGCAATTCCCTAGCCTGAAAGCACCGGTCCTTGCTAAGCTTTGCTCCCAGAAGCCCGCAGGCAGACCCTGGTGATGACGGTCACTGTCGTCACCGGAGGAGCCCACCCCTTGCCCATCTCCTTTGCAGTTCCCTGACACAGGCTAAAATTGAACTGATAAATGGACAGCCCTCCTTTTTTTCCCACAGAATTTAATGCCACTAAAGTGACTACCTTAGTCAACTCACTGCTTTGAACACCACATCAAAATAACCTGTGTACACACACACACACACACACACACACACACACACACACACGTGCACACACCCTGTGTGCTGTGACTTTCAAAGGTGCTGTAGTGTGTAGTGTGACTGGCATACACACCGTGAAGGTATTTCGGTTTTCTTCCTGGAGGTCTCTCCATCTTCTAGCCTGGTGCCTCATGGCAGCCAGAGAGAAAGAACTTGTAGCTTCAGGTCCCTCCTCCTGGAAAACTGGGCTTGCCCAGTCCACGCTGGTGATTCTGATATAGCTGGTCCGTGGTTGCTCCTCTCAGACACTGCAGGATTCCTGGCTGTGTCCCCAATCCAAGGGCTGACTAGGGCAATCGTTTGAGTTTACAGTGGTTATAAGCAGGTGAGGCCTATAAGGAGCTCTCAAGTTTGCTCATAAACTTGAGGAGTTCTAGGAGCATTTTGTGGCTCCATGATGAGTCTGTTCCTGTCACTGTGGCAGCAATTTGTGCTTGGGAGACAGGAAACCCTGGAAGCTTGTAACAAATGGCATAATGTTGTTATTTCTTGGAGACTCAGGTATTTCAGAGCTGCTGGTCAAGTAGGAGATCCATGTGGTAGAGAAGAAGAGCAGGAGAAAGGGCACCCACATTTACTGAGCACCCAGGCATTATCCTGGGCTCACTCTGTCCTTAAAGCCACACCGTGAAGGTGTTTGTATAAGCTCTATGTCCAGGACCCAGGGAAACCAAAGCCCGAAGAGGAGTTGTGACTGGTCCATGGTCACCCAAATAGCATGGAAAGTTTCTGGGGGCAAGTCCAGGCAGGGCTCACTCAGATCCATGCGTTTTTCACTCTGGCCTGTGAGACAGTATTTCCCAAGTGTCACGGAGTCACCTTTATTTGTTTTAAGGGAAGGAAGGGGTCTGCGCTTCCTGCCGTGTTGTTTCTGCAGGCGGGGAGGACACCTTCCTGGTGAGGGAGAGCTCCTGCAGACCCGAGACGTGGCCACGGAAGGTCGTTTCTGTAATATTTATCCTTGCAGAATAAATATTTCTGTCTCCATCCTCGTCCAGAATCTCCCTGTTGGCAGCTTCATGGACACTTCTCTTTCTCCTGTCGGACATTCAGCCACGGCCGGGGACAGGATGACCACGCACAACTGGTTCTTTTCACTTATGGTGGATTTCTTACAGCCAAAGGAAGTGGGGCTGGCCAGTGATCCACAGGGATGTGGATTGGAGGTCGGGGCTGAGGAGGGAGTCAGTCTGGGTCCCAAAGGTGATCCCAAGAGAAGCCTCACCCACCAGAGAGCAAAGCTGGGGCTCCCTACATGGCGGTTTGAACAAAGAAAGGACTGGTTCCCTGAAGTCTCCTTGTGGATTTATTCTTATAATGTTCTCACATCTGTTGCCTTTTCTCTGTTCTCCCCAGCACCTCTCAGAGAGATTGAATAACTTGCCCAAAGTCACGCGACTAATAAGTTCTGGCTTCCTACCACTGTTTCTTGGGCTTACCCACTCCTCTGTTATTGTAAGGCCCTAGGTGGGAGGGGCCTGCCTTTGTCCCCAGGCTCATCTCCGGCACCCTACTATGGCCTTTGCACGATGCCATTTTTTTCAGTCCGGCTAACACACTATACTCTTCTTTGTCTTTAGACTTTTGCATGGGCTGTTCCTGCTGTCTGGGGCTCTTGCCCCCCCCCTTCTCTCTCTCTAATATATACATCCTCGGGGAACCTACTCACAGTCATGCTTAGCTTAAAGTTTTCCTTCTTTGAAAAGTTGCCCATTGCTGATCCCTGCACACCCCTGCACGCGCACACATGCCCTGTCCCCACCTCAGGCCTGGTTAGGGGCTCCCTGCAACCCTGTCCTAACACTGTAGGGTTGCTTATTTCATTTTCTGTCTCCTCCTACCCAATTGTGAGCTCTGAGGGCAGGAGCTCCTTCCCATCTGCAACCCCAGCAAGTGATGCGGTGCCTGACTCATAGTAGGTGCTCAGTAAATGTCTAGGGAATGAAAGTGTGAATGAGCGAACTCTAGAACAAGCACCTCTGTGCATTTGCCCCTGTGGTCCCTTGGCCTGGCCCACCCTTCTCCACCTGTCAGCAACATTCTTTTCTCAAGCATCATGTCTCTGGAGCCACGGAGGCCCACTGGGTCTGTCTTTTAGGGCTAAAAGTTATCTGGGCTCAGTCACAGACACCTTGTAGAGGGTCTATAGATGTATGCTCCAATGGCAGGACCCTGGACAGAACTCCAGAAATGGGCCAGGCTGGGGCCATGGAGGGGAGAAGGGACTGGAAGAGCACTTGGGGCAGGCAGAGTTGGATAAGGGGGTGGGCACATCCGTGGGCCAGCTCTGGACTGGGCTTGTGAATCCCACATGCCTGAATTGCAGGAATGGATTTTTAAAGTGGCAATAGCGAACTTGACCCAGAGTCTAATAGGACCTTTTATTGAACACTGACTATGTGTCAGAACCTGCTAAGCACTTCATATACTTGATCGCATTTACTTCTTATGAAAGCACCACCCTGATAGGCCTGGTCCCTGTTCCTGTGTCACTTGGTAAGAAACAGAGGAACAGAGAGGTGAGCACCTGCGTAAGGCCTGGGGCACAGCGGCAGAGCCAGGTCTCAGCACCCAAGTCTGTGCTGCGACTTGTAGCCTCTTCTCAGCATGCCTCCCCTGCCCCCGTGGCCACACTCTGAAATGCAAAGGAGAGGTCCCTCTTTTATTCCTATTTAAGTATCTCTGATCAGGAGAAATGGAGTTGAGCCAGTCATTAACTTTCATATCAGATGCACTGCCGTGGGTCCCCTGCATGTCTTCTATTTGACAAGCAATTGGGGAAAATCAAGGCTCTGATTCACATGCTTTTCAGATGTCAAGCAAGGCATCCTTGGGCTCTGTGGTTCAGAGAACTCAAATGGTTTCAGCTTCTCCATGGTCATGAAATTAATGGTTATTCCTGGGTGATGGGTATTATGGGTGATTTCTCTCTTTCTCTCTCTCTCTTTTGTTCTTTAAAAATTTATAAGTGAAGTACTAAAATCAAGGGGAAACATTTTTAACGATAAATAAATAAGCAATACACCTGCAAGGTGCCAAGGAGCTGTCCTACCTCCCTGCCTTGCTGGGGCATTGCTCTTAGCCTGGAATGCTCTTCTTTCCTGTAGTATAATAAAAAATATATTTCGTTTTGGTCCTCGTTTCTGGTACAAAGCTCCTAAAAACCATGGAATTTCCTGAGTGGTATGAATGTCATTTGTTATTCATGAGAAGACCCTTTGAGCACACCTGGATTTATGCGAATGAGGTGGCTTAGGGTGGGGTCTCCAGATAGTCTCAGGATGGGGCTGGTTCCAAGTGATGAGAGGGTTGAAACTTTCAGCGACACTCAGGGACCTCTGGGAAGCGGAGAGAGGAGAGCCTGCAGATGAAGCTCCATGTAAACTAGGGCTTGGAGGTGTGGCGCCCACTTGCCACTCTCCTCGCTCAACCATCCCCCTCCGTGGTGGAGATTGGAATTTGGGGTCATCCTTTGGCTGCAGTAGTCCTGCAACATATTTCTTTAAGATTTTGTATCTTTGACAACAGACCTTGATCCAAATCAAAAAGATTACACATGAAGCTCTGAAGTGTTGCTTTCGGGGAAGCAACACGGCTTATGGAAAAGAGCAGGAAAGCCTGGACCGTCCAGAGCAATCCCTTCTGCCTAATAAAATACACTGTAATGTTTCCAGGTCGTTAGCATGCTGGTCCACAGCCGATGCTGGACCCAGGCTGCCTGCCTTTGTACCCCAGCCCTCCCACTTGTAAGCTTAGTGAGTTTGGTTAATAGGCTCAATCTCTCTGTGCCTCCGTTTCCTCATCTGTAAAATGGGGATAGTAACAGCGTGCAGCAAAGGTTCCAGAACATGGTGGGGACTTAGTAAATGACAGAGATTATAGTGTATTATATTATATTATTCTTGTTTTGGATATTAATTAGTATAATCACCTGGGAAACTTTTGTTAACATCTGAAATTTGCTTGCCAAGGATCACTTCCCAGAAACAGCAAACCACCAAACCAACAGGGACAACATCGTTCCTTTTGAAAAACTGGCCACAAATGGCATTTTTATAAAATCTAATTCTCTTATTGACTTCTTGTTTGGGAAACGCTTCCTCTTTGAAGTCTGCTGAGGACTCGGCCTTGGCTGCTGTGTTCAGGAGACCCTTCCCTGTGTTCTGGGGGGATTGCTGTCCCCTCTGCCTGGAAAGCTCTCCCCCTGACACCTCCCTTCCCAGACATCTACAGGCCGCCTCCAGCCCCCCTCACCTCTCTTCTCAGAAGTCGTCTTCTCAGTGAGCCCGTGCCTGGGCACCCTGCCACGCCTCCAGCCCCCCTGGGCCCTCCGCTTCCTGTCTCACAATGCCTTCTCAGCTTTGCCTTTCTCTTTCTAGCACATTAACCTGACAGACCATAGTACTTCTCTTTATTTAGGAGATTGCCCTTTCTCCTCCTTCAGCCCCTCCCCAACGAAGAGGGAATGGCTTTGAGGTCAGGGATTTTGACCATTTTGTTCATTTCCTTTTTTCCAGTGCCCAGAACGTACCCGGCCAGAGTGCGGGCTCTGTAAATGTCTGTGGCATTTTTGAGTCTCCAGGTGGGAAGGAGGAATTACTGGTGGGTTCTGAGTTTCGAACTCACCTAGTACAGGTGTGCTCAACAGAGAAAATCACTGAGCTGTCCCACTGGGCCAGCCTTGGGCAATGCTTGATACATGTCTTTTCGTTTCATCTTCAGATAGCTATGTGGATAGGAAAGCCAGGGCTCAGAGAGATGAAGAAGTTTTACCTGTCACAAAGTCTGTGGGTGACAGAGCCTAATGACTGTGCACCCCCAGGCAGAAAGTGATGCCTTTGTCCTCCCCTGCACCCTACCTGTGGGGGAGCCCTCCCCGGGTGTTTGCAGGCTGGCTGCCTTGCAAGCCCAGAAGGACCGTCCCTCCTCACCTGCCCATGTGCGGAGGTGGCTCTTGGCACAGGTGCTGAGTCAGGTGGCCCAAGCAGCTTTCAGCACTTGGAGGTGGCAGCTAATTACCGGCTCCCAGAGCTTCCTGCGGACGCCCTGGGGATCGAAAAGTCTGCCCATAATCAGGGCCTGGACGGGGCTCCCTCAGCTTCTCCCCTGGGAGAGTGGGGTGCAGGGAGGGCCAAGACAGCCATCATGATTATATGAAGGGCATTTTCTGTCAAAGGGAGATATTAGATCAGAGTTAGAATGACCTGGGTTCTGATCCTGGCTCTACCCCTAACTAGTGTGAAATCAGTGAGTTCACTGAACACGCCTGAATCCCCATTATAAAATCCTACCAGTAGTCAATGCCTGCCTCCCAACTTGTTGTCTATAATCAATGAGACAATATATAAAACATGCAAACCTGCCTGCCGTCTTTCTTCCCTCCTTTCCTTTCCTTTCTCTTCTCTTCCTTTCTGTGATTTATTTTTCTTGAGTACCGATTGTCAGGCACTGTGCTGGGCACTGTGAATACAGATGTGAATAAAACAAGACTCCTGCTATCATGGAGTTTAAATCTAGTTGGAGTCAGGTGGAGAGAAAGAAAACAAACAAGTATGTAAGGAAAAACAAAAGTACCATGAAAGCAGAATCATATAACAGGAGGTGATGGAGGGGGTATTCAGGAAAATGGGAAGCCAGGAAAAGCATCACCAAGGAAGTAGTATTTTAAACCAACACTTGAAAGATCAGGAGAAGCCAACCATGCTCAACATCGGGAGAAGGGGTTTCAGGCTGCAAGATCAGCATGTGCAAAGGCCCTGAGGTGGGATGGAGCTGAACTAGTGTCCCTGCACTTTTTAGTGAGAACAGCAGACCCCAAAGAGCAGCCACAGCTCTGCTTCTCTAGCTCCAGCAAGGAAAGCAGGCTTAGTTTTTTAAGCGTAAGCTGCACTTAAGATCCTGAGTTCCCCCAAGATGTCCTTTCTGCAGTTGATTTGCTACAACTGGCATAGGTTATTCATGTCATATTTCTCAGGACTCCTGCCCAAACCAGCCATTGCCACACATGCTGGTTTAAGTTAAGGAGATTATTTGCTGAAGACTAGATTTGTTAGTATTAATAGCAAAAAAGTTCTGTTTCTGAACCCTCCTGATGGGCAGGCAAAAGAATGCTGGGTTCGGCTGTAGTCTAGCACAGGCAGGAGGTGCCTGGTCCTGCCAGTTGAGTGAGACACAAGTCAAACCCCACTAGCCCTCCTCCTAAACCTGTCTACCCCCCTGCTCAGCCATAATGCCAACCAGACTGACTGGTCTCCAGTGGAGGCGCTCTGTGTATGGCCCCACCTTGCTCCTGCCTCTTCCCCTCTGTGCATACTCTCTCCTGGCTAAACCCCTGCTTCTGCGTGCCTTACCTTCTGTCCCCACAGGAGACTTCTACTCATTCTCCCAGGAGCTGCTCAGTTTCTACCTCCTTTACAAGGACTCCTCGGATAGCTGCTGGGGGGGGGGGATTCTTTTCTCCTCTCTTAATTCTGATTTTTCTTAAGCCTTTTCAGGCAATGATCAAAGTGTTGAGGAGACTGAGTTCCAACTACAGTGTGATTTCCTTGAGGGCAGAGAACCAGGTCATGTGTTTCTGCAGCTCCGGAGTGTGCATGTCGGTCATTCAGCAGGTGCTTACAGAAGACCCGCTCTGCGCTGGACTCCATGAGAGGCAATGGGGAAACAGTGGTGGGCAAGGCAAAGTCCCTGCTCTTAAATTGCTCTCAGCCTAGTGCAGGGGACAGGCCCCGGGGAGAGCATCATAACACAGAGCGCTGAGAGATAGGGGTGTGATCTCTAATAAAGGGTGACTACTTGAATCCGGGGTGATCCTGGAGGGCATCTCAGAGGACATGAGGGTTAATATAGCTGGCCTAAGATTTCACATCTTGTATATGGTAGAGGGAGCTCTCAAATCCCAGCCTCATTGGTAGAGTGAGTTCCCCTGCATCTATATATCCCTAAGTTAGTGCATACCTTCTGATCCTGCCTCACAGAGTAAGGCGAAAAAGGATCAGACCCACTTGGCCAGAGCCTGTGTAGCCCGGCCACATTCTGCTGCAAAATCTATTTTCAAGCTACTTCAAACTTTGATGAGTCAGCTGGTCCTTGGAATTGAAGAGACTGTCAGCAGAATCCGAGGCTAGTGAACAACCCTCCCATCACAGGGTATGATAGGACAGCTTTCTTCTTGCTCATGGTTGCTTTTTTCCCTCTATTCCAAAAAGAATGAATAGTAATTGTAGAAAATTTGGGGAGAAAATACAAATCACCTGTAATTCTGCTACCCAGAAATAACCATTGTTAACATTATGGTGTATTGAGAGGATTAGTTTGGGATAGTATTTAGAAATTGCTACAATGTATAATTACTGCTTATTAATTTGTGCAAATAATGTGAATAGGATTAACTCATACATATTTATATATATATATATTTTAATTCTTGATTGTAAGGTACTATTATTTTATTTATTTTTATTTTTTATTCATTTTACAGAGAAGACACAGAGTGAGAGAGAGAGAGAGAGAGAAAGAGAGAAAGGGGGGAGGAACTGGAAGCATCAACTCCCATATGTGCCTTGACTGAACCAGTGTAGGGTTTTGAACTGGCGACCTCAGTGTTCCCAGGTCGACGCTTTATCCACTGCGCCACCACAGGTCAGGCACATATTTATATTTTTATAAAAACTTGCACATTCTAGTGCCTGGAAATCTTAAAAAGAAAGAGAGAGAGAGAGGAGAGAGTGGGAAAGGACTAGCTTTTATTGAGAACGTACTATGTGCCTAGCTGTAGTTAACACTTTTCCTGTTGATAATGCAAGGACCAAACTTATGCGATCAAACAGACATCTCTTATATCCTAATGACAACCATTAGATGGTTATTATGCTTATTTGCATTTTGAGGCAAGAGCAGTAAGTCCCACAACCAAAACATGGAGCTAGGATGCAGTGTGCCTGGGATTGAACTCCTAGTCTGTCCTGCTTTCAAAGTGCATGTTCCTTTCACCCATCATGACGTTTTCATACCCTTATGAGATGGCTGATGGCCAACCACTGGGCACTACCATCATTTCTTTATCAAGCCCTTTGATAGGCCCAACCCTGGGCTAGCTGTTGAAAGGACCCACCAGGAGCAGGCCTATCCAGTGGTGGGATTCAGCCAGTTCACACAGGTTCGGCAGAACCAATGCCTAATTTTTTGTTAAGTTTGGCGAACCAGTTGTTAAAATGGCATTTGTAATCAGGGCTCTCCCTAAGGTGGGCGCCTGGGCAGCCACCTAATGTAGAAATCACAAATTTACATTTCTTATTTTTTTTAACATTCATCTGTGCCACAGAGTATTCTAAGCGTCTGTAGTGATGTTCATTCTGTCCATAAGTGAAAAACATTTTACAGAACTATGCTTGTAATATTTATTTATTCATTTCATATAAGTCATTATACCTTGATGAAATACTACATTTTAATTCTCACATTTGTTACTTCAGTAAACAAACATATAACGTAAAGAGAAAAAGTACCAAGCAACCAGAGGGTGACAAGCTCTCATTGGCAATATCTTAAATAACAGTTTTATTGGTTTTTGTCAGGTATTATTTAATATTTTTTCATTAAATTTTAAAACTTTTACTTATAATCTAGTTTTGTGTACTTCTTTTATTGTTCTTATTTAAAAATTAAATGCATGAAATAATGAACTACCTTTGGTATATCGTTTTTTATACTTAAAATGGTCATTAGGGTAAGGTGACCAGACATCCTGCTTTTCATGGGACAGTCCCAATTTTTAACAATTTGTCCCGTGGCATTTTTAAAAAGTCCAATTTAAAAAATATATATTACAATACTATTTTTGCATTCCATGAAAAATTTTTTTTGCTCCATATAGACCAAATTTTTAATGAAGAACCCCCCCTCCTCCCCGTCAATAGTGTCCCGCATTACCAATTTTAAAATCTGGTCACCTTACTAGGGCAGAGAACCAGTTTTTAACTTATTTGAATCCCACCACTGTGCCTGTCCCTGTGCTCGTACTCTGCTCTCACTGCGAGACCTCAACACTCAGAGGGCGGCCAGGGCTGCAGAGGACCAGCTAAGCGCTGTGGCAGGCGCAGCGTTTGGTAAAAAGAAATAGGGTTCTGGTTGTGGAGTACCTGGAGATACCCCTGCCTGGCCAGCTGCCATCAGCCTCCCAGTAGATCTGTCATCATGATGACAGAAGCCCAAGACCCGACCTTCAGCCTGTGGGGCTTAGAAGCTAACTCATACCAGTAGACTCCCAGACACAAGTGTATGCTCCAGACAGGAAGGTGTTGGTTTACAGGGTGCTGCCAGCTGGATTCTACAGGCTGAGATGGGGTAAGGGGTGTAAACAGTGTTCCAGGAATAACACCTTGAAAAGAAAAGAACAAAAAGTGAGTTTGTATAGGGGGAACCATCTGATTTTGATGCTGTTGGGACAAACCCTCTGCCAGCCCAGGAGAGAACAATTGCCTGAGCCGAGATTGTTATCAGAGGGGTCCCACACTAGACCAAGGTGGCTGGGCCCCTGTTCCACTGCCTTGTGCAGTCACTGGCTGGCACTGCCCCGACAATAGCATGCCTGAAGGTGTCCCACAGTCCTTGCAGCTGGGCCCCAGGTCCTTTTTTGAAGGAGGATTTGAGGCATGCATCCCTGTGTGTATTGCACAAGGGGAAATCTACCTGTTGCAGAAGGTGACTGACTGGCTTAGCATGGAAGCAGAACACAGGGATTATACAATCCAAATTCTTAACAGCATCAGGCTAAAGTAGTCTGACAAAGTTACAAGCTTCCTGCTCTCATTTTGGCTTTTATTATCACCTGCATTAGTTTGCTGGCACTGCCATAATAAAATACCAGAGACTGAATGGCTTAAACAGAAGACATTTATTTTCTTACAGTTGTGGAGGCTGGAAGTCTAAGATGAAGGGCCAGCAGGGTTGGTTTCCTCTGGGGCCTCTCTCCTTGGCTTGCAGATGGCCACTGTCTTACTCCTTCTTCACCTGGGGCCTCTAGTGTCTTTCTGTGTGTCCTAACTTCATCTTCTTATAAGGACATCAGTCAGATTGGCTTAGGACTCACCCTTAAGGGCCTCATTTTGACTTACCTATTTCTAAATACAATGACATCCTGAGACTTAGGGTTTCAAAATATAAATTTTGAGGGGACATAATTTAGCCCATATTACTACCCAGGCCCACTTGGGTGGACAGAGTCTGCTTAATATAACTGACTTGGACAGGTTCTGCCTTGATGGGCCCTTCCTGCCATTACAGGGCAGGGCAGGTTAACATGGGATAAACTTTAAAGGCATAGCTGGTCATGAAGGACCAGGGACGTCATATTAAGGCGGTTGTATTTTCTTCTAAAAATCAGGGGGAACTATTGGTGGGCAGTGGCATGATCAGATGCATATTTTTGGAAGGTCACTGTGCCCAGCACTTGGGGAATATGTTGAAAGAGGCAGGACGGGAAGGAGGATGGTTCATCATGAAGAGATGATTGTGTTAGGCAAGAGAGAGGGTTGAGGGGGCCAGAACTGGAATGGTTGCCATGGAAATAAAGAAGAAAGGACAGATTGCAGAACCTTTTAAGTCCTATTCTTCCACAGTGCGGTAGCAAATACGAAGGCTGAGTGGGGTACAGGAATTCAGAGGTCCAATGCAGTCATACAAGAACAGGACCCTATGTTGCAGGAATCATCTTAACATAAAAATACTTGCTCCAGATGGAGTCTTGAATGGGAGATGCACATATAAACAGATTAAAAATAGGTGTTTTGTCAAAAGGCATAATAGCAGACCTACTTCTCTGCCCACTGGGATGGCTCATTATCTCCCAGTGACCTCTCCTTGGGTTTTTTCCCCTCCACTCCGCCCTCCATTTAGGCTGGATATTTAGCTGGCAACTTTTGATATAATCACACCTCTAAAACATTTGGTGCATACCACTTCCCCTAGTCCCCCTATGTACCCCCCCATCTAGTAACCTCCCACCATCCAGTCACAGCTCCCCAGACCCCCAAAGGGGTGGGTTCTGGCACAGGGAGGGACTCCAGGACCCTGTTCTTTAGTACTGTGGTCAGCGTCTGCTGACTGGTCCTTTGCCATACCATTTAGTAAATGGATTGAATGTTATCAGCCCTTGTGTCTTGCACACCAGTCATTTCCAACTGTGGGTCATTTTTTCACAAAGAAATTGCTGTTTATTTTCTTCTTGTTAGAATGTCTTTCTCTCCTCTCTGCTTTGCCAGCTCCTACACATCCTTCAAGTCTTGGCCCATGTTACCTCCTCCATGAGGCCTTCCTTGCTATTCCCACAGTAGTGTTCATGGTTTCCTCTTAAATCTAACTCTGTAATGATCCTATTTGTGTCGAATGACATACATCTGTTTACCTACCCATCTTCTCCAACAGTCTGTTTGTTTCGAAAGGGCATATGGAGCCTTTCTATCATTCCTTCTCCAGTATGTAGTACCTAGTAGGCACATGGAGTGGGAGGGAATGTCTCTGTGCCCCAGGAAAGGTGTTCTGGGATCTTTCAATTTGGCTATTTCAGGGTGAGCTGTGCTGACCATCTATATATATTGAGAGGTGGGAGGCAAGGAGGTAGAGACAGATGCCCACATATGCCCCAGCTGGGATCCACCTGGCAAGCCCCTACAGGGCAATGCTCTGCCCATCTGGGGCCACTGCTCTGTTTCTCATCAACTTGATGTGAGGCCATGGAGCCATCCTCAGTGCCCAGAACCAAATTGCTGGAACCATTTGAGCCATTACTGCAGAAGGAAAGAAAGAGAGAGAAGGGAGAGGAGGAGGGGTGGAGAAGCAGATGGTCGCTTCTCCTGTATGCCCTGACTGGGAATTGAACCCAGGACTTCCACATGCTGGGCTGATGCTCTACCGCTGAGCCAACCAGCCAGGGCCCAGTTCTATATTTCTAAGGAGGGTTCTTGATCCTCTATAGAATTTACTATCTTAAAGTCTCAAAGTATCCTGGGTTCCCAGGCAGTGCCCGACCCACAAAATGCCCACGTGACCTGAACAATGCCACTTTGGTAAATAATATGCAGGTATTATCACCACAACCCTATGTCGAGGATCTAACACAACCTTTAATCATCACATGAGCAACTGAGGCTCAGAGGGGTTCAGTAGCTTGTCCACAGTTGCTGTGTTTATGAGTGGCTGTAATCCAAAGCAAAGTTTTTGGGTAGCCTCTACCCTGCTCTCTACTTGCTTTTTTCATGGGGCTGCAAAATGCACTTCAGAGATCCATCCCAGATATCCATCCTGCCGGAAGGAACTTGTCAGCTCAGCCTCTGTCAACACCTCAGGGCTGGGTAACATTCACACAGAACTGGGCCGCTGGCGAAGAGGGAAGGTGGCCCATTTGGGCTGCGCCATGCACGTGGTTGCTGTGGCCTCTGGGCTCTGTACCAGCTATTTCTGGGTTCCTGGACTGTCCCAGCCGGCCCCCTTCCCTCTGTGTCCTTCACTGCCTATCTTTTTCACAGCTCTATTTCCTCTCTTCAACAGATCTCTCAACAAAATGTTTTCCATCATTGCTGGCTATTTTTATCCCTTTATCAGAGTTATTTCCTTTGGTAAATAGCTTCCTGGCACAGGGTGGGCAGCCTAGCCCAGGCTCCAGCCCGTGTCGTGTCGTGTGGGCAGGAGGTGTGGGGGCGGGCGGGCATCCAGAAGAGAGGGAAGAACTGAGCGACATGGGCCATGCCTGGCCTTTGGGGACTGCTTTCTGTCCTGGTGGCAGCGATGGCAGCAGCAGCAAGACGCTCATTCGTTCCCCATTTCCATTTGTTAAAACCATTCTGCGAGAAGGCAGCGCATGCGAAGCAATCAGCAACAGGCTCCCGAAATAGCCTTGAAATCAGCAGCATTTTGTTTGGCTTCACGACTTTCATGCCTGCAAGGGGAAGAAAGAAAGGATCCAGAGCGTTTTCTGCGTCCAAACACACATCTATTTTACAATAAGACAAATGACTCGTATTCCTGCTATTACATCCAGCAGCGTCCCCGCCTCCCCCCACCCCCACCCCCAACCGCCCCTTCTCTGAAGACCTTGCCAACATTGCCTTTTGTGGCTGCAGCACAGCGTCCCGGTGCAGCGTGCCTCTGCCTCCTCGGGCTCTGGCTCTGCCTGTGAGCTTGAGCTCGGCTTTTACAAGTTGGGATTTTCATAAATTAACGCCGTGCGTGCTGCTTCAGCTGCGGTGCCAGCTTTTTAGAAGGTGCTGCGAGAGGCAGGCCCTGCTGGAGAGAAACAAGCCAATGATTTGCTAGAGAAAGCCTCTTGGCCCCAGTCCAAGGTTCAGCTGGGCCTTTGCAGAAAGGCCGGACTGCTTGCTGAGTGTGGCCCGTGTCACTGCTCAGCTCTATGCAAGGCTGCAGGACTGGCCTCAGCTTCCAGAGATGGCCTGATGGCCAGGGGCACTGTGCACACCAGAGGTGTCCCTGGAGAAAAGCAGGAGCCCTGGCATGTGACCTTGGCCCAGCCACCATCCCCCTTAAGACCAGTTCCTGAAGAATAAACTCTCCGAGCACCGATGATACATCTTCCTTATAGCACATATGAAATGGGGACTGAACACTAATCTGAGGAATATTTTGACCAGGTTTAAGTATGAAGACCATCTAGATCTAGGGTCTGCATACTTAAAGCCCATGAACCAAATCTGTCCATGTGCATTCATTTATGTAGTGCCTGTGGGGGGAGTAGACCCTTCCTCGTAGGGTAGTTTGAAAGATTAAATGAAATACCATGTACTGCTCTCAGTACAATGGCAGGCTGAGCAATTGCCATGCAGAAATTAAATAGATCCCAAAGTCTAACATATTTACTCTCTGAATCTTTACAGGAAGAGTTTTCCAACTCCTTGTCTATCTGGTGAACCCTGGGAGAGCAGAAACAATGTCCTTTCTGGGATTTTTAGGGATAATCTCAATACTTCTCAGCTAATAAGTGACCTAAAAAAAATTCAATATGAGTGTAGAGACTTCAACATCCAGTACCTGGCAGGGAAGTTATCAATTAAGCATGCACAATTAAGCCCGGCCGGATAGCTCAGTTGGTTGGAGTGTCATCCCAAAGTGCAAAAGTTGCTGGTTTGATCCCTGATCAGGGCACATACAGGAGCAGCTTGATGTTCTTGTCTCTCTGTCTCTCTCTCTGCCCCTCTCTAAAAAACAAACAAAACAAAACAAAACAAACAAAAAAATGTGCACAAGTAGAGTTGGAATTTGACAATAAAGAATCCCTCCCAGGAATGAAAGCCATATGATTCATACATAGGTGGGTGAACTCAGTGTTTAACATGTTTCCAAGCAAGGGCTCTGTTCAGGCAGACTCTCCACCACTTTCTAGACACGTGGTCTGGGGAACTTCTTTACTTCTCTGAGCCTCAGGTGCATCAGTTATAAAACAGGTATAATAATATTTATTTTGCAAGACTGTCATGAGGATTTAGCATGATAATCTGAGTGAGCCACTAGCACAGTGTCTGGCTAATACTGGAGGTTCTCTCCAGGGCTGGCTTTTCTCTTTGACCATACTTTCCACCTGAGCCCTGGCTAGTAATAGAATGTACCACTGCAGCCTCCTGCTGAATGTCCTTCCCAATGCAGCTCACATGGCCAGACAGGGACAGAGTGAGGCCCTGGCGTCATGAGGGGCAGTGGAATGTACAGTTGAAGTAGTTTAGAATCACATAGACCTAGTTCAAATCTGAACCTTGCTGCTCACTGAACCATACAACCTAGAGCGTGCTGCTTGACCTCTCCATGCCTCACTTTCCTCATCTGGAAGATGGGTGGAAATAGATCTTACCTTGTAGGGAATTATTAAAAACTAAAGGCAATAACATGTTCTATGTATTTGGAACAGGACCTGGCACCCAAGATAGTAAATAGTGAGCACATAAGCTGTTACCTTCTTCCCAGATGAGCTGGTTTAAGTTGATCCCAGCTTTTCCTAAATTCTCATGTTAGCAATGGTTAAAGTGGCTGGGCATCTCTAGGCCCCTAGTGGACCATGCCATGGGGGTTAGAGGCTCTGAGACGGCCTCTGTCATGTCTCACTGAAGTGGAAATTTCTATAAAACCCAGAGGCATGGCATGCCAAACCAGCCCAGCTACACTCCTGGAATGGGGACCAAACAGTCACTTTGAAAATATGTGTTTTCCTGGATAAAAACCTCTAATTGGACAATTGCAGGTCTTCTGGCTTTATGTAGACTTTATGACTTTGAGAGCTCTTAAGCTGGGGTGAAGGAAAATTTATGAATGGGATTTCTTTATTTCTGTAGCATTGACTCACACTGTTGACCCAGTTGGGGGCAGGGGTTCCATTACTTGTTCATTTCTTTTTGCCAGGTGGTCCTTGCTCTGCCAGCTCCCTCCGTGAGCCACAGCCGGGGTACTGAACCCCTCAAAAAAGGATTTCTGGCTGGTTAAAAAATTGCCCAGGACCCAGAATGATTTCCCAGGCAAAGGAATATGTGCTTGGGAGTTTCTCAGAGAAGTTTTACAGTTTTCTCTTAAATTTTTAAGGTTTATTTTACCAGGATTTTAAAGTCCTTTTATAGAAAACTCTCATAGTTTGCATTAAACTCATCTGGTGTGGAGGGAGGGCCTATCCCAGAGCTCGTGGGAAGGTAAGCAGCAGAGCTGCAAAGAAGAACACATCTGAACCAGTGTAACAATGACATTGACTGTTAAAAAGTTGTGTTAGGGTGATACAAGCTTTTATACCCAAAAGACCCCAATACATATAAAGGCCCAAACACAATAGAAATTTTTTTCTTATTCACAAAATTGTCCAAGGCTGACATTTCTGGTCTGAGTGGCTTTCCCCCATCCACTGATTTAGGAAGTCAGGCTCCTTCCACCTCATGACTTCACCATCCTCTCCAGATCCTTGAACTAACCTGCCCCTAGCCCATGGAAGGTAAAACAGAGCGTGGCAAAGGCTAACTCATTTCATAAAAGCCTTGGCTCAGAAATGACTCTCATCGCTTCTTCTATTCCCTCTGCAAGGTCGCGTGGTCACACCTAGATGCAAAGCAGGGTGGGAGGGAGGAACTGTAGTTGTTTGCTGGGAAACTCCTTCGCATGGAGAACCATATGCTGTGGAAAGGAGAGCATGAATTTTGGTAGACAGTTAGTAATATCTGCCATAGTAAGGGAAATGCACCACAATTGAGACCATAAAGGATTAAATAGATAGGGTGGCATTACATCTAGCACCATGAGGGCTATCACTACTGTTGTCTGCGAATCCCCAGCCCTTAGATCAGTGCTGAGCATATAGTAAGTGTTCAGTAAATGTTTGAATAAAAGGAATGACTGACTGACTGACTGACAGAATGTTTTACCAGTTTGATTTCCTTGTTCCCTGGCTTAGCCCACCTAATAGAAAGACTAGATTCCTGGTCAGTTGTTTCAGGCCACATGGAATGTTTGTACCCATTGGGCCCAGAGTCCAAGGGTTGGTCAAATGTTTCTCCCAAAGAATCCAGACACTTTTAGTTACTTCTCCAATTTCCAAAGTGCTTTTATTGAGGAGAGCAAAACTTATGTAAATTCGGGACCATCCAAAATGATGTAGGGCATGGATGTTGTACCCAGGAATCTACAGGTTTTCTATTTAAAAGTTCTCTTAGAGGGCAGGTAGTTCCACAAATGCACAAGCCAACCCAATTGACCATGGCCACCTAGCATTGGATTCGGTAGGAAAGCGTGAGGGATTAGTGATGTGTGCCATGCAAGGGGAATGGCAATGGTAAGCCAAGTTCCATGTTTTTGGGACATGTTACCAAGTTGAAGATTCCTATATTTTGTGTATAAGGGTAAGGCTCTAAGAAGAAAAGAGTGGGCAACTGCCACTGGAGACTTAGTTTGGAAGGTCTGGATAAGGAGGTGATTGGAGCTAGAAACTAAATAAATGACGGAAAGAGGTAGACCAGTCAGAAGAGGATATGCTAGAAACTTTTCTTGGAAATACAAGAAAGCTAAAAGCTTAGGATTGGTCAGTTACTGTGGCTCTTCTGAGAGAGAAAAGAGGAGGCAGAACATGGGGTGTGATGTGGTTTAGAATCTGAGGCTGACGTGCTTTTCACTGAGCTGGCTCAACATTCACAGGGTGTTATGAGCCAAACTATTTCCTCCTGAAGTTCATATACTGAAGCCCTAGTTCCCAGTGCATCAGAAGGTAACTGTATATGGAGATAGGTTCTAACTAAGTTAAAATGATGAGCTCATTGGAGTGGGCACAAATCTATTATGACTCGGGAGTCCTTAGAAGAAGAGGAGATTATGGCCCTGGCCAGTGGCTCAGTGGATAGAGCATTGGAAATCCTGGGTTTGATTCCCAATCAGGGCACACAGGAGAGGCAACCAGTTGCTTCTCTCTCTCTTCTTCTCCCCCCTTCTCTCCCTCTTCCCTTCCCATAGTAAGTGGCTCGGTTTGAGCATGGCCCCAGGCAGTGAGAATAGCTTGGTTGATCTGAGCATCAGCCACAGGCACTAAAAATAGCTCAGTACTTGAGCACTGGCCCCAGACGAGTGGCCAAGTGGATCCTGATTGGGGCACATGTGGGAATCTGCCTCACTATCTCCCCTCCTTTCACAAAAAAAAAAAAGCATAAGAAAGAGAGAGAGAGAGAGAGAGAGAGAGAAGATTAGAACATAGATTCACACAGAGAGAGGGGAGAACGTGGGAAGACACAGGGGAAGCTGAGCAGAGAGATTTCAGAAGAAACAAACCCAGCTGACACCTTCATTTTGGATTTCTGACCTCCAGAACTGCAAGAAAATAAATAACTGTTATTTAAGCCACCCAGTCTGTGGTACTGTGTTATGGCAGCCCTAGCAAACTAACAAAATGGGGAAATGAAGTCTGCTATTCCTGGCCATGTTTCTCTCCAGGGCATGTATGATGCAATGTATGAGCTTAATGGGCAGTGGGCAGATGGCTGGAGGCTCTCCTGGGCCTCTAGGATGTCCTGAAGCTTAGAGTCCTGCAGGCTTCCTGTGGTGACCTGGGCACAAAGGGCACAATCCAGCCCATGAGCACCATGACTCTCCACCACCTGGTCATCCTCTGTACCTCCCTGTGCTGGCCACTGACAGTCCAGAGACACATAGTCATAGCCCCCAAACCTGGTGAGCTCAGTCTGCAGGAAGACAGAGAAGTCCTGTATTTCCTAGGTCTTAAGATGACATTGATTACAAAATATTCTATCAATTCAATACCATTGTTTCAGGAGGCAAGACATACTGAGAAGCATGGATTGTAAGAACTGTCATGATTTCAGTAAAGCAAACTGGGATCCCCAGCATGTCTTTGAATCAAGGAAGTGAAGTGAATGGTTAGAGTAATAGGCAGTGTGTGCTATGATGACAATGGTGCCGGAGAGGGTGTGGTTGATTCTGCCTTGGGAGGGAGGTCAGGACCCTAGATAGAGGACATCAGAAGAGGAGGATTTCAGGCCAACAAGGCAGGAATGGTATTCTGGCTGAGGGAACGTCATGGACAAAGGAAAAGGGTGCATGCATATCTGCAACAGCAGGAGTGGATGTTAAGGAGCAGACTGAGGTGAGGATGGACAGACAGACAGAGTACAAACCATGAAGGGCCTGTAACACAGTGCCAAAAGTCCTCGTCCTCTGACCAGAGTGGGGAGATGAGGCTGCAGGCCAAGGGAGAGTGCCAGCTCCATTCAGAACAGGTGTCCCCGAAGCAGAAGAGCCATCTCAGCTCCTTCTCCTTCACAGCTCCCAGCATGGGTGCACAGATGCTTAGCAACAAGGGATGGTCTGTTTAAAGGCACTTCTGAGTCAGTTCTGGAAGGCATACTAGTCTGGAGAGGGAGAGAGGGAGGGAGCTTGTCAGGAGAAGGAAGCCCCGGTGGGGATAATGGCTCTGCCCAGTGGTGGGATTCAAATAATTTAACAACCGGTTCTCTGCCCTAATGATCATTTTAAGTATAAAAAAAGATATACCGAAAGGTGGTTTATTATTTCATGCACTTAATACTTAAATAAGAACAATAAAAGAGGTACACAAAACTAGACTATAAGAGTTTTAAAATCTTAATGAAAAAATATTAAATATTAAGTAATACCTGACAAAAAACAATAAAACTGTTATTTAAGATATTTCCATATTGCTTCTTGATTGGGCATTCTTACTTTTCATCCATGGACAGAATTAACATCACTATAGGCGATTAGAATATACTATTGCACAGATGAACGTTAACAAAGAGTAAGGAATGTAAATTTGCGATTTCCACCTTAATGGGAACCCTGATTACAAATGGCATTTTAACAACTGGTTCGCCAAACTCAACAAAAAATTAGGTATTGTTTCTGCTGAACCAGTGCGAACCAGTGTGAACCAGTGTGAACCAGCTGAATCCCACCCCTAGCTCTGTCCCTGAGCTCACTGGGGGCTGCTCTCGCTGGGACTCACCTTCCTCGGTACCTTCAAGTGAAAAATCATACGAGCTCAGGAGCAGCTGTGTAGGTTTAAAGCCAGATTTCATCACTCATGAGCTGTGTGCTTTAGTCAAATTACTTACCCCCTGGACCTGAGTCTTCTCCTATGTGAAAGGGAGGTAATGGTACCTGTCTTTCACAGTTGCTGTGAGGATTAAATGAGATAGTGCATGTTAAAACACTTCTGACAGTGTCTGGCACATGCAAAGCACTACTGTAAAAATGGACGATGATGATGATGGTGATGATGATGATAATGATGGTGTCAGACTCGTTTAGTGGGTTGTAAACCTAAAGCCATGGAACCTCTCTTCCAACAGATTGGGAACTCCGGTGTGTAAGAAAGTTCACATTGGGTTCTTCTGACTGAAGCAGGTGGATGGAGACCCTGAACCGGGGCCATTGGCATCCTCCTTTCCAAGGGCTGTCTCCCACCTGCCCAGGCACTTTCTCAGAATACAGGCTCCAGAAAACCCAGAATCTCTGAGGTCCCTCTCAGCGGCTCCTTTTAATCTAATTCTTCCTTCTGAAGCATGAGTATATGTCTGGAAAAGCTGTCCTTTACAGGTCCAAACCCATTTTCCTAATGCATCAGCTGAGCCAGGCCCCAGGGACAGCCTGGTCAAGGCAAAACCGAAGTCAACAGGAGAGGTCAGGAAGTTATTCAGGCAACAGCGCTGACTGCAAAGACCTGCAGACAACCAATACTTCCTCCACGTGGTATGTCAATGGGTTTTTATTTACGGAATTTTACATGGTGTGATTCATTCCACTACCAACCAAAGTCACCTTAGTGCCTCCAATACTTGAGTCAAGACTTATTTTCAAGATAGGCTTTTTAAAAAGATCCCATGTTTAATTCACAATTGTTCTGTCTGCCAACCTTGTCACAGTTTTCTTAGTTGGACTGCTTTTCTCCCCACTTGAATACAGACATACTGATGACATACTTCATCAAGTATCCCATTAGCATCTTTGGAACCTACTTTCTTCATCTAATTCACTTCAGGGCTCTAGATCTAAACTGTATTGTTCCTTAATCCATTGCTAATATTGTGGTTATGTTACATTCCATTTTCACCCATGACATTAGCAAAAGTTACAGGTCTCATTGTCACCATTGCAATAAACTTATTGTGATGGAAGCATAGCCTGAGTCTCCACATAGCCCCATTAACAATTTCTGGACACCATGACCAACAGTGCTCAGTCTCATCAAGAAGGAGGCTTCACCTCCACATCTGTTTAGAGAGGTTATGCAGATGTGACTGTCTCCACGGTCACAGTCCAGTTTCTCATCCTTTTGCCTCTAGCTAGTCAGCACTGCCATTGCCCTGTGAGTACTGGTCTCCCTTCTCCCCTTAGGGAATGTGTCTTGTTCTTTCACCTCCAAACTTAGCACAGCTGCCCAATAAACTGATACTGGATCAATCAAATGGAATTGAGTATGGACACCTCTATGGGGCTGATTCAGCAATGACTCAGACAGATTGGATTCTGGCCACAAAGAAGTTATTATCAGGAAGGGAAGATAAGTAAGAACAAGTGTGATAGGGTTCATGACTTATTATTACCAGATAAAATTCCAAAACCCAGTATAACTGTTGTGGGTCCTCGCCCACACAAGAGGCAGGGGTGTGCTTCAGGATCTGCTAGCACTGTGCCTTGGAAGGACCCTGGACAACATTATCTAGGTATCCTGAAATGGAAGAGCTCCTTGCTTCCTGGGACTTCAGAGCCCACTGTGGAGCTCTGCCTTCTCAGCATAAACAGAAGGCTGTCCACTGTCTTATTGCACATGCACTTCATATGATGGCCATGGCCAGCTTTGGAGGCCACAGTGAGCAAAAGCTGGAAGAACAAATTCAGCCCCCAACTTCGGCTCAGAGCCCATCTTCACTGACCGCCCTCTACTTTTCCTTCATTTGTATCTGCCTTTAGTCACATGCCAGTTGCTCCAACCACAGTGAGAGTTCTCCAAGTACTCCCCATTCCTCAACAATCAGGTTCTCTCTGTCTGGAATGCCTTTTCTTGCACCACTATCCCCTTTTACACCTGCTGAGCTCCTACGCATTCTTCAAATCAAACCTAAATGTGGCCCTGGCCAATTGGCTCAGCAGTAGAGCATTGGCTTAGTGTGTGGAAGTCCCGGGTCCAATTCCCAGTCAGGGCACACAGGAGAAGTGCCCATATGCTTTTCCACCCTTCTCCCTCTCCTTCCTCTCTATCTCTCTCTTCCCCTCCCCAGCCATGGCTCCATTAAAGCAAAGGTGGCCCAGGCTCTGAGGACAGCTCCATGGCTTCTGCCTCAGGTGCTGGAATGGCTCCAGCTGCAATGGAGCAACACCACAGATGGGTAGAGCATTGCCCCCTGGTGGGCATGCCAGGTCGATTCTGGTAGGGCACATGTGGAAGTCTGTCTGACTGCCTCCCCGCTTCTAACTTCAGAAAAATACAAAGAAAAAGAAACTTAAATACCACATCCTACAGGAAGCCTTCCTAGATCTCTGTAGGTGGAATATTTGTACTTCTCTTTTGCCTGTGATCCCATAAAACTTATAAATGTATGACATTCTGCTTGGGTTTGAGTTAAATCTATTATTTCTCTCACTATGTTCTAAGCTCAATGAGGGCAAAGATTTTCATCTTACCAATCTCTGTACCTGCACGAGTATGAGAAGTTCATGGATTTTAGCTTCAGTTACTAGGTCTTTCTGGATATGTGAACTTAGTTATCTAATGTGTTTGAGTCTTAGTATTCCAGTCTGTAAAATGGAAGTTAAAAAATACCCTTTTTTCATAAGCCTATTGTGAGCATTAAATAAGATTACTTATATGAAGTAATAATGACAATGAAATTATAATAAGGAAAGCTAACATTGATTAAGTGCTCACTTAGGCACTAATTGAATCTCTGTACAAATAGCTCATGTAAAACAGTTTTTCTCACACCTGTTAGATTGGCCTTTATCAATAAGACAGGTAATAAGTTTTGGAGAGGATGTGAGGGAAAAAGAAACCCTCATTCACTGCTGGTGAGAATGTAAACTAGTACAACCATTATGTAAGAAAGCATGGTGGTTTTTCAAAAAAATTAAGAATAGAACTACCATATAACCCAGCAATTCCTCTACTGGGTATCTACCCTCAAAACTTGAAAACATTGGTACGTAAAGACACATGCAACCCCATGTTCATCGCAGCATTATTCACAGTGGCCAAGACATGGAAACAACCAAAGTGTCCCTTGATAGAGGACTGGATAAAGAAGATGTGGTACATATATACAATGTAATATTACTCAGCCATGAGAAATAATGACACAGTGACATTTATGACAACATGGGTGGACTTTGATAACATTATACTGAGTGAAATAAATAAATCAGGAAAAGCGAAGAACTGTATGATTTCACACATAGGTGGGATATAAAAGTGAGACTCGTGGATGTAGATAAAGGTGAAGTGGTTACCTGGGGGAAGGGAATGTTAGGGAGGAGAAGGGAGGAAGAGAGTAAAAAGGAACAAATATAAGGTGACGGAAAATGATTTGACTTTGGTTGATGGGCACACAACATAATCAACAGTTCAAATGCTATAGAAATATTTACCTGAAACCTATGTACTCTTATTTATAAATGTCACCCTGTTAAGTTATTTTCTAAGTGAAATTTTTTTAAAAAGCAGAGGTTTCCAGGAAGTTACAAAAGAGTACATAGAGACTTTTTGTAGCCTTCACCCTGTTTTCTCCATAACCTGGAACCTGACATTGGCATAATGATGTATGAGTATAGTTCTGTGCCGTTTTATCACTTGTTTAGATTTGTTTAACCACCAGCACAATCAAGATACAGAATGATTTTATCTCCACAACACTCTCCCTTATGCTATCCCTTTATACAAGCACCCACCCTCCTCTCTCCTACTGTCCTCAACTCTTGGCAACCATTAGTATGCTTTCCGTCTCCATAATTTTGTTATCTCAACAGTGTTATCTAAATGGGATGACGCAGTACGTGACCTTATGATACTGGAACGTTTTCACTCAGCATAATCTATCCAAGTTCTGTGTGTCAAGAGTTCATCCCTTTGTTGTTGCTGACTAATATTCCATGGGACGGATGTACCACGGTTTAACCATTGAAGCACATCTGGGTTATTGTCTAGGTTTTTATGTAAATATGTCTTCATTTCTCTGGGATAAATGCCCAGGAGTGCAATTGTTGGTTTATACAGTAAGTGCATATTTAAATTTTTAAGAAAGAGTCAACTGTTTCCCAGGTAGCTGTACCATTTTACACTCCTACTAGCAAGGTGTAAGTAATTTAGTCTCTCCACATCTTCACCAGCATTTGGTGTTATCACTACTTTTCATTTTGTGTATTATAATAGGTGCTTAGTGACATCTCCTCGTGGCCTTATTTTGTATATCCCTAGTAGTGGGTGATGTTGAATATTTTTTCACATGCTTGTTCACCATTTGTATGTCTTCTTTGTCAAGTGTCTCTTCATGTCATTTGCCTATTTTCTAACTGAACTTTTTTTTGGTTGGTTTTTTAACTGAGGTACAATTGACATAAAACATTAGTTTCAGGTGTACAACATGATTCAATATTCGTATATATTGTGAAATGATCATCACAATGAGAGTTACAGAATGTTTTTTCTTGTGGTAAGAACTTTTAAGATTTACTCTCTTAGCAACTTTTAAATACACAGTACAATATTATTAACTATAGTCACCATGTTGAACGTTATATCTCTGTGGATTATTATTATTATTATTATTATGTGTGTGTGTGTGTGTGTGTGTGTGTGTGTCAGAGAAAGAGAGAGTCAGAGGGAGGGACGGATAGGGACAGACAGACAGGAAGGGAGAGAGATGAGAAGCATCAATTCTTCGTTGCGGCACCTTAGTTGTTCATTGATTGCTTTCTCATATGTGACTTGACAGTGGGTGGGGATTACAGCAGACCGAGTAACCCCTTGCTCGAGCCAGTGATCTTGGGCTCAAGCTGGTGAGCCTTGCTTAAATCAGACGAGCTAGCGCTCAAGCTCGCTACCTCGGGGTCTCAAACTTGGCTCCTCCACATCCCAGTCCACCCTCTATACACTGCGCCACAACCTGGTCAGGTGTGGATTATTTATTTTATAACTGGAATTTTGTACCTTTGATTTCCTTCCCCCATTCACCCATCCCCCAAACATCCACCTCTGGCAACCACTAATATTTTCTCTATATCTGTGAACTTGGCTTTTTGTTTTGTTTTGGGTTTTTGTTTTGTTTTAGATTCCACATTTAAGTGAGATTATATAGTATTTATCTTCCTCTGTCTGAATTATTTCAGCAAACTGTCTGCAAGTTCCATCCATGTTGTTGCAAATAGGATTTCCTTCTGTTTTAAATCTGAGTAATATTCCATTGTATATA
Source organism: Rhynchonycteris naso (assembly GCA_037038555.1). Lineage (NCBI taxonomy): Eukaryota > Metazoa > Chordata > Mammalia > Chiroptera > Emballonuridae > Rhynchonycteris > Rhynchonycteris naso. The sequence goes on from CM072995.1 coordinate 336,149,034, forward strand.
TGTACATCTTCTTTATTTATTCATTCAACGATAGACACTTAGGTTGTTTCCATATGTTGGTTATTATAAATAATGCCACAATGAACAGGGTGGTACATATCTTTCAAATTAGTGTTTTCATTTTCTTTAGGTAAATACCTAGATGTGAAAGTGCTACATCATAGAGCAGTTTTATTTTTAATTTTTTGAGAAACTTTCATACAGTTTTCCAAAGTGTCTGTGCTTGTATTGTTTTTTAATGTAGAGTTGTGACAGTTCTTTATATATGCTAGAAATAAGTCCTCTGTTAGATATGTGGTTTGCACAATTAGCTGGCTTAATCTTCATGCCAATCTATGAAGAGAATGCTAAGATCATTCCCATTGACTTGATAAGGACATTGAGGCATTGGGTAGTTGTACCATGCTTGGCACACAGCCAGCGTGCAGTGAATAATCATTATTGGGTACTTACTTTGTGCCAGAATCTGCTTGTCTTAAGTGGAGTCCATCCAGAATAAGATCAGGCACCAAGACCAGGATATAGGTGCACTGAATGACAGTCTACATGCCTATGGAACTCAGGCCAAAGGCACATCCAATCCAAGACACCTTGGTGGAAATGGTGGGGCTGCTGTAGTTAAGGAAGGAAAGATGGAAGTTGAAGTCAGCGGTGAGTAGAGGGACTTAATATCAGGTCAGCAGCCCCATTAAAGGGCTGAGAAGTTGAGGTACAAGCATTAGAACAGACCTCTATCTATCTAAAAGTCCTAGTAAACCTGCTGTTCACAGGCATCCTGTCCCTTTCCTGTGCCACAGGTTTGATAAACAGCTGGCCAGTTTCTACCACAGGGGATTTTCTTTTTAAGGGAAGGGATTTCTCTCAGACCTGTTCTTTCCAGGGTGCCGGGAGGCTGCCGGTTATCATGGGGAGCAGAGGGCCAGAATTCGAAATGCGGGGTGCTGGTCCCAGTCTGGCAGTGAACAGTGTGGGCATCAAGTGCTTTCCTTCCCTGAACTCCCCATCTCCACATCTGCAAAATGGGAGTGACAGTGCAAGCTGACTGGCAGGTGCTTCTGCGGACTAAAAGGAGTGCATAGGTTGAGAGCAAGGCTTTTGTAACACACATGGGTTCAGAATGGAGTTCTTCCCTTTCTATCTATGTGACTTTGAGCAAGATGCTTAACTTTTCTAAGTCTCAGTTACCTTACCTAGAACATGGGGACAATCACAGCTTCTGCCTTACAGGGTTGGGGTGAAGATTAAACGGGATGATATATAAAAAGCGTTTGCACAGATCCTATGACAAGATGAACACGATTCATACAGACTCTATCGGGCACTTATTTTGTGCCAGATCCACTTGTCTTGAATTTATCCAAAATAAGATTAGACACCAAGACAAGGAGACAGGAGCAAAAAGTTTATTTGGGAGGGGATCCCAGGAAGTCGTGAGAGAGAGGAGAAGGGAGACGGGGAAGGGACTTGTTTCTGTGGATAACTAGGGCCCAGCCTAGTCCCTCTGGGAAGCCTTTGAGAGACTGTGAGGGGACATGCCTCAGAATCGTTGCACTGGGTTCGTTGTCAGGAGGCTGTGGTGTTTATCCACCATCTCCCAGTCCTATAGGTTGATAGGAGTGCCTGGGCATTAATTCTACCACCCTTCAGCTGCCCTGCACTTGGGCTAAGCATATTCCCATTGTGAGAAGGTCAGGGGAGAGAGGGAGAAGAGAAGGAGACAGAGCGATGTAGGGGAAAGGGATGGAAAGGGAGACCCAGGAAGCCTTTGGCGATACAGGGAAACTGAACTATCTCCAAGGGTCATGGTGGGGGCTGGCAGCCTCTGCTACACTGCTTTAAGCACTTAAAATATTAACTCATTCAATCCCTACAACAATTCTATGAAATAAGCATGATTTCTATCCCCATTACAACCTGGCTCCCAAATACTCACACAGACACATTAAAGAATGAAACTTCTACAAAAAGACACTAATCCTTGTCCTGTGCAGTGCACTCTGACATTTCTGAGTTTGTTTGTTTCTTAATTGTGTTATTTTTAAAATGCTATTTGTCACCCACTAAATTGTTTTTATGAGCCAATATGGGCTACCGTCCACAGTTTTGGAAAAGATGGTGCCCTAACATTCTATTTAATAGGACAATGCTGATGATGTCATATGTCTGGCATCAGGCCTGGTGCCCAGAAGGTGCCCAGCGAATGTTGGTTTTCTTGCTTGCCCTTCCTGGCAAACCAGTGCTTTCGAGCAGCTGCCTCCCCGCCTTGCAGACAGAGGTTTGGGCAGGCCCCAGCGCGTCTCCTGCTCTGACCCAGACTTGCCCCATGGGGTCTGCTAAACCTCACCCCTGGGGAGGGGCACCATCTTAGACTGTGACCTTCAAGTCACCAGCTCCCCAGGAGCCAGCCCCTCCTTGGGAGGCAAGGTTATGCCCTGTCCCCACGACACTGTCACTTCCTTCCCCTGAGTCTTTCTGAGTGAGAATTGTTCCTCTAATCAGGATGGAGACGCAGCTCATTACAAGCTGGTGAGGCAACGGCTCTGTGCTCTAGGCCCGAGACAGGCTGTCTGGGAGCTGGGCCAGCCCCCAGCTGCCCTGGACATCAGGGCAGTGGCCTCAGAGCAGAGCAGGCCCGCTGGGTTTGTTTGCCCCCTTCCCAAGGGACACAGGCAGACAGACACTCTGCAGAGACTTCCACGACTTCCACTATTGCAAAAACTCTGCCATGCTCATACGATGAGTTTCGTCAACATTCCATGCTGCTTCCAAAAGCCTCTAAGCAGCATCTATAACTATAACTGTAACTGGCATTTATTGAACGCTTATACTTACTGCACTAAACACTGTGCTAAATACTGTCATGACACATGTTGAGTAGTCTTTACAGCAAATCCACCAGACAGGCATGTTTGTCCCACTCTACAGATGCAGAAACTGAGGCATGGAATTTTGGTAATTTGACTAGGTCATGGGGCAGCTGACCCCAGCTGTTCCCACGGATTCCATACCTGGCTCACACTGCCATGTTGCCTGCAAGGAAGTCACCCAAAGTCCCCCCTTCCTCTGGGTTCCGACACTGGCTTCACTCTGTACAGTGGCCGGTTGATTTCCCACAGGTGACGGCAACTCTCTGAGCTAAGTTGCCCTCATTTGCAAAGCGGTTCCTAATGGCACCTTTTCCCTAAAGCTATTAGGACGAATAAATGAAATCATGTGTGTAAATACATCTCCCAGAGCTCCTGGAGCGTGGGAGGTGCTCGGTACATCTCCCTACAGAAGGGCTAGGCCAGCATTTTCCCCACAGATTGGACAGGACCCTGCAGTCATTTCCCACAGGCATGATGTCACCGTGCTGTGGGGCATGGCAGCCGATCTAGAAAGCTCCCTGTGCTCCCAGGCTCCTCACACTTGTGTCTTGTCTGGTCCCACTGCCCAGATCTCCAGAATGACAAATATCTCTGAGAGGACTAAGAAGAAGCCGTTTATTTTCCCCAACAACAGACAAGGGGTCACAGTGGCGGCTGCAGAGTCTGGTGCCGAGTTCCTTGTTAGCTGCAGTTTAATTACTGCCTACAGTATAGGTTTGAATAGCAGCAAGTCCCAATTAGTTGCTTATTACTTCAGAAATAATTACTGATAGTGCCCCTTTGTCTTTGTTTTAATTCCTGCTTCATTCCCAAGCGGCAGGAGCCTAAGTGAGTGGGCATATCTTGCTGAAAAGGTTGGAGTTCTGGAGGAATGTTTCAACAGAACCGTGAGTTTAGCTGTGCACGTGTGCCTGTGTGAGGTGAGTGGAGGAGTGACGATGGTCGTGTCTGAAGACACCTCTGCAGAAAAAACCCAGACCCCTTATCTTGAGTGAGGGATGAAGATGGGGTTCTGCTCTCTAGGTCAAGTGGGTCTGAGACATGCCACCCACCACACAGGCTGACCACTGGGCTGCTGGCCTCCGGTTGTGAACCATGCCAGTGACATGCCCCTCCACTGACCCAGGGTTCCAGGCCCCCATCACTGCCCACGGCAGCTGCAGGTGCAGCCAGATGGCAGAAGGTTTGAGTGCGAGGAGGGGGTGTGCCGTTTACTCTGCCCAGTCTCAGCCACACTTCTGGTGTGCAGTCTAACGAGACCTTTGGACCTCGCTGAAGAGGAGTTGGGAGTGCCAGGGGGACCTCAGAGGTCCCACGGCAGTTGTGGCACAGATGGCAGGGGGCGCACTTGCTGTGCGGGAGCTGTGCGCAGGTAAGGCTATCCACGGCTCTGTTCCAGGCAAAGGGTCTCCTAGCTCTGGGGCGTTTGTCATTGGTCTGACCGGCGTTCATGCTGCTTTGCCTTTCTAACTTTTACACTGCTGCACCTATGAGAATAAGGTCGCGCCAAAGAGCTCTTATCTGTTGAAGCTGTGTAGCAATTACAGTGGGCATGTATTGGGTACCTATGTGACTGACACTTTCCTAAGTGTTTCAGATATATTGACTTGTTTAATCCTTACAGACATCTCTTAGAAGTAAGTACAATTATTATCATCAGCCCTGATTTGCAGATGAGAAAGCTGAGGCATACAGAGAGCTAAAATAATTTGTTCCAGGCCACCCAGCTCACAAGGAGCAAAGCTGAAGATTCCTTCCCAGGTACTTTGTCTCCATGCTGAGCTTTTGACCCCTAAGTGATCCTGCTTCTTGGGAAACTAGGTCAGCTCTGAATAGCATGCTCTTTCATAGACAGTTTTTTCTTTCTTTCTTTTTAAAAATTTTCTGTTGGTTTTTCATTCCATGATAGTGTCTGAAAGCTTCTCCCAATGTGGGCCTTCTGGGGCAGCTCCAGCCAGATGCCCTTTGTTCTTGGTGTTTCTGAAGCTTTGGTGATAAATGAAATGGACAGAAAACCTTCTGAACTTGGCCCATGGGCTATGACTCAGGCCACCCTCATTTTGAGGTGACATAGCTCTCTTCCCCATCACGCTGGCCAGCGATCACCCCTCTTTGCTGCATCCTGTCCCTCTTCCTGCATGACCGACTTGCCAGGGGAGGAAGCCACACTGCTGAGCCAGTAATTTGCTTTTTCCCACCATGGTCTGCGGTCTCTTTGCCCCTAAAACTGCAAACTGTTTGGCCAGAGGAACCTGCTGAAATTTCATCCTTTCTCATGGTTTTCTTCTTACCTCCTGTTCATTTAATCCATCCACCCAAACCATGATGCTGTCTTATTGTTAATAATCTGGGCTCTTCTGTGCTTGCAAATTCACTTGGAAAATCGTGTCTGCAAGGCAGAAATGCTCCACTTCCTCCAGGACACAAAGGGACCCTTTGAAGGTGCAAAGGGTTTGGGATTGAGTAAGTAAGCAAACAAGCATGGCCTTCCAGGAGAGGAGTGTGGGAGGGTGGGGAGAAAAAGAAAACTGCTTCATAAAACTGTGCTTGGTTTATTTAGACAAGGGGAGCTTATTTGTGTTTATTCTGCGTGCCTGTCCCAGGGTTTCAAGGAATCCCTTCTAATCTGCTCCAGAGCTGTGAGGGCTCCTGCCAAATCCCTCCACCGGCCAATCTTTTTGAAGTGTCAGGTGAAATGTGAGGTGCTATCCTGCTTGACAACCAGCACGAGGAAGACCTGGTCCATTCTCCCACTCACTGGGACCCTCCTCCTCTGTGTATGGGTGAATGTATGCCCCTCCTCTCTCCAGCGTTTCTCCTTGTAGTGTCTGTCCAGAAAAAAATCTCAGGCCACAATAGCTAATACCTCTTCTTTTCCTCTCTCCCTAAGCTGATCAAGCATTTCTCTCAGAGACAGAATGCCCCAGGCAGAAGGGCACTGTCACTGCCTGTGGGTGACCTGAGGCTAGACCAACAGTAATTACAGGTCATCAACAGCATCTACTAAAGCAACTAAAGGCTCAAACACCGTGTGCAGGAACATGGGACAAAACAGCAACAATGGCTAATATTTACCTCTCACCTCTAGCTAGTTACATGTATATTAATGTTACTGGTCTCCCCAAACCTTTGAGGTGGGGCTGCTTTCATTATCTGCAGTATGGCATTGTGGTGGAGAACCCGGACTTTGGAGCCAGAGGACCTGGGTTCAAATCCCATCTCCTCTGCTGAGCACTCGTGTGCCTCAGGCAACTTAAGAGTCCTTGAGCCTCAGTTTCCACACCTGCAAAATGGGGGTAACAATCGTACCTATTTGATCGGGTTGTTTTAATGATCAAAATAGTTAACACATATAACAGCACAGCACCAGGGGCATGCAAAAGGCATTCAGTGCCACTCGCCATGGTCATCGTTCCGTTGATGAGGAAACTAAAGCTCAGGGAGGTTATTATGAACTGAAGGTTGTGCAGCCACCAAATGGCAAATTCGAAACCTTAACTCAGGCTTTGAGCAACAACAGTCCCCGTTTTTCTACTACGCCACATGACTTTGTAATCATCACTCTGTGAGAACGCACTTTATAAACTGTAAAGTGCTGCACAAATGCTTTAGTTATGTGCTATTTCCTGGTGCTTGTAATGGCAGATACATTCTTGTTCTCTTAAGAGCTCCAGTCTGGTCTTTGGATTCTGCTATCTGTCATCGCTGTGTAGCTGGCACTGGGCACAGTGCCTGGTTGGATGTCAGCTAAGTGGATGAGTTACCAAAGGCCCCAGGACGGCCCCCTGACACCTCTCAGCAGAGCCCCCACCTTGGAAATCCTGCTTAAGTCAGGCCCTGTCTCTACCACATGCCCCAAATGCTGCTTTTCCTCCTCCTGACCTCTCATCCACCCTACTCAGGAGTCCTCCCATCTCCACAGTGCTTCTGCCTGCTCCAAAGATCCTCACCTGCATCACCACCTGTACCATTTCTCCTTCCTCTGGCCTCCTTACCAGCCCTCCCTAACATGCCCCTGAGCTCAGAACTGCCCTCTGCTTGTCTCCCTCTCCCCACCCGACCCCACCCCGCAGTGTGTGTGCACCTCATCACACACTTCTCAGATGTTGCTCCTGTAGTGTGCATGAGAGTCCGGGCTTCCTACCCCGACTGGAAGTTCCTCATGGGCAGAGCTGAGTCGTTCATTCCTTCATTCACGTATTTGTCCATTGTGGGAGAAGACACTGTACCATTGGGTAGTTAATTGGGAAATGGGGACACACAGAACAAGATGGGTCCATGGCTGGAGGAGCTCAGTCTAGGGACAGTGGCATGCAAACACTGCTAATGGCCCAGAGCAAGGGAGCTCAGGGACTAGGGTCCTCTCTCAACGTGGTAGGGTCAGTGAAGCCCTTCTGCAGGTGACACTGGAGCTGAGCTTTTCTGTGGTTGTACAGAAAAGGAACTTCTCAAGAGACAGGCGAGCGAAGGACAAGTGGAAACAGGGCTGGATTGTGAGGGAATACAAGGGAATCTTCTGGAAGCAAAGAGCAGGACCATCCCCAGCGGAGCGGGAGAGCCATCGGGCCCCTGGGTCTCCTGTTGTCAGTGTCTGCTCCGCTCCTCTCTACTCAGCTTTCTTTCCGCACATGACCCCACGAGGTCCAGCTCTGAGCCTAGATGACCACCCACCTTTAGTGCCCTCTGGCCTCACTATGTAGTCCCAATACCCAGGGATATGAGCGGGCCAGCCTCTGTCAGGTATCTATCCATGGTCCAGTCCGCTTTGACCAGGGAAGAGGGGCATCTGGTAAAAAGAGGGCCTCAGCCTCCATGTCTCTCTTCAACAGTTTTCAAAGGAAGCGTATTTGTTTTCTGTGGCTGCCGTGACAAATTGTAACAAACTTGGTGGCTTAAGACAACAGACATGTATTGGTTCACAACTGTGGAGGCCAGAAGTCCAACATGCTGGCAGGGTCGTGCTCTCTCCGAGGGCTCCTGGAAGGCATCGGCTGCCTGCCTCATCCAGCTCCTGGGGGCCGCAGGTGTTCCTTGGCCCTGACAGTATTGCTCCAATCTCAGCCTTGGTCTTTACATGGCTTTCTCCTCTGCGTCTTCCTGCCTTTTCTTTTCCTTGGATTTATGGCTTGCCCTCATCCACAACAATCTTATCTTGAGATCTTTAAGTTAATTATGTCTGCAAAGACCCTTTATCCAAACAGAGATCACATTCACAGGTTCTGGATAAACATATAATTTGGTGGGGCGGGGAGCACCACTCAACCCACTACAGTGATAGTCTGACAGACAGAGAAGGGAGGGGAGGGAATAACTAGCTGAAGAAATAGCAAGAGCAAAATATTGTCACTTGGGGAACAATGACATTATTGTTCCAGGAGCCCAGGGTTTGCTAATTGGCAACAGAGGGAGCTGAGATTAGGTGGGAACAGACCACCAAGGCCTTCTGTACGGAATAGTCTCTTTGCCCTGTGGGAAGCAAGGGGGCCACTGGTGGTTCTTGAGCAGTGACGAGCATCATAGAATTTGTGTTGTAGACAGAACATCCTGGCTGCAGCATGGAGCTGTATTGGGGGGGGGGGCAGGAACGGAGGGAGGGAGACAGTTACTCACTAAGTAGTTATATAACACCTTTTCCACGCCAGGCTTGTTTCTAGAGCCTAGAAGTATAGCAGCAGAGAAAAGGAACTAAGCAGATGCTGTATTAGGGCTTATAGCTAAAATAAGTAGAAAGCGGAAAAAAGTAAAGAAATGAATATTTATAACATTAACTGTCAGTAAGAGCTAAAAAGGAAAATAAAGCAGAAAAAGGGTATAGTGAGTGATATATCTGAGGTTCAAGGAAGGCCTCTCCAATGAGGTGAAATTTGAGCAAGGCCTGAAGAAATAAAAGGAAGAGTCATAAGATTTCTAAGGGAACAATGTTCTAGGCAAAGGGAATGGCAAGTGCAAAGGCCCTGAGGCAGAAGCATCCTTGGTATGTTCAAGGAACAGCAAAGAGGACAGTGTGGCTGAGGGGACAGTGAGTGGGGGGAGGGGACAGAAGCAGATGAGACAACATCAAAGTGGCCTGCTCACACAGGGCCTTGTAGGTCTCGGTAATAACCTGACTTTTACTTTGAGCAATATGGAGAATGTTTGGAAGGTTGTAAGCAGAGAAACGTATCTCTGGAGGAGTAGGAGAGATTGGGGGCCAGGAAGGGAGAGTCAGAGACTACCATGATAGCCAGCAAGAAAAATGAGGCTGGCTTGGAGTCTGGTAGCTGTGGCGGGGGTGAGAAGTGAACAGGTTCTGGAATATATTTGAAACATAACACAGATAGCGTTTGCAAACGGATGGCCTGCAGAGTATGAAAGAGAAAGAGGAGACAAAAACAGACTCTGGAGTTTGGAGCCTGAGCAGCTACAAGAATGGGGTTGTTGTCTACAGAGATGAGGAGTCCCGGAAGGCCAGCGGTGGGTGGAAGGATCAGAGTGGGGGGTCAGGCTGATTATTGGCGGTTCAGGACCTACAGAGTTATTGAACCTCACTTTGTGCCAAGCAGCATTCCAATCACCTCGCAGGCATTAACTCCTTTGAAACAGCAGCCCGGTGAGGTAGGCGGCGGAATCAGCCCATTTACAAGGGAAGAAACTAAGGTACTGAATAGGGAATGACCAGTTCATAAGTTGCAGAGCCAGGAGTGAGTGCAGTCCCCAGTCACTACACAGGACGGCCACTGACTTTCTGAGCTGTCCAGGGCAGTGGGCAGGGCAAGGAATATTTATTGAGGAACAAAACGCCCAGGAGCGGTGCCGATGTGCCTCCCCAGTCTCCCCTCAGCCCCTGCTCTCTAGCTTTTGGCTCTTCTGGAGGACCGCCTCCCCGGGGCACAGGAGCACGCCTCCTCTGTGTTGATTTTAAGTGTATTTGCCATGTTCTGTCCTGTTCGGTTTGTGAAATGCTGGTTTTGTTTCTATCTACTTAAAATATACTGCTCACAAAAATTAGGGGATATTTCAAAATGCATTTTCAAGATCAGGGAACATGCAGATAATACTCCATCCAGCCTTTTGTATAGTGCATTTTCACCAGTGAAATAAAAATTGGTTTTGCATCTCATTTGCATAATCTAACAACTTTCTTTGACTTGTTTGCTTTTCTGATGTTCTTGTTTAATATAAAATATCAACTGTTTCTTTTTTTTATCGCTTCATATTCATTTTGAAATATCACCTAGTTTTTGTGAGCAGTATTATACACGGCAGGGGGGGGGGATGACTTGTTGGAAATGTTTAAGTTTCTGGGCCCCAAACCATTTCTAAATATTATTTTTAAAAGAGAAAAAAATATCGAAAAGTGGCCTAGGTTCTGTTGAGCCTCGAAGGCCTGTCCAAGAGAGCATGTGAGGACGGGGACAATGAGCCGGGAGGGTGCGGGGTGGCGCCAGCCTCATGGGGCCTTCCTGGAAAGGCTGCTTTCTCGGAAAGGCTTCCTTCTCTCCAAGGGCTTCTAGCAAAGGCCCTGCAAAATGGCTGTTTCTTTTCTTAGCCTCACCAAATTTCAGACTTGGGGAGTCTTGGGATTCCAGGCCCTGGTCCAGGCTGTGTTGTCTCCCCCGGCAGCTCTGCTAGTGTGCACTCATGCAACCTGCTGCTCACTGTGGAGTCCGTGAGAAAGAGCTGGCCGATTATTCTAGAAACTCCGGGGGCTTGTGCAATCACATCCATTCAGAGGCACAAGATGAATGGGAATACGTGAGAGGTCTGCATTCAGGGCTGGTTTTGAATTCTATAATTTTAGCTGTTTGAGTTCCATTTAAGCAGTCAGAATTCTGTAGAGGCAGTTATGTGGAGGTCTGGGGGTTGGAGGAAGGGCGGGGAGTTGGGGGGAGTGGGCCTTCTTTATTGCAGAGTTGGGAGAAATTTGTGAGTGGCTTCTTGGCAAACAAGCCAAGCTCCATTGTTTGGCTGTCAGGATCCTGCATGGGTTGAGCCTACTTATTTGCTGTTTATTTCAAAATGTATTGGATATTGGCTACTATTATGGGCTAGTAGATAATATGCTGGATGCTTTCTCATTTGTTGCTTTATATAATCCTCACCCTAATCCTAAAGTCTACATGTTATAATACTTAAAGAGGAGGAAGAAGGGCTCAGAGAAGTCAGCTGACATGGTCAGAGCCACACTGCCATTTCCAGAGCTCCTTTCTGACCCCTCCTCTACTCTCCACCGTTCTATCCCCTCACTGCCCTGCTCCCACCGCCACTCCCTGCTGCTTCCAGCTCCACTCTGCTCAGTCCCAGCTTTGCCTCCTGGTTCCTAGGGCTGCCACAAGCAGGCACTTAGTGTCAGTCAGATCCAAACCTTCAATTCAAGCTCTGCCCTGACCCCTGTCCATTCTCCAGAAGAGCACAAGGGGAAACCCAAAGGCCATGAGGATGCAAAGACACTAAATGACCTCTGCCTAGAGATACAGTACCCAGAGCATCATGGCAGTCCAGAGAAAGGTCTCCTGCAAGCCCCTCCTCTGGTTTCTCTATTACACTTTATTTTATGATTTCTCAGGCAAACTACAATCCCAAAGGTGGGCCAGGAATATGGCCTTACCTGAGATCTTGGTAGAAATGCAGAATTTCAGTCCCCAATCCAGATCTGTTGACTCAGAATCTGCATTTTATCAAGGTCCCCAAGTAGTTCAGAGCATGTGCACTGACGTTTGAGGTGCCCTGCTCTGGCTGGTATGTGCCTTTCACACTTGGCCCAGGCCCAGGCCAGGGAAGGCCATGAGGAGCTTGCCCACTGCTGTGCTCCATTCTGCCTCTTCCCTGGGCAGAGGTCCCCTATCAGTCCCCTCTGGATCTGGTGAGGGCACAGTGGAGAATGGCTCCCCACACTGGATAGGTGACCCAGCTTCAAGTTGGCCCTTCATGGCTCAGCTAGGTCCTGGGGGGTGGTGTGACCCCAACCCTGACTTCTCTCCTGGTTCCCCTTTGTCTGCCCTTAGAACTGGGGCCATCTTGGCCCAGAGCAGACAGGATGGTTCCTTTTTAGCTTTCCTGCCCCCACTCTAGACACAGGACCAGAACTGCTTACTTTGCCACCATGAGCTTTGAACAAGGCAGCGGAAGAGACACTGCCTTTCTAAGCAGAGCAAGGGCAGCTTAGAGGCTGCAGCCAGAAGATGACTTCTATATTTAAATGTATTTGGCCACTAGTTGACCGGATACTGCAGGCATCCTCACCCATCGTGGGCTTGTACTCCTTGCCCCAAAAGAAGGAATAAGCAGGTGCTCCTCCCTGCAGGCTGAATTCCCACTCACAGCTCAGCTCGTTTCCTCACCAGCCTCCAAACCTCTGCTGAACGAGTGTGGCTGGGCTGAGGACGCTGTTGCAGGAAGAGAAGGAAAACAGGTCCATCAAGCTGGATGCGAATCGGGAACAGACTACAGGCTTTGTCCTCACAGCATGTAGGAGAAGCCTTGTGCATGAAGGGAATCAAGGAGACAAAGATTTCATGCCTCTTGGAAACTTTTCAGGAGAGATTCCTTTAACAAGATAAATGAGCCCAGAACTTAATCTTATTTCTTTATTATCCTTTACTTTTATTCCATCCAGATCAGGAGGCTGAATGCAAGGGCTGCCATGTATTGAGGGATTACTTCTCTCCAGGGACATTGCCATGCATGTGATTGGCATGCCACCTCATTGTGTCCCCAGAGTCACCCATCCTCCCATTTTACAGATGAAGGAAAGAACAGTGACAAATCTTGGGACCACAATCGGTAGTAGCCAGGATTCAAATCCAGCTCTCTGCTGCACGATGTCCTGCCACCTGCCAGTGGAGCAGATGGGCTCTTTCAGAACTTTGTAGAGCTCCATTGATCAAATAAAAGTTATGGGGGCCGCCTGACCAGGTGGTGGCGCAGTGGACAGAGCCTCAGACTGAGATGTGGAAGACCCAGGTTCGAGACCCCGAGCTCGCCAGCTTGAGCACGGGCCCACCTGGCTTGAGCAAAAAGCTTGCCAGCTTGGACCCAAGGTCGCTGGCTCCAGCAAGGGGTTGCTCAGTCTGCTGAAGGCCCGCAGTCAAGGCACATGTGAGAAAGCAATCAATGAACAACTAAGGTGTCGTAAAGGCAATGAAAAACTAATGATTGATGCTTCTCACCTCTCTTCGTTCCTGTCTGTCTGTCCCTCTCTATCCCTCTCTCTGACTCTCTCTCCCTGTTAAAAAAAAAAAAAAAAAAAAAAGTTATGGGGGCCTTCCAGTAGAACTCATATTTCAACTGTAAAATCAGGCCTGTTCATAAATGGGCATATTCATAATAGGGACTCTATCTTGGGCCTCTACTCCCCTCATCTCATTTGCCCCCATGCCCTCCCTTGCACAGAACCCAGGATGCCAGCTGAAGACCAGCAGATGTCACTGTGAAAAGAAAGCACAGGAAAATTAAAGGCAACTGCCTTGTAGAGCTTATGGGTGCACGAACACAATGACTCCCTTGGTGTTTTGCAGGGGTTGGGGTGTGCGGGCCAAGTCTACTTCGCCATGTGAGCTTGTCCCCACACAAAGGTTCCATTGAAATAAGCGCATCCATTTATTTTGAGGAATCCTGTCCTGTGTCAACGATGATCTGGGGGAGAAAAGATATTCGTATGCCATGTGGGCAAGTCCCATTACACTCTCTCTCTCTCTCTCTCTCTCTCTCTCTCTCTCTCTCTCTCTCTCTCCCCCCCCTCCCTCCCACAAAATTTGGTTTTACATTCTTAGAAATATCAACTCTCCTGTGAGAAAGTGTTTCCTCCCTCTTCCAAAGCCGGCTTCATTAGTTTCCTATTGCTACTGTAACAAATCACTGCTGGCTTGGTGACTTAAAATGAAAGAAATTTATTTTCTGGAGATCAGAGTCCAAACTCAGGGGTCAGCAGGGCTTCCAGAGGCCAATGCGGCCCCCTGAGGCCATTTATTCAGCCCCCCGCGGCACTCCCGGAAGGGGCACCTCTTTCATTGGTGGTCAGTGAGAGGAGCACAGGATGCATCTGCACCCATAGTTCCCATTGAAATACTGGTCAGTGTGTTGATTTAAATTTACTTGTTTTTTATTTTAAATATTGTATTTGTTCCCGTTTTGTTTTTTTACTTTAAAATAAGATATGTGCAGTGTGCATAGGGATTTGTTCATAGTTTTTTTAATAGTCTGGCCCTCCAACGGTTTGAGGGATAGTGAACTGGCCCCCTCTGTAAAAAGTTTGGGGACCCCTGTGCTAGAGTCTTCCCACATTCCATGTCTTATGGCCCCCAGCCAGCCAGCAATCCCATCATTGTGACTTCTGTTTCCATTGTCACATTTCCTTCTCTCTATCTTCTGCCTCTCTATTCCATCTTTAAGAGCCCTTGTGATTACATTGGGCCCATCTGGATAATCCAGGATAATCTCCCTGTTTTAAGACACTTAACTTAATCACAACTGCAAAATTACCTTTGTCGTATAAAGTAACATATTCACAGGCTCGGGGGAATTAGGTTGTGGACATCTCTAGAAACCCATTGTTCTGCCTTTTTTAAAGTAGATAACACCATTAATCAATCAATCAATCAATCAATAAGATGCAGGCATAGTTTAAGTCACTTACTTGCCAAAAGGACAGTAACAAATTCCAAATATAAAAATCTGAACTAGAGTTGAAGTGGAAAGTTGAGAAAAGGGAAAGGAGGTGAGGGTGAGAAAGCAAATGCAGACTACATTGAGAGGTACATGAAAATACAGGCTGGGGGAGACTTGCAGGGGAGATGAGGGAGAGAAATATGAAGGAGGGATGGGGAAGGAAAGGTGTCAAAGTGGAGGGAACAGCATGGGCAAAGGCCTAAAGCAGGGGTGCTCAATACGTCGATCACGATCTACAGGTCGATTGCAAAGGAAGTGTGGGTAGATCGCATGACATTAAGAAGACATTTGTCTTTTGATTGGCATACAGGGTAGCCAATCTGACGTCTGAACTTTTGACACCCTACGCATGCGCGTTAAACCACGCTAACTTGTTCAGTTACATTGCTGCGTAGTTAGCCTTCAATTTATTTAAACTAAATACAACAAAGGGTATAAAAATGAGATCCGTAGCTGGTCCGAGTAAGAAGCCTAAAACCTACCACTTTCATACAGAATGGGAGGGGATTTTTTTCACTATGTCGTATTCTAAGTGCGTTTGCCTCATCTGTCTGTGTGCCATTGCTATTCCAAAGAAGGGAAATGTGGAGCGACTTTTTCGGACTGTTCAGCAAAACTATGACATTGACTTTCCTCCAAAAAGAGAGCTGAGAAGGAGAAAGGTGAAAGAAGAATACACAATATTAAATAGTAATAATAGTAACTTAAATAATGATAATATAGAAGAAATAAATTTATGTTTTGCATTTTTATTGTAGGTAGATCATTTTGACTTGGTCATCTTATAAGTAGCTCACAAGCTGAAAAAGTGTGGGCACCCCTGGCCTAAAGGAAAGCTCCTTCCTCCTGGCGCTATAGTTGGTGGCTTGCAGACTGGTCTCTCTGTAGACACTGAGCCCTTTGAGAGTAGGGCTCATGTCTTCACTTTTGGGCATCCCGGCGGGTTTAGCAGAGGACCTGACCCCTGCAGGCCTCACCCAGCCTCTACTAGGATAAGTTGAACAATTGCTTCATGGCTGTGTGAACCCCTATGTTCTCAAAGATTCTACTCCTACTCTATCCTCAGAGCTTGGAAGGGAGAAAGGAGGTACTGCTCAGGCTGTCCCCATGGACTCTGGCACCAAGACTTACGCTTGGTTTAAGTCATGGGTAACTTCATCCCACCAGCAATGATCAGCTAACCCTTACTGAGCTCTTATCCTACATCCCCCCATTATTGTTGAAGGCCAGGAACTAATATGACCTCCATTTCAAAGTGAGAACCCTGAAGCTGGGGCCCCTACCTCAGATGCCCCTGGACAGGTCTGAGAGTTGCTTCTTGAAGGGCCACCACCACTTCGCCTGCAAGGGACAATCGTTCAATTTGACAGCAGTCTCATTCCCTGGACATGAGTGAGGGTGGCACAGAATGTTGAACTCTCAGTTTAGGAGAACATTGAACTCTTACTTCCTGAAATGAATAGAATATCTCTTGATTCTATCTGCATCAGTTCAATTCATTCATTTATTCTTTCCTTTATGATTCAACTGTTTTTCCAAAAAAGATTTGAGGAGACTTAAAATACAAGAGCTAATATAAAATAATAATCTAAATGTAGAGGAGGAAGACAGAGTAAAGAGGAAAATAAAGGAAGGGGGAAATCTGCTTTGAGCTCATTTGTACCACAGCGGTGTGGTCTTTGACTATGAACTTTCTATACAATGAAATCTTTCCGAAGCCTCAGAAATCTTGTATTGCTTTATAATACAAACATAGCGTAGACAACTTCTCACAGGTGAAGTGCCTCATAGCTTATCCATATCCAATTCTCACATAGCCTTTAACCCCAGGGAGGAAGCCTGGAGGTCAATCAGCTTAAGAACAGCATAATGTGGACACTTATTTTTTGTCATTCCAGCAGATAGGTGGGTGAGTGGATGGATGGATGGATGGATGGATGGATGGATGATGAAGGGATGGATAGATGATGGTTGGGTGATGGGTGGATGGATGCAGTGGTAAAAGCCTGGGTCTACCTGTCTGTATTCCTGGCCACTTTCTCACCTCCCTCTGGAATCAAGCCAGACCCTTTTCAGATCAGAGGGACCCAACTGGCAAAATTCCACAACTAACTGGAGTCCACCCAGTGTCTGAGCTGCGCATATAGACCAGATGGGAAGCTTTAAGAAAAGAGATTGTGTTTTTATCTTGCTTTTGTGTTGTTGTTCTGAATATGCCTTCCTGTTTCTTTTTGCTGCCCCCACCTCTGCATCAGACAGGCTTTGGCTGTGGGTGGCTCTCCTGGGAAGTGCTGTCCTTGGACTCAGGCTGGGAGTGTTCTGCTGTTGCTGGCTGGTGGGGAGCCAGCCATCCCATGCCCTGTGCAGGCGTAGTGACCATGTCTGGATGCAGTGGGAGGAGTTGAGCTGCTCTTGGGATCTGAGCTTGGCCCCCACCACTAAACCTCTCTGGGACTTGAAGGGGTTCCTTCAACTCTCCCACCCCAGGTTTTTCTGAGCATGAAACAACTTTCCATGATGGGTTAGAGCCAAGCTACCAGAATTGAAATCTCTGCTGTTTATTATCTGTCTGACCTTCAGCAAATTAGTTAACTTCCCTGTGCTCCAGTTTCATTTATAATATTATTACTTACCTCAAAGGTTTGTAGTGAAGGTTAAATAAGTTAATTTATGTAAAGTGATTAACACAGAGCTCGGCTCATTGTAAGCAAAGCAACTTAACACATATAAAATGGGTAAAACCAGACTTGCCTTGCCCACCTCTTAGATTTGCTATAAAACTCAAATGAGTCATAGTTCATGCACTGAATAATGATTGAGTGCTTTCTACATGCCCAACCTGGTATCAGCTGAGCCTGCAGGTGAGCTGCCTTCCTTCAGGGGTCCTTTTATGAAAGGGCTTGCGAACTGCAGGGCTATTCTGATAAGAGGGAGGGTGGTGGTCTCGTGGTGTTTGAGCCTCTGTAATAGATAGAGGTCCTTAAAACGTGACCAGCAGCACAACCTTCTCCAAATGAAGTTCATGCAGAACTTTAACTGATAAAGCAATTATAGTCAGGGCAGCTCTGGCTGGGTAGGTGGGGGGATGGAGCAGGGGCCTGGGCCCTGCTGGTCCCGCTGCCTCTGTTCCTCTCCACTCGAGCCCCAGCCACTAGTGACCCTGAAGGCACCTCCCTAAACCTCAGGCTGCTCAGAATACAGATGGAGCCCTCGGACCTGGAAGCGGCTGCCTTTTTCTTTTGACTCTCTCTCTCTCTCTCTCTTTAATTAATAAACTTTAATAAATTTTTAGAGTAGCTTTATGTTCACAGAAAAATGAGGGGAAAATATAGAGTTCCCAAGTACCCCATGTCCACGCACACTCACAGCCTCCTCACTATCAATATCTGGAGCCAGTGACATGTTTGTTACAACTAATGAACCTGCACTGACAGACACATCATTATTCCCCAAAGCCCGTAGTTAACATCGGGGTCACTCTTAACGCAATACCTGCTCTTAAACACACATCTCATTGGTGTGCTGGGTGTGTGTCTGGATGTTGGGGACACAGGCACCCAGGTCCACCAGGCAGGTGGCAGAGGTCATGCCAAGTGGAGGGACCTACTATGGCTTTCCTCTCTTTTCTGAACCTTTTCCTCAAAGATTCCTCTGGCCACCATAAAAATTTTATTTTTAACATTTAACATGATTCTCACCTTTGTGACTTTAACTCCACCTCCTATTCCAGTCCTTTGTGTTCAAAATAATATCCGAAAGAGAAACTACAATGAACTCACCGGTGGGCTGCCTGCCCCAAGCCGAGGGGCCACTCAGAATGGGTGATTTCTAGTCACTGCCTGAGAACCTAGGGTCACTAGTGCCCACTTGACTCTTTTGGCTAACTTCCCTCAACAAAATATGATGATAGATAGATAGATAGATAGATAGATAGATAGATAGATAGATAGATATAAAAATAGTATACAGGTATAGATATATGTATTTGTATATTATATAGAAAGATATAGATACATAATAACTATAGTTTTCCATCACTTAAATGGATTTACATTCGTATTTAGACTCTGTGGGGAAACTTGCTTAGCATTCCTGTGCCTCTACTTCCTCATTTGTAAAACTGGTGGTTGTGAAAGTCAAATAAGATAATATATGTAAAATGCTTAGGACCATGTCTGCCACTAAGTGACTGGTCAGTAAGTGTCCGTTGTTATTTCTGCAGTTACTGTTATTACAAATGCACTTCATAGATATGACAGTCAATGAAATAGTTCTGAGACAAGCAGTGCTATGAATCAGCTCTACAAGGGGCAGCACTGAGGGTGGCCAATGGCTGCCTCTAGTCTTCACTCCCTGTGGCAGCGTGAGCCTCATCCTAACAGCTTCCACGATCGCGTACCTACCATGTGCTGTGCTAGGCACTGTGCTTCAAATGTCATTTCACTGAATCGTAGCAAAGCAACCATTAGGGGAGGCTTTCTTTTTTCCTTTCAGGAAACTGAAGCCATAAGCCCATCAGCAGGAGGCTCCAGCTGCCTCCCTATCAGCTGTTGGGACACCCTGCCCTCTCGGCATCTCCTACCCCAGTCCTGTCAGCAAAGTGCGCTCCCCGCTGGTATTCCAAGCTGTATGTTTGCATCACACCCACGTTATCCGACAGCCCACACACAGCTCCACGGCTCCGGGGCATCTCTCTAGGCTGCAAAATTTTTATAAGCGACACACAGTGGAAACATTGGCAGATTTGGTTTTTTCAAATTTTCCAAAATAGAGCCCTGCACACTATGTATGTGTCCACATTTAGGACTACGTGTCTGTATCAGGAGCCCAGGGCATTTGTGTTTGTGTGTTGCAGTGTGGGCCCACCTATCAGAATTCGACGAGAGCAATTTCTGCATTTGTGTGTGTGTGTGTGTGTGTGATATTTGTGGATCTCTGGGCTGGTACGCCTCCCCCAAGCAGTGTGTAAAGGCTCACTCTTCCCTGTGTGTGTGTGTTTTGTAAGCCTGGGCACACGCCCGCCTCTCTCCCAAGGGTGTCCCTAGACACGTGTAAACTATCCTTCACTTCTGTTGTCGAGACTCTCCTAGGACACTTTGGCCCAGTGGAGCAGGGAGAGTTGGGAGAAGGGAATGTTTAGTCTGGAAGGCAGGCAGGCAGGCAGCTGGAGACTCACTGTGGAGCATCCAGGAGGGTGAGCTAGATGCCAGGGCTGCTCCAAGTGCCCTGGCTGGTGGAGAGAACTGCACAGTCTCTGCACGCCTGGATCCAAGGTGCAGGATACTCCTGTCTGGGGCCCTGGGCCATCAGCACAGGATGGCTTCTCTGACAAACGGGATGAGCTGCCTCTTGGCCAACCGCAGCTCCATTGAAACAGGTTCCTTATTTTTCTTGTTTTCCAACTCTTGATTCTGCTTAGTCCACCGAAGAACAAATTTTTTTGTGCTGAATTTAAACTGGGTTAGCATAGGGATGTGGAAAAGAGCATGACACTTTGCCTGGCTCTGCTATAACTGATCATGAAATATTAAGCCCTGGCCAGTTGGCTCAGTGGTAGTGTTGACCCAGCGTGTGGATGTCTTAGGTTCAATTCCTGGTCAGGGCACACAAGGGAAGTGACCATCTGCTTCTCCTCCCTTCCCCATTTTCTCTCTCTTCCTCTCCCACAGCCATGACTTGATTGATTTGAGCACGTTGGCCCCAGCTAAGGCTAAGAATGGCTCCATAGAGCCTCCACCTCAGGAGCTAAAAATAGCTTGGTTGCAAGCATCAGCCCCAAATGGGCAGAGCATCAGCCTCAGATGGGGTTCACTGGGTAGATCCCGGTAGGGGCACATATGGGAGTTTTTCTATTTCTCCTCTTCTCACTAAAAAAAAAGGAAAGGAAGCAAAAGGAATATTGAGACAGAGACAGTTACTAGACTTCTAAGCCTTGGTCTCCTCATTTGTAAAGTAGGTGTAATAATGTCACATTGCAGGCCTGTTAGGGAGCTTGAATGATAAAATCTATGTCAAACACCTGGTAGGTTTTTTGTCACTTTTTGTTTCCTTCTCTTCCCTGGAATTCTCTGGGCAATAGCTTTATGACTGGACCAGCAGAACAATGTCATGAATTTCTAGGAGAAGAGCTATTGATTTTTTGATGACCTAGTTGAGGGCAAAGAGGCTTTACAAATGATTTCTTTCAGCTTTTCATAACTCGAGTTTAAACCCTCATACTTGATTTTAATAAGTATTAGGAGGACATTTTAGGAGGGTTGTGGCAGCTGGAGGAGGAACAGGATGGGATTTCTGCAGAAAGCATACACTTGCCTTCCCAGGAAGACCAAGGTTTATGACCCAGTAACCCCCCCCCCCCCACGGGATACATCATGGTATTCACACATGGCACAGAATTGTCAAGGAATGATTATGTGTGGTGTCAGATCGGTACCAGGTTTATTGGGGTGATTACTTTGTAAGCTATAGAAATGTCTAATCACTGTGTTGTACACCTGAAACTAAAATAAAATTGTACATCACCCTTACTTGAAAAAATAAAAATATGGCAGTGAGGGCCATAACAGGCTACTTGCCACTTTGCAGTATAATAATGCTCTGCTCTGTCAGGCACTGTTCTAGGCAAGGGGGATTCCATCTTGAATGAGAAAGATACAGATGCCCCTGCTCTCAACTTCCACCCTGGTTGGTGAAGACAAAAAAGAAACACAGGAACCTAGAAAATCTATATTAGCTAATTCCCAGAACAGCAAGTGCTGTGAGGAAGATGAAATACAGTAGTCGTGGTAACGAGTACATGTGAGGTATGGTGTATGATTAGACAAGGTGGACCTAGGAAATACCTTCCTAAGGAGGTAGTTTTGGTCCAGACCTGAATGATAAGAAGACAGCAAAAGAAAGCTCTGGGCTAGGGAAAGGGGGATGGCAGGAGAAAGACCGTCTAAAGCTTTCTTCTTTTTCAGAGTCCATGTCCTTACAGTGGCCCTCAAGTCTCTATATGATCTGGCATCTCCTTGTTATTCTCCCCTAGGTCACTCTACTCCAGCCACACTGGCACACATCTGCCTCAGGGCCTTTGCACTTGCTGTTCCACCTAGAGCACTTACTTCTCATGGGTATCCACATAGCTAACTCACTCCCTTCTTCAAGTCCTCCTTGAAGATCTACTTCTCAATGGGCTTTGGAACTATGCTATTTTTCCCTTTTAGTAATCATCTTCTAATATACTCTATAATTTATTTTGTGTTTATTATTTATTATTTTTTTCTCCCTCCTAGATGATAAGGGCAGGTACTTTTGTCTAGTTTTATTCTTTACACCTAGAATGGTACCTGGAACATAATAGGTGTTTAATAAATATTTTTTTGGGCGAATGGATGGGAAGATGGATGGATGGATAGATGGATGGGTGGGCTCCTGGCGACTCAAGGCTCATCCTCATCAGGAGAAGCAATGGGTGCAGCCTGAGTCTCTACCAAAGGCCTAGCCATGTGATGAGCTGTGATTATGGGGAGCTCCAGATTCAACATGAAGATGGCGCCACACAAAGGAAAAATCAGCTGAAAACCCGAGTCAGGTTGTGGAGAATAAGACTCTGAGGGAGGTACCTGAGTGCCCTCCTAGGACCACCAGAAATCTGAGAAAGGGGGATTTGAGTGAAGTGGGAGAAGGATGGCTTCCCTGGGACCCAGAGGAGAAAGACCCACCCCGGTTATAGCCGAAAGGTTGAGGTGACAGGAAAAGGCTGGGAAGATCCAACACACATGCACACAAAGACATTTTTATGTGTTCTCAGGTTTGCATCCAGAAAGGCACATTGATATTCCCATAGGCCCGAGTTCATATCCTGCCTCTGCTCCTCGCTCAGTATGTATTCTTGAGCAAATTACTTTATTTATTTATTTTTTCAAGTAAGGGTGACATACAATTTTAGTTTAGTTTCAGGTGTACAACACAGTGATTAGACATTTCTATAGCTTACAAAGTAATCACCCCAATAAGCCTGGTACCAATCTGACATCATCCATAATTATTCCTTGACAATTCTGTGCCATGTCTCTGATTCTAGGGTAAATATTCCCTGCATCACAGGAGTATTGTGGGGCTGAAATGTGATAATTTAATGAGTAAATAGATAGGCTTTGAGATCAGAACCAAAGTTCAAACTCTGGTTCCAACTTTTATGAGCTGTGTGTTTTTGGGAAAGTGGCTTAACCTCTCTGATCCTCAGTGTTCTTGATTGTAAAATGAGAATAATGCCAACATTATAATATAGTTAGGGAGGTGAAATGTGATAATAAATGGAGAGCATAATACATACCATATATGACACAAAAAGACTCAGCCTGTAGCCTGACTCATTGTAGACCATCAAGTGCCAAGGGGGTATTTGAAGAAGGTGAGGATAGCTGAGGTATATAGGATCAGTTGGGGGCCAAGAGACCCATGTGGCTGCTGTGCTGGGCCAGGGCTCAGTCAGTTTGGGGGCTATGCCACCTGTAGGAGTGGCAGGTTTCCCATGGGTGAAGTTCCCTGGCCATAGGACGAAGAAGCTCCAATTCTAGCCTAGTCAGTCCCGGCAAAGGGGAGCAATTTGTGCAGAGATCATTGTCCCCTGGATCCTTATGCAAGCCTTTACCCAAGCAGAGAGATGGACCACAATTGTTGTGAGGTTTCATGCCACAGTTTCATCCCACCTGTCTCTAGGGCTCCTAGAGGACAGCCCAGAGCAGAAGGAAGCCTGGTAAGAGCGGGTCCCCTCCTGGGCCTCCTTCCCCCTCCTGTGCACTGAGGCTGATGGGCTACACGGGATGCAGTGGTCTTGGTCTTGCCCTTGCCGGGAGGCTGCCACTTCCTGCTCGTGCCATCTTGAACAAGTTTCTTAACCTGAATCTCAGTTTGCTCATCTGCCAAAATAAGATAATGGTAATCCCTAGCAATGAAGGCTGTCGGGAGGTTTAAATAAGTTTAATCATCTGAAATGCCCTTGCATGGGACGGGCGTACCACAAACCCCCAATAAAGGACGGCTGCTTTAATCACTCCTAGGGAGGCTCTCTGGCTGCTGACACTCTTGGAGCCTGTGTGTCTCCCTCCCACTCTGCCCCCAGGGTTTGGCTCCCTGATGCTCCTTGTCCTGGTCAGGAAGTGCCTTGCAGCCCAAGGCAGCAGGGCAATTGGACTCATCAGGTGGGAGAGGAGCCAGTGGACATTATGTTCCTTCCCAGGAATGGGAAAGTGGGAATGTTCTGGGCAAGGAGCAGAGCTCTGAGACAAGCGTGCCTGGGAATATCCACTCCTCCTTCCCCGCTGCCCAGAACCCTGCCCTTCCACGCTGGGCCCCATGGGTGGCAGACATGTTACAAGGTGGCCAGGTCTGCCTCTGGCCCTGGGCATGTCTGTCCGCATACATACAGTATAGGGTTGCACACATTCACAGATATCACCACAGCCCTACACACACACATGCCACACACACGTGTTCTCAGGAACACATTCACACATCTACACCCACATGGCCACCCACTCATCCAGATTCATTTGTACACATGTAACCACAGGTCCCAAAGTCTGGGCCCCATACACATACACTCACACACAGGATATTTGATCTTTCCTATACACATACCCATACTCACAAATGCACACACATTTACCTGCACAATCACACAGGTGTTGACACTCATGAACACACTTATATAAATGTACATACCATAAACATGTGCACACGTGGACACACACAGTAACTATACACACATACAGAAAGTCCCCCAAGCTTCTAGCCTCTGGAGGCATCCATTACTATACTATACAAATAAAACTGCTCATACCCTTTCCCCACCACTCTGAGAAAAATCCCCTCTCCAGCACTCCCAAAGTGTTCACTGCTGTGCTCAAACGCATCCGTTGCCAGACCTTGCTCTCAGCACCTGCGACTATCATCCTCTCTCTCATGCTCACCTTCACTCCAAAGTGCTACTGACACAAGGTTCTTGCGCCTAGCAGGCTTTTGCTGAAACTAACTCCATATTCTGAGAAACAGAGCGGCCATTCCCTGTCTCCATAAAGGGCGCCTCCGGCTCTGCTCAGGGGGGCAGCCTCGTGTCCTGTCACACCTGCCTTTCCCACCATGTCTGAGCCCTTTCCCAACTCTACCCTGGCCTTCACCCATCAAGCCTCTGAGGCTCCCAGAAAACAGAGCCCAGATGTGATACCAGGCAGAGCAATTTAGCCCTCTCTTTGTTTCTCCTTCCTCTTCCAGACCAGAGACCAAAGAGGCTCACCAAGGCATTTTTCAATAATAATAATGTTATGTCAGAAAACTCCCCTGAGGTGAATTGTACCTCTTTGTTAAAAGACAGAACTAGCTTCAGACAGTGCTTGATGTCGATGGTATTTTTTCTTACATAACACACATGTGCTCGCTCTCTCTCTCTCTCTCTCTCACACACACACACACACACACACACACACACCCCTTTGGAGAATTAATTTCCTGTTTCCTGCTCTCTCTCCTCCTATCTTGAAGACAGTTGCTGAGAAGGAAGAGGCTGAACTCCCACATAGATCCCATAGTGTGGGAGGCTGTGGTGGGGTGGTAAGGACAAGTCCCATTAGGAAAGGAGACAGGTGAGGGACTGACCTGACCTTAGTTTCTGACAGCCCCGTGTGCTCAGCAAGCCATGCTCTGTGCCTTCCTGCCTGCCTCTTAGCCTGTGTTTGCAACGTCTCCCTGTGACGGTGCCCTCAACCCTCCTGACTCTGGTGGTCCAAGTCCTCCCCTCCCCAAAGTCTTCACCCCGTCAGTCTGAGACGACTCTTTCCCATCCTATACTCTTCATGGTCTCTTATGGGCACTTCCACTAAAATTCTCTCCATCTGATTTGTGAGGCGGCCTTTATGGCTCCTGTCTGTCTCCACAACTCTATTGTGAGCTCCCAAGGAGTGGGGCCTATGTCCCTCCATGTGGGGTCCCTAGTACCCCTACATCACCTGGCACGAAGGATGCTCAATAAACTACATATTTTTTATCTTCATCTCAGTATCTGTATAGCATTCGTATCTACATCCTCCATATCTATAGCTATCTACATAGTAGCGTAGAGCAGCGAAGGCTGCCTGGCCCAGCCAAAAATCCTTGATCTAAACAAACAGGAAGCCTCGTGTCTGATTCTGCCTCTGTCACCTACTGGCTTTTTGACATGGGCGGACAGATCAGTGAGTTTCTTCAGATCTCTCTTTTTTCTCTGTGCAAGATGAAGGAGTTGAATACAGACAGAGGTTTCCAAACTGGGTTCTAAGGAACCTTAGGGTTCCAGGCAGATGTGATGATGAGAGCAAGAAAGGAAGAAGGCTGATAGGCGAGTCACCTACGTCTGCCAGGGTGTCTCTAACTTGCACTATTCTATCTTCCATGGTCCACACAAGATTGCATTTAAACAAAGGTCCTACTGCTAAAAGGAATAAAGAAAAGAAAGAAGGTGCAAAACACTAGCCTAGATCTTGTCTGAGGGCCTTTCCAAGTTGAGTCATCTATTTCACCTCATAAAATGCTCAGGTGAGGAGAAAGCAAGAACAATTCTTTCCTATAGATTTAAGGCTGTCTTTCCTTTTGTGTCTAGAGTCACCAGCCACCTGTCACCTCTCTACCAAGGCTAGGGTGCTCCCCTTACTCTGCTTCCTCACCCAGTAAATGAGGACACTCAGAGCACTTACTTCACTTTCAGGGTTTTAAGGGGAGACTTGTATTCGAGGAATAATGACTGCAACCCCGTAGCCCAGAGCAAGCCATCTGGTGGCCTTGGCGACCACCAGAGTCCCAGAGGACGGCTGCCTTGCTGTGCATTAAGCCTGGCTCGTGGCTGAGGTTTGCACTCCGCGGGTGAGGATTGCTCTGTGATTACGAGCCAGTGTGCTGTGAGACATCTAATTAGCCATCGTCTTCCCAGGAGACAGTTGAGTTGTGTTATTTTGAATTCCTTATTATACACACCTTCTGTCAGCAGGCGAGACCAGGGCCAACCTCTCACCAGCTTCACAGTCTGTTTGCATTCCAGCCGTGCCAGGTGCCCCCTTCTCCCCCTTCCACAGTTCCCACCCACCAGGAACATTCCTGCTGGCGGGCAGGGTACTGGGTGCAGGGAATAGCTTTTACATGTTGCTCCAAAGACCCATCTCCAAGACTAGCACACAGAGAGCAGCTCTATTGGTTGGATTTCATGTCTGGCTTGCGGTGGGGGAGGGAGAGTGTCAGTGACTGGTTACCGCCATTTTCCATCTATTTATGGAAAAGACATGGTGTGGTGCAGAGGACAGTACGTGTAGCATCAAATAGAATACATCTTTTTCTAGCAATTTCATGCATTTCTCTGAGCTTTAACTTTTTTATCAGTAAAATCAGGACCCTAATACCTTGCATCATGAGGTTGATAGAAGGCTCCATCCTTTAGCATGTATTTATTGGGCTCCTAGATGAAATTATGCGTGTGGTAGAGCTTTGCAAACTGAGAGTGCCGTCTAGATAGAAGTCAGTCTCACAATTGCAGTCTGTCCTTGATAATCCAAGGAATTTTTATCAAGTTTAGATTATCTAGACTCATTATTAGGAGATTATTAAACTGGCCAACCTCTTCCTGGCTGCTGTGGCCTGTTTTTGGTTTTTGTCATGGTTAGTTCAAAAAGAAGCAAGCCCAGTAGGGAGGGACTAGCATCCTGAAGCTAACATAGATGACAGCTGTTTCTATCCCATTGGGATATGCATTGAACCTCTCTCTTACTTGGAACCCTAAATGTTCAGTGCCGGGTTAGAACCTTGGTGCTATAAAAAAAAAATACAAGCCCAGATCCCTGCCTTGCACACAGTCCCTCTAATTGGGAGGACAAAGATTTACACAGCATTTAAAAAGCACCGTTTTTTATGAGCAAGGGACTTTACTAAACACTTTTACCCGTATACTTCTCATCCAAACCATTTAAGTGGATATAATTAGTCCAATTTCACAGATGAGGAAACTGAAACCCAGAGAGTTTTTCATTTATCCAAAGCCACACAGCTTTTTTGTTTTGAAAATGTTGTACTAAGATTGTCTGTCGTGTGTCCACCTCCCCTTTTAGACACCGGGCTCCTTGGTGGTATGAGCTATGTCTGTCCATCCAGTGACTGGCAGAGGGCCCTCTTAAGACACTGGCTGCTGACTTAGCTCATTTGGGGTTTTAAACTCCTCCCAGTCTCTCCTGCCCTGACCTCCCTCCTAGTCACATCCCAGAATGATGTTTCCCTTCCTGACCTCCCTGCCAGCAACTCAGAGCCTCTGCTCAGCTGCCAGGTTGTTGAAGCAAGTGAAGGCTAGACCAGGGCCTGGGGCTGCTGGCTGTGCTCCTGGACCTGTTTCCCAGACAGGAGGGGTGGTCCCTGGCACTCAGGACCCTGGGCCCTTACCTGCCAGCAGGGCCAGGAGTTGCTGGGCCTGCCAAGAGGCCGCACCACTCAGGCTGCCAGTGGAGACAGAGCCCAGGAGACCTGGTCAGCGGTTGCCTGGGGGTTGAGAAATGTGCTGGCTCCAGTTTGCTCCTTCATCAGAGAAATCAGGGGAACCTGACCCAACAGCCTAGTGTTTGTTTCCGCAGTGTCTGGGGCAGCTGTGCGAATCAGGCCTGCCGGGAAGAGCCCCGGCCCGGGGAAAAGCAGCCAGGGGAAACATTCTGATTGTTCTGCTGGGGCCACCAGCTGTGAGGGCCTCATATGGCACAGGGTCTAGGGTGCCGTGGGGAGCCCAGGCATGTCTGGCCTCAGCCTTTGTCCGCTGAGGTGCATTGGGAGGAGCCCCTACTCAGAAGACAGAAAGGTCGGGTTTGGATTCCGGCTCTGCCACTTACCAGCTGTGTGGCCTTGGGCAAGTCACTTAACTTCTCTGAGCTTGCTTCTTTATTTGCCAAGTGGGGATAAGAGGGATAACCTATAGGGTATTGTAAAGATAGACATCCCTAAAATAATAAATTTAAATTACCTGGCTTATAGTAGATGCTTAATAAAGGTATATTCCTTTCTCTTTTCTCACCGTGCCAAGGTACCCTAACTTGCTCTCACTCTCTCACCTGTGTCCATAACACATGGAGAATCCAGAGCTCTGGCTTCTACGCCAACCACTATCTGGCAAACTTGCTACTTAGGTGTCTCGGCTGCTGCCCTAGTTTCCCCAACATTGTCCAGCACACACATGTGAGGGAGGTGGCATTATGGAAACGTATAGGTTATTATCAAGGAGCAGTCCACTCACAAATCTATGAATTTACTTAGTCAATTTATTCATTCATTAAAAAAACCCACTTATTCAACTTTGACATTGGGAAAGGTCCTATTCTGGACCTCAGGAGTGCCGAGATGAACGAGACACAGTCCCTGCCCAGAGGCTAGTAACTGGAAGAGCTGACCAAGTGAAGAGAGGCACCTGAATAGAAGAAGAGGAGTACAGAATTCTGGGACACATCAGAGACAAGGCTCTCTCCTAATTCAGTCTGGAAAGCCATGGTGGGCTTCTCAGAAGAGGTGATGCCAGAGTATTAAGTGATAATTAGGTATTTTCTAGGCAGAAAGTAAAGGAAAAGATGTAGATGTGTGCTACAGATGTGAGAAAGCAAGAGAAAGTTAGGGAGCGGGACTATTGGCAAAGAGAACAGGCCCATGTGTTACTTAGAGTTCACTAACTCCTCTAACAAATGTCCCCAAGGTATCAGTGGTTCCCTGCAATAAAAGTATGTTTCTTGCTCATGCGATGATCCAGCACTGGTGTTCCCAGCTGGCCAGTCCTAGATGTCGGTCTTCCATGATTCAGGGACCCAGGCGCCTTCCATTTATGACTGCCATCCTTTAGAGACTCAGAATCTGTCACTTCTAGCCAGTTCCCAAGGAGGAAAAGAAGTGGCTTTTGGTGAGTACATAGTGGTATTTCCATCCAGCATTTCTAAGAGGTGGGGAAAGCTGGAACAGAAGTCATGCAATGGAGTGGCGAAAGATGTGGCTGTACTGGTAGGCAAGCCTGGAGCTTTATGCTGATGTAAACCAAGCTCAGAAGTTTGGATTTCATCCTGAAAGTCATGCAGAATCATCAGAAAATTTTAAGCAGGGATGTGACAATCAGAAGTGCTTTTCAGACCAATTACTCCAGCTGCAGTGAAGGAGACAGATTGGAGGAGGGGAGACTGGAGCCCGTGGAAGTAATCAGAAAAGTATTCTTATAATCTAGACCATTCTGCCTTAGATAGGTGAGCTTTGGGGATTGAAAGGGAAGGGGTACTGAAAGAGAAGTGGGGATTGAAAGTTGTCCTAAGAGACAGTCTGGGTCATTGTTTGGGGTCAGTATTGCAGCAGGGCCTCAAATAGCCTTTGGGTCCTTGTCTAGTACAATGGCTAATTTAAACTCATGCTCATGAAATGACAGTCAATACCACCAGATCAGCTAATTTGGGCACTGTTTCCACAAGGCTGAATCTCATCTACATATTAGGGACCTGGCCAGTAGATTTGATCAGTGCATTTGCTTTCTCTTGGAGAAATCAGAGATGGCTGTGGCTGTGTTCTCTAAACATCTGTGTCTTTCTTGTTCTCCACGTCTATTTCTTTATACCTTTGTCTCCCCTTAGAGAAGCCAGGATGTGCCACTGAGCATCAGTGGGAAGATAGAAATTTTCTTACCCTTGGAAAGGGACTCTATGTGTGTGACTCTCTATGCTCACTGTCTTCCAGAAAGCCCCACCTCTAACTCAATGGTAGATCACCCAGGACCGGGCTGCTGGCCACAGGTCTTGAGCCCAGAAAGCTTCAACTTGCTTCACACTAGGAGAAGAGATTCAAGTGCTTGCAAGCAGTTCTTTTCTTGGACTCTTAGGTACTGAGTTTTGTGATCTTTAAGTTTTCTTTCACTTACTCTGAAGGAGGCTGGAACTTCAGGCTGCCTTACACCTTCTAGGTTAACATGTAAGATCTGATCAGTCCGGATCCACTTAGTATAGATCCACACCTCATAAGATGTGATAATGAGTTTCTTAAAAGAAGGGAGTGTCAGTGCTGGAAGCTGAAAATATTTATCCTGGACCACAGTACAGCTTATTAGTCTAAATTAAGGCTTCTGTGAAGCAGCCCAGAAAAGCACTTCTGGCCCCTTTTTTTCCTGCTCCATCTATGAGTTGGAGTTTGATGTCCTAGTCACCTGAAAGGCCAGGAACTTCTACCTGGCCCAACCTCTAATCTCTGTGTCCCCTGCCTACTGACCTTGCCCTCACTTTCAGCCTCTGCACACCTCTCTTCATACCTCCTCCCTTTATGTCCTTGTTTGGGAACCCCTGACACCTTTCCCTCCCAACTCATCCTGCCATTGCCAACCCCCACAAGGTAGTTTGGAATTATTCATAGCTACGAGGAGTTTTGTAAGTCCTCAGGATATACTAGTATATTGGCTTTTATTTCAGATTTCTGACTCTATAAGCTCAGCTATCATTTATTGAACACTTACTATGTGCTAAACATGCTACATACATGATCTTGTTAAATCCTCAGAAGAACCCTGCAAGGTATAGATTGTTATACCAGTTGTCATGGACACTTATAGGGTGGTCTGCTTTAAGCCCCCCTTTTCAGAATCCCCTTCAACAAATCCATATGGTTTCAGCAAAAGCTACTAGATTTCTGTGTAACCTCACAACTTGGACCTATGTGATTGATCCTGGGGCAAACACCTGACAAAGGTTGGGCCAATCATTCTCTTCCCTGGTATGTTTGGTACTGGTGGGTCCAAAAGGAGGAAATCATCTCTCTCAGTATCTGAACAGTAATAAGTAAAACACAGGGACCTTCATAGCCAAGCGTTCCATGTGAACCAAAGAAGCAAGCTTTGGGCTTGAGAAAGCAGAAATTTCTGGAAGCGATCATGTGGTAGAGGAAGACAGAAATGGGGGAATAAGACAGACCAGAGTTTTACACTTCAGTCTGTCAATTACTAGCCACATGATTTGGGACTTTATTATTATTCAATGAGAGGAGGGGAGGCAAAGACAAGATTCCTGCATGCTCCCCAACTGGGACCCACCCAGAGAGCCCACTAGGGGGTGATGCTCTACCCTTCTGGGACATTGCTCCATTGTTCCATTGTTCAGCAACTGAGCTCTTCTTAGCACCTGAGGCAGAGGCTATGGAGGCATCCTCAGTGCCAGGGGCCAACTCATTCTAATTGAGCCATGGTGCAAGAGGGAGAGAGAGAGAGAGATGAGAGGGGGTGGGATGTAGAAGCAGATGGGCGCTTCTCCTGTGTGCCCTGATTGGGAATCAAAACCAGACCATCCACATGTGGGGCCAACACTCTACCACTGAGCCAACCGGCAAGGGCCTGGTTTGGGACATTAATACTAATAAAATATGTAACACTTACTGAGTCCTCACTATGTACAAGGCATTGTTCCAGATGCTCTATATTCAGGCTTATACACATTACACATTTGTCCTCACAGTGTAAGGTAGTTTCTATTATTGTCCTTACTTTTTATCCATGAGGACACTAAGGCCCAGCAAAATTAACAATGTGCCCAAATGTACACAGGAGGTCGAGAACATCCCTGAGCCTTCACTTACTCATCTGAAAGTAGAGAGGATATTGGCCCTTGTGCAGAAAAGCATTAACTTCGCAGGCTGAGACTGCTGTCCTTAGAAAGACGTGCTTGCGAGGTTGGCCAGCAATGGGTTGGTGGATTTCTGAAGGGTACCACCAGTTCCCAATAAGGATTGCTGCCCCTGCCTAAAACCTTGTGCAAGCGATGTCACTCTTACTTGAGGACTCCTGACAGAGTTCCACTTCAGCGTTGTGTGTCATAGAAGATAAAGTGGATTCACTGCTTTGAGAAGAGTTTGGTCACCCAGAGTTCCTATGAAACTGTCCGACCCTCTGGGAGTGGCCCCTCATGGACAGCACTGACTGCACAGTCCCCTGTGCGGGCCCTGGAGCCTGTCCGTCACTGCCACCATTATTACTGTTTGTAACCTTCCCACAACAGCAGCCTGTGTAGAATGGCAAAATATTTTTAGATATTTTATCAACAAAGAAAGTATTTATTTTGAGAGGTTTTCCAGTGTTTAATAGGTTGTGTGTGGGGAGGATGCTTTCTACTGCTGTATTTTAAGGTCGATTCCCTGAGAAACTGACCGCTGCAGGCCCGTTGAGTGGGTAGAGGTGGCAAGCAACCCGTTGCCCGACAGGACCTTCTGTCGCCGGCGTCCCTCCGCCGGGGCTGGGTGGGGGGCGGCAGCTGGGGAAACGACTTCCTAGACGCATCACAGGAGGTCCTGGCGGACGTTCTCCCACTGCCCCTCCTGCACCCGTCTCGATGGGGCCAGGCGACCCCATGCTGACCGGCCTTGTGTGTGATCCGGGGGCTGAAGTAGGAAGTGGGGACATTGTGGATAAAGCACTCAGCCCTCGGGACTCCCTCCTATGTACTGGCGATGGGATGTAAACATCTAAGACCTGGTTGACAGCCAAGGGGTGACTTATTTGAATTCAGCAGGGCTGTGGGGAAGGAGAAAAGACAGCGAATGGCCTCTGGCTCACTGGACACAATCTGTGTGTGTGTAGGTCAATGAAGCCAGGCTATAGGTGCTAACACAGAAAGAAAGAGACTGACCTTTCTGTGTTAGCACAGTGGATAGAGCATTGACCTG
Source organism: Rhynchonycteris naso (assembly GCA_037038555.1). Lineage (NCBI taxonomy): Eukaryota > Metazoa > Chordata > Mammalia > Chiroptera > Emballonuridae > Rhynchonycteris > Rhynchonycteris naso. Next base: position 336,182,249 of record CM072995.1, read on the forward strand.
GTATGGTGAGGTCCCCAAGGTTGCTGGCTTGAGCACGGGATCATGGACATGATCCCATGGTCATTGACTTGAGCAAGGGTTTAGCTTGGCAAGAGCCCCCACCCCACCCCCAGTCAGGGCTCCTGTGAGAAAGCAATCAAGGAACAGCTAAGGTGCTGCAACTATGAGTTGATGCTTCTCATCTCTCTCCTTTCCTGTCTCTCTCACTCTCTCTCCCTTCTCCACCCCTCTCTCTCAAGAAAGGAAGAAAGAAAGGGAAGGAATAGGAAGGGAAGGAAGGAAAAGGAAGGAAGAAAAAGAAAGAAGAAAAGAAAGAAAGAAAGAGGGAGGGAGGAAGGGAAGAAGGGAAAGGAGGGAGGGAGGGAGGGAAGGAAGGAAGGAGTGAGGGAGGAAGGAAGGAGGGAGGGAGGGAGGGAGGAAGGAAGGAGGGAGAGAGGAAGGAAGGAAGGAGGGAGGGAGGGAGGGAGGGAGGAAGGAGGGAGAGAGGAAAGAAGGAGGGAGGGAGGGAGGGAAGGAAGGAAAAGGAAGGAAGAAAAAGAAAGAAAGAAAGAAAGAAAGAGGGAGGGAGGGAGGAAGGGAAAGGAGGGAGGGAGGGAGGGAGGGAGGGACGAATTACCCATTAAGAAGCTAACCGAGGCCCTGGCCATTTGGCTCAGTGGTAGAGTGTCAGCCCGGCATGCGGATGTCTCGGTTTCGTTTCCCAATTAGGGCACACAGGAGAAGAGACCATCTGCTTCTCGACCCTTCCCCTTTTCTCTTCTCTTTATCTCTCTTTCTTCCTCTCCCACAGCCAAGGCTTCACTGGAGCAAGTTGGCCCAGGCACTGAAGATGGCACTATGGCCTCAGGCGCTAAAATGGTTCCAGATGTAACAGAGCAATGGCCTCAGGTGGGCAGAGCATCGCCCTCTAGTGGGCTTGCCGGGTGGATCTTGGTTGGGACTATGCGGAGTCTGTCTCTCTGCCTCCCTGCTTCTCACTTAAGAAATAAATAAAAGAAGCTAATTGAATTCAAAACACCAACCACCTGGGCTTTAAAACTTTTAAATGATTCAGGGCAAAATGGGACTTGGGGCTTAAGTTGCCCATCTCATAACTCAGTCATCTGGAATGGCATTTCCCAGCACAGAACTATTAATAGTAAGTGTTCCAGGAAGAAAGGTTGCTTTGGTTAATTAGTTTAGGTAATGTATTAGTCAACCAAGTTGAATGGGTATCTTTACTGTGGGACTTGTCAGGGTTTGCACATGTCCACTGTGAAACTCTAAGAGATGATCATAGTATATATAATATAAACACACATCTACATATATATTATATACATATCTGTCATGTATATCTATATAAATACATATTCTACGTAGAATACTATATATTATAGTACACAGCATTGCCCAGACTTATGCACCTGAAGGTCCCTTTTCCCATGCAGTATCTTATAGGACCATCATTTCAGGACCTACTTTGAGAAACACAGCTGTAGAATGTGTTATCTTTCCCCTAGACCTAAGAGAACATTTTAGGACAACAACATAGTTCTGTGAGGAACAGGGTTAAGTCAGCCCAATTTTCTGGACCAAGTGGCTGGGTCATGAGCTAAGGGATATGAATGTAGTGCTCAGCAAAGATGATGTCTTGGCTTGTGGTCCTCTGGGGATTCTCTGAACTGGGTATGTTGAAGTCTAAGACCCACATCCAAGCACCACACTTGTGAAGGGACATTGTGACACTGATGTCAAGCCAGGAGTGGCTCTGAGCATTTGTAGAAACACCGGGCATATGTGGCCTCTAGAAAAGATGACCCAGGACACCATTAGCACTGTCCACAGTTACTTGACATCTCCTGTATAGAAGAAGGCTCACCATTTCCTCATAACCTCAGTGGAGGAACATCGCAGGACCAAGGGATGGACGTTCTGGAGAGGCAGAATTCAGCACCACCCAAAGGAGAGCTCTCCAAGGATCTTGCTATCTATCAGGCTGCAGGCAGGCTGGTCCCGTAGCTGGTCAGCTCATCATCCCATGGAAGCAGAGACTGATGACCTCCTGGTGAGGACAAGGTTAAATTTCAGCTCTGCATGAGAAGTGACTTTGAAGGACTCTCTCAAGCCTGGGACTTCTGACTCTAGGTAGTCTGACTTTATATTGACTGATGGCTGCATTTCAGTGCAGTCCCCTCACCCTCCACATTCAATCCATCAGCAGGTCCATGACTTCTACTTACAAATGAATCTCCAATCTATTCACTTCTCTCCACCTCCACCGCCACTCTCCTAGTCCAAGTGACCATCATTTTCAACTCAGTCGACAGTACTCTTAGCTGATCTCTCTGTTTCTTCTCTTACCCTCTTTTAACAAATTCTTCACAGTAGCCAGTGAGTGAAGACTCTTGGAAAAAGGGCAGACTCCTCACAGTCCCTACAAGGCCCTCCCTGAACTGGCCTGAGCCTGCTGGCCATTCTCACCTCCTCCCATCCTCACTTTTGTTAACGATGCTGCAGCCACACTGGCTGCCTCAAACACAGCAAGCTCTCGCCACCTTCTGTCGCCAGAACCCGCTGGTCCCTCTGTTGCAACTTGGCAACCATTATGGCTGGCTCCTTCTCAGCCTTCAGGCTTTATTTACCCCAAGTGTCACCTCCTCAAAGAGGCTTTTGTGTTCACCCTATCTAGATCAGCACAGCCTTCCATCCCTATGGCCTCTACTCCCTCTCTTTTTCTTTCACAATAATTTGTTTATTTTTTTCCTAACACTTCAAACAATCTGAAGTATATGTTTTAATGACTTATAACCTGACCTGTCTCCCCCACCCATCCCTCCCCTTGCCGTCTAAAATGTAAGCTCTTTGGGGGCACAGACTTTGTTTTGGTCATGCTGTGTTTTCAGCTAGAGCAGTGCTTGGCAAATAGTAGGTACTAACAAACAGTGGTTGAATTAATGAATTAAGGAATGACCACTTTCTGTTTATGAGGGGTGGGGGCGTTGGGAAAAGAAGATTTTTCTGTTGAATACCCTTGGTAAGGAATGTAAGCCACAAGGAATTCTGCTGAGGCCCCTGTCTGTACATCCCATGATGGGCTGTCCCCACAGTGACTTCTCCATCTGCATTACCCATCAAGTCTCTGCCAGCCACACCCAGGACCACTCCAGGGAGGGAGCCATGGCCTGTGTAAGTTCTAGAGTGTTTCATCAGACCTGCATCAGGAGACAAAATCCTTTCCTAAGTGTAAGAATTGCTCAATTCGGTATTGGGAAATCTTCCTCCCTGGATGATTATTTAAGCAGAGCAATTCTCCTCCTTCTGGGGCTGTTTTGAACAGACTTCTGTTGGGAGATGGAGAGTGAGACAAGCCTGGGACTAAGAGGGCCTTAGGAGTTCCTCCCTGAGTCTGATGGCCCCATTCTTGTTGGCCCTGAAGTTCCACTGCAGCGTTCTCCCTGTCTCCTAAATGAATCACTTTGACTTCTTCCTTTCCACCTGGGCTGGGGAAGCGCCGAAGCACTGTGCACTGAATCAACAGCTTCTATTAAGCAGCTTTGATCTCTGTTGAGCATCTCCAAATAATATCTTTGCTCTCAGCATTTGTGCCAAAACCCAGAATAGTTTAGCCCAGCCAAGCAGGAGAGGGGCGGGATTGCAAAGTGCATTATAGAAGAGATTTAAAAAGAAAAGGCAGCTGCAAACCGGGAGGGGTGTTTGTGTGTGTGTGTGTGTGTGTGTGTGTGTGTGTGTGTGTGTGCGCACACACGTGCTAATGTGGGCACCCAAGGCCCCTGGGAAATGATTACCATGCTGTCAGCATGCACCAACCCTGTGTTCAAAGTGGCTGCCTGCTGCGAGAGTGGGCAGCTTGCAGTCAGCCCCTCGAGTCAGGTGGCTATCTTATAGCAGAAACAAAAACATCAAAGCCCTTTGCTTTTATTTACTTGGCTTTTGCTTGTTTTCATGAAGACGTTTGGAGACTGTGCCAGGTTGCATTCCGCATGGCTGTCCATCTGGTGTGGGCCTTGGGTGTGTGCAGGAAGGGGGAATCACCATGGTTTTGAGATGTTGATTCTATATGCAATTATATGAATGCCACAGTATAGATGTGTCAGTGGTTCTAAGTATGCCTGCTATATTTAGGCACAGGCTTACCATAGAGCCGGTATTTAACCAACCTCCATGTAGTGAAACACTTCCATGTGTAAGTAAGTATTACTTACATGTCCATTGTGGGGATGAGCATGTTGATGCCTGGGAGGCACGTGTGCATGTATACCCATGGATTGGTATGTTGGGTGGTGTGCACATACTCACGTGCACATGGTTAATTCTCTGTGGCTTGGGTTGTCCTAGAGGGAGATGGTGGTTACACATAGCAAAATGTGTGTGTGCATACATTTTCAGGGGGTGAACCCCAGCTATGGCTGCTGGGGTAAAGATGTTTGGCTTCAGGGCATTTTGAACTGGAAGTCATTATTTTCTTCCCTTTGGTGACCATCCCCTGGGAGCCTTGTCCTTGTTTGTAACCCCTCTACATGCACGAGTGGAAGGAAAACATGTCTGTTTGGGATCCTTTCTTCCTCCATAGGAAGCATTCCTTGGTGCTGGGTGTTGCTGCGAGAAGCTTTTGTTCTTACACTGGCCACAGGCCCATGGAGATGAATTCATGCATCTAATGTAACCCATTGTGGTGAAGGCCTTTGTAGTGGGGCTGAGGGAAGTGGAAGCTGGGAGGCAGGCTGTGGTCTTTATTCCTTTTGATCCAGGCATTCATGTGGGTTCTTCTATTGGGGGGATCTTCCAGCTGCGGGTCACAGGGCAGCCACAAAAACCAAGCCCCTGCTGGAACCCTGAGAATAAAGCCTCAGAAAAGAGAAATCTGTTTCCTAGGGTCATGAAGGGGTTGGAACATGCAGAAAGAGGTCTAGACCTGGCTGGGGTGTGGCCCTCAGCTTGTTGGGTTTCAAGCTAAGGAGAAAGTAATAGCGGTAACAGAGGTCGGACAAATCAGGACAGGTGGGCCATATGGCCAGGGCAGGCTCTCATCAGAGTACTGCTAGATGAACAAGTGTATGATGTTATGTGTGGCCCAGATGGGGTCTCGGTTGAAGGGTACATCTGGTATTCCTCCCTGGGGGCTGCCTAGAGCACCACATTGAAAAGACTTCTCAGGCCAAGTGCATTACTGTGGGGAAAGAGGATGGGCATATTAGTTTCCTGTTGCTGCTGTAATGAATTACAGAAATGCAGTGGCTCAAAACACTACAAATTTGTTCTCTTCCAATTGTGGAGGTCAAAAGTCCAGCCCAGGTCTCACTGGGCTAAAATCAAGGTGTGAGGGAGGCTGCATCCCTTCTGGAGGCGCTAGGGAGAATCCGTTTTCTTGCCCTCTCTAGATTCTGGAGGCTGCAGTACTCTGTGATGTGCGGCCCCTTCCTCCATCTTCAAAACCAGCAGTGGCCAGGCCAGTCTTTCTCACTCTGCATCTCTCTGACACCGACTCCCCCTGCTTCCCTCTTGGACCTTTGTGGTCACATCAGGTACCCCCTCTGCCAGGTCATTCAGCATCATCTCTCTACTTCAAGACCCTTAAGTTAACCACATCTGCAAAGTCCTATTGCCACAGCACAAAACCTCAAAGACCTCAAAGTGTAGGCTGTGGACAACATTAGGGGTGCCCTAATTCTGTCTACCATGTAGAATTAGGGATAGATAAGTGATGTCTGCCACAGCCCTGGTACAAGTTTGGGGTGCTGAGTGTGCCAGATGGTCACCAACCCTAGTCTGGTAGCTAAGTATAGGCAGAGTTACATAAGGAACATCAACAGGCTGAGGAAGGATGAGATGAAAAAGTAGCTAGCATTTATAGACCCCTTGCTATGTGCCAGGCACTCACTATATGACTCAAAGGTGTATCTCATTCCATCATCTCCACAACCATTTGGGTGAAGAAGTAACTGGTATTTTACGATGGAGAAAATTGAAACCCAGATAGGTTACGGAGCTCATTCTAAGTCACCCTGCTGGTAAAAGACAAGTTAGAAATTCAAAACCAATCTCAATTCCAAAGCAGCCCGATGGCTGAGGCAGAGAGCAGAGGCAGCTTCTGACATGACCGCAGTGTCCTTTAAGGTCGACTTGGCTGCCAGGGCTGCACTGGATTGATGACAGTGCCTGACACAGAGCTTTCCTCTGGAGCTGTGCCTGCCTTGTGGATTATCCCCTGGCTTTGCAAGCGGGTTTGAGTGAGAGGCCAGGGCTGGGGGCTTCAACTCCATCAGCAGAAATGCTAATAGCCTCCCTGGCAAATATCAGAAAATGCACACCCAGCATCTCTGAGTGTGACTTTATGCAAACGTGGTTGGCGTTCCAATTGTCTTTCACTACCGACCTTGAGGGGCTGCAGCATGAAGCTGGCTAAGAAGAAATGGAGGTGGGGTTGGGAGCTCTGTTTCTTTTAACACAGATATTCTAATCACCACATCAGAACTGTTTGAAAAGGGGCAGGAGAAGCCAGGCAGGCTGGTTTCCTTCTGCGTTTTGTCTTTTGTGCAGACAAGCATTGGGCAGCCACACGTGGCAGGCAGTGACGTGGATTTATGACTACATCTGCACTGAGGCCCCGCAGTGGTGTGTGCCACGTGCCCCAAACTGCTGGAGGTCAGAGGTCAGAAGGGAGGGTGTGCTCACAGGAGTTGGAGTGCAGAAGCTGGAGAGCTTCCCAGAGAGGGGTGATGATGGAGTGTATTTTAGGGTGAGGGCGCAGTCCATAGGCAGCTGGTAACAGACGCATTCAGAGAGAGAATAATACAACAATTTTCAAATAGCAGCTCCGGTTTAGATACTATGCTAAGTTCTTTAAATAGAAAATTCTTAATCTTAACAACACTGTGAGGTAGATATTATTGTTTTCCCCGATTTACAGACATGAAAGATGAGGCCCAAAGCGGTTAAATAACTGGCACAAAATCACACAACTTGAATGTGGAAGAGCCAGGACTTGAATTCAGGTCTCACTTACTCTCTAGCCCACATCTCTGCTGATTCTTCACATCTAGTCTCCAGAATTCCTGAAGGACCTGCTGAAGGGAGCATGGCCCTGCCAACACTTTGATTTTATACTTTCAACTGACAAAACTGTGTGACAATAAAGTAGCTATAAATAATTCCAAACTACCTTGTGGAGGTTGGCAATGGCAGAATGGGTTGGGAGAGAAAGGTGTCAGGGGTTCCCAAACAAGGACATAAATGGAGGAGGTATGAAGAGAGGTGTGCAGAGGCTGAAAGTCTTTGTACAGTAGCTCTGGGAAATGAACACGCCCATGTGATCCAGAACTTCCATGCCTAGGCATTTAACCAAGAGACAGGAAAACATGGAGTAACACAAAAGATTTATTCACATATGATGCTAGCAGCTTTTCTGTGTGTGACTCACTCAGACTAGAAACAATCAAAATGTCCAAGAGCAAGTAAATGCAAATGCAAATTGTGATATTGCCAGACAACAGAATACTACCCAGTAATGAAAAGGAGTGAAATACTGTACTGATACATGAATGAATCTCAGAAAACACCCTATTGAGTGATAAAAGACAAACAAAATGACTACATACAGAACAATTTCATCTGTATCAAATGCTGAAAAGACACACTTAATCTTTAGAGACTGAAAGCAGAAAACGAAGCTTTTGAGTGGACAGAAATGTCTGTATCTTGACTGTGGTAGTGATTACTGAAATATCACATTTATAAAATGTACAGGACTGAACAATTTTAAAAGGGTGCATTTTATTTTACATATATTATTTCTCAATAAAGATGGCCTAAAGAGGAAGCGCTGTTTGCTCAGGGTCACACAATCTGATGGCCAAGACAACCCGAATCCTACCATCTGAGTCCCAGATCAAGGTAGCTTGTGGGAGAAAAACAGCACCCGCCAGGGTTGTGGTGCAAAGCCGTTAGGTATGCTGTGCAGACCCTCTTGACACACTTAAAGAGCCTTTCTCTGGAAGGCATTCTTCACAGCTCATCTCCAGGGAGAATGTCTTTTCTCAAGGGTCCTTTAAGAGCACAGAGATTAAGTAAGAGCTTGACTCAAGCATTTCAACCTGCCATGCCCCACGGGAAGAAGAGAGGCCCAGGTACACCTCCCTGTGGGAGAGAAGGACCAGGCACTCCGGGGCCTGCGACACACCATGGGACCCCTAATGCGGCAGGCACACAGCACATGCTCAGGGCACGTTCTTCACCACACACCCCGCAGGCCACTGTGACTGCAGCGGTGCCCACACATCTGTGAGCTCCTGCTAAAGACGGCGCCTTGGGGAGGCAGCGCTCCTCGGAGTCAACAACCCCCCTTCACCTATGCTTGCTGGGCCTCGGTCTCCTCATCGGCAGAAGGAGCACACAATGCTCACGCTGAAATTTCACTATGAGAAATAAATAATCTAACATATGGGGAGCACTGAGCACCTTGTGCATGAGGTAAAATCTCAATGCGTGGGAACTTGTTTCATCATCTGAATGATTATTACCAGTCCTGCTTCATTTGAGAGCCTGCGGATGATCCAAGTGAAAATCCGAAGCGGGTGAGCCAGCTGGTCGTCTACGTTGGCCCTCACAGCGCAGTCAGGGCAGATGGCAGCCCTGACAGATGCCATCTGTTTCTAAAAACCATTTCTGGCAAGATGAGTCAGAAGGTGTAACAGGATATGCTTTCTTTCTGACCTAGAAGGATGAGCATCAGGTTAGGCCAGATCCTTGAGGACTGTGAGCGCCAGGGTAAGGAGTTTGCATTGTAGTCTACATATTGGCTTATAATTGCGGGCTGGAGTGTGTCCTGGAGCAAGGAGTGAGCTGACAAAGACGCATCTAGGATATCAACCAGGGGAGTGTCCGCAGAGGTGCTGACAAAGCGGGTCAAGGATTGGCAGTGAGGCAATGTGTCTGGTCATGTCCCTGAATCAACCGTGACGTGCACTGAGAAAGCAAGGCTCCCCCCAGACCTGGAGCATCCTTGATTGGGTGGGCTTGGGTTTGTGGACAGAAATACTGGTTTTCCCCTCTTCCCCCACCCTCTTAAATTCCCAAGTGGTCCATGTGTAAAACAATCAATAGCGTAGCAGTATATGTGAGATGAGGCAAAAGCGTGGTTTCAACCCGCATGCTTGTTCTGCATGCCCCTCCCCCCACCCGGAGGTAACAGTTTGGCGCACAGCTCATGAGTTTGCACGCATGTGTGTCTATATACGACTACAGAGCTTTTTAGCATAAATAGAGCCTTCCTATGCACAGCATTCTCCACTCTGCTTTCTCACTTGGCAGCTTTCCACGGCCGAGCATATAAATTCACTTCTTTCCTTCTAATGGATACAGAGTATGGCATACCTCACATGGACTATAATTTCTATACTTAGCTCCCTGTTGATGGATATTTAGGTTGTTTCCACCCCTTTTTGAGACTTCAAGGCATTGTTTTTTATTTGCAGAGCTCTAAGGAAGTCAGCAGTCTGCCCAGCATTGAACCCCAGCTCTGCACAGGCAGGTTCTCAGCCACCATCCTTTTTCTGTGCTCCTTGTAGGGCTCCCCATCATCTTAGTGTCTCTTGCCCTCGGCCTTAATCACATGTGACACTTGGCACAAGAACCATGGAGCCACGGAGAAGCCCCGCTCTGTCTCTTATGTGCTGTGCTGCTTTAAGTGCTCTTGTTAATGTTTCATGATGGATGGCGGTGAAACCTGGGAGACGTACCAGCCAGGATTCTGAAAGTATCTGCTCACACTAACTTAATGTATTCATTTATTCGGTGTGACAGTAGAGGGGGAAAGAAACACTGTGAATACAGAGGCAAGCTTCAGAAGGAGATAGAAGAGGACAAGAGGGAGGGAGACTAACACATATTAGGGCCACTACTGAGTGCCTGGCATTCTACATTCACGCATTCACGAGTGCTCCTCATGCACCCGAGACGTTGCTATTAGTATCCGTATTTTGCAGATGAGAAAACTGAGGTGAAGCCATTTGTCCAAAAAATCATGTAAACAGGCAGGGCTATGGTTCCTACCCAGACGTGCCTGGCATCATAACTCATGCTCTTTCCATCCAACTCCGCCGCCCTGGTTGCTGTGTTATTGGAAGACACCAGAGGTAATGAGGCACAGCAATAACAAATAGCTAACACTTACTGGGTGCTTACCAGGTGCCAGTCACCATGCTAAGCTCATGATGCATGTGAACATATTTATAATCCTGTGAGGTTGCAAACCACTGTTATGCCCAATTTACAGACAAGGAACACAAGGCTTAGCAAGCTTCTGTAACTTGCCTATAGTAGCACGGTCCTATCTGGCAGAGCTGGGACTTGAACAAGGCTCTCTCTTGGGCTTTCAGACTGAGCAACTAGGTGATGGAGAGGCCAGCTGCTCAAATGGACACAATGAAAGGAAAGCCTGCCGTGGGAGGGGAGACAACCTCTAGACCTCCAAGTGCTGTTGAGTGGGAAGTTAGCTGTACAGATTCAGAGTTGAGGGGAGAGGTCATAGATGAGGATACAAATCTGAGTATAAAAATCCAATCACAAGTATAAAAATCAACCTTTATTGAGTATGAGTAGAGGAAAGTAAGGTCAAGGTCTCAACCTGGCCCTCCAATATGTAGAGTTGGAAAAAGCAGGAGAGTCTAGGGTAGATTAGGAAGGCTACCATAAAGGCCACTCCTTTTTGAGCATCTGATTTATGGCAGGTACATATGTATGTTTTTCTTTGTTTATTCTTCTCAGCACCACTGAGCAGGTAGAACTTATTTTGCACATTTAATAGATGTAAAAAAAAAAAGTCTGTGATTCAGAAAGGGTAGGTATACAGCTGAGGATTTGAACTCAAGACAACCTTCAGTACCTATGTTCTACTGCTTATGCCACATCCTAGGGGCTCGTCCTCAAGTAGGTTCTGTGTGCTAAGGAAATGTGCATATATCTGAGTTATTGACCATTTCTCACCATCACTGTGCTGCCCACTTCCTAAGGCTCTCTGAAAGCACTCCAGCCTTATATCCTGAGAGGGCCAGGCAGGAATAGATGGGTTATGATAGCAGGGAAGGTAGACCAGATGTGGAGGGACTTGAATGAAAGACTGTGCTGATGATGTTCCTTACCCACCAAGCAAGGCCCCGGGGTTTCAGAGCCCTGTGCCGGCAGTAAGTGGGTCAGGGGGGTTTGAAGATCTGGATGTCCAGAGAGGATGAAACAGGCAATAAGTCCAAGCAGCAAGACCTCATCAGGAAGAGAAGCCTGGGGTGACAGAGGGGAGCAGGTTTCTGTACATATCATCAGATCCGCCACAGAGGCATGGAGGGATAGAAACGCAGTATTAGCTCTGGGGCATAGGCGGGAACTTGGGCTGGGATCACAGTGCAAGATTTTAGTATTATTACTAATGAAAACTACTATTTATTAAGAACTTTCTGTATACCAGACACTGCACTAAGAAATTTTATATTTACTACTGACATTTAATCCCAAACAATAATAGTATTTCCCTGCGCTAATCTTTCTACATTTATGAAGTCACTTAATTTTCACAAGTCTATGAGGCAGGCACTATTTTTATTCCATTCTAAGAAACTGAAGCACAGACAGATTAAGTAACTTGCCTAAGGAATAAGTGGCAGAACCAGTATTTGAACCCAGGTTGTCTGACTCTAGAGTTTAGGCTTTTAACTATTAACTCTATAGTGAGCACTTGACGGATAGAAATTTGTTTAATCTTCTGAACAACCATGTTATCTCTATTATTAGCTCTCTTTTACAGATGAGGAAAGTGAGTCTTAGAAGGCTATCTGAATTATTTGAGGTCACATAGCTGAAAGATAGAGGGAGCTACATTATAGGCACCAAAGTCTAAAGTTTGAACCACCAGCCATAGCATCAGATCCATGCCACCTGGTCAAATGTGGAGCTGGCAAAGAGGGTGCTTTGTGACAAGCCCTTTGAGTATAGAAGTCAAGCCCCTTAAATTGCCTTACTAAGGATCACAGGGGCTCTAGGCCTGGAGGAGCCCAGCAGTGTACTGGAGCAGGCTTTTGCCTGCTGACAAGAGCTAATTGCATGCATTTCTTCCCAACTCTGTATTCACTGACATCACACTGGTTGCTTGATTGAAATCAGCTACAGCGGGGAATGTTCATACCATGAAAATCAGCAAGTGCTGCAAATCAGGGATTATTTTCTTTCCCCAGACAGCTGATGTGCCAGTACTCCCCTGCTTAGACCTAAGGTGAAATTTAGAATCAGGTGTGCTCCATGGGAGTCATAGGAAGGTTATGGAATCAGAAAACCTGGCACACTTAGCTCTCCCCTAGTCCTGGGGGAGATGAAAATTAGAAAAAGCATTCGGCAAATGCACACTTAGCAGCTTAAGTGTGCTCTGCTGTCGTAACATTAGGCCCTAAGAAATACATTGGTAACTTTCATAGATATGTTCCTGATCTTGTGAAGCTTACAGTCCCGGGGGGAAGATGGTGAGCAAAGAGAAAAATAAAGCAATGTAAGTGTACAATTTCGAGTTGTGATGTCACGAAGGTAACTGGAGAATCTGATAGAGTAAGGGGTCAAGGAAGGTGGCAGTGACGGTAAAGAACGGACATGTAAACCAGAGACTTCCGGGATGCAGAGGAGCCTGCAAGATCCCGGTAGATGGAACGATGTGTGTGCTGGGAGAAGCTTGGCAGTTGTTGGAGGCCAGTTCAAGTGGAGTAAATGGTGGGCGTAAGGGCTATGGGAATGGGGTTGGTGCAGTGGGAAGCTATTGAGGAAGGGTTTTAAGTGGGGCTTGGCAGACAGGAGGTGACATGCTTCAATTTCTAATAGTAAAAGATGACTTTGGCTCACGCATGGAACGTGCACTGGGATGACAGTGGTCAGAACAGAAGTAGGGAGCTCTCTTAAGAAGAAATTGCAAGAATTCAAGCAAGGGATGATGGTGGCCTGGAATATGCAGAGCCCCATTTGAGATATATTTAGGAGGTGGGCGCAATAAGACAGAGCTGAGAGAATGAATGGTCTGAGATGAAGGCAAGAGAGAGGGTGGAACCAACAATGGCTCCCTAGTCTAGAGCTCAGTTTCTATTGAGACATTGAAGACGCGACGCCCAAGCCAGACTTACTAAATTCAAATCGGGACTCTACCGCTTACTAGCACTGTAGCCTTGAGCAAGCGACTCAACCCCTGAGGGCCTCAGTTTCCCCATTAGTAAAGTGGGGTTCTTACTCCACAGGGTTCTTGTGAGGTATTCATAAGTTATTCTGTATAAGTGCTTAGTATAGTGAGCACTGCACAAAAAAATAATACTGGTAATTATTGTTAATAGTCTATTGATTGTTTCTTTGCCTGCCATTGAGAAATTGAGCCTTTCAAGGCACACAGCTTTTGTTTGGAGAGAAAATGTTCTGGAGAGGAGTGCTGCAGGCGCCCCTCTTCTTCTGTTGTGTTCCCTTCCCCAGCATGAGCCTGGCAAGCGAAGCTGTTCAAAGGAAACACAGGTTCAATGCCCCAGGAAATGTGAGGTTAGGCAGCACAGCAAAGGCTAGACAAGCACCACTGCTGGGCAGAAGGAAACAGGCTTGCTTTCTGCTGACCTCACCAGGCCACTGTGTCACAGGGGCTGCCCCAGCAAAACTGGACCTCCCCAGTGGGTCGGGCCTCCATGTGGAAGCCCATCACCTATGCTCTCTGGTCCCTTTTCTGGTGTGGCTTGGGATGAGTCACCACTATCACTCACCATTTCCTGGCCTGGATATTATGATTCACAGGCTCATGAACTTGACATCCAGTTGGCAACAAGAGGCGGGGTCCAAGATAAATCAGGCGGGCAGTGGGAGGCAATAATACTAGCAATGTCGAGAGTAATCGAAGGTCTTCAGGGCACTAGGGTGGAGGGGAAATTGAGCACATGGAAAGGGGGCATCAGATTGTGACAGAAGCCAGAGATGTCCCAACCACCTCCAATTTTAGACTCCTTCACTTAACGATGGCTTAACCCTTCTGACCCCTTATCCCACCAGCCAGTAGGAATTGGACAAAGTATATTATTAAAGTAATAGGTAAATCTACTTTATTTCTAAACATAAAACCACAATATTGAATATAATTTCTAAACCACATATGTCTGCCACTCTAAGATTCTGATATGAGCATGAATGCGAGTGGTGTGGCCACAGAACAGAATTATTATTACTAATTATAGCAGTAGTAATGAATAATAATAGCCTATTTCTGTGTGAACTTTTTAATAATTGAGAGGAAATGGACTTCTTGTGCTTTGTCACTCTCTCTTTTAAATTGTAATAAAATATACACGACATGAAATTTACCATTTTAACCATTTTTAAGTCTACAGGTCAGTGGCATTCGTACCTCACTATTTTGTGCAACCATCAGCACCGTCCCTCTCCAGAACTTTCTTTTCTTCCCAAACTGACACTCTATATCTATGAAACAATAAACTTTCTACCCCCACCCCACCACAGCCCCTGACAACCACCATTCTATTTTCTGTCCCTATCAATTCCACTACCCTAGCTGTCTCATAAAAGTGCAGTCACGTAGTATTTGTCCTTTTGTGTCTGGCTGATGTCACTTAACACAGTGTCTTCAAGGTTCATCCATGTTGTAGCATGTGTCAGAATTTCATGCCTTCTTGAGGATTTACATATAGCTATGGCACATTCTGTTATCCATTCATCTGTTTAGGAATACTTGGGTTACTTCTCCTTGTTGTGTATGGCAACCTTCTATTTGTACGGTGTTTTCAACTTGTCAGAGATCTTTTGAAATTAAGAAGTGAAGGTGAGAGTAGGAGTTTGAAGGCCTCACAGGCCTGGAATGTAATCCTGGCTTTGTCTCTTTACTAGTTGTATGATGTGGGGCAAGTTCCTTAAATGTACTGTGTCTCGGTGTCCTCATGTGAGAAGTAAGGACATTGTGCCCATTCATTAGATAACAGAATAAGTGTGAAAATGTTCAGCAGAATCTGACACTTAGTACTCCGTGGATTTCATTGTTAATTTTGTGTTACTTTATTGTATCCATCCAATTCAAATGAGAATCTTTGGTTAGGCAGGACTCATGACATTTGTTTCCTATAATGGGTAAGGAGACTCAATGAATTAATGGCAAAGGTCAGATCGGAACTCAGGTCTCCTCACTTTCAGGTGAGGGGTTTCAGGGAGAAAATCACATTTTATTCAATTTCCACTCTGCCCAGATTGACTGCATCACATTTTCTGCCTTAGAAACCCAATCTCTTCCACACAAGACAATGTGTATGTTTGTAGAATATTCTAAAGATTTGCTGGTGAGACAAAGAGGGGCTATGTATTTCCGAAAGGCATGTATTTTAATGTTGAATATCAGATTCCATGTGTGTGATAAATAAAAATAACAAAAGCTGATGTTTATAGGGTGCTTCTTATATGGGAATAATTGTTCTAAGTATTTTATATGCATTATTTGATTGTCTTCCCACAATCTTTTGAATTAGACACTGTTGATACATCCAATTTACAAATAAAACTGAGGCTTAGAGAAGGTAAAAAGCATGTTCAGGGTTACACAGCTGGGAGGTACCAGAGCTAAAGTTATTGAACTCAGGTAGTCTGACTCCAGAGCTTGTCATTCAAACGGCACCTGTGGTCCCCTGCCTTCCACTCCCGATTGGTTTCAAGTTTTGATTCTCTGCTTCACCAAATAGTGTCCAAGCTCCACACCATCCTGATAACATGTTGTCTTTTCTTCCCATTCTTGTTTCTTATCCTCACCGCCTTTCTTCCAGATGAGCAGGAAAAATCTAGTATTTCTTCCCTCTGTTATTCAGAACGATTCAAGTGTCCCCAACCCTTTGCTCCCAACCTCCTCTTGTATCTCAGATTCCATCAAAGTTTCCAACAGAACAAAGGCCTCGCATATAATAACATCCACGCATCTTTGATGTCAGGCGTATGGACTCAACTTATAATACCATGTTTTCCACTATAAGGCAGGGATGACAAGTGTGTGCCACGTGGCTACCACTCCCTACTCCCATCCCCGTGGCAGACATCACTAATTAATGACAGCATTCCTTCCTGCAGAGCCCAGGTGCCCTGCCAGTTTCCTTAGCACAGAGTTCCACAAAGTCACTGCCGACTGATCTGGCCTGTTGCATGAAATGAAACCTTCTGCCTTCCTCCCACAGGGTAAGGCCATGACTATACAGGAATGCAACTAGACCCCCCCCCACACACACACACACTTCAATGGAGAAGGTGAACCCCAATCTCAGTCACTGGAGGAGACCAGACTTGAAAGGTGGACCTTCAACTGGCTCTTGGCTCCTTCTGTGGGCCTCATTCTTTCAACCTGGACTCTTTGGGTTAAAAGTTCTTTTGAATGAGAGGAGAAAGTTGATGTTTTGTCACAGGATACAGATCCAACAGCTGGGCATGGAGGCAGATATCGGGGACTCCACAATGAAGACCAAGCAGATTAGCCAGTTTCTTGGCACTGCCTATGTTTCCCTGATGCTGTCCCTGAGCCTTCAGGAGTCACACTGCACGTCCCAGCCTGGTTATGACTGATCTGCAGGATATTAATGAAGAGGTCATGAGTTCAAGCTTAATTTAGAACCTTTTAGAGAAGTATCTCCTCCCACAAGCCAATATGACGGTTACAGGGTTGGCCAGAGAAATGAGTCTCTCAGAACAGGACAAATGTGTCTGCCACCATAAAGCCTCTGACAAGCTCGGGGGTGGGGGGGGGAGGGTGTTACAGAACTCTGAATCTCAGGAAAATCTGAATCTCTGATATCACCTACATCTTGAACTTCAGCCTGCTTGTTTGAAGCAGTAGCTGTATCCCAAAGGCTTCAAGATATTGAGCCCCACTTGCTCAAGGAAAAAGAGGGAGTGGATAAACATGCACTGAGCACATACGCTTGCAATGTCGGCATATTTATCCCCGTTCTCATGTTCACCCTCAGAGCAGTTGTATGAGGGATAGATTATCTCCACCTCACAGAAGAAACACCCAGAACTCAGAGAAATTAAGTAACTAGCTCAAGTCACACAGCTAGTGAGTAAGTAGCAGGGCTGGAATTCAGACCTAAGTGTTGTGAAACCAAGGAACTAATTACCTGTGCTGTATTTCTGAGGGTGGGACAGCGAGTGGGGAGAGGTGACTCCTAGCCGGAGAGGCTGAACTAAGGGGCTGAGAAGAGAGAAATCCATTGCAGAGACCGGCACCAAGATAATAGAACAAAAATGACCTCTTAATCAACCTGAGAAGGCGAGAGACATGCTTGCGCCCACTCCAGGGACAGCAGCTCCTACCGTGTGGCTCCTGAAACCATCTGGGCTGCAGACGACCAGCCGGAATCCCCTTTTCCTCCCCAACTCACCGCTACCCAGCACTGCTTTCAAGTCTCTGGAGCGGATGCTGTTTCTGAGGCTGAGAAGCAGATGGGGCATGGTTGAGGGGGTGGCTGCCTGATAGCCCTGCTCTGAGCTCCCTGCAGCTCAAGAGCCTCTCCTCCTCCACAACAGCTCCGTGTGGGAAGCCCAAGCCAAGAACAGCCTTGTGGCGTGTTCTTCCTTAGAACCCTGCTCTTCTGTACAACGGTAGTATTACTATTTACCTGGAAAGTTTGTTGCTCATGGTAAAATCAATCTGTGTAAAAGCTGCAAGAGATTATAGACCTCAGTCACCGTTAGTTACTATTATTAACCCTTGATTTCTGATTCATAAAATGCAGTGTTGAGGACAAACATATCTCAAGTTGCTTACCATAAAATGTATTTCTCCTGGAAGAGCAGAAATGCATGATAGAATTGATCTAATAGTGAACCATGAGCAGAGTCTCCTTATAAGGAGCTTTTAAAATCAACTAAAGTATAAAATGTGAATATGATATTTATGATCAATTACAATCATAACTGGAGGTTACCTCATTCTAAGATAATGAATCACAACATAATTTCAAAGAATGAAATAGCATCATTGTCACCATTATTACCCCATCATCATCGTGACAACCTTCCATCTCAGACAATTGAATCTTTTCCATTGCTATTGTCAAATTCTTCACAGGCTTACAAGGAGGTATTATAAATCCCCTACTGCAAATAATATAAAACTGAACTTGCAAGAGGTTAAATAACTATGCATACAAATGACAATATTTCAGGGTCAGAGTTTGAACTTGGTTCTCTCTAGTTTTAAAGTCATGTACTCTTTCCTCTGTATCAGCCAAATTACAACATGTCACATGGCTTTTTGGCTGGCTGCCCCTGCAGGGATTCTGATTCTGTTGGTGTGGTCAGGGGCCCAGTACATGTAAGGGAAGCCAGATTCCTTCCCATCAGTATCTGGGATGGTGCAGGAAGGTCACAGTCAGCCTTTGCAGGAAAAACTGTCACTCCTGGTGCCATCACAGTCCCTACCTCACTAAGTATCCTTCATATCCCCTCCTCTAGCACCTGTAGTCAGCAGAGTGACCACCACTCAAGTATCACTACTATCAAGGGAGACTTGGGGTGATGGCACACAGGTGGCCTGAGCCCTGAATATTTGCTTTTTACCCGATAGCCAAGTAGGCTTGTGGGCAGTTTGTAGAGCTGTAGGGTCCTCGTGTGAACTCGGTGGGCCATGATGGTTAGGTCCAAGACAGCAACTCTCTCTGTTTTCATCTCCACACCCCTGTGCTTTTTAGTTCCAAGACTCTGCCATGGCCTTTCTAGCTCAGGACCTTCACATGTGATGGCCTGGTCCGCTCTTCTTGCTCCCCTCACCCCTTTTCCTCCACCTCCACCTTCGTCCAGTGTAACAAGACTCCGCCTGGCCTCTCTCCTTAGACTCATTTGAGCAGATTAAAACAAAAAAAGAAAAGATGACATTCAGACCTCACCCAAGACCAACTGAACTGGAACACCTAGGGGTGAGGTCCTCTCACCAGTATTTTTGCATCACTCTCCAGGTTCTTTCTACATGCAATCAGTGTTGAAATGTGCTGATTCCATCTAATTCCCACTTGATTTATATGTCACTTCCGCCAAAGGCCGTCCCCAGCATACCTTCCACACCATTCCAACTCTCTCACCTCCCAGACTAGACTAAACCTTTCTTCCTGTTCCTATGGTCAGTCCCCAAGATGCTGCTGACTCTTGGGTATAGTGACTGTGCCCGCCATGTCCACTGGCTGGTCCTCAGTGCCAGTGTCTGCTCATAGGATGTGCCTGTTCTGATTTGCTAGCTGATAGAATGGGGCCAAATAGATATTCTGAAGTCCCACAATTACTTACTGATGTCTGCTTTATGCCTGTACTGGGTTCTGGAGCTTAAAGCTCAGTATGACATGGCCCTTGACCTTGAGATATTCATTTCAGGCAGGGGAGTCACATTTATGAAAAAAATAATTACAACATGGCATCTGACTAGGGGCACAGGTGGAAGTTTGGCCACTTGCTCAGGCTGGAAGACTTCAGTGGGGACACCCAATATACAAGGGTATGCTTTGGAGGCACCAGGAAGCGGGGGAAAGGAGTAAAGATGATGAAGCAGCTCAGTTGGTGAGCTATAGAGCCCAGGACTGGCCTGGGGGGTTGGGAGGGACCATCCCTGATCCCCTGTGACCGGCACAGGTCCTAGAACACGCTCGGTGCTGGATATGAGCTTGTTGAGTGAATCGATGAATAAGTGATTGAATGAGGCAGGCAGATGCCTGGTCTCTGAGGAATTGGAGAACTCACTGAACATGTAGCAAGGTGTGTTTTATAGATTTCTTTGCCATGAGATTAGCTGAAAGCACATAGTTTGTAAAGCAGTGACCCACGACTTCAGGTCCAGAGCAGTGTCATGGTTAAAAGAACACACAGATCAGAAACTGAAAGGAAGTTTAATGTGACTCACGTCCTTTATTTGTATTCCTGCAACACTGTGAAAGGGACTTAAAATCCAGTCATGCGTCTCAAGGTGTTTGCTCGTTTTTCTCAGCACGCCCGTCCTCTGCCATATACCTTAGTTTCTTTGGAGCCTATCTTAGCCAGTCTCCCGAAAGCCCCCAGCCCCATCCTCCCAACGAACATCTACTCTCCGTGTCCGTGTCCTCTGAGGTCCGAGAGGACACCTGAGGGGAGGCGTAAGGACAGAGGAAGGCGGAAATCTGAGCAGGCAGAGCAAGAAGGGAAATGCTTCAAAATGTATAAAAAGAGAACATTTATTTTAATCACATATAAATAAGATCTGCACTTCTCATGTGAAATGCTATTTCCATCAGCTGCCTTAAAAAGTAACTTTGAGTTCTACAACCTAGTGATTTGAAGTGTGTTTGCAGCTCAGGGATGCGCTTGAATCATCACAGTCCAGGGCGGGATCTCTCTCCTTTCGTTCCTCCTCATTCAGGCCCCTGACTTAACACTGTTTCGTAGCTGGCTTGAGGAGAGGAGGCTGAGCCACCTTGCCTTGGGGCCCAGTGTGGGACTGCCCAGAATTTAGGCTCTTTCCCATCACGTCATCTGCTTGGAGAAGGAGTTGAGACTGCTGGCTCTCTCCCTCTCTCCCCTAGGGTATTGAGTAGGCTTCTGCTGAGGAAGATCCTGTGTATCTGGGAAGGATGTCTCGCTTCATTTTAATCAAGTGATTTCCCTCCACACTGCAGGCCAGTGGGACACAATGAGGAGACCTTAGAAATCTATCTATTGTTCATCTTCTTGGGATACTGGTGAAATAAAAAATGAGTAGAGGATAGATGGACAAACGGAGGGCTGGACAAGTGACCACCATACCCGGCAATTAGAGACGTGGAGAGCTCTAGAAGGGGCACCAACTGCAAAGAGAGGATGCAGCCAGCAGCTAAGAGTTATTGAGCTGTTTGTTGGCATCCAAAGCTGTGCTGGGCCTTTCTCCATAGAAAGTTATTTAATCGCACAAGGTGTCTGCAGAGTGAGCTCCACTGCTCATTCCCCACAGGCTGCAGACATGTCTGAGCCCTACATTCACCGCCACCATCCCCTCGGTCTCTTTTCATTTCACTTTCTTATTCCTAAGCCTCAACTGACCTTTCTCTGTCCTTGCTTTCCTCCTTGGCTCACTTATTTGAAGTGGCTCCACCACTTACTTGCTGTACAGCCTTGGGTAAGTTGCTGTCCCTCTCTGGGCTTCACAGTTCAAATCTGTGAGATGTGGGTAACAATAGCACCTCTCTCACAGGGGCTTGGGGTACTAGAATGGGACACATATATGTAAGGCACGATGCCTGGTGCACAGTGTGCTCTATTAAGTGCTAACTATATACATCACCGACTAAGTGCCAGACATCACGTGCCATGCTGCTCACAGACTTCCCCTTCTCCCTCTACAGGTGCCGGCCTGCCTGTGCTGACGCTCCGTCCTTGTGAGCAGGGGCTGGGGGCCAGAAGCACCTGGCAGAGTGGCCTGAGCTTGGTTGAAGGGTCCTAACTTATCCTGTCCCCTTTGCTTCTAGGAAGTTCCAGGTCTTTCAACATCCTTTTAATGCCGGTGCCCACTGTAGACCCAGCTTGCCCAGGATGGCCCACAGTGGGTAGGACTCCTTCCTCCCTTGTCCTGGCTGATGCCCAATGGGTCAGACCTCGTACCCCACTCAGCCTCTAGATTATAAATTTCTCCAAAATCCTAATTTAATTATGCTTCCCATTGCATATGACCACTGATATATTGAGGAAAAAGTCCGATTGTTCAGATGGCCAAAGAGTCCCCTGTGATGTGGCTTCTGCCCATATAGATCAGGGACTCCTCGCCATGCCCACCTTGTACTCTATGACCCAGCCTTTCTGAACCTCAGTTTCTCAGATGTGCACATACACTCTGTCTGACCTCTACTAGCACCTATGTCCCCTCGGCTGGGCAGGTTTTCTGCCCTTGCTTCCATTCCCATCTCCAGTAGCTCCTGGCAATCCATTATGTCTCTGCTTAGGCCTCAGCCCCTCTAGCAAGTCCCAAACCCTCACTCCTTACCTAACCCTGACCTTACTGGGCAATCTTGGCCTTGCTGCACTCCACAGAATCTCCAAGAGGAAGGCACAGACCTCTTCCCTCCAGTGCTGTGTCCCCTGTGTCTCCACGGCTCTCCATACAACACAGGCTTAGTAAGTGTCCGTGGAATGAGGCACCTGCCTGTGCAATGTGCAGGGAGTTCTGTGGAAAGGGGGCACTGTGCTCTCTTCTGTTGCATTCCAAGGAGAAGGCCACAGCCGCACTGCGGCTCCTCACTCTTGGCCGCTCGCACTGAGGGTGTCCACAGCCGTCAGGAGCCAGGCGGTAGGAAGGGCTGCTGACCAAGCATCTCTTGACTCACTGGGCAGAGGAGGGAGGAGAAGGTGTTAATTGCCTGGTCCCTCCACACCCAGAGGAAGGTCCAGCCTTTGAAGCCGCAACTGGGCCACGGAGTGGTAGGAGCGGCCAATGAGATGATGCCCTGGCTGTGGGCACCTCTGAGCCCACAGGAAATTATTAATAAAGAAATAACAACCACCAAGCACTTGGTGTGGCTAAATAATGACACCCTGTCTTCCCTGACAGCTTGGTGTAAGTATTTCCCAGCCACAACCTGGTCCGTCCAGCCCCTTTGGACTGCCAAGGCAGCTAGTGGGGGACCTTGTGCATTTTCTAGCCCCCACTCTACCCCAGTGCAGCCCACCTGGCAAGGCAAGCCATCTGGGCCCTCTCCTCTGAGCCCAAGAGTCTGGGACTCCATCTAGTCTAAAGGTAGCAAGTAGGTTCTATCTTCTGCTTCAGCTCCAAATGGACAGAGGGGGCTGGAGCTTGGGTTGAAAGGTGTTTTGAAGCTATGCCTACCTAAGTCTATCATAAAAGAGGGTGGTGATCAATGAGTGCTGTTTGCTATGTATCTCTGATTTAATTCTTGCTCTTGTTCTTGTCTCACCAAAAACTTGTACATGCTTTCAAAAATTACAAATACTTGGCAATCTCTAGCACATACACACATTTGTACACATCACCCTTTAGAACTGATGGTGTGATTTCTCAGGTAACCGTCTTCTTTACACAGGGGCTCTTATTTCATTTGGTTTTTGTGTCCTAGCCGTCATGTGGGACTACTTCCTATTTATGGAGAGTTTGGGAATCCCACTCACTCTGTGAACTCGCTCCCTCCCTGGAATCTCCTCTCTCTAGAATCCCCTGTTCCTCCAGCATGCTGGCATATTCACCCTCTCCCCTGGTCCTTATGTCCCCTGTCTTCTCCTGCAGCCAAATAATCTCCTTGGGGTCAGAATGAACCCCACTCATCCCAGTGCTTCCACTGCCCCACCTGCCCCTCAAGACTTTGTTTCAACAGTTTAGAGCAAGGGATGTCAAGGGCCAGATAGTAAATATTTTAGGCTTTGCAGGGACATATGTGGTCTCTGTCTCATATTTTCATTTTTATTTTGTCTGCTTACAACTCTTTAAAAATGTAAAAATTAATCTTAGCCCATGGGCCATACAAAAATGAGCTAAAGGCTAGATTTGGCCTATGGGTCTGTGGGTCCCTGTGGGTCATTGTTTGCCAGCTCCTGATTTAAGTAAACAAGCCTCCAGGTGTTCCTGCTGGGCACTTAGTGTGATTCTGTATGTGGGAAGTAAACAAGGTGCAAAGCTCAATCCACATCTACAGAATGCCCTGTCTGGAGGAAGAAAGATTTACAAATAGACTATTATGATAGGTGATGGGTACCACAAGAGAACTGTGGGAATGCAGACTTCCTGGGTACGATTTTTCAGCTGAGCCTGAACATCTAGGCATGAGGTGGAAAAGAAAAGAAATGAGACTGGCAGAGGGAACAGCAGGGCAAGAGCATGGAGGGGCAGCCCAGTCCTGCATGCTCAGGAACTCCGAGTGGCAGGTACTTAGCACATACCTAGCACATAGTAAGTGCTCAATAAAAGTGCAGAGCATTGAGCAGCATTCACCACAGGCCTCAAACCAATGCCACGTCTTGAGTCAGCTCTCAAGAAGCGTCGGGGTTTGTGAAGTTGTTTACTTTCTTTTCAGTATTTTATTCTCATAAAGTCACAAAGCCAAAATCTACACCCAACCCCCAGCAGTGAGGCAGGTCCTCTTGGATATCACACTAGCCAGAGTGGCACTGTTGGCATATTTCTCCTTGACCTGGGTTTTGTTCCTGGCTCTGTAACTAACTAACCTAAATGGAACACATTATTTCACCTCTCCAAGTGTTAGCTTTCTACCCATAAAGTGGGCATAATGATAAGACCAACTTCTTGGAGGTGTCCTCAGGAGTCAAGGAGCCCCTGGCAAATGCCCCACAAGTGGTGACCAGCAAGAATTCTTTCCCATCTGCTGGACCCCGGGGATGGAGGATAGGAGAGATGTGCTGAGGGTAATTGGCACAGACCTAGTAGCAGAGGGAGGGTGTGGGGAAGGAGCCTAAGGGAAGCTAAGAGCTGGCATGGCACACACTGACCAACTCAGGCTGGAGACGGGCCTGTGGGCAGGCCAGGCGCCCTCTGTCTCAGCATCCGTGAGGGTCAGGGGGCCCGGGAACCATGCAGCTTCAGCCGGCAGCTGTTCACACCTTCCAAACAGAAGGGTTTAGAACTCAGAGAAGCAGACAGAGGATCAGGAAAGGGTTTCTGTGGCACAGAATGTAGATTCATGAGTGTGTATATGTTTGTTTATTTGTTCCTGGTTTTTCTCCAACAGGAATGTGAGACAGTTGCCACAAACTATATGCATACAAGAGTATTGATAGAAACAGAAAGTCAGAAACAGCCATAGCCCCAAAGCTAGATTAATCACTGAATTGGTCTCAGAACCTTTGAGTAGCTTAGGCAGGCAGAAGCAGGAAGGAGAGAAAGAGAAAGGGGCTAACACGGAGCATGCTGTGAGCACCATTATCATTCCCACACAGCAACCCTGTGATGATAAATGTCTTATCTCCGTCTACAGGCCCAGTTAGAGAGATCACACTGTGTTTTATACATATATATGAACATATGTTATGTTTATTGAGTATCTACTATGTGGCAGGCACTGGGCTAGACACCTTATACACAGAATCTTAATTCTTCTAACAATTCTCAGTTATTATCATTATCCTCACTTAACAATGAAGGTCAGAGGGGTGCAATGATTTGCTCCAAGTTGCAGCGCTGGTCAGTGCCCAAGCCCCCCTTCAAACCCAGAAGAGATTGATTCAAAACCACCTTTCTTACCATCCTGATAACCCGACGTCTCTGAGAACAGGCTCCAGGTCACTAAATTCTATAACAAAGTTCTCACACATAGAGTCTTAACTGGGGGGTGATGTGATAAGGACATGGAATGACACAATAGTCAGTGTTATGGGAACCCCGGAAATTTGATGAGGGGGTTGACATTTTTTGTGCATTGTCTTTTGGTTTTGATTAAACAATACATGCACCAAAGCCCTTGGTTTGCATCTGTCTCCTGGGAGCTGCTACCTTCCCTCCATGATGGGCTAAGCCTGTGCACACCAGGGTTCAGGGCCAGAATCCCAGCATCGCTAGAAACAACGTACACAAGATGATTTGAATTTACCACCCTGCCCTTCCGATTCCCCTTCGTGGGACTGTTTTTATGACATTTCAGTTTGCTGCTTCTTGGGGCCAGGCACCTCCTCCAAGCTGAGCCAGCCTTTTATGGCCATGGAGCTAATTAAATAACAGCAATTCAGGGGCACTTGGAGAGTAGTTCTGGTCGTCCTCAGGCCTGGGCCTTGCAGCCAAGTGCCTCTGGCCCAGGATGTGGAAGGCGTTCTTGGCTGAGCATCCGACTCATCCTTGGCCCTGTCTCCTGGTCCCAGCTCACCTTGTCTGTTCCCTCTGATCTGAGTTCTTGAAGCCACTTTATCCCTGAGCTAGCTAAGAACCTTCAGACCCTGGTCTGAGGATCACCTCACCCCACATGTTAGTTCTATTTCCACTCTGAGGTGCTTCTTACATAAGAAGGAATGAGGATGAGCTCTCGGAAGAAGCATATCCATGTGTCTTCCTTCCTTCCCAGGAGACAGCCCCTCTGGACTAGCCTCTGGGCTCACAGGCGCCCTTGATGGACAGGAATGGCTGTAGCTCCCAACCATCAATTTTTCTCAATGGAAAGTTTCAAGCAACCAACTCTGAAGGTCGACTTTCCCAGGGGAGAGTGAATTTCTCTACTCCTTTCTCCCAGTTTTGGAGTGGGGTGTTTGTTCTCAAGGGTGTTGACCTGGGCCAGGCTTTCCTTCCCTAAGGAAAAGGTGGGGGCAGTCCAGGAAGGAACCTCAGTGGACACAGGGTGACAGCTCGAAGTTTCTCTAAGTGAGGTTGCCCAGAGAGCAGGATTCCCATAGCCACGGGTTCCTGGATGTTTCTTTACTTCTCTGCCTGAGACATCAGGATGCCCCCCCGCCCCCGCCCAGCCTCTTCCCACAGGTCCACTGCCCACCTTCAGACATCACACCTTTTCTTCTGGCCTCCCCCAAATGTGCTCCCTGTCCACAGGACAATGGAACAGCCCCTGTGAGGGGAAAGAGCCAGCCTGCCCAGGTTCAAATCTGGCCTCGGTTTCCTCATCTGCAACATGGGGAAATAGTTAGACCACCTTGTGGAGTCTGGGTGAGGCTTAAAGGAGAAAATCCATGGAAAGAGCTCTTACTGTCCGGTGTCTGCCTGACAGTAAGAGCCGGAGATAAACGACGGCTCTTCCTCCACCTCCTGGCTTCTGTCTCACCCCCCCACAGGACCTCCATGACCTCCTGGTCACGTCCTTCACATTCAGCAACCTCCTCCTCTGACCCTGACAGTGGGAAACCTCAGGGCCCTTAACATAGTATAAAGGGCTCTATGCAGCTTGGCCCACCAGCCCTCTTTTCCCTGACCTCTCTCATCCTGCCCACTCCTCCACACTTTCCCAACTCCACACCATGCATAACCCTTGAATCTCTAACCACATGTTCCTCAATGCCCTGATATCTTTGTAGGTGTTCCTCCCCCGCCCGCCCCCCCCCCAGCCTGCCCTCTCCCACTTCTCTCTTGATAAGCTCCTACTTATCTTTCAAGGCTTCATTTATATGTCCCCTTCTTGGAGAAGTCTTCTCCACCCACCATTACACACTCATGCAGGTGCACACACCTATACACTCCCTGTGGGGACTGCCCCCCCCGGACACCCACTGTGCATGCCCCCTGTAACAGACACCGCTCTGGTCAGTGTGTGTCTCTTCTGGCTCTTTTATCAGTTATTCCTGGAGAGCAGGGACCATGCTGTATTCCTGTATTCCTCCTGGCACAGGACAAGGCACGTACTAGTTGCTCAATAAATGCCTATGGGACTAATGCCTACTTACTGTTCTCACTAGCGGCTGTGTGGTAGGACGTTTCCTTTCACCCCTCAGTCAGGCGGGGCCACTGGGGATAGTCGTGTATGTTGTGGAGTGTGCCACCTACATGGCCATTCCCAGAGTCCCTCCACCCATTTAGCCCCAAAGTTGCCCATGTTCCCCTTCAGTTAATTGATATTTGCAGAGCAATTCATGATTTACATGTTTGTTTTCACAAATAGTATAATTAATAACGGCAACCATATCCAGAATGCCGATATTTCCTGAATGCTTACTCCATGCCATGTTTTTGGCACTCATTATTTCACTTAATTCTCAGAACAACCCTGTGAGGCAGATATGACTGCTACACCCATTTCTGAGATGCAGGCCTGAGACCCAGACTGAGAGTGGGGAAACTGGACCTTATCCTCAGGCCCGTTGGTGCTAAATCCTGTGATCCTTCCACCCATCCACCCTGAGAGTTTAGTGCGAGTGCATCAGAAGCTGCCAGGGTCCTCCTTCCTCATTTCTTTTTTATTTTTTTTTAATTTAATTTTATTTTTTTATTTTATTCATTTTAGAGAGGAGACACAGAGTGAGAGAGAGAGAGAGAGAAAGGGGGGAGGAGCTGGAAGCATCAACTCCCATATGTGCCTTGACCGGACCAGTGCAGGGTTTTGAACTGGCGACCTCAGTGTTCCCAGGTCGACGCTTTATCCACTGCGCCACCACAGGTCAGGCCCTCCTTCCTCATTTCTGTAATTTGTAACTTATCTGCTTCCCTCTCTCCTCCTTCCCCTGCCCCACACCCTGCTCTAGGGCCTGGCCCCATGCTAAGAATAATCTGGGTTGCCGGATCTCCAGAACCCCAGTGCATATATTTGAAAGGAAGCAGACTCTGGAGCATGACAATCTGGGGTTCAAAACGTTCTGCCACCTTCGAGCTGTGTGTCTTTGAGCAGATGTCTTAGCCTCTCTGTGCTTGTTTTCATTTGCAAAATGAAGATAGCACTACCAAGCATAGTGGTTTGCTATGAGAGTTTAGAACTAGATCGATGCCCGGCTTATAGTAAATATCAAAATAAATATTTCCCTCCTTACTTATCTCTGAAAAAAAATAACCGAAATCTTTAAAAAATAAATTTTTTTTTTTTTAGAAAGCGATTTCCATGGCATTGCACTCAAGGAAACCATAGCAACCAGTTTCCTGTAGCTTGGTTTCCGGCCTTCCCAGAGATACAATAGGTCTAGGACACAGCCTTTGTTATCCCCGTATCCCCGGGAAGGTGTGGAAGTCATGCACGCTGTGGGGTGGAGGCACCTACCAGGTAGAACTGCCCAGGCTGATGTCATTGGCACCTCAGCCCCCAGTGAACCGAAGCTGTCCTGTTCCTGTCCCTCAGTGGTCAGGCCACCAGGGTGCTGTGGCTTCCCGCTGGTGATCTGATTCATCTGAGGCCTGCCTCATTGTAGGTCAGGCCACAGCAGACCTTATTTTTTTAGGGGGATAAAAGCAGCATTTGGTTGGGTCTGGAGAGCTCCTTGACTCTCCTCAGCTCCTTAAGATATTTTTAGGACATAAAGGCTGCAGAGTACCCCATGATCATGTGTTCATGTGTACGTGCATATTAACCATGCCAGGGGTGAGGGCCGTGCCTCTGGAGGGCAGAATAAAGGTTGTCAGCCACAAAGAGGCTCTAAGGGTAGCCCTGTGGAGCGGGAATTCAGCATCCCTACTGACCTCGGAGGCACGCGGCAATCTGATCCAGACCATGCTGAAGCCACATCCGCCTGCCCAGCCACCTTGCAGTCGGCAGAGGAGTTGTCCCTAGATACCTGGTGTAATCAAATGTGAATTGTGGAAGTCTGGTTGTGACTTCCAGGCAAGCCATTTAGGCATGAGAGCAGCCTGGCTGTGTCACCGTGTGTGGCGGAACGTGGGCCCGGCCCAGCTGTCAGATTGCAGGGACCCCAGGCAGTGGGGAGCACAACAGTGAGGTGGGGAAAGGCAGCACCTGGGGCTCGCTGGGATGACAGAGATCCTGTCACTTTCTCCACAGCAACCTCAGTGCCTCCCCAGCCCAAAGACTCCCACTGGGCATGAGTTCAGGGCTCAACATTTGATGATCCCCTTCATTTTAGAAAGGAAGAGATCAATTCAGAAAGAAACAGAACTTACCCATTTTTACACATGAAATGATTGCATTTTAGAGAATGAATGTCTCTTAAAAATCATCTGTCCCACTCTCCTCAATTATAGATGAGGATTCTGAGCTCCAGGACAGGAAAGGGGCTTCTCAGGGTCACAGAGCAGAGGAGACCCACAGGCCCTGACTACATGAGTGCATGATTAGTCCACCCAACAGTCAGCAAACTGGTCCTGGGGCCAAATGTGTTTTTATAAATAAAGTTTAATTGAAACACACCAACGGCCATTCATTCACACATCGTCTATGGCTGCTTCCTTGCTACTACAGGTTGAATAGTTTGCAGAGACCATAGCGTGCAAAGCCTAAAATATTTCCTATCTGGCCCATTAGAGAAAAAGTATACCAGCCCCTGGTCTAATTCACTGAGGTCTTCCAAAGGTCTGGAAATTACTGGTCATACTACCAGTATCCTCCAACTCCTCCTTTGAGAAGAAAAGAATCCATCCCCACTGTCACATTGGGCTCCAGCCAGAGAGACCTCTTCACCGCAAGAGACTACCCCGGAATAGAGGGAGGACAGGTTGACAAAAAGGAAAGCTTCCTCCCGAAGGGAGTTAAGAGTCACAAATCACAGTTGGGGAGAGGGATAATGAGGATGAGGAGTAAAAACAATAGCTAACATTTGTAACTGTGTGCCAGGTTCTGTGATAAGGTCTTTTTGTATAGGATTGAACCCTCCCGGCAATCTGATGAGATACATACGATTGGTATTTCCATTTTGCACATGAGAAGTTGAAGCATAGAAAGGTTCAGTAACTCACCAAACCCACATGTTGTTGGGACCAGGGTGTGAACCCAGGCCGATTTATTCAGAGCCCGCGCCCTTCATCTTCTGCAGGATCTGGGTTAAGGGAGACCTCTGGGGGATGCAGTGGGGGCTCTTGTCTGGTTTAGGACAGGCCAAGCCCTGACCCTGTAACTCCCTTCTTTATTCCTTCATCAAACGTTGAGCAAGTCACCATGGAGCTGTGCTAGGTTCTGTGTGATAGAAGTGTCAGACATGGAGCGTGAGTCTCAGGAGCCTACCAATGTGGAAAAAAGGCAACTACATGGTCAATGGCTGTCTGTGGTAGAAATAGGCTGTGTCGTAAAAGGAGCATATGTAGGAAGCCAGAGAATTAGGGTGCCTCATATTCTGGAATACTGCATAGCCATTCAAATGTTCAGGGTCAGGGGTTCAAATGCCAAAGCCTGATGACGTGAACAGAGAAGCAGATCTCTTTGTCTATACACATAGGAATATTCAGAGAAAGAGCTGGAAGGAATTACTCCAATTTTTTACCAGGATTTATGGTGGCTATTCTTTTGCTTCTCTGTTTTATTATTCATGTCCCCCCCTTTATTTATTTTTTATGATAAGCTTATAATACTTGCCAAAGCTTCTGTTTTCAGGAGTTTAGAAGAGTGATTATTTTATATTCTCCAATCCACCATCTCCTGACTAATTCTTACTGTTTGAGATTCAAATCGAACATCACCTCCTCCAGGAAGCCTACCTACCCTTATTCCTTGAGTGGGTTAGGGCTCCCCAGAAGTGCCCTGGGCCTCCCACATCAGAGCCCTTTTTCTGTGTTGGTTATCATCCAGTTAGCAGGTTCCCTGATTAAATGGACATTAGATGTGCTAGATATGAGCTTCCTGAGGGTGGGGACCATATTTAATCCATCTTTATATTTCCAGCAGCTACCGTGGAACTTAACACATCACATGTGCTCCATAAACATTTGAAGAATGAGGGACTGAGTTTAGAGCTGAAGGAAAGAGGGCAAGCCCCATAAGGGGAGAGGCATACATGTGGGTTCAAGGTCTGCAGGGCTGAGGGGACCAGGGGGCTGAGGCACCTGGAACTGGAGACAAGGACATTCCTGGCAATAAAGAGAACCAGAGCATGGTGAATCATCCCATTTGGCTGGAGTGTGGGTGTTTCAACGAGAATGGGGAGAAATCAGGTTGAAAAAGCTACGGGTGACGACAGATAAGGGTTGGAATGTCACTTGGGAGGGTGGATGGGCTGTTGTTCCTGGGACCAGGGCAAGCCTGCCCCTCACAGAAGCAGCTCTCGCTTCAGTTCATCATTCCTTTCATCTCCTGCTCCCTTTCACCAAAGATTTTTCCTGCCTTTTTGGCATGGAAAGCAGTGCTGGCTTCTGTCCTGAGCAGCGTGACCTGCCGCCCATGAGTCAGGGGCTCGGCCGTTCCTAAGTGACTAAGGCCATTTCTTCCCGCCAGTTTCCCGTAACTGCCTGAGGAAGGACTCAGCCTGAATCACTGTTTATTGTTTTCAGGGAGTTTCTTTTTTCCTACCCTTTAGTTTTAAAATATTAATCACCTCAGCCAGGCCAGTGGAGCTGAATGAGCGTTAAGGAACCAGTGGACACACTCCCACACACCAAAGGGACATGGAGTTCCATTCTGTTTAGGGGAACAAAGCAGCCATGTTTATGGAGCCAGACAGACTTGGGTTTGAATCCTACCTCTACCCTTGCCCACCATGCTCCCTTGAGCAAGTCACTGCACCTCTCTGAACCTCCGTTTCCTTATCTGTAAAGAGGGGATAATAATGTCACTCTCGGAAGGTTACTGTGATGACAGGAGGTGAAATCTGTAAAGCACCTGGCACAGGGCAGGCATTCCAGAACTGGTCATCATTGTCATACCGTATGGCTCCTCTGGTTACAAATGAGCTCATGCAGGAGAAAGGTGTGGGTCTCATGCTTTCTGCTTGCCCGTCATTTCAGGAAGGCCGAACAATAATGGGCTTCCTGAAACTCATACTTTAGAAGTGTATTCAGGCTGCTGATAAATCGCTTAGTTCTGTTATTTATAACCAACCTTTACTGAGCACTAACTGCATGCCATGCACTGTTCTAAGCATTACATTAAGAGGTTGATTTAATCATCATAAGCCTGCTTGAGATAGATCTTATTGTTATTCCCATTTACAGATAGAGAAACTGAGGCACAGAAAGGTTAACAAACTTTCTAAAGAGAGGCAGAGCCAGAGTTTGAATACAAATAATCTAGTTTTAAATGATTACTAGCACCCTAGTGAGTTTCTCAGGGATGTCTCAGTGACATCCCTGGCCTGACTGTTCTTTTTCTTGCACTTTGCCCTAACTGGGTCCTCATTAAATAAGAATAAGAAGATGTTCCAGCCACTGAGCTAAGTAAGCATCATCAATTTCTGGTTTAATTTTCACAGCACTTATAACAGACAGGGTGGATTGTCCTCACGTTACAGATGAATAAACTGAGATCTGGAGTAGTGAGGAGACACTCCAAATCAGTGAGTAGAGAGTCAGTGTTTGAAGCCAAGTGTCTCTTTCTCAGTGTGGTATGGTTTCACCACTCCATGGGAAATGGCCCGAAGGCAGGCTGACTTTCTCTTTCCAAAGCGTATTGACCTGGTTATTTGGCACTTACGGCCCTTTGGTCTGCCTAAATCCTCCTGAATAGGAGAGCAGTTTGATGAGGTATAGTCACAAATTTCTACCTTGGGAAGAGTCCCTCAGTCCTTCAGGTCAATGGTCTGTGGCTCTGAGAGGATCTGGCCAGCCCCTGGCAAGTGAGGGTTTGAGGTCCAGTAATACCTGGGGCACAGCCCATATCTACTGTCCAGAGCCTTTCACCGAAGCCTAGTCAGCACCTCCTCCAGATAGATGGCCAGGAAGCTACCTTGGATTCTGCACATCGAATAGGATTTCTGTGGGGAGGGAATGTGTCAGGTGGCTAACAGCCTCAGGAGCCTGCACGGTGGTTTCCAGGTAGGATTTAGGACAGTATACCAAATGGAATATACCAAGAAGGGAATTAGATAGATGTCCAGATGGTTGAGAAAGCTTGTGTTGGCCATATGCCCCTGATCAAGCACCTCAAGGAGGGGCAAGTCACGAAGTAGCCTTTACCCTGCAGGGCCCCAGAGCTGCTGACATCCACCAGCGCTAAGACAGAGCAATGGGACCACTACCCTTGACTGCCTCTTAACCCACCTTACAACACACTCACTTATGTTATACCCCACACTTGGCACTTTTCCTTTACCTACATCAAGAAGTGGGAGAGTTGAGAGAGAAAAAAAGAAGACAGAAGGCGCTGATAATAATATGTTAACAATAATGGCTTCCATGTGCTTGCTAAGTGCCAAGCACAGTGCTAACCCTTTTACATCCATGCCTTATCTCCTACAATTCAATCATTCCCACTTCACAGACAGAAACACTGTTTCCATTAAGAGAAGTTAGTAATCTGCCCAGACAGAAATAGGTACTGAGCACTTTATGGACGGACGAGATGCCCAGCACTATGTGAAGTGCTCTGTGTACGTGTTCTACGTAATCCCCGAGAGAACCCTGGGAGGCTGGTATTGAATTAGCCCATTTTTCAGATGAAAGCACTGTGGTATGCCACCCTGGCTCTGGCTACAAGTTAGAAGATATGGGCTTTTCCTCTTATATAAAATGGGGAGGTTGGATTCCATGATCCTTTAAATTCCTGGTAGCGCTAATATTTTATGATTCTCCCAGGAACCAAGAGTGCCCTGGAGTTTTGGAAACCATTGGTGGTCTGGTACTGGGACCCTTCTAAGCCTGTTTAATGGGGGCAGCCAGGGAGAGAGAACAGTTCTGTGGTTCCCCCATGCAGGGTATCTGGGAGCAGAAAGCCTCAGGGCAGCAGTTTGGGAGAGCAGGCTCAGTGGAGTGTTTTCCCCAAAAGAGCAAAGGATGATTTGGGTGGTCTTCCTGTTTAACTGCTGTGTCCCAGCAAGGGCTGAATTTTTATGGGCCACAATCTGGTGCAGCAAAAAACACATGGTGCTGCGCTCTGCCAAGTCCTCTGTGCTGGTGTCACTGTTCAATTTCTCTGCCAAATGCCTTAACCCATCTAAGAGGCCTGTGGGCAGGACAGTCAGGCCAGGCACCATTGGTCCCTGGAGCACCCTGGAGAGCATCTGGGTGGTTTTGTGGGTGTCCTCTGTCCTGGCCATGGCAGAGCACAGCTGTGTGGGGCATCTGGAAAGGCTGGGCTTTGAGTCAAGGCTGGGGTGAGCAGGCTCTGCCCCTTTCTACATGGGTGGGTCACTCAACTCCTGGGTCCCAACTCCACACACCAGCACAAGTGCGGGCCACATCGCACAGGTCTCCAGGAGGTGAGAAAACTAAGGGTATTTGGTTAGGCTTTCAACAATAACCTTATTAAGTTTAAAAGACCAGCCTTTAGTCTAACTAGCTGATGTCCTATATTTTTGACATTAAAATATACTCTCTTTTACCGAGAAGTGATAGTGAATACAGATGTTGCAATTTGGGGATTTATAACTTTCTTTCTTTGGAAAATTCGGTAAAAGTTCACTACCCATGTATACTTCCTCAGTTTTATTTTTTAGCTTGCTAATTTATGAACTTTAAAAACTAGAAATCATTGACATAGTGTCTCTGAATATTAGTTTCTTCATCTGTAAAATGGGGATAATAATTAGTCCTATTTCTCCTGAAGGGTAATTATGATGGGAAGGTGAGGTAATACATAGTCTGCATGCCCTCACCTCAGTTGAAAATAGGTCAATACTTCCTTTTCATGCCAACTGTTACAGCCTAGGTCTACTTATTGGACAGTAGCCCTTGTCACTATGTCTGCCTATCATTTCTGAGGGCTGGCTCACATGTGCTCCAGAGAGAGTTGAGGAGGCTTTTTTGTCCCATGGGACCTCTTTGTCTCCACACTACAGTCAGGGTTATTAATGCCCCACGTGAATTTACTGCTTGGCTTGCCCATTGGTCACCCTCAATGGCTATCTCTGAGACCCCAGAGGCTTGCCACAACCCAAGGGTCAGACTTGGTTGCTCTCACCCCTCAGAAGAGGGGCAGGCACTCAGACACAGCCCTGGAGTACTGCCTAAATGCCCATTGTCACCCAAACTCTCTGCTCTTGGAGCTGCTGCTGCTTCCACCATGGTGATCAGTGGCAACATGGTGCCGCCCAGCCCCTGAACAGCTTCCACATAGCCAAGGACAAGTCACTGATCCCAGACCACCCATGGCCCTGCCACACTCAGGTCCATGGCCACCAGAGTCAGGAGCGCAGCTCTCCCTCCTCCAGTGCTGAGGCTCATCACATTGCCCGCACCTTCCGGGATGACTGAATCTGGGAGCACCCATTCCCTTCAAGACCAGAGCACCCCCTCCACTTTGCAAAGTTTATCTCCTGGTTGTTACATTGCCACTGGTTAGGTCATTATAACCTGTGGTCCCCCAGCACAGTGCCTGGCACATCACAGGTGTTAGTGAGTCTTAATTTTCCATTCTAAGTCTTCACTCCATAAGAGCACAGGTTCAGGCAGGGCGAGGACATGGACATCCTTTTCTTAGGACAAACTGAGGTTCTACTGCGGTTAATGTGGGGTGGGGGTAGGACAGAAACAAGACCCAAATGTGGACCCCAGTCCTGACCCTCAGAAGAAGCTCCAGCTGTGAAGACCCCAGAGCCCTGCCTTCCCAGCACCCCCAACACCTTCATGCCAGACGCCCAGTTGACCTGTCAGCTTAGTGTATTTAGATGACTTGTGCCCTCTCCATTCAGAAGCTCTGCCATCTGGCTTTAAATCACCTTAATTTCCATCTTACTGGGAGTTTTCCTCTGTTTTCAAAGGCCCACGATGTCATCTGTCAGTGGGGACCAGTTGAGGAAGAAGAAGCCTTGGGAATTTCCAGACCCCAGCAGTAGGGGTAGAGAAAGTAGGCTTCCAGCAGCCCGGCTGGATTCGGGTCCTGTGGCCACACTCTCTCCCATCTGTACAGATCTGCAGGTGTGGCCAGGTTGAGGTCAAGTTCAGCAGGCTCCAAGGGATTGTGAAGGAGCAGGAGAAGGAAGAATGGAGGCTAGTGGGACAGATCCAGGGTCCTCACAAAAGGCTGTACTTCCTTCAGTCTGCAAAGGTGTGGTATTTAGTGCCTCTAGACATAAGACATATTCCTGTCCATGAAGAGCATATCAGTCTTTTTGGAGTTGAAACGCTTTCATACAAACTAGTGAAACAGCCATGCAAGGCAGGGCGGTAGCTGCAAGTACAGCAGAGACAGTGCCTGGGCACTTGGGGACCAGAGCTGGCTCTGTCTTTAAGTGCCGAGTGACCTTAGGTATGTCATTCTCTCTTTTGGTCCTCAGTTTCCCTATCTGTCAAATGAAGATGCACTAGTCTCTAAGGGCCCTGCTGCTCTGGCCCTGGGTACTGTCAAGCCTGCAGGAGCCCTCTTACTCTCTGTGCCAGCTGGTGCCTTATTGGACCTGAGCTGACTCTCAGGGCTTGGGAGTTTTCTAAAAAACAAAAGCAAATCTCAGTTGGGTCACTCCTCAACTTGAAATTCTGTGGAAGCTTCACATATCCATCAGAATATAGTCCAGAATTTCCAGCATGACTCAGGAGGTGTGGCATGGTCCCTGGCTCCCTGCATTCCTGCAGCATCGCCCCTTTATTCTACAATTTCCTGTGTTCATGCCCCACCCCAGAACCTTCCAGCAGGTTCTCCTCTGCCCTCTTCATTTCTCACAGGTCTCCTATGATATGTTCCCCTTGCTCATCCTTTGAAGAACTCATCTCTTGTCATCAGTGTGGTTGAAAATCTCTCCACCATCCCACTCCCTGATTGTAAGCTCCGGGGAGGCCAGGCCCTCCTTGTTCCCCACGTTGTCCCCAGCACCTGGCCTGACCAGCCAGGCTGGCACTCTGTTTGTTGGATGGAATTCTCTCTCCCCCCTTTGCTTCCATGCTGCTTGGTCTCCGACAGTGGCTCAGTGGGAGGCACTTCTGCTCATGGTGCACCACCCCCTCCAGCTCTCTTCCACTGGGGAACTGGCCTCACAGCAAAACCCCACTAACCACAGTCGCCTCTCTGCAAGTCGTGTGTCACGCAATGCAAAGCTCTCTGTTTGCCTGAGTGGAGGGTGGCGGCATGGTCCTGCCCGGGATCTCTATTGTGGGAAAAAACAGCGTGCGGGTCCTTGTCACTGTTGCTTTCTGGCTCTGTGACCTTCAAAATGACATTCTATTCTCTGGGTCTTGATTGCCTCATATGAAATGAAGGTTTGCACTCGATTATAACATTTAGTCTTTAATGGGTGCTTAGATTTTTGCCAGGCTCTGGGCTAAACCCTTTATATGCAGTCTAGGCTATTCCCACAGCAACTATATGGAGCAGGCACTGTTATTAACCCCATTTTACAGATGGGGAAACTGAAGGTTAGAAAGTTTATATAACTTTCCCAAGGTCACGTGGCTAGAAAGTGGCAGAGTCAGGGTTTGCACAGAGATTTGTCTGTCTGACTCAAGACACTCAGCACTTAACTACTTTGCCTCCCGTCTAAGGACCTCTGACTCGTTATTCTAGGAGTGCCAGTCTGCCCAGAGCTTTAGAAGGGACAGCATGAAACATAGAGCTCTCAATATAGCTTTCTCCCTGGAAGCAGGGTGATAGTTCAGGCCTTCATCTTGTCGTCTTGAATCTTTGGCAGCCCCAGGGCCCTGCAGTGTTCTGAACTACACAAACACATAAGAATAAGAAAAGAGCTAGAAAGATTTCTTATCCAGATAGAAGGTCTCTAGGTTACAGCCTTTCCTCTCAGCAACAACCAAACTCTATGCTTGTTTTCTTTTCTTTCTTTTTTTTTTTTAGGTGAGAGGAGGAGAGATAGTGAGGCACACCCCCGCATGCACCCCAACTGGGATCGACCCGGCAACTCCATTTGGGCTGATGCTAAAATACCGAGCTATTTTTAGCTTCCTGAGGCTGATGTGCTCAGACCAACTGAGCTATCTTCAGCGTCTGGGGCTGATGTTCAAACCAATCAGCCACTGGCTGCAGAAGGGGGAAAGGTAGAGAAGGGGGGGGTAGGGGGAAGCAGATGGTCGCATCTACTGTATGTGCCCTGACTGGGAATAGAACTTGGGGCATCCATATCCAGGCAGATGCTCTATCCACTTAACCACCAGCCAGGGCCTGTGTTTGTTTTCAAATTTAAATTTTCACTACATGCATTCAGAGAAAAGCACACATTATACATATGCCACTGAATGAATCATCTCCAAGTCAACACACCCGTGTATCCAGGTCAATATGTAGAATGTTACCAGCAACCCCGAGTCCCCATCATGCCCCCCTAATCATCACCTTCCAGGCCCTGTGCATTATGATCTGGAGCTATGAAGAAAAGCTAAAATAAGAAGTTAATTTTCAAATTATCCTTTCATCTCCAGGGAAATTGTACATCTGCAGGAAGGAGGTGGAGGAGGGGAGGAATTCAACATAAGATATATTAAGCCCTCACACACAGCAAATGGCTGCAGGTTCCAGATTAAAAGGAAGAGTGATTTGGTGTTCTGGGGTCAGCCCCCCCCCCTCGTGTGTGTGCGCACATGCTTGTATGTGTATGTGTGTGTGTGTGTGTGTGTGTGTGTGTGTGTGTGTGTTTGTGTGTGTATCTGAGTGGTACAGAGCATTGCTAGGTCAGATGGAAGCACAAGAAGACCTGGGATAAATGCTTGGCCCCATCTCCATGGTTAGGTCAGGACTTGCTGAGGAGCTCATGCTTAGCAGAGTCTCAGAGATTCAACCTAGACTCTGTGCTCTAACCCGCCTCCCATCCCCTACCCAGAGGGGATGGCTGCACACTGCAGCACTCCAGGTGTGCCTGCTGGGGAGCTCCCTTCTGGCTTCTTCAAAAACTATAGGATGGGATGAGACAGGGCTAGGGGCTCACATGAACACCTCCCATTTGGGAAGGGACTCCCACAGAGTTCACCTCTTGTCAAGCTCATGAATCCCAGCTAGTGCCTTGAGTTGCATAACCATGAATCCTCTGCCCCCTAAGACTCTTGCACGGAGGTTTATTGGCCTTCTATCTGCTATACATGGAGGAACAGATGACTTGGTCAAGGGGAAAATTCAATGCTAAAGCAATCCCAGACCCCAAGCGAAGCCTGGATCTGTAGGATTCTTTTCTTTCTTCTTCTTCCTCTTCTTCTTCTTTCTTTCTTTCTTTCTTTTTTTTTTTTTTTTTTTTTTTTTTTTTTTTTTTTGGTGACAGAGACAGTGAAACAGAGAGAACAGATAGGGACAGACAGACAGAAAGGGAGAGAGATGAGAAGCATCAATTCTTCATTGCAGCACCTTAATTGTTCATTGATTGCTTTCTCATATGTGCCTTGACGGGGGGACTACAGCAGATCGAGTGACCCCTTGCTCAAGCCAGCAACCTTTGGGCTCAAGCCAGCGACCATGGGGTCATATTTATCATCCCAAGCTCAAGCCAGCGCCTCCCTCCCCACTCAAACTGGATGAGCCCTCACTCAAACTGGGGACCTCAGGGTTTTGAACATGGGTCTTCTGCATCCCAGTCTGACACTCTATCCACTGAGCCACTGCCTTATAACACTGTGGGATTCTTATTTATTCCATCAAACATCTTGAACAAGGTGAACATGAGTGGTCTTCCTCCCACCCACCCCCACACTTGTGAGAGGCCATTGTAATGTCTGATTTCTCAAATGATACTGGAGAACCAGGAGGCACACAAAACCAGGGTAGCCCTGTAGCAAGCATCTTCTTGAGCATCAATTTTACTTTATATTTTAAGGGAAAAGATGTATAGGTCGGTTTTTTAAAAGGATATATTAAATAGAATGACAAAATTTATATGCCCCTTTGAGACTTCAAAGCAAAATTCTGCTGTCAAGAGGCTCTGAGCGGTCCCTTTCCACTGTGTACCTATCCTTCAGGGATGTACGCATCTGCTCTCCTCTGCTGTACGTATACTTTTGTGGACAAGTCTGAGTGATACTGAGCAGAGAAGTAATGGGTATCTATTACACCAGTATAGTTATTAGCAAGCTTCATCACACTGAGAAGAATGTTGGGCTTTGAGGAAGGGTACGAAACAGCCCCGTTAGCCTGGGACAGTTCCAGCTTGTGCTTGCTGTCCAGGCACCATTATTAATAGCACCCCCTTAGAGTCTTGTATGTCCCCACAGGGAGCTCTTGGAGGCTTTGGGAATCTAGAAAGAATGAGAATCCTAATGTGACCACTCTCAGTGGTGAAGTCTTGACCCTCTTGCTCAAGGCAAACTTGCTCTTGACAGAAGTCATGTGACAATGCCAAGACAGACTGGAGGAGCCCCTGGCTGAGCCAACCTTGGTCTCTGAGGCAGCCAGAGAGAGATAGTCTATGGAAATAATACAAATGATACTGAGGGAGGTTGACATGCCAAAGTCAAAATAATGTGTCAGCTCCAAGGAGTAACTACAGAGACATCATCAGAAGATGAGGCAAGTAGACTGGAACCAGGACTGAGAGGAAAAATTTGGGAAAGAGGAATACAAGGTGGAGGGGAGGGGAGCACTGGAAACAGGGCTGGAGCAGAGGCTGTGACAACTCTCCTGACGGAGAGCTGGTGCAGGAATGGAGCAGCCTGGCTGGGCAGCAGGCTTTGCCAGACAGGACAAGCTCGCCCCAGACAGCATTCACAGTCAGCCCACTGAACTATCCTTTGTCTTCTTGGCTTTGGTTGCATTGCCTTAGGAGTAGTTGTTTTCACATAAAAATGTATTCATGAGGGTAAAGATGGATCTTAAAAAAGAAAAGGGCTTATTTTAGTATTAATCCTTTTCAGATCGTTTCCTTGGGGAAAAATTGCCTGCGTCGTCCATAGAAACCAGCCTTGCAGTAGTATTTGTGTTTGGGGTATGAATATCAGAGTAACCATTGCGTTGAGCATCTTTCCCATGAGACGTCCATTATGTGTGTGGTGCTGAGCTGAAGTAGGACGTCATCGTTGCCAGATGCATGATATTGGCCACCATGTGTGAATCAAACAAATGTTGCAGAAAAACAACTACAACAAGAGTTTGGATTTGTGCTTGATTCATTTGTATCTATTTTAATACTTTTTTTTTCATTCCTATTTTTGTCACTTCCCATTCCCAGGGTTCTCTGGGCCACTCCTCTACTTGCTAGTCATGATGTGGCAAAAGTCAGGAGGGCCCAGAGTCAGCAGTTCAACATGCCAGGGAACAATCGTTCCCTGGACAGAGTGAGAATATGCCCCCCTGGCTGCTGTGTCCATAATTATGGGCTGAGAGACTGAGGGGACAGCTAACAACAATGATGTCCTCTAGGGCTGTGATGTCAGCAGTGTTGAGGGAAATATTGGAGCCCAGAAAACAATAGCAAATGTGGCAAGTTGAGACTAGGCAATGCTGGCCGATTGAGGGTTGAACACACGTAAGGAGTTTCAGAACAGCTCCAAGGAAATTTATTATTTTAATAGAGAATGAAGAGTTTGGCTTACCTGGAAAAAAAATCCCACCTTGACCACTTACCAGCTATATGATCTGGACAATTTAATTAATCTCGTTTTTCTTTAATTGCCATATATATTTAATTGTGTGTGTGTGTGTGTTTGTGTGTGTGTGTGTGTACAATCAGCCCAATGTCTTAGGGTCTTTGTTTGTGTTAAAAGAGATAACACATGTGAAGCGTTTAGAATCAGTTCCAGCACATAGCATGTGCTCAACATACTGTATTACAAGTATTAGTTAATTGAACTACAGGCATACCTCAGTTTATTTCACTTCACTTTCTTACATTTCACAGAGGTTGCATTTTTAAAAAGTTGAAGGCAAGACCCTTCACCAGATAAAAAGGTATGATTCTCTTTATTGTCATACTCACTTTTTATTGTGATGGCCTGGAACCGAACCCACTAAATTTTCCACAAAGGCCTATAAAGTGTTCAGGACCCCAAGGAGGACATACTAACTAGAACAGTGTTTATCTTTGTACAATATCAGGGCGGTTAACTTTTTTTGGACCAGCTTGAAATTTCTGGTGGACTGGCATTAGTCCGTGGACTGGCAGTTGGAAACCACTGTATTAGAATGTATGTAGCAGTTTCCCACTGTAAGTCACCATTCAGAATGGTTAGGAGCATCAGATACAAAAGCCAAAGTGAAAACAAAACTCCCTAGGATTTTTCTAGGAACGTTTGTAAAAGGAACAGGTTCCAGTCACAGCAGTTGGTACAGGGAAAGTTCTTGCAGGAGCTGTGAGGGTCTTCAGCCCAATTTCTTCATTTGCAGAATGAGGAACTGGCCCCAGAGAGGTGCAGTGACTCATCCAAAGTCACACAGCAATTTCAAGGAAGAGGCAGGAATAAAACCCAGATCCTGTGTCTTCCAAAGCAGTGCCATAGCACTGCACAGAGAAGAGGTCTCTCTCCCCTGCAGGCTGTTCTGCTGTAGACCTCAAAGCTGGCCTGGCCATGCCCAGTGAATCCATGAGTCCTCGGGAATGACCCAGGCCAGGCTTCTCAAACTTTAATACACAATCACCTGGGGGTCTTGTTTAAAAATGCAGATCCTGTTTTAGTAGGTCTAAGGACAGGGCCTGAGAATCTGCATTTCTACAAGCTCCAAGTGATCCTGTTTCTGCTCTGGGAATCACACTTAGAATAACAAGCCTCTAGGCAAGCACTGTCCAATAGAATTATCATATTATCTAAACTGAATCTGTAGTTTTAAATTTTCTAGTGAGTGTGTGTTATGTGCCATGGAATAGGCTCCAACTCCGTGGATAAATGAAGTCCACAATGTCCTGTCCTCAACAGCCCTGCCCAGCTCCTGCAGGCTCATGCCTCGGGTTTCTTTTATGGAGTCCGTCCATCTAGTATTTGTTCCTCTTCTCCTGCTGCCTTCTATTTTTCTAGTGGCAGCATTAAAAAAAGAAACAGATGACATTCATTTTAATATACTTCCTTTCACCCAGTATATCCAAAATATTCTCATTTCAACATATATCACTATAAAAATTAATGAGATATTTTACATTCTCTTTCTTCATATGAAATCTTGAAAATTCAATGTGTGTCCTACACTTAGAGCACACTTCAGTTCAGACTTGCCACATTTCAAGGACTAAGTTGCCACATGTATCTAAAAGTCACAGGGCAGTTCTAGGCAACCACTCAGTGGATCAGCCCTGGCCCCACCTTGCGCAGCAGCTGAATGTGACCATCTTTTGGGGTCTTCTTCTGACGTTTCCTACCTTGGCTGACCCACTCACTCCATTCTTACACCCTTGTCATGCGTGAGGTTTGCTCCAGCCCTAACTGTGAAGAGGAACAGCAGCCCCTGCCTCCCACCCAGCCC
This sequence comes from Rhynchonycteris naso, assembly GCA_037038555.1. Taxonomy (NCBI): domain Eukaryota; kingdom Metazoa; phylum Chordata; class Mammalia; order Chiroptera; family Emballonuridae; genus Rhynchonycteris; species Rhynchonycteris naso. The sequence continues at coordinate 336,225,994 of CM072995.1, forward strand.
CCGCTCTGTGAGTACAGAAGCCTAGATAGCAACAAGGGCAAAGAAGGCCAAAATGCACCCTTTTCTTTTAGGTTTGAGGAGGGAAGACAGCGAGGCAGACTCCCGCATGCACCTCAGCTGGGATCCACCTGGCAACCCCATCTGGGGCCTATGCTCAAGTACCGAGCTATTTTTAGCTCCCGAGGCTGATGTGCTGGGACCAACCAAGCCACACTCAGTGCCCAGAGCTAATGCTTGAACCAATTGACCTACTGACTGTGGGAAAGGGGAGAAGAAAGGGGAGAGAAGCAGATGGTCACTTATCCTGTGTGCCCTGACCAGGAACTATATCCAGACATCCATACGCTGGGCTAATGCTCCATCCACCAAGCCACCGGCCAGGGTCACAATGCACCTTGTTCCTTCATTTCTCAGTCACACTGGGTTTATCTAGGCTGAAAGACCTCCATCTTACTGGCACTATGATGTAGCAATATTCAATTAAATACTTGAAAGTGTGCCTGCGGTGCTCATAATTAAAGCGGGGCCAAGAACACTTTCCACACAGCTTAGATCCTGCCACTGTCTGGCCTAGTGGTTTGAGGGGTTCTGTGTGGGGCCAACCATGACAGCAAGAGACACCGGCTGTGATTCCATGGCGGAGTGCCAGCACGACATCTGTGCGTCCTCTGTGACTTCGGGTGTGGCTCTTCTCCTGCCAAAGGGACATCAATGGGATCATCTGACAGTTTCAGCTGCTCTTGCACACTCACTAGGGGAAATCCTTACACCAACTCATGGCCTCGCTGTAGGAGGTCTTGTCCAAATCAAAACAAAAACTACGATTATCTTTCCCAATCTGTGACTTGCAGGTGACTCACCAGGCACTTCAGTTTACGTGTATCTGCTAGAAACCCATGTCTGAGAGGTTGGGTCAGTTGGTTACTCGATCATTTTTCCTTGCTTTTGTCTGAGAAAGCTCATAGCTTGGTCTACCTAATGCTAAACATATGAATATCTGCAAACATCTAAATACTCTGTGCTCCATAGACAAAATATCCACATAGAGATCTTCTGATTAATGATGTTTTCTGGTAAAGCAGAAACTGTTTCTTGTTTTTCTCCTTATTATTGCAAAGCCTTCTAAATTTGGCTTGACTCTCTCCTGCCTTTGTAAATAGAATATAACAAACAAAACCAAATCTGACTTAATATTCTTATTTTTTCTTGCAAGCATTTTTTGCACATTGACCATATAGGCAATCATATTTCATTCATTCAATCAACAAATATATATTAAGTACCTATTATGTGCCAGGTGTTGTTCTAGGCTCTAGGAATAATACATCAGAAAAAAAAAATCCCTGCTCTGATGGAGCTTATATTCAAATGTGTGCATGTGTGTTGAGGGGAGGGATGGAGGGGACAATAAATAAGCAAATAAGATATAAATTATACTACGTGGTAAGTCTTCTATGTTCTGTTGCACACTTAATGGGCTCCAAACTGAGGTCACAGAGAGGCCAAGGCCCCCAGGCAGTAGGCTGCCCCCATGCCCAAGCCGAAGACAGATTTCACTACCTGCCCAGGTTCCTTGCTGCATGAAGACTTGGCCAAGACCTCTTTTCCAAGCTCCATATCTCCCTGGTCACCTATGGCTGGGTCTTGCCAATTAAGCACATCATTTGGTTCCTTCTGCTTCCATATTTTCAGATTTGTTGTCTCTCTTACACTTATCTGCCACCAGTCCATCTCTGTCTGTCCCCTAGGATTTCTCTGTGTTTGAAGCCATAATAGCCCGTGACTCTCACCTGCCACAGGGTCCCCTCCTGATGGGAGGGGAGGGGACGCTGTGTTTTCAATGAGATAGCACATGGATTGTTTTACCATAAACTTTCCCCATTGTCATGGGGTTGGAGCAGTGATAGCTAAAGGAAATATAAACAACAATTTTCCATGCAGTATTTATGTCTCTGTCAGCCAGGACTGCCATGCTGACACAAACACAGTGTTCATTTGTTCAGTGTTTGAAGCTGAAATGTGCCATAAAAACACATGGCCCTTCAAAGAGCCGGTTCACAGCAGCCTGCTTTAAGAGGCCACCAAAGTCATCTTTTGATGAAAATATAACAGAAATATATTTACCAAACACTGCCCTTGGGTAAAGTTGAAAACATTTTTCCTATTTATGATCTGGTCCTTTTCCGCTTGACAGGTAGTGATTGATCTCCCTCACCCTCACCCCTGCGCTTGCTCCTGTTTTAGGTGGGGCTCCCGTTCACATGGTTTTCTGACTAAACAACAAGTGCTTCTGTGCCCAGCCCCAGCCAGCAAATCCCACATGCCAGGAACTGCGGGGACATTTGAAGCCAGCTCTAGTCTAGGAAGGGCAGAGCAGGGGAAAAAACACGGAGTTGAGGACCCAAGAAGACAGGCTACGGTCTTCATTAGAACAATATTTTTACTGTAGCTGGTGGGGGAATGTTAGGAGATTAGACCATAAAATATCAGTAGGCTGATCCATATGAAATGACCAGTTTTGAATAAGAAAATAGTCTTTATTGACAATGTCATCTAAACATGAAATACTGCGACCATGTATTGGTTACCGCCTGGTACCAGGCACTAAACTAAACACTTTACATGAATCATGTCCTTTAATCTTCATAATAACCCAACAAAGTGGTATCTTAGGTTGAGTTCTCTAGAAGTAGAATTTAATGATTAAGGATTTACTAAAGACTTGGTCCTTGAACAAACCATATGGGAGAGGGAACACAGAAGGACAGGGACTGTGAGGACACGTGACTTGGAGCAAAGTCAGCCTGTGGGGAGGTCTAGAGTTTGATTTGAGAGTTTGTCCCACCTCAAGACAAGTGAGCTGAACTTTCATAGTCACAGTCCATTTCTGGCCACAGGCTACTCCCAGGGGGCAGGGGGGGGGGAGTAGTAAAGACTCAGACCCCTGCAGGTCTCTGCACGTGTGGGTAAAGGGGATCCAGTAACCCAAAGGTAGGCTTCTGGGCAAGGTCATGCGTGCAGGCCATTAGAAGCTTGGGGAGGAGAGGGCTTTGGAAATGGTCGGAGGGAGTAAGGACCTCGGCCGAGATCCTCAGGGTCCACTGGAGGTAAGGCTCAGTTTTGTTACTATAGTATATCCCACATGAAGCAGCTAAGATTCAGAGTAACTCAGCTCTGGTCACAAAGAGGTAGAACCAGAACTCTGTTATTCTGAATTGGCTACTTGGCCACCCTCTCAATGTCACTTCCAATGTCCTTGTTCACTGGGGTCAAGCTGGGGATGCCTGGCTCCTCCTTTCGCTAGACTGAGATGTTAGAGCTTTCTTGACGTATGCAGATGGATTTGGGGGGCACACTCAGTGACAAACAGCCATGGCCTAAGTCCAACTAGCAGGGAGCTGAACTCTTTGCCACATTAGCTCTCCCTTATGTCTCACTAAGTGAGAAAAGGAGTCTTTCCTGCTCCCAGCTTGGGCTCTTTCCTGCTCACATGTTCTTCCTTGGTCTCTAAAGCCTGTCTTCCCACTCAAGGGTCCCCTGGCATAGGCAAGCATGACCTACTGCTCCCCTTGGCCATAGCCAACAGCAAAGTACTGTCTAATGCAGAGGTCCCCAAACTACGGCCCACGGGCCGCATGTGGCCCCCTGAAGCCATTTATCCGCTGCACTTCCGGAAGGGGCACCTCTTTCATTGGTGGTCAGTGAGAGGAGCACAGGATGCATCCTCACCCATAGTTCCCATTGAAATACTGGTCAGTTTGTTGATTTAAATTTACTTGTTCTTTATTTTAAATATTGTATTTGTTCCTGTTTTATTTTTTTTACTTTAAAATAAAATCTGTGCGGTGTGCATAGGGATTTGTTCATAGTTTTTTTTATAGTCTGGCCCTCCAACAGTCTGAAGGACAGTGAACTGGCCCCCTGTGTAGAAAGTTTGGGGACCCCTGCTCTAATGGCTCTGCCTGAGTAGGCTATGCTGCTTTGATCAAGAGCTAACTCTAGCTGAGCCAGGCCAAGGCACACGTTGGCACCAGAAGACCTGGTAAGGGCAACACCTCCAGCTGCTGCCTCCTCGCTCACTCCCCCAGCCAGGTGCACCATTGCCTCTATTTTGCAGCCCTAGTGGCCTTCCTGAGGGAGCTGAGTCAGAGCTCTCCAGCCTAGGACACGCCACAGTACAAAGGATACAGACTCACAACCCAGTTCAGCCACTTACTAAAGTGGTTATTTACCTTCTTTACACCTACAAACAGTTCTGTCATCTACAAACAGGAAATGACAATCCTCCACCCTGCAAAGGTTAAATGAGATGTTATCTGTAAGTGCCTGGCACAAAGTGGGCATTTGAGAAATAGTTGGTCCCAGTCTTTTTTCTCGGCTCTGTTGGCATTCCTTTCTGTCATATTATTAATCTTAACTTTGGGTCAAGGTGAGCATTTTAATTCAGCCTAGCCGCCTTGAGTGGGTACAGGGTGCAAGCTAGAGAAATGTGTCCTTTATTGTCAAATGTTTTTAATGGTTTTGTCCTTTCTGGGTTACCATTTGAGTTCTATCAAAGAACACTGGATGGCCTTTTTTTCCTTTTTCATAGATTTTGACTAATGCAAAGCTAGCACCTGGTCCTCTGCATTGAATTCCACTATACTCTATATGCTAAGAGCTCCTCAAACGAGGCCCTCTTGGACAGCATACCACAAGAGAAAAAGCAAATGCTACATGACACTGAGATGCTGGGTCATGCCCCCTCTGACCTTATCCCCCATACAGAGAAATGCTGTCCTAGTTTTCAGCAGCCTAATTGAACATCAATCGCATAAGAAAAAAACCTGCCTTGCCACCCACACCACTGTGCTAAGAATAACTTCTGCTCAAGCAGCGGAGCTATTCAGAATCACTCCCCAGTGTTTCTATCAGGAATTAGGTGTGAGGATTCAGCAAATGCATTTGTCCATTTCAAGTCTTAAGCCCACAAAGGCCCTAAAACTTGGAAGATTGCCCCCAAACCAAACGAACAAATACAAGAAACCTAGAGTAAACATCCAAACTCTGACTTACCTGAAAATCTGTCTCATGTTGAAAGTCTCCTTCCCTTTTGTGTGTTACGTGGGTCTCATTTACTCTGTTCTTCCTCATTTGTCCAGGAGTCAGCTTGAATTTTGTCGACTGTATCTACCCAGACAGGGCCCACCCAGGTCAGCTCAGCCACTCACAGTGGAGTCCTCACCCAGCAGGAACTTCTGTGACCAGCATCATGGTTTCCGCGTTACTGAAATTGCGTTTGGTAGTGATTACTTGTCTGGCTTTGGGGAAAGGGCTGTTTCCCTTTTAATCTTGCAAATAAATGGAACCATATATTCATGCAAAATCTATTTCCAGAATGCTAACTTTGTGCCAGGCACTGCGCTACCTAAGCCCTGAGGCCTTGAAGAATGCACAGTAAGCTGCCTCCTCCACTCTCTTGAAGATTACAGTCCGACACCAGAGATCCCCTAACCCCGGCTACATAGTAGGATCATCTGAGAGCTGTTATTTTATTCATTTACTTATTTATTTTCTAGAAACTAAATTTAATGACGTGATATTGGTCCATCAGAACATACAGGTTTCAGGTAAACATCTCTATGGTTTTGGAACTGTTGATTGCATTGTGTACCAAGAACTTTTAAAAAGTACTATTTACATGCATTTTCTTCTTTAATCCTCACAATAATCCTATAAAATTGATGCTACTAATGTATTCCTTTTGTAGATTGGGAGGGGCATTGAGGCACCAGCTGCCTGACTTGCTTGGTTATATAGTATTGCAGAAAAAGAACAGGCCCAGTGGTGGCCCACTGCAGAGTAGCGCTTACCTCTGCACTGTCCCACCTCTGCGTGTGTGCACGCACAGGATGGGCCGCATGTCTGGGAATGACTAAAGGATGTGGCAAAAAACAACAACACACACACACAAAAGAAAAAACAACAACAAGCTAAGGAGAGGAAGCTGCAGAGGTGGGCAAGGGCAGGGCAGGCAGGTCCCTGGGAGCCCGAATAGAAAGAAGACTGGCTTTTATTCAGTAGATGATCATAATAGCACTCACCTAGACCAACTAGAGTAAACTATTAGTGGGGGCTCCGCTTACATATCTACACACCGGAAAGTAGGTCAGCATCTTCAGAAGCGAGCGCTGAGGTGCAGAAGCTTCGTGATGGCAATCGGCTCTGACAGGAGCTCTGTGCTGAGTGGGGAGGAATGTGACGTGAAAAGGGCCTCTGTTCCTTCTCCCCACTGAACTCTTGCTTCAAGGTGTTATCAGGACTTCTGGGGTCAGCCCCGGAGCAGCTGGCTCTGTGCCTCCCTTCCCTGGAAGCTGCACTGCCTACCTAGCGTCTGCGCCACTCTGCTCATCCAGCCCACCGCAGCCATCCCAGGTGCTGCCCAGTGCTGGCTCTTCGCAGGGCACAGGGCTTAGCTGTGACCGGGTGGCCATGGAAGAGCTAGAAATGCATGTCCCTGTCCATTAGCTAAGCCAGGGAAGAGACTACCCTCTCCAAAGCAGTTGGTTATAGCAGCTACACACATGAGCCTGGGTTTCAGTCCCAGCTCTACCACCTACTATGTGCTATTGGGCAACTCCCTTAATCTCTAGGAAGATCAGTTTTCTCATCTATGAAACACGGTGACTGTTCCTAACTTGCAGGTTGGTTTTAAGAATTGTAGATATTATTCATAAGACACCTGGGAATTGTGTTAAAGGCTCTCAGTAAATAAATGGCAGCTGTCGTTATACCTGATGAACTGCCATTACTGTGTCCTAAGACCCTGTGGGTCCAGAGAACCCAGTCTGACAGTCACTGAACAACCTCCTTATTTGGTAGATGAGAAAACTGAGGCCTGAAAGGAATTAGTGGCTTAAGGTCATCTGGAAACTCAAGAGCAAACCAGTAGTAGGAGGTATCTGTGAGAGGTCCCATGGCTCCTAGCATGGAGCAGGGGTGAGAAGTTCAACTCCAGGTTGGCCACGACCTCTCACAGTCTGTGCTCTGATTTCTTCCCTCCACGATGGCACAGATACAACCTTTCTGGAAGGGTTGTGTGGAAGAATAAGCTGTCATTCCAAAGTGCTGAAAAGTACTCCACAGGTGCCAAATCATGACTCTCCATGGATTTCAACACCTCGGCTGGCATGCCTTCCCACCAGATGCAAGCTGAATGAGGATAGTGCGTGTGTGTGCACATGCGTGTGTGTGTGTTTGTGTGTGTGTGTGTGTGTGTGTGTGTAGGGAATAAGGAAATGGAGGAGGACAGAGAGGAGCACACAGATGATTCCACATTTTCCAGAGACTGTTCCCATACCTGAACTCTATCTAGTACACTGTGGCTGAGCCCCTTGCCCTATGATGCAGACAGAAGCACTCTCCATTTCTTTCCAGCTTCCCTGCATCCTACTTTTACCCACCTGCTGTAGGAAGGTGTAGGCATGGGCAGCTGGCCAGGGGCCCCCTCTCTGTGACCCAGTGCCATGTTGCTGAGGGACAATGATTTACCAAACTTCTAGAAAACAAGAAGTGGAACCAGGGACTCGGGCCAGGTGACTGATGTAAGATAGGGTGCTGTACAAAAAGCGTGAAATTTGCAATCAGACAATTTAGGATTTGAGTGCTAGTTCTGCTGCTTCCCGGCTGTGTGGTCTCGGGGAAATTACTGAGCCTCCGTGTCTTCACCTGTGAAAGGGAGAAATATTACTTCCACATATTATTTGGAAACATTAAATGAGATAAAGACGCTGGTACCTAATTGTTTTATTCCCACCCCAAACCCTGTCACCATACCGGTGGCCTTCTGAACCTGGATATGCCACGGTGCCTCGGCCACAGTGTGTTGATTTTAATTGTAGATTTGGACAAGTCAGAAAGATAACAGTATGAAGAAGCAGTTGCTGAAAACAAAGTCTCTCTCTCTCTAGAAGAAGCATTTTTCTTGGAGACGATGGCCTCGGGCACCTCAGGAGTTTGGGATAAAGTAGCCATTGGTAGTGGCAGTGGGGAGACACTTGCATCTGACTCTCCGTGGCAAGAAGAGTGCATGCGCTGTGCCAAATAGATGTCCTCTAGGAAACGAGCTGCCCATAGCCTGATTGTACCTCTCTACTAACTGAGTTTGGCTGGAGGCCAGGGGAGCAGTGGGCAGAGGGGGCTGAGCTGTGATGAGAGAAGCTGAACCTTTCTGCCTCTCTCAGCCTGCAAAACCCCACAGACAGTGTTTACAGAGAGGTTCCATCACCCTCTGTCTCACTTCTTTTCCCTAGCTAGTAAATTCTGCTTGCTTAGTCCTGGGGATTTCTTCCCCAAGATGCTAGATGGTGTCCATGAGTCTCAGTCACAGGGGAAGGGGTCACCGGGTTCTGCATTCTTACTCAATGTCTTAGCATTAGAAATGTCTAGCCTGACCAGATGGTGGTTCAGGGGATAGAGTGTCGGCCTGGGATGCTGAGGACCCAGGTTCAAAACCCAAGGTTGCCATCTTGAGCCCAAAGGTCACCGGCTTGAGGTCCAAGGTTACTGGCTTGAGCAAGGGGTTACTGGCTCAGCTAGAGCCCTCTGGTCAAAGCACGTATGAGAAAGCAATCAATGAACAATTAAAGTGATTCAACTATGAGTTGATGTTTCTCATCTCTCTCCCTTTCTGTCTGTTCCTGTCTGCCTCTGTCTCTCTCTCTCACTAAAAAAAAATAAACATAAAAAAAATTTCTACAAACTCATACCCCCATCAAGGGGTCCTGTGGTGACTCTGGGGTAGGTGGGATGAGAACTGTGGCTTGTACACTTACTGTGTGCCAGAAAAAAATGATAATCATAATGGTGGAAGTAGTGATCATTTATCAGTCACTGATTTAGTGCTTTACAAATATTAATTCACTTAATCCTTCCATCAACCCTGCAAGGAAGGTACTGTCATAAACTCCATTATACAGATGAGAAACGAGAGGTTAAGTAACTTGTCCAAGGTTGCACTGCTAGTAAGTGGCAGAGCTCAAACTCATGCAAATTCCAAAGTCATCCTCTTTTAACCACTGTACCCTACTTTACTGCCTCTCAGTTAATATGCCCCAAAGTCCCAGGAGGTGGGCCTTACTAATCACACAGGTGAGGAAACTGAGGCTCAGAGGGATTAAGTGACTAGGCCAAGATCACGTAGCCAGTTTAAGTGTCTGTTTATACCTATGGGACTTTTTCTACCTCAATAAGGGCTTCTAGAGGAGCAACTGAAACCTTGACATTGTCTCTGATCCTGTGGGTAAGAAGAAGAAAGATGTGGGGGGACCCCTGCTCTGCTCACTGCTCAAGCCTCTACCCCCAGCACACTAACAGGCAAGAATGAAAGCTCCATCCTTTCCTGGTTACCCTCTGTCTTCCAAAGCTCACTCCAACACCATCTCAAACATCACCCCAACATTATAACAAACACCACTCCTCTGGAAACTTTGGCTGCCTCCATAGTCTAAATGGGTTCTAGATTCTTTATCTGCTGTCATAGCAGATGCCTCACTTAGTAATTACGTGTTCTCTGATGTGATTATGTAATTATTGGCCATTTCCCTGATTACACTGTAAACTTCACAAGAAAAGAACTTTGGTTCTTAAAAAACATTCTATCATCAGCAATTAGCATGTTGTCTGGCATTTGGTAGCACTAACATATCATTTAGATGAATGAATGAATGAGCATAACACCTACAAGGTTCTAGGCTCACACCAGGCCCTCAGCTTCCATGATCTCAAATCCTCGCAACAACGCTGTGAAATAGTTGTCATCATTCCCGTTTTACTGCTGAACAAACTGAGAGTCAGGGAAGTGAAGCAGCCCTTGCCCCACCACTCAGTCAGAGGAATTCAGGAGCCTCACCCTGGCCAGCCTGACTCTAGCCCCAGTCCCCCTCTCCTGCACCCCGTTCTGTAGGACAGGAGCCTGGATTCAAGGAGTAGCGATGAGGGGGTCCTGCCAATGTCCCTTCTCGGGGAAAACAAGGAAATGGGCTTGTGGAGACCAGACAGGATTGGAAGTTAAGAATAAAGGATCAAAGGCAAGGAAAGAGCTAAAATGGCCATGGGCGTATTCTAGAAACCTGTCTTTGATAATTCAGCAGGAAGTCAGCCCTGCAGGCCAGACGCCTTTGAAGACTGGATTTTCCATCTCCGAACCAAAGCCTTCACAGTACCCCTTTGTGAAGGACAAAACCCTACCAAGCAGGTGATTCTGCACGGGAGTTCATTCAACACCCCAAAGTTAGAAAAGATGGTCGTTGTGGAATCAAAGAGCCAGGATGACGATGCCTGACAGTGGACAGTCTTTGGCACAGCCTTCGGGAGACGAACTTTGTGAGGCTCACACTTGACAAATGTCCAGACTTCCCTGAGGAGAAAATCCTGACAAATTTATCAGTGAATGTGTAAAATTCTTGTACAATGCAGAGCTTCAAGAATGTTGCCAGGCATTAAAAAAATTTTTTTTTTAAATTAATGCTGTCTTGCTCCACTATTTGTAAAACAATAACTTTCTAATCCAAAAAAAAAAAAAAATCTCTGTATGTTTTGTTCTTTTCCACTGGTCAAGCTCTGAGGTTTTTTATTTGCCCTGGGTTTGGAGAACAAGCGGAAATCAACACAGCTGTTTATGTTTCGTGGCTTCGAATGATCTCAGGGCACAAAAGATCCTCATGGGTGTCTGTCTCTGCTCTGTTGACAGTTTTTAGACCCCCTCTGAGCTCAGCCAAGGGGTAGTGTGAACTAGAACTGACTTTCACACATGCCTGGCAGGGTTCGTTTCAGGCATACTGGGGCCCTCTTTCTTCTATCTCCTCTCTTTCTTTTGAATGGGGCCTGGGTCTTCAGACCAGCGTCATTGGCTGTAGAAACAGCTTCGTAGATCAGTCAGAAGAGAATTGATTTCCTATTCCCGCTGCTCAGGGGTGGTCTTGGCACTTGAGTAGAGAATGATTCTGTGAGGAGCAGCTTCCCGGAAGGGAGAACAGGAGGGATCTCTGAACTGTTCCTGCTGTTTTAGGAGAGAACCCTGCTTGTCAGTGACTTTGTTTTATATATATATGTACATGTATATATATATATATATATGTATATATATGTATGTGTATATATGTGTATATATGTGTATGTGTGTATGTACATATACACACATACATATATATATACATATGTATATGCACATACCATATATGTATTTATATATATGTAAAACTGAATTTTAATCTTTGGTAGCTAACAAAGTGAATGTGTGTCTGTTTGGGAGAAGGCCCATCTCCTGTCTGAAAAGGCAGAGGGCAGAGATGGATAGAAGCTAGCTAACTTCCATATCTCTAACATTTGGCACTAGGTTTGGTTCACTGTAGGGCTTAGTAAGTTCCCTGAATGATTAAAAGTTTGAAAAATACAGAAAATTTCATAGAAAAGTAATTTAAAACCACCTGTAATTCCAACCCTTTAAAATAAGGATATAAAAGAGAAGGAAATGGTCCATCCACTATCTTGCCCCTCCAGTGTGATTCCCTCCTTCCTATTGCTTCTCCTTATAAGCATTTATTTATGCATATGTAAAACATAAATATATGAGCAAATTTTAATAGTAGCAAAACACATATATAAATACTAACATAAATATACCCTGCTAAGAACACATTTTAAATTTTAAAAAATTACAAAATGCATACCAAAGCTCTAAATGATTTCAAGTTGAGATTTTTCACAGCAGTACGCCCTTTTACGAGCACAGACAACCAATAGTTCACTCTGCACCAAGCCCTCTTCTGAGAGCCCTGACCCCTGGTGCTATTGGCCTCCAGGCCTCCTGGTCTCCCTCCCGTGGGTCAGACATTGGGCAGGAGTGCCTCTCCTAACCTCTCCCAGTGGTGCTCACCAGGCTCCTTGCTGAAGGTAGAGTCAGAGGGTAGGCATGAAGGCTCTCAGGATGACACCAGTAATCGAAAGAGGAAATGCGGGAGAGGGGGCTGCAGGGAGCCTCGTGGAGCAGTGGTCAGGCTGTTTAGTGCAGTGCTGACTTGGAGGCAACATTTGAGCAATTGCCCAGCTGTGTCTGGGCTGCTGGGGCAGCTAGACTGGCTGAGGGCATCTCTTGACAAGAAAGTCTTTGCTCAGAAAGTAAACAAAGGCCTGCATTTTTCCAGATTGGCTGCCATTGATTAAAATTATCTAGGTTATTGCCTTAATAGTCCTCTACTCTAAAGGGTTGAGAGAGCAAAGCCTTTGTAGCATTTCTTAGAGCAGTGCCTTTCAATCTGCCTGCACCCAGAAAACTTTACTAACATGAATGTCTGGGCCCCATTCCCAGAGTCTGATTTAATTGGCCCAGGGTGGGGCATGGGCAGCCTTAGTTTATTCATTCTCTGGTTACTGTAATAGACAGACAAGGCTGCAAAACAAAGTGTGAGGACCAGCTGACTCAGAGTCACCCAAGTGCTTGTTTAAAATGTATAGTCACAGGTTCAGAATTCTAGTCCTCTTGTGGGGGGCTTAAGGATCTGTTCCTTTAACAAGCACTCCCAGTAAGCGAGCAGCCCAGTAATTCTTAGGCTTCTCATACAAGGACCACTGGTCCTGTCACGTTTGCCTCCCAGTGGACTCCAGCAAGCAGGCAGCTCTTTTCGGAGCCTGAGCATCATCAGGCAGACAGGCCCCCATAACTGGCCTGTACTCATTGCTTGTCTCGTGATTAAGACAACTAGCATTCACAACTTGGGTGGTTACCGAACCTTTCTGCTTATTTCCTCCACTGTAAAATGGAGCAATTGTGCCACCATACAGGGGTGCTCTGGGGAGTCACCACAATGGTATGTATAAGGCAAGTTTCAACAGGAAGTCATCATTGTTATTGTTATAATAGTTATACCTTTGATAGTATATAATGAACACTAGTGCTTAGTGTTCAGAGTTCAGACTCTGGAGTCCAAGTGCTTGGGTTCAAATCCTGCTTTTCCATTTACTTAGCTGTGAAGCTTAGGTAAGATACTAAACCCTTTCTGAGTCTTAGTTTTCTCTTCTGTAAAGTGAAAACGACAATACTCATACACATTATGGGATTGTTGTGAGAATTAAAAATAAGGTATGTATAATGCTCACTATAGTTTTTGGCACACAGTAAGAATAACAGCATAAATTATAGTTCTTACCAGCATTATCATTATTACTGGGTTTGTTGGGTCTAAGGTGTCGAAAGAAAAATGGATAATACAAAACAAGGAATATGATTTTTGTAAAGGTCAATTTGCAAGTCAATTAACTAGACTTTTCAATTGCTAAAATTTCTTTTTCACCTGTAATAGTAAGAATGTGGGTAGAGAATTAAAAAATAGCAAGCAAAAACAAAAGCTTATAGGTAGGATTCAGCAAAGAATTTGGACATATTCAGCCCAGTGCCCCTCATCTTTACTTCCTGCGGGTGCAGCCCTAGACTGGGCTCAGTCCCAAATAAAGGAGGAGCTTCACACATTCACCAGTATTGACTGGGCTGTAGCCAACTGCATGGACTAGAGAATCCAGATGTTATTTTCCTCTTCTACTTCACCTCTTTGTGCACCCCACCCCCACAATCTCCATATTCATTTTTTATATATATTTTCCCTGGTCTCATCTCTTTGTCAAGAGACATTCTTATTTAAATTTGCTTGGTACTCCTATCCCACATCAGATGGGGAGTCCGTTTTTTTCCCCAGAGTTCTGCAAATCACTGAGTTGAGTTGAGGGGATGAGTTGGACGGATTAAGATGGGGGAGGGGACCCAATTTTTCTACTCATGGCCGTCTCAGACTCTGAATATTTGCTCCCATGAAACTCAGGATCTCACTCTATTCCGTGTTCTCTTCCTTCTCCAAGATGAACCCAGATTCAAAACCTGGCTCTTTTTAAAAGCAATTCCCTTATAAAAAAATAATCAAGTCTCTCAGAGCACTTGGTGGCATAACAGCTTTATTGCGATCTGGGGGAAAGGAAAGGGTTTTACTTTCCCACCTTGCTCTGCTTCTGTCCCTCCTCAGGAGTTTCTGCACATTCTCTGTCTACTCCATTGGGAGTGGGTTAGGGAGGAAGCTTCACATTAAACCTCTCCAAGGACACTGAATCTTTCTCACTTATTATAAACAACGCTATAGCTTGACCCTTGTGCTCTGGGCTGGCCTTCTGATATCCAAATGTTCATTAATGTTATCTGTAAGATAACCTAAGATCTCAGAGAGTCTCTCTGAAGTAGCCCAGGAATGGCTGACTTTGAAATTTCAGACTGGGCTCTTTACCTAGTGTATGGCCAGTAGTCACAACCATCACAGCCAGGCACGTGCAGGTTCACATTAGATTCAGGCAGACGGTAAAGAAACATCAGAGCCAAAATATGGTGGGCCATTCCAGTTTATTCTAACCCCACAACCTGCTGGTGAGTAAACACACAGAAGGCTCCAAAACCCATTCACACATTCTCTGGTTCCACAACCAGGAGAATCTTTTCTGGTTTTTCCTAGAATCAAAGGCCCCCCACCAGCCTTGGTCCCCTCTGGTTCCACATCTCCTTCTCTCTGCACCAACTCTACAAAAACATGGCCTCCTTTCTTCTCCTGCTTCTTCACAAACTTTTCTTGGTGCAAAAACCTTCCTCCAGCTACATTAGCATAACAATGGTCCTTCCCAAGCAGGAAGGTAATTAGCAGTTTCACCTGAGCAGTGGCCATTTTTAACAAAGTGAGCATAAAAATCACATTTTACAAACATCTAGTGCCTGAATATGGGAGGAAGTCATAGGATTTTATATTTCCATTGATGTGATTTATTTGCATATCTTTGCCCCACCTACAGAAGGCCAAAGTAGTCACAGTATACGTATTAAATATTTTTCTGTTACATTTATTCTTATTAATATTTAGCCATTAGCTTTAGTATATGTGCTGCTGAAGCGAGCACTAGCCATTAGTTTTTGAAGATAGGTTATCCTCAAATTCTTTGTGGACTGAGGCAAGATATACACTGTAAAGGAGCATGACCTGTGGTGTCACAGTGGATAAAGTGTCAACCTGGAGGTTGCCAGTTCAAAACTCCAGGCTTGCCCGGTCAAGGCACATACACGAAGCAACTACTATGAGTTGATGTTTTCTGCTCCTCCACATCCCTTTCTCTCTCTCTTTCTCTCCTCTCTCAATAAGTAAAATCGTAAAAAGGAAAACAAAGATACACTTGTAAAGGTAAGAGAGTAGTCCCATATCTCTGAGAGTTTCAACACTAAGCATTGAAAGGAAAGATTTCTCTGTTACTTTGAAGTTTTTCTTGGTTAGAAAGTTTAATTAAACAAGTAACTACTGATTCCATGAATAGCTGATGCTCCTTTGTGCCTTACCGCCATATATTTTGCACTGCTTCTATTAGAGTATTAGTTATGCTATTTGTCATTCATTTTTTCTATTTAGTTCCCTGACTAGATGGTGAGGTCTCTGTTTTTCAGTTGTGAGAAAGGGAAATCCTCAGGTTGGGAAACAGCAGTTGCATCATTCTTTAAATCTCGAGAGCAGAGAACAAGAATTTATTATTTGATGCCTGTCATAATGCCCATTGCCTGGCACATAGATGGCTCTCAACAATTGATTCACTGAATTAATGATTGAGCCATTCCATATCGGATTAATCAGTAGTTTACTATATAACATTTAGTCAGGGTCATTGCTTCATTGCACACACACACACACACACACACACACACACACCACGTTTACATAGACTCCTTACACTCCAGACTCTGCAGGTGGGAGAGTCATCAGCATTGTACATTTTGATCTGCTTAAAGACTCATCTGGAAGAATGCAGATTAGAAGTGGGGGGGAGGGAGGTGAGCAGACTTTCTAAAGAGCTGTCCTCAAGTTCCCCATCTCTCTGCAGTCTGAGATAAGTGGGCTCTCCACTCAGCCACTACCAAAAGGTGGGGATTGTGCCATCACTGAGATATATGGTGTAGGTTGTCAACCATGTCATAGAAAATTGAGGAAAATGAGTCTTTGAAAATAAGCTAGTGTGCATTATTTTATTACTCACAAATAAGTTCATGCATGTTTCTCTTTTTCTGTAATTCCAGAGACTTGTGCATGTCCCTTCATCTATTATAGTCAGGTGTCTCCGAGAGGCTGTTAACTTTTCCCCCAGATCCCTGCATTTTTCTGTGTGAAAGGTTGGGTTTTGGATATTTAGGGATCTTCACAGGACTGTCTTCTCAGAAGGTCAGGTGCAGCCAGGAGTCTTCAACCCAAAGGAAGGATGGGTTGATGTCACTTGCAGGTCAGCTCCAAAGCCCAATTCACACTCAACTAATCACCAGTGGCTGATGTCAGGACCAGAAAGGGATGCAGCTGACCCATCCTGATCTGAGGTTGGCTCTTCCTACAACCAAGGGACTATCTGACTCTTAGGATGAGTCAGTGGTCCTGAGAGCTTTGAAAGTAAGTTTCAAATTTCGCTATCCCTGACATGTGGGCGATTTTGAAAGGTTAGAGTCAGAAAAAATAAAAGGAGAGAGGGGTTGTCAGAGTTGTGATTTAAAATAATGGGTTGTCCATAGTGCATATAATTTTTTTAAATGACATTTAAAAAATAAAAACCTGAATTGTGTGTTCTCTCCAAAGCAGTTTGCCATTCTCTGAACCAATGACTTCTTTAGCTAATAATGTTTGCCAAACACATTGACTTAAAATGACTTTTCATGTTAACATAGCATCCATGTGGAAGGAGTATCTTTATAGGATATTGTTACAATTTGAGATGGTCTTATTTAAGGAGGAACCTCTTTTGCTGTAAGGGAAAATAGCTTTTCCCCACTTGTATGCTTATTATAACATAATTATTTTGCTTTGAGCAAAGAAATGAGGATTTATAGGAAAGACATAAAAGGAAATGAAAAATGTTCCAGGAAAGAGAAAATAAAAGTATTTAAGTAATGAGAAGGCAGGGAAAGAAATTTGGAAATACACTAGAAAAGATTCATTTGTTTTCCATCCAGAAAGTTGGGAAATTATCAGACTTTGGTTATACAAATCCCATAGGGTTAAAGCGAATGCTCGTATGTTTACCAAATTCTAGAGTATTAGTAGCAGGTACTTTTAATACCAAAAAAGGAAAAAAGAAAGAAAGAGAATGCACTATATTTCATATTAGTACACACTTGAGGGTACACATTCAAAAAATGACCTTGGCAGCAAATATGATTTAAACAGGCAATCAAAGATGGCAAACACATAGCAGATATGCCATTATTTCTATTTCTGTACCCATGAAAGACATCGTTAATTGATCATGCTGCTGTTTACAGCTAAACTACCTACATGTACCCTCAGAATTCTTTTCAACATAGAGTGACAGAAAGTCACTTAACTATAGATGACTCTTGAGACGAAACCCTTTGCTACCCCTGGTTTAGCCTTACTACTCCAAAACTGCAGACCACCAGCGTGGGCAGCAAAAGGGAGTTCCTTCGGAAAGCGGACCTCAACCCTGTTCAGGACATACTGAATCAGAATCTGCATCTTAGCAAGATTTCCAGTAATTCTTCTGTTCATTAAGGTTTAAGAAGCCCTAGAAGAGCACTGAATGCATGATATATTCATTGGGGCAGGAGGAAGTTCTCAACCTTTACAATGTATCAGAATCACCGTGTTAAATACTTATTAAACCTAAATTGCTGGGCACCACCTGCAGAGCTTTTCAGTTCAGTAGGTCTGGGGTGGGTTTTAAGGGCCTTTTTTAAAGCATTGTTTTTATTTTTTCAATTACAGTTGACAATCAATATATTTTTATATTAGCTTCAGGTGGACAATATAGTGGTGTGTGTGAGGAGGTTTGAAACAAATTTCCAGATGCTGCTGCTGGTCTTGGGACCATACTTTGAGAACTGCTGCATTAGGATCATGGAAATACTTTGGAATATCTCCATGATCTTTAAAGTCCAGGGCTGTAGTATCCCTCCATAACTCTAGGTACACCCATAAAAACCAGAATTCTGGGTAGGAGAGTCCTAAGGTTTAATTCAGCGTAACATTTCTTGTGACTTTATTTATGTACCTGAATCTAGAAGGTTCTCTCCTCCTGGAGAATTGCAGCTAGCATCTTTCACTCATTCATTTGATAACTTGGGTAGCTCTGGGTATTATACTCGATGCTGAGAAAATCTAATACAAATTTACATGAAGTTCCTAACTTCAAGAGCCTGTCACCCTAAGGAGAAATTGAATACATGAAATTATCAATAACAAGGTGGCAAAAGTAAGAGCTAAGTAAGTGGCACAAACCTTGTGTATTTTAATTTCAGAGGGAGGGGAGATACCTGACATTATACACAAGATTGTGTGCATTTCAGCCTAGCTAGAGTAGAGAGTTGCTATATAGAATATAGAATGGATGGAAGATAAGGTGGGAGAGGGGACAGACCAGGGTAAGAAAGCACCTTCTTATTTCTTGATGCTGTTTTAAAAGGTCGCTTTAAAACTGATGTTTCCTCTGGTCTGGATAATGATAAACCAATGCTATCAGTATTATAAATCAGTCTATAGGATGGGCATACAGAGAAAACCTGTATCTCAGAGACAAAGAAGACAAACAGCTTATATGCAGAGGTGATGGGGGGAGTAGCAGTAATTCGAAATAATAATAATAATAATAATACCAAACTTCCCTTGGCTCCTTACATTTTTAGATACTGTGCTAGACTAGACTATCATGCACTAATTTAATCCAAACAACAATGCTTTGTATAAATGTAGTCAAACCTCCTCCATACACCCAAGTGAAAACTGAAGCTTTCTAAGGATGCCACGTGAGATGAAAGAACTTGCCCAATTTAAATCCAGGCAGTTTTACAGGGTAGGAGCTCCTCATCAATGAACCGCGAGGGTTCTGGCTGCCTGGATCGTCCCTTTCAATTCTTATATACTTTGAGTCAGCAACTGAAAGAAGGGAAGAAATCCCCAGGGGGGGATTAAAGTCGAGGAACCTGTGGGGCCAGTGTGTCCAAGGCATGGGCAGGGAGGGGCTTCTACATGAAGTGCAGCAAGGTTTAGCCTGAGCCAGCAAGGGCCATGGAGTCTCTCCTGGCTTCCTCAGGCCACTCTAATTAGAGTCTGCGGTAGATTACAAGGAGGAGCTGTATCGGAGTTGGAAGCTTCCCTGCGTATTGTATTTGCCTATAAATACTTCAAATAGTTAAGTGAAATGTGCAGCCTTTGAAAACTGAAGAGGAAGCTATTGGGAGCCCCCCGGACCGCCTTGCAGAGCAGGCAGAAAAGGGGAGAAATGGCTGGCTTGTCGTTAACGCGGGAGAAGAGGAACAGCCTTGCCCTGGCCAGATGGGGGGCCGCGGGAATTCCGGCGCGACTTCGGAAGACTTAAACCGTTAAGGTGACCAGAATAATTTGAAAAATAGAACAAAACTTCCCCCCCCCCCCCAGCTGTGCCTGTGGGGCCCGGAGGCGGACGTTTGCGTTCGAAAAAGCATTTTTCAAAAAGAAGGTTTCAGGGCGCGAGGGTGTCGGCCCGCGGGGAAGCGCGCGGACCGAACAGTGCCGCAGAGCGGCCACCAGCTCGCTTTGTACTTGCGGCCAGGCGCGGCCCCAGAGTTTCGGCTGCGGCCCGGGAGTTGAGGCCACGCCCCCTTGCAGTGAGATCTGCGGCCGCTGATTGGTGCGCCGCGGGCCAATGGGCGCGCCGGGGCGGCCCCGGCTGTCAGCGCGCGCCGCAGCCGCGCGGGCCATAGCCTGTCTTCCCCTGCGTGGAGCCCCGCAGCCAGCGCAACCTTCCCGGGGAGCGCGGCAGCCGCTCACGAGCGCTGTCCTGCCCAGCCGCGCGTCCGGGTGTCCGTGCCCCACGGCCACAGCCTTGCTGCACTATAGCGCACGGAGCATGTGCAGACCCACAGGCGTTAAGGTGCTATTTGTCCGGGGGGCTTCTGGGCAGTAGTGACTGACTGTCACGCCTCGAGAGACCTTTCGGGGGCTCTCGCCGCGCTTCTGCGTCGCAGGTGACACTGCGGTGCTCGCGATCAGGTCGCCAGCTGCCTCGCGGTGATCTTGAGACGTCTTGAGCTCCGTGCGCCCTCCCTCTCCATCCTCCGCTGTTCGCTCCTTCCCTCCTGCCACAGATCTCTCTCTTTCCTTGGCCGGCTCACACCCGCAGCCTCCCGGAGCGGGAGGCGTGCCTCCCCGCCGCCTCTTTTCCAAAGGGGCCTCCTCACTTCGGAGATGCAGTGACAAGTTAATATGGGCTTCCAAGTCTCGGGTCCTCAGGAGGAGAATCGCAAGAGACAACAGTCCCTGAGCGCCCAGAGTCCTTGAATAGGCCACCCAGAAGGGGCGTGAGACCCGGCTGCAGCACCCATCCAGGTGGGACCAGTTGAGCGCCGCGCCCAGTCCTCCGCAGCAGTCCGGCACCGCAAGGCGCGCTCGCGGATTGCTCCGAGCTCCCCCACCCGGGGATTTATTTTTTCCTCTCCACTGGTGGTGGGCGCCTCGCGGGCCGAGGCCCGGCGCCTGCTCTACTGCCCGCGCTGCCTTTAGCGGTTGCCTCCGCCACCGCTGCCAAGGACGTGCTGGGAAAGCCGAAGCCTCGGGAGAAGATGCCGGCCATCCTGGTCGCCTCCAAAATGAAATCGGGACTGCCCAAACCTGTGCATAGTGCTGCGCCCATCCTGCACGTGCCCCCAGCCCGGGCCGGTCCCCAGCCCTGCTACCTCAAGTTGGGAAGCAAGGTGGAGGTGAGCAAGACCGCCTTCCCTAGCCAGATCCCACTGAAATCGCAGGGGCTGCAGGAGCCGTCGGGGGAGGGGCTACCGCTGCTGAAGAGCGGCTCGGTGGAAAACGGGTTCGATACCCAGGTGAGAGGTGCTGTGTGCCGGAGCAATGTTCTGGGGGGATGGGTGAATACTTTGGAGGGGGAGGGTGGCATGGCTGGATGGGGGAAAAGGGCTACCGGGTGGGAGGAGAAGGGACCCGTTACACTTTGGTCGGCAGGTTGAGGGATATGCGGGAGAGTGGGCTAGCCGGTGGGTGTGGCCCGGTTGCCCTATGCTTGCCTTAAAGATCTATATGAGAACGTGCTGTAGGCACGCCTGCGGCTTCCTTTTGGGAGGCACGACCAAGTGTTCTAAAAAAAAAGTGTGCAGCGCTGGAAATGTCAGGTCCTGAATGTTGAGGTCTTAGCGGTCTGTCGTTTCTGCAGAGATTTAATCCCTGACAAGGAATGATCAGAAGCCTCGTTGGGCTTGATGCCCCCTGGCTGCAATATCCAGGAAAAGGGGTCTGGGGGTAGCAGTGAACCTGCTCCCTCAGCTTGAAGACGACTTGCCCCTGCCCCATCCCTTGGACTGACAGGATTCCCGGCACCATGCTGGGACTGCAGTAAGAGTGCCTGGTGCACCGGCTGAGGCGGCCAGCTGGAGACTCCTAGAGTCTTGGCTGGCTGTTGCGGTGGAGGTGGGGGTGACTGTTCAGAATGGCGGCCTGTAGCTAAGCCCCTCCTTCCTGGGTTGTAGATTCTGGTGCTGGTAGCCTGGGTGACTGGGAGTGGGGATGGGGGTGGGTGGCTTGAAGAGAAACGGTGACTTATACCTTTCCAGACAGAGCTCACATCTCCCAATTCGGCTGGGTGACAGGCCCTGGCCATTCAATCTCTTTTAAGGAAATCAGCAAGGGCCAATCAGGTACTCTTGGCTTCCTGCCCTCCCTGCTGTTTTTCTTCCCTCATCTGGTAGGAGGGAGCGGGGGCACGTTGTATTTTCTTGGCAGTCAGTCATCAGGGACTTTTGGGGACAGGCGGACTTGACGGATGTGACTGTCCTGGTCAGGAGAGAGAGACGGGAAGCCAGAAGGGGAGGTAGTTTGGGGCTGGTGTCAGGGAAGTGGCAACAGACCAGCTGACCTTTTTGGCACTTACTTCTCTGCTGACATTGTCTCCACCTTCTCCCGGAGCCTTCTCTGATCAGAGGCTAGAACTCAACACATTCCTAGCCTTTCTGATGGAGGAACTGGAGCTGGAAGCTAATTGTAAGCAGACTTTCAGAGCTCTGGGCTGGAGAAGACCCTCAAAGCAGATTAAGCTCCCAAGCCAAGCTGATAAGCGTGCCCCTTGCTGCTGCACTTGCTAAACGTTTTTTGGAAGCTGACAGATTTGACTGATGGCCTGTGGGAGGAAGGCAAGATTTCCCCCAATGCTTCTCAGACCTGTCTCGGCTAGGGTTTTGTGTTTGTTTTTCTGCCATTGGCCACAGGATTTGTCCAGTGAGCTCTGAAATGGGAATGAACTCGGGGGTACACCCTTGTCAAGGTTTCCCCTTTCCCCTTGGAGCTGGGGCTTATGAGGTGTGGTGAGTGGTATGCAGGAGGCCAGAGCAGTGACCCTGGGATGTGACACACATCCAGCCTGATGAAGAGGACCTGAGGAATGAGAGGGAGAGTAGATGCTGGGAATGACTGTTCATACCCTGGCAGCTGTTCTGCCTTCGTCCTCTTGACCCTTCACTTAACATGGTTGGAGACTTGTACTGGGCAGGCTCCGGCAAGGTGATTCATCACCCTCTTTCCTGAAAAATTGCACTGCAGCTGCTCCCAGAGGGGCTGGCATGGTCACGTTCCCTCAAGGCTTTGCTTCCCTCCCTCACCGTTGGTGCACAGTTCCCTGATTGCCCCATTCCACCTTGCCCTGGCCTCTGTGGGCCTTGTGCACTGACCATGAGGATGGTTTGGATGGACTGCTAAGGAAATTGGCTTCTTCCCAGTAGACTATCCTGGATTTTACCAGCCTGCCCTTTCCTTATGTGTCTGGGATTCCTGGGGGCTCTTCTCTGTGGCAGGTGACAGATCCTTGTTCTCACTGCCCCACCCTGGCATCAAAGTGACCATGGCAAAGGGAATCTTCCCTTCTTTGGACCTACCTATATCCCAGTCTGCCTGACACGGTGCCTATTCAACATGTAGGCAAGCCTCTCCATTATGGCTTAAGGACTGTGGCTTGGCATCTGGTAGTCTCCAGTCCAAAACATGGTATTTATCACTAGAAGATACTCAGGAAATGATGAGTTAAATGGCAAATGATATCTTGGGACCTCTGATTCCCTTTTTATTTAGTGTTTTGGGTTTTTTATTGTTATTGTTGTTTTGTTTTTTCATGGAAGGCTGGGTATTAAGTGGTCAGTAGCACAGGTTTTAAAGTGAGATGGATATCCATGGTGTCCTGTCTCTGTCATGTAATAATAACTAGATTAACCTCTCTGGGCCTCATGTTTCCATCTGTAAAAATGGGCATAAATAACACAAATAACATATGTGAACATAAACAAGAAAAATAACATATGTGAAGTGTTTAGCCCAGTGTCTGGCAAATAAGGAACACAGAATTAGCTATTTATATTGCTAAAGCAAGAGATAAGGAATGTTAACTGAGATCAAATAGGCTGGAGTGAGAAAAGGCATAGCTTATTCTCTCAAGCCCTTGGTTTACAAGGATTTTTAGAGCATCCATTACCTGCTTAGTACAACAGGTACAGTGGGAAGATGAGGGAAGGGCAGGATCACTTGATGAGGACCTGATGTGCCAAGCTCTTTACATATGATCTCACTTCATCCTTACAGTAACATTTAAAGCAGAAATGACATGTTCTATAACAATAATAATATAATAATGGCAAATCATTACATAGCACTTATTATATGCCAGGAATTGTTCTAAAGATAACATAAAATACCTCATTTGATTCTTACAAAACTCCAATGAGGTGTTACTACTACTTTCATTTTACTTCTGAGGAAACTGAGGCAATCACTGGGTTAGTGACCTTGTGAGTAGCAGAAGTAGAATTAGGACTTGGGACAGACTGACTGTGGACTCCATGCCCCTTCACCACAGTGCTGCACAGAGATAACCACAGAGAACTCCTCATTTCCCTCAGGCCCTGATTTATAAGACCACTGCTGTAACTATCGAGTCAGGAGAGTAAGTGAGATGCAGAAAAGTGAAGTCACTTGCTTCAGCTCGTCCTGCTCCAGTGTGGTGGCTCAGGTTATCCTGGCTTCCGGGCCTGTGGTCTTCCCACTCTCCATAGCTGCCTCTTCTAGCATGTTCTGGCAGAAGAACAGGGTGAATAAAACACGGCTGGGCCATGGGGATTTTAGAGTCCAGTTGGGAGGCATTACCGATATACTGGGGCAGCAGAGCTGAGAGGCATCCTTGGGATTCAAAGGAAGAGAGGGGACATGATGGTTGGAGAAGTCCAGACGGCCTCGTGGAGGAAGCAGGTGGTGGCTGGGTTGGGAGGAGAGTTGGTGAGATGGGCATGCGAGGGAGGGATGAGGAGTGGGGCCATGCAGTGGTGCAGAACAGGAGCTGATGTCACTACAGGAAGCTGCATCGCCATGCGATAGGTAATTGCTCTTTATGTAGAATCTTTCTTTTAAAAGATGATGAGAAAAGAACAAAGTCTCACAGCTAAAGGCTTGGATCTGCATGCTGGCTTCCTGGTGGATAGTAATTCTGAGCATGCAGAGTAGTTATGAGAAGTTGGGCAGATGATATCTATAAAAGACCTGGTTCAGAACAGACCCTTGGGAAATGACAGTGATTATTATTAGCTTGGGGTTTAGAATATTCAACATGGTAGTTATAGGGTAAAGGAGGCCATTTTCAAGGCTTCTTTTATTATGTAGCAAATCTCTTCAGCCACTGACAACCCATTTGCCCCTCAGCCTGCTCTCCTCCATCAAGTGTGAAAAGTCCTAACATAGGCCACAAGCCAGAAAATAGTTCTGAGGTGCAGCCCCGCCATCAACTCCCCAGACCCCTCACCTTGAATCTTTCACACGAACCTACAGCTGGGGCTCGACCCCCAGTGCAGGGAACTGTGTGTGCAGCATCACCCCCGCCCAAATTCCCTTCCTGGTGCTGGGATACCTGGGCCTTCCCCCAAGAATGAACATTTATAGCATCTGCTCTGTTAACATGGTGTATAAATTATGACCATGTGCAAAGAATTGTTTTAGAGATAGGTTCTGGGTTAGTTCAGAAATCCTGTCCGGCTGACCTTCAGATAAGGAATACTCATGAGTTATTTGAGGAGAGGTTAGCTTATTTTTAAGAAGCAGTTGCATGGGGAAAAAATTATATATATAATGCTTTGATATTTCCTGTTTTTAGGAGCCTGGTGCTCAACTTGCAACTCATTTCTTTAAAAAAGTAATTAGAAGTGATTGAAATCCGCTGTGGGTGTTTTAGATGTTTAAAAAGAAAGTGCAGGCGGGGCCCCTGGGAAGAGCACTCAGCTCCAAGCTTACAACCTGTTGCAACTTTACCCCATTGCGTTTTGATTAGAATCCGTGCTCCATCATCAAAGTTGATTATGGATTTGATTAGTGCATTTTTGTGCTATTGTGTTATTCCCTTTCTTCTCTTTCTCAGTTCTTGGAGGGGAATGTCTAGCATGGTCATCTGCCAACATGCAAGAATGTTTATAGTTCACATATTATTGCTTATTCCATGGGTTAATTTTCTGAAGACACTTTGAGGGTGGGACTGGTGGCTTATTTAGTGTATCATTACGTGTGTGTATATATGTATATAAATACATCTACTTCTGGATATGTGAATCTACATATATATACACACACATATACAAATATATACACATGGAACAGCTTAAAGTAATGAGCACATGTAAGCACACGCACATCAAAGGCCAGGCCGGAGGAGTTACAGCCCAATTTCCAACTTTCAGAAGATCTAGATTTGCTTCCCACTTCTCCCACTCATTTTATCGGTGACCAAGATCGAAGTTCCAAATATTGGTGTCCTGCATTATTTGCTTATAAGACTAAGATTTGTAGCCATGAGAGAGGTGTTTTAATTAGGCCTGGATGAAGCTCCTGAGCCAGTCTGAGAAAACCAAGCCACCCAGTGAGATTTTGGCTTAGGGTCAGAGATTATTTCTTAGAATCAGCCTCAGCAGCAGGGAAGGGAACCCTTGTGGGGGATCTGCTACGTGCTGGGCAGTCAGAGGTGTATATATACATAAGTGCATATATATAAAATTTAATTTGAGTCACAAGAAACTGGGCAAAATGTAAAGCAGCCTATGGATTTTATATGTGGAAGCTGAGCTTTGGGCAAGACGTTTAACATCTAAATGTCAGTGTCTTCCTCTATAATGCAGAAATACTGGTGCTCATAGTTTGGCTACGCGGGTTCAGTGAGATAATACAAGTAGATTGCTGAGCACTGTTCCTGGCATATCATAAGCAAGAAATAGGTGTTGCCTATTTCTATTATCTAAGGTCAGAGCCAAGTTTGGAAACCAGATCTGCTTCATTCCAGGCTCGTATTCTTTTTACCCTACCTCTCTGTTTCTCAACTACACGGTTGATTACCTGGAAGGACAGATGGCTTGCACTGTGAAAGCAGAGAGCATAGCAGGGCTTTGGTTAGGTGAATGGAAAGCAAGAGTAAATGAAGAACAATCTCCTCTAAATGAGTCATATCCAGAATTGTGAAATGCCGCCTCTACAGTTTGGTCCCAGACGTGCCATCTCTATAGCACTAAGCACACTGAGGGATCAACTGTAAACCAAATGTATGGGGAGGCTCCTTTGTACACCCAGCCTGAGCTGGCACGATAGAAGTGATCACACTGATGACCCTGCACAAGACCAACAATGGAACAGTCCCATTGATTGGACTTTGAGTGGTTCCTTATTGTTCTGAAGGTAGAAGGAAAGCCCTTTTTTCTCACGCCTGGCCTGATTGTGGTGGGAGCTAAACCTTGTGATTAGTTTGGTCATTAAGGTGCCCCAAGGAATGGCCAGCTGCCCAATGGTTTTACTAATAGTCACAGGGTCAATTTCAATGGCAACTCTGTCTCTTCTTTTTCAGTGGTGACTCGGTCACATTGTTCAAGGAGATAGACAATATGTTTCTAGAATGTCTTGGACAGAATGGGTTATATGATTATGGCTTTGTGCTTCAGTCCGCATAAGACCATAGTGAGTGACACAAAAGTTTTTGCAGGAACCCTAAGTATCCCACATAGAGCCTGAAGAATGAGTCATGACTTATGGCTTCCTTTCCCAAGGAGAACAGATCCTCTCTTGTGTTTTGCAAACAATGGCCCTACAGCCTCCGAATATTTTGTTTCTCCTTCAAAGTGAAACCTAATACCTTCAGTGAATTTTGGGTTGTTTCAACCCCCCTATCTTGGTGGGATAGAAGATAGGGTAGAAATGGGGCTTGGTCAAAATGATTATGAGCTTGCCTCCCAGGGTTCTTTTGGGGCCTTCGAACAAAATCAGTTACTCATGGCAGTGTGACAAAATAAAAATAATTATAGTAATGGTCGCTGACACTGATTGAGCATGGCCTCTGTATCAGCATAATGCATAGCAACAGAAACGTATCATTTCTTGTAGTCCTCACAGCATCCCATGAGGTAGACGCTACTTCCTGAGTAGAAATAGAAATGACAGGTCTGGAAGTCAGCAACTTCGATTCTCCTTGTCTCTTTTGACACTTTGCTGCATAACCTTCAAAAAGCCACATTGTCTTTTGAGCTTCAGTTCCCTCATCTATAAAAGAGACTGGATAATACCTGCCTGCCTTTCTTGAAGAGTTACTGTGAAACCAAACAGAGGCTGTTATTCTGAATGAGGCACTAGTTTAAGCAACTTACACCCTAAATACCGTTTAAGGAAACCAAGGCTGAGAGAGGTTAAGCTACATTTCCATCTAGCATAGCTAGTAAAGAGGTGGACCCAGAAATTGAACTCCTATCTGTTTGACCTCCAAAGCCAAGATTCTTAAATAGTAAGTGTGAAAGCACTTTGCAAAAAATATTTGAAAAGACATTGTTAATACTGAGTCAAAGTAAATTGCTATGAAATTTTTTTGACTGGGTACATATGCCATTTGGCTCCTCTGTGCCCCAGAATTTGGAAGTATTAAAAATATTCTTTTAATATTAAATAAATGCTATTTGCTTAATAATATCAATTAACCCAATCTGGGATGTGTAAAATTCTAAGTTCTCTGAGGCCTCTTCACTGTTACCACCAAGTGTAATTGACAGGGCTGGTTTTGAACAGAGGAAGGGAAAAATGAGGAATTGGGTTAAAATCATTTGTTGGCATAAGGTAGCAATCAGATAAATTCAGATTATGGATCATTCTTCGAGACAGCGGATTTTTAAAATTCTCAATGTCATGAAAGAAAATAATTTAAAAGGCAGGTAAAGGACTATTCCCAAAAGAAGACCAAAGATCTTAATATCCAAATCCAGTAAGAACTTCCTGACTGGGCCCTGGATAAGGAAAACCTTAAATGCTAGAAAGGTCATTTTGGAGACAAGTGGAGATATTTGAATGCAGACTGTATACTAGATGGAAGCATTCTATTGATCTTAGTGGTATTGGGGTTATGTAAGAAAATGTCCTTTTTCTTGGGGAATACATGCTGGAATATTTAGAGGTAAAGTGTCTTGATGTCAGTAACTAACTCTCAAATAGTTCGGAAAAAAGAAGTGTGAGTATATCTGCAGAGAGAAGGAGAAAGCAAATTCTGTAAACAGTTAACTGGTGAATCTAGGAGAAGATATACATACAATTCTTTTAATTTTTCTGTGTTTGAAGTTTCTCATGACAAAATGTTGGAAAACAAAACAAAGCTCTGGCTAACGAGAGTATACATTAGCAATCCCCTTCACATCTAGGGTGTACCCATGAGAACATAAATCCAATCAAAGTGTGTGTGTGTGTGTGTGTGTACACTCGCTTACAATAAATAGCCTGGCCAAGTTCATTTCACTAGGTTTAGGATCGTGACTCTGTACCTCCTTTCTGATGTAGTGTGAGAATCTTGGCTTAATTCCTTGTTCTTTCATTAGAATGGTTCCTGACATTTTATGGAAATCATAAGATTCAGTTTTTTTCTTTTTTAATAAGAGAAAGTTTATTTAGAAAGTTACAGAGGTAGAAAAAGTGAGCCATACAAGAAATGGGTTCAGGAAATGAGTTACAGAAGCAAAAGAAAGGTTCTTGGAGCTTGGGGGGTGGAGAGAGAGAGAGGGAGAGGGAGAAGGAAAGAAAGAGGGGGAAGAGGAGGGAGAGATGGAGAGAGAGAGAGAGAGAGAGAGAGAGAGAGAGAGAAATATGTTGCTTGAGAGACAAAAGGAGAAAAAAACCCATATGGTCCAGTTTGATTTAGTAATCTCTTGAAAAATTCTCAGGAGTTTCCAAGGTTGAAAAATATATAAAAAAATCTTTTAATATTTTTAAAAATGAAAATGATTTAAATGAAAAAAAATTCAAAACTATATGAAAACTCCTGGTTGAGTCCTACAGCCCAGGCATTGAGAGGGTAAGGAGCTTGGTGTAAGCAAGCTCTTTTCTCTACTCCAACCCTCTTTCTCTTTCTAGTACTTAGTTCTTTGCCTGGCTCATCCTCCCTATTCTTTACCCATTCAACTTGAAGGCTTAGTGTCACCTCCTCCAGGAAGTCTTCTGCCACCACCATCGTCCTGATGCAGTGTCTCTCTCTCCCACAGCCTACTCTGTAGCCCCCACAGCTTGGACTGTGAATACTTATTTAGCCAGACCATGGCTTCCATGAGGTCATGAATGTGTCTCTCTTGATCCCTTCTGGTCCAAGATCAGCACAAACCATAGGTTCTCAGTTAACATTTGCAGGAGAAAAGAAGGAGGGGACTGCAAAGACAAAAGGAAAAATTAAAAAACAGGAATATGTGAATACTGAGCACCAGCTGTGTTCATAGAGCTGTGAATCCTGCAGAACTCCCTCTTGGGATGTGAACTGAGAAGTGATGGTGGGTGGCCAAGCATAGGAGACATGGGACAGGCAACTTGAACACTGGCTGAGACCAGTGTCAAAGCTCTCTGATGTCAGCTCTTAGGGAAACTCACCTGCTCTGGCTGAGTCAAGGGAATGGGCAGATTTCTTTACACAAGGACGTTTACAATGGCTGAACCATCTGGATGCTCTGGCGGAAGACAATCTGTCAGGATGTGATTGATAATGGCGATACTACGGACTAGAAGGGGGCAGGACCACCATGGGCTTTGGTGGGTCCTCCTCCCCCAACTTTGGAAGGGGGACCTGCAAAGGGTCCTGAAGGCTTTTAGTTGGTTAAGATAGGGGAGGGTTTAGAAAGTCCTAGGATTAGACAAGCCCTCTAGGAATAATGATTACAGCAACCATTTATGTGCCATTTTTATACTTAATCTCATTTAATCCTTACACAGACTTTCTGAGCCAATACTATTGATCCTGTTTTACCAGGAAGGAGAAAAATGAGGAATCTGTGAGGTCTAGCCTGATAGGGGTCATGGACCATGTTCCAGTCACACAGCCGGGATGGAAAGTGGCAGATTTGAACTTGGGTGTTCCTGATTCTAAAATCAGTGCTCTTAACCACTGCCTTCTTCCATCACTAACTGGAAGTTCCACACAGAGGTGCTGCTTAAGACAATCAAGCCTCCTCGCCCTCTTCTTGGAGCCTGCTCTCTGTTTTCCAGACCTTGACCTCTTCCCTGTTTCCTCCTGGCCGGGCGCCCTATGCCTGCCCCAGCCCGTCTTCCGAGGCTCCGCATCAGAGCCGCAGTGCTTTTGCCCTCATTCTGTTGCAATCTGGGCACGCTCTCCTGCTCTCTCTGCTGTGGCTGCTGTCCCCCAGCTCACCCCTGTGCTGCTGGGCCTGGCGGGATCCATGTGCCTAACAGCTGCCAGGACCTCTTTCCTGTCCTCCTGCCACAGGCTGCTCGGCTGCAGCTCTGCAGACAGTCCCCATTTCATGTTGACTTGCTTTGATTCTTTTCAGACCTGCGAGTGACGCATGTTTACGTCAAAATGTGTGGGCTGCGAGAGTCCCAGAGCTGTCAGACCTTCCGGTGTGCTAACTTTGGTTGTTCATTGTCTCTGGATGGAGGAAGGCAAGCCCTGGAGGAAAACGTGCTGTTTAGGTGACAAAACCAGATTTAGAATAACCAGGCTTACTTGGGACGTCTACTTAGTGATCTATGCCTCACATGCTTGAGACATATGAGCCAGGGTAGACCTTGGAGGCCGTCTGTTTCCACAGTTCCTTTGTACAGATGGGGAAACCATGGCTCAGAGAGGGGCATGACTTGCCCACCATCACCCAGCTCCAAGAGCGGAGTGAAACCTGGAACCCAGGTGTCTAGACTCCTGGCCCCTTTCCACATCACTCATGGCAATCAGATATTCTGTTCTGAAGGCCCTGATGGTTTAAAGAATTGGATACAGCCTTGTGCTATGTTCTTTTTCCCTTCCTTCTACCAAGTAGTTAAGATAAGTATTCTTAATTCTTTCATATGGGAAAGCTTTTGCATCTGGCTCAATGAATCAGAAAGCTAGAACCTCTTTGTGGCTGGGATAATTGTAGCAACAGATCACCACTGAATATCTCTCATGGGCCAGACGCTTTACATATATGTCTCATAGAAGCCTCACAACAATGAGATAAGATGGTGGCACCCCATCTATCCATTTATGTTATGTATGAGGCCCCAAGGAAATCACACACTTGCCTAAGGTCACCTAATGATAAGTGGAGGAAGGAGTCAGGCCTGACACTTAGGCAGAGACTGCCTTCTTGCCCACCTCCCTCTGTGCTGCTTCTAATTAAACCCATATCCCTTGGAGGGTGGGGAGGAGAGACAGAGGGCACAGAGGGAAACTTACTTATGGTTTTTAGCCTGAGAGGTACTAAACCCCAGCTGAGACTTGCCTTCTAAAGCATCCTGAGCTCTGTTCTTTGCAAGGGGCTCCTCTCTGCTGGGAAAGGACACCCTGCTTAGTCCCTAGAAGCACCCCTGATTGGAGATGACCCCAGGAATCAGAGACTCCCAACTGCCTGGTAGACTATGTGGCTTTCCCTTCTGGTCCCTGCTTCTTACTCATTTGGAATAATTTCTTCTCTGAATCGCAGAGCAAAGGCCAGTATAAATTTGACTTAGTCCCTAGAAATGTTTACCTGGCTAAAAATATGCCGACTTCATTATGTATTTTTAGCCGCATTTAGATTCGAAGTATACGAATTGCCCACACTTGTGTATTCGGCATGAACTGTTGGTACATTTTGTAACAGGAAGTTGCTGGTTTTCCATTCTAAAGAACTGGAATTTGGTCAGAAATTTGTCTTTTGCGAAAGCCAACTCTAGCCACATTCCACCGCTGTTTTTAAGAGCGTCTAGTCACCTGGATTCAGAAGAAGCCAGCCACGGGCGAGGCCAGGCTGGCCAGGCTGCCTTGTTGTGTTCTCCAGGTCTGGTGCCTTCCAAGCGACCTCTGCCTGGCTCTCCCCAGGCCCTCGCCATCTGCAGTGTGTTGCCTTTGGATTAGTGTTTGGGCAGACAGGGTGCTTATTTTAGAACTGGAAGGAGAGGAGATGTATCAATAAAAAAAAGGGGGGGGGAGGAAAACTCCATTCAGTGGTTTTAAAATATCTCTCCCTTAATAGGACAGATTATTTTTGTTTCTTAAAAATAACTGGTATAGTTTGCTCCTCGAAACAGAGTTGGAAAGAGAGATGTATTAGACTGGAAAAAGAAGGGGGCTGTAAAGGTGGTCTGTAGGTTTTATCACCCTGGCCCGCTTCCAGAGGGCATGGCATTTCTCCCAACCTCCACAGCCTTTCCGGCTCCTGATGGGCAGACTCGGGGCCCAGCACGTAGTAAGTGTTCACTAAATCTGAAGTGAATAAATGACAGGGACTTGTGCAAGATCTCAGGCAGACCTGGGCCTAGCATCAGGTCTGAGTTCAAGTCCAGAGCTCTTATACTATTTCTCCAGACCTACTAAGCAATCTACAGTGAGCCCCTTTAAGAGTCTAGTGTATTAAAATGTCATCCCTTTGACAGTTTTGTTTCTTTCAATGGGGTCTCTTAGTTTAAAGTGGGTAAATCAGGTTGGTTGGGAAAAGGTAACATTTTTGCTCAGGGTAGGGAATTCTTACCCTATGAGCAGATTCTTACTTTATCTGCTCAAAGGTGCCCACAGTAGAATGTGGAGTTGAGAAGTGGGTTTGGCAACATGCACTGGTTACATTTTCTCTTTAGTCTTTCTTTTCCTTCCGCCTTTTCTTCCCTTCCCTTCCC
Organism: Rhynchonycteris naso; assembly: GCA_037038555.1. Lineage (NCBI taxonomy): Eukaryota > Metazoa > Chordata > Mammalia > Chiroptera > Emballonuridae > Rhynchonycteris > Rhynchonycteris naso. The sequence goes on from CM072995.1 coordinate 336,259,182, forward strand.
TTTCCTTTCCTTTCCTTTCCTTTCCTTTCCTTTCCTTTCCTTTCCTTTTTTTTCCTTTCTTTTCTTCCCTTCCTCCCTCCCCCCCTTCCTCCCCCTCTCCCTCCCTTCCTCCCTCCCCCCTCCCTCCCTATTTTCCTCCCTTTTTTCCTTCCTTCCTTCCTTCCTCCCTCCCTTCCTCCCTCCCTCCCTCCCTTCCTCTCTCACTTTTCCCTCCTCCATAATTGATAGGCAAATTAAAGTTTAAGAAAAGGAGTTTTTATGCCCTCTTCCCTTCCCACAAGTACTCAATCTCTACCTCTGTCTGGAGGCATAAACCCCCTTGCCTCTAACAGCCCTACCCTATGATTGGACATGGGAGGGGCGCAAAGGACAACCCTAGAAGAAGGCGTCATGAAAGAGATATCTAGAGTGCATGGCTACTACATTTCTTACATTCTTCTGTTTTATTTACCTGTGCACTTGGCTTTGTAGTTAATGCTTGGTCAGCCTGATGGGATGCTGTAATCTATCTGATAACTGCAGAAGGAAGGGAGAGCGAGTCTTTAACCTGGTAGCTCAGGACTAGAGGACCTCAGCTCCCCACTCTGCCAAGTATGCTCTTGGCTGGTCCAGATGGCATATTTTAGGAGCTAGAGGCAGTTTCACCCTAGCCTTTCTCACAGACGGCTGTGAAATCCCTACTAGCCCTTAGAGCAGAGGCAGACAGCTATTCCCGCAGTCTGAACAGAGCCCAACTCCCATGATCCCTTGCTTTTTGGAAGTCTCCTTCCATTTCTCCTTGAATTACAATTGGTAATTGCATTGCATGATTCCAGCACATGGTTGTGAAGGAGGCAGGATGTATCCTGGAATACTGAGGGGTGGGGTTTGCTCAAGTGGCTGTGCTGGGCTCTCCATCTCTCCCTAAAGAAGCCCTCTCAAAAGGCAGGTGCTGTGCATATATAATCTGTCTGCCTGCTAGGTGTTTCTTTCAATCATGCTGTAGTTGTGTATTGATTTGGGGAAAGCCGAGTGAAAAGAGCAGAGCAGACTATCTGGAGAGATTATAGTCAAAGACTAATGTCGGAGCTTTTTCACCTTGTTCTGTGTAAACCAGGGCTATGTAAAAGCTGCTCACATGGTCAATAGTGCCATAGAAATCTCCTGTCCTTCTGAACACCTGGGTCTCAGGCATGGGCCATCACAGATGGAGGAAGAGGCCTTGGTGGCCTCACTCAGGAGTCTGCAGGAGGAAAAAAGGTAGTGCAGGAAGTCGAGAGGGGCTTTCTGCCACCTTCCCCAGTTCTTCTAGACTTGTCTAATTTAACACCATCCAAGCCAGCTGGACCTCCCAGCCACACTCAAATTTAGACCTGGCCCTGAGTGTGACAAGAAAGCTCCCCTGTGACTGAAAGACGATCAGCAGATACCGAGGAGTTGCTGTGTGTAGATGCATACATGCATGCACATGGACATGTGTGTGTGTGCATGGCGTGCGTGCATGTGTGTGTCCAGATGCTCCTTGAGAGGCTGTAGAAAATCCATTTTGACAGTGGAAGCACCATAACATGGGAGACAGCATGGGGAGGCTGAAAGAGCACTGTTCTTGGAATCAAGAAACATGAATTCTCTTTCTAGACCCTACTTTAACAAGCTGCATGACCTGGGCACATGTCCAATGGTTCTTTGCCAGGAGCCTGTGGAGTTGTCAAAACAGTGCACATGCCCAGACTTCTCCCCTCCAGATACAGGCCTGGGATGAGGCTTTAGCAGCTGTATTTCATAGGGCTCTGAGCAGATTCTGCTGCACACTTGGGTGAGATCTCCTGGCTTTGAGACCAGTTCCCTCCGAGACGTCAGGACAGTGCGTGTGGTCAGAGCCACACAGACCAGGGTTTGGATTTAGCTCTGCCCACTGAAGGTAAGGCCTTATGCAAGTTGTTACACTTGACCCTGCACCTTCATCTGCCCTGGAGGCATCAGTGTGTCCTCATGGAGCTGCTCTAAGCATTAAACACCATAATGTGTAGGAAGCATGTGCCAGGTGCCTGGCATTGTGATGAATTCTCCATTAGTGTTGGGTCTCAGGTGTGGAGATGTGTGCATGCGTGCATATATGCATTTTCTGCTGTACCCTAATATATGGATAGAAACCTCTCAAGAAAATCCAAGGCAGAATGCAATAGAGAAATGAGATGGCAGTGCTCCATTATATTAGTATAATTTGGCAATAGGGAAACCAATTAATTTATTCTTTCAGACAGTTAATAAGAAGAAAGGAAGTATGCAGAGAAAGGTCCTGTGGGGCCAGAGAGGGATTGCAAGCATGCATCTCTTCCTCCACGACAGTGGTTTTTAAGCTTCACTGTGCATCAGTGTTACCTGGGGGCTTGGTATAGTGCAGAGTCCTGGGCTCCAGCCTCAGAGCCTGATTTTGCAGATCTGGGTGAGGCCAAGAATGCGTATTTTTTGACAAGTGTGACCAAGTTGAATGTGCAGAAGTTGGTGTGCAGCCCCCATTCTGACTGGTCCACAGTGAAAGATCAAATTGGAGGACAAAGGAGGAAGGAACTAGATGAGTTGGGGCAGGCAAGAATGGGATCCTAGATGAAGTAAGAGGGCTGAAGTATGAATGCATGCAAGCTCCAGAGAAGACAGGGCAGTGTGTTTTGGATTTGGTAAGTGAGCAGATGGTGGAGGGCTCTGATGGACAGCGGGCCCTAGCTCTTCTTCCTGCTGCCAGGGGCTAGGGTTGCCGAGTAAGGTGGACATCCCACCAGGATGTCAACCGCTGGAGAGGGTTAACCAGGATTCCTAGTGAAGGGTAATGAACCCTGAGTTTGTGCCCCTTTGTTCTCCATTTAAGGTCTGAGCTGGCTGCCTTTATTTGCCTGACATTGCCCTAGAGTTCAGCATTAGTCTCTCTGCTCATTCAGATATCAGGGCTGAGGGGCAACCTGGGGTGGGAAACCTGGGATGTAAATCCGAGCTCCTCAGGACCCCAGAGTGGGATGGCAGAAAGGGGCCCAGAGAAAAGATGAGGACCTGTGTGTTTGGATGCTCTTTATTTGGGCTATGTGAGCCAAGAGGGGCCTCAGCTGGCAACACAGGTCTACAAAGGGCCCAGTGTCCCCTTGACAAGCCCAAACCAAGATATTCCCATAGCAGTGGCCTTTGGACCTACTGGCCACTGGAAGGCACATTTTCTGGGGTCTTCATTTCATTAGAAAGAGCTAGAAACAAGAAGGAATAGAGGGGAAGGGAACATTTCTTCAGTATCCAAGTTCCAGGCTTCATGTTACCTGCTAACATGGTTTATCTCTTTCAGTTTCTACCTGAGGAAGTAGATTTTATTAGTCTCACTTTGTAGATGGAGAAAGAGAGGCAGGGAGAGGTGAAGCAAATTGCCTAATCCCACATAGCTAGAAACTGGCAAAGCCTGGACTTGAACTCAGTCTGATGCTGACGAATCACCCTCAGCTCCTTGGTAAATAAATGTAGGGGAGGCATTGCAGCTCAGTCCTAAGGTACAAGGCCCCTTGGAAGCCCAGCTGCCCTGGGTAGGGCACAATGTGGGCAGAGTGCCCTGGAGTCCCGTGATGTGTGGGCATGTCTGTGCCCTCTATCAACAATCCAGCCTTCAGTAATGTTGGCCTGGCTGCTGGCTGCTTTTACCACAGCCAGACCACCCCCGCCCACACAGGCAAAGGCAGTGACCAAGGGCACCCTGGAGGGGGAGGAGGAAGCACCCTCCAGAAGAGCCTGTCCCCAAACCCCTGAATGGCTCCATTGAGGCACCAGGCAGGATGACAATGGGTCTGTTGGGGCCCTTGGTCTGGTCCACAGAGGTGAGAGGGCTGGGGCTGGGGAGGCAGTGCTGACTTCCAGGGCCGGGAGCCAGCGCCTCTGACGTGGTCTGAAATGCCAGCTCTGCTTAATGTGTAGCAGCAGCTGGGGCAGGTCCCATTCTCCCCGCGCCAGGACACAGCGTGCACCCGCTCCCCTGGCCACGACTGGCCTTCCGCCGCTTCCCTGCCGGTGCCACTCTCCCCTTCCTGCTCCTGGAGGACTTCCTGCCCGCTGGGGACTATGCTTGTTCCTTTCCAGTGTCCCCTTGGTCCTCAGGGACATTCTTGTCAGCCCATTTGGAGAAATAACCCTCCCACCCCCAACAACGTAGGGTGCCTATGGCTGGTTTTGCCAAATAAAAAGTGCCAGTTAAATTTCAATTTCACATCAATAATAAATAATTTTTCAATTTTGTTTAACTATTGAACAAATATTAATAAATGATAAAGACTGAACCAAGATATGGTCCATTTGATGTGTCATGGGATGCACTTAAATTAAATTATTGGTTGTTTATCTGTAATTCAAATGTAACTGAGAATCCTCTTTTTCAGTTGTGAAATCTGACAACCCTAGCCAAGGGAGCCATGGCGAGCACACCTGTGGGGTCACTAGGACATAACTAGTTTTTACTTGATGCTACCAAGGTGAGGCATGGGGTACAGGAGGCCTCTCCTGGGTCTGCTCTCTACCCCCTACTTTCCACATACACAGAATTCTAGACACCGCATGTAATAGGTGCTTACTAATCGGCAGTCACTGTCCCACTGTTCTTATCCCCCTTCCACCGCCCCCACGAGCTGCATCTTTCTCTCCTGACTCTGACTGAGTCCTGGTGATTTAATGGTGAATGAGCCAGATGTGATCTCCACCCTCAAAGGAGCTTACAGGCTAGAGACACAGTCAACAAAAGAGCAACCAGAATTCAGCAAACCATAAACACTGTGGGTGGGTGGGGAATCACAGAGGGGCTTTCTGAATCCCAGGAGGGCATCCCACAGCTGCAGGGACAGATAAACACAACGAATGGGGGTCCTGAGGTCAGGGGGTCCAAGTTGAAATCATGGGTGGTATCACTGAGCTGACTATGTGGCTTTGGCTGAATCATTTACCCGCTGAGAGCCTCGATTTTTCTCATCTGTAAAATGGGAACAATGTTTCTTGCCTCTAGGGACCAGTATAAGATTCTAAGTAAAATGATGACTGTGAACATGCACTACCAAGGTACAGTTCTAGATGGAATGTGTGTGCACGTTTTGGAGAGAGGCGGTATGGGTTGAAAGAGAGGGGAGCCAGGAATGCCTGGGACCCATGCCTGCTCCCTGCCCCTCTGTACTCACCCCCTCAGTACCCCTCCTATAGTTACATCTCCAGGCATTATGGTCAGTCTTTTTTTTCCCTTTGGCATTTTCTTTCTATCTCAGGTAAATAACAGTGTTAACAAATGTTTGTATAGGGTGTTACTGTCTGCAAAGGATAATGATTAAAAACATGCGCTGGGGACCCCAACAGGCATAGGTTCAAGTTCTGTCTTTACTGTGTGACCTCAGGTAAGTACTTAACATCTCTGAACCTTAGTTTCCTCCTTTCCTCCTTTGTAAAATGGAACCTCACAGGCGTGGTTGAGAGAATGAGAGGAGACCATTCATATAAAGGGTTTAGCATGAAGCCTGGTACAGAGCAAGTGTGGGCAGCTCTGAAGAGGGTCTTATTTGAGTTTCATAACAGCCTTGTGGGGTAGTAATGATCAGCAGGGGAATGAACTGCAGAGTGGTAGGTAACTAGCCCAAAGCAGCATAGTCTGAGGGGTGACTGTGGGAAAATACACTCTTGGCTTCTTAGGAGGCCCTTGGTCACCCAGCCTTCAGGGGACTCTACTTCATCCCTCTGGGGACTAGTTGGTGCCAGGCTCTCCTTGCCCAGCTGTGGTCTGTCCAGATACCTGAGTATCTCCTGCAGATCTTGGCATGCCTATTTGTGCCAAGCCCAGCCCAGCCCTCCCAACCTCTAGGGAGGTGGGAGAAAAAGCATCCGTCAGGAATCTGAGGATTTATGCGCCTCACAACATCCATTCTTCCTTTGCTGGGCTTGGAGTCTGAGACATGGGCGTTTTTATGACCCTCTTAAACCTTTTTGTTAACTGATGCTCACATAATTATGCTGTTGGCATGGTTGCTAGCTTTATTGTCTTGAACACAAACGCAGCTTTGAAAAGAGGGGGCACTTCTGGGGAAAGCCTGGGGTGGGCCTCTCATAGCAGAAGGCAGACTTTAGAGATCACTTCCCCCTCCTGTGGGAGCAGGTGGATTAAATGCTCCCTTAGGCACTACTCAGGTTCTATTATTCTAATAGAATAATAACCAACAACCCACGATGGTTTGTTGAAGGGAGAGGGCAGGGAGCGAACCTTTACTGAGGGCTTCCTGGGTGTGCAGCACTGTGATGGGACTTCTTTCACAGTATCAGGTTAGTTCCCTGACCACCCTCTAGGGTCAGGTCTTAAACCCATTTTACAGATGAGCAAAATGAGCAGCAGAGGCAGCTGATTTGCGCTAGGTCGTGTGACTGGTAAATGGTAACGCCAGGTTCTGAGCTCAAGAGTGTTCGACTCTGGAGCGCATGCCCTGTTATCTATCACACAAGTGCCTATGTCTGCATGCTTTAGGGGAGACCCAAACAGTGGAAGGCATGTGCTTACCTTTAAGTTTCCAGCTGAAGACATGAGATGCTCCACCTACCACACAGTAAACATTAAGCCACTGGGCATCATTAGTGCCCAACTTAAGAACACAGGACTGAGGCTTCTGGGGGAGTCTGGACCAGAGCCGGCTTCTTTCTTCTTCTTCGTTTTTTTTCTTAAATGAGAAGCGGGGAGGTAGAGAGACAGACTCCCACATGCACCCTGGCTGGGATCCACCCAGCAAGCTCCCTATGGGGGATGCAGTGCCTATCTGGGGCCATTGGTCTGTTGCTTGGCAACCGAACTATTTTAGTGCCTGATGGAGCCATTTTCAGCTCCGATGGCCAACTTGCTTCAACTGAGCCATGGCTTCAGGAGGAGAAGAGAGAGAGAGAAGGAAGAGGGTGAGGGGTGGAGGGATAGTCACTTCTCCTGTATGCCCTGACTGGGAATCGAACCTAGGACATCCACACACCAGCCTGACACTCTACTACTGAGTCAGAGCCAGTTTCTGATCTCTCTTTGTTCCTGCACAAGGCATATAGGCAGGAATGAACATGGCCATTGTACAGTGAGATATGACAATAAGGAGACACACTTTAATTGAATACATACAGAAGGTGATGTTGCAAGGCAGGCTTGAGGCTGGAGAATGAGGGCCTTGGGGACCAGCCAGTCAGGTCAGTTTTAACCTCAATCCCAGAAAGTGGGAGCCATGATAGGATTCTGAAATGGAAGGGTGGGCTAAAAATAGTATGTAAAAGATTTATCTCAGGACAGTGAAAAGGACAGAGACTGGAGGCCTGGCCAGGGATCGTTGGTAATCTTGGTACTACTATTGATGTTGGTGGTGGTGATGATGATGATGGCTAATGTTTATTGAGGGCTTAGGATGTGCTGGGTACTCTTCTAAGAGTATTACATGTATTAACCATCTTAATGATTGCAACAGTCTTATAAGGTAGGTACCATTATTATCCCTGTTTTACAGATGAGGAAACAAGGGCACAGAGAGGTGGTAAGGGTCTGGGATGGGGGTGGGCATTGAGGCTGCAGAGGAACGTGTCGATCTAAGAGCCATGAAGGAAGAGTGAGTGTAGGACTCGGTGCCCCGTGTCAGGAAGGGGTGAGGAGGGAGGCTCTGCAGTGACTCCTGGGAGAACCAGTGCTCGTTTACGGGAGCCAGTGTCCTGGCGGGAGTTACTGGCGAAGCTACCACTTGGCTGGCAAAGTAGCAATTTCCTAAATGCCTGTGTTAAAACCCAAATGTGCTATTTGTAGGGAATATAATAAACCCGTGTCAGACACAGACACCTCAACATGAATGAGATCATCAGCTGCACTGCGGGTTGGATGGCTTACGAGAAGGGGACCCTGGATGGGTCAGTTCTGAGAAGGCTTGGGCCAGCCAGTTCCTTCCTCTAGGGTGTGCTGCCTCAAAACTTGACTTCCCGGGGTCCCTGTTGCTCGACCCCTTGCCCTTCCTTTCTACTCACCGTCAGTCTGACACAAAGCAATTCATGCTCAGCATTCATGGCCAACGCTGGGTTAGGTGGTCCCCTTCAGGCTACATGCTGGCATTTTAACAGACTCTCAGAAACTTGGCTGATGGAGGTGAGGCTGTGAGTAATCCCAATGGGCTGTGTGGGGACAGGAGTGGTTCATGCATCCCACACCCAAAAAGTGTCCAGTGACGAGGCTGGAGTCTCTGCCAGCAGTGCCTGGAACCTGCGGACCTTGAACCCATGTCGCGGCGGCTGAAGTCATGAAGCAATCACTCTCGGTCAGGTCTGCCGTGGAGGGCTGGGTCAGGCGTGGGAGCCTCTCCTCAGACTGCTAGGGCGGGAAGCAGCCCTCAGCCTCCCAGCCCCACCTCCGTGGTACATAGTCATAAAAAGCACGGGCTCGCCAGTCGGCCAGGCCAGAGTGTGGTCTTGGCCTGATGCTTACCTACTGTGTAATCTTCGATTTCTCATCTGAAAAATGGGGATAATGATAATAGCTTCCTCGTAGTGTGGAGAGGAGTCAATCTGAAAAGACCTCGAACGAGCTTAGCGCAGGACTTGGAACATAGTAAGTGCTCACTAAATGGAAGTTGCTGTGGTGGCCCGCTCCCAACCTTAACCCCTCTGAAGACCTCAGACTTTCTCCTCAGGTGTTATGACTAAGCCCAGTACCACGCAATTCTGTGCCAGCAGTTGCTGGGTGGGCAGTGAGCTCAGCCTGGGCCCTGTCTGCTCTCCCTGGCTCTCTCAGCCAGATACACGGGTGGTACTGGGGCTTAGTGTTGCCCTGGCAGCAGCTCTCTCCCCTGGTATCCCGGACAGGACCTTGTAACATTTCTTTTAAGACCCACAAAGGTTTAGTTTATATCAGAGGTAGTAATAGTTTTAACCATTACTTAAAGAATACCTACTATGTGCCAGGTACTGGATTGATTAATTTAGTCTTCACAGCCATTCCATCAAGGAATCACTGCTTTCACTCCTATTCACAAGGGAGGAAACAGAGGCATAGCAAGGCTAGGAAGTATACAGCCAAATCAGAGGCAGGACTCGAACTCCTGACCTCTATGCCACCCTGAACAAAGGAGTGTGAAGCCATGCCTTCTGCGTGTTGTATGGAATTTTAATAACTTGCTGACTGCTCAGAGCTTTGCTGATTCTCTGAGCACAGGGGACCAGAGCCATCTGTTGGGTGCTTTTTTTGAGGGAGCTGGTGTGTCTTGTTTCAGGATAAAATGCAGAGAAATAGCATTACTTTTTTTTCTTCCTGTCATAAAAATAACCTGCAGGGAAGGGAAGAACAGAGGTTGGAAGGGTGACATTGTGGTGAGGAAGGAGCTTCAGTGCTGGTGGCTGCCCACCTGGTGCCATCTGCCGCCATCTGCCCAATTTGGGGGCAACCTCAGTCTGGCCTGCCAGCACCTGTCTGGCCACCAGCACCAGCCTTCGGAAGCAGAGGAGCTTTCCAAAGAACCTTTGGCTCGAGGCAGCCGAAGGGGCAGAGAGAGGTCCGTGGGGTGTGGAGACAGCTCGCAATGTTTTGTTCATTCGTACGATGCAGTAGTAACCATGCATGTCCGCCTTTCTATGTCATCTAGCTCCAGATACAAACGGGGCATGACTTTTGATCATGGAACATGTTTTTAAAACATGGAAAACTGTAACTAGTTGGTGAGGTTGAGATTATGTTAATGTATACAGTTTCCATTGCTGCTAGAATTAGAAATAGCTTCCTTTTAGGAAAATGAGTTACTCACTGTCAGTCTGCCTTCTAAGCCACCTCTGATTGGGTTCCAGGGCATGGTGGGTTGGGAACAGGGCACGATTATGAGGACGTCCTTGGCTGTCCCAGGCCCCGGAGCTTTGCTGAAACAGAAGGTACAAAGACAAGAGCAGTCTTCACAGGCATGTTTAATGGAACGGAACTTGATCTGCTAAACTTCAATGAGAACTCTTGTCAGCGTTAAAAACTCTGGGGAAAATCCTGGTTCTTCTTAGGGAGTATCAGTTCTTTAGGCTAGGTCTCCTAGGGCATCTAGCATCTGTGCTGGGTATGTGCTAAACAAATATACTGATTGGTTTGGAGGCCAGTTTCAAATTCAATAACCATCATTTGTTGAATGCCTGCTGTGGGCTAAGGTTTTTGTTTTTTCATGTCTTGTTCATAATAAGCTTATAAGGAAATTACAACCATGTCCATTTCACAGAAGGGATAACTGAAGGTTACGCTATAGCAGGGGTCCCCAAACTTTTTACACAGGGGGCCAGTTCACTGTCCCTCAGACCTTTGGAGGGCCGGACTATAAAAAAAAAACTATGAACAAATCCCTATGCACACTGCACAGATCTTATTTTAAAGTAAATAAACAAAACGGGAACAAATACAATATTTAAAATAAAGAACAGGTAAATTTAAGTCAACAAACTGACCAGTATTTCAATGGGAACTATGGGTGCGGATGCATCCTGTGCTCTTCTCACTGACCACCAATGAAAGAGGTGCCCCTTCCGGAAGTGCGGTGGGGCCGGATAAATGGCCTGGGGGGGGCGCATGTGGCCCTCGGGCTGTAGTTTGGGGACCCCTGCGCTATAGCATTGATTTTGCTAAGAAGTAATTAGTGGCAGAGCTAGGATTTGGACCAGGTATCCACTCTCCTAATTCCTTTGCCAGCCTGCCTTCCCCCAGCCACCTGGAGTGGGACCACAATATGCAAGTAATTTTGGAAAGACTTGGGTACCTTTAAAAAGCTGTCACAAAGTTCCAGTATCCAAAGTGCTTACACTGTACTCCACAGGAGGGAGTCCTTACAAGGAGGAGGAGAAGGAAAGGGGCTGTCTGTTGAATAGATAATCCCAGGGCAGAGTAACATGGTGGAAGATGATATATGAAGGTCACAGATTTGGGGGTCAAAGAGATTGGATTTAAGAACCATCCTTGATTCTTCCTTGCTCTGTGCTGCTCTGCGAGGCACGTATGTTTTGAACTCAGTTTCTTCATCTGAAAAATGGAGATAAGAGTTCCTACCTCCCAGGGTGCCTGAGAGGATTCAATGAAAGCACTTCACAGGAGGTCTGATGTCCATATAGTGTCCTATGAATAGTGGTGATGACTAGTTAGTATCTGATTTCTCAGACCTAAGTGAGCCCAAAGGAACTGGTTATGGGACTGAGATAAGCAGGTGCTCTGACAGCTTATTCAGTCCCTGACACTGAAACTGCTGGCAACCTGACAGCCAAGAGGGGGGACCAAAACCCCACTTTTACCCACACTTCTAGCAAGTAAAGATGGTTATGATGGGCCATGAAGAAAAGGCGAATTTCTCTTCTGCTCTATGTAAGATAGAACTTCAGGGGGACAAGAGGGCTGACACATTGGGTGCTGTTTAGGCCTTCCACTCTGTTTGGCCGAGCCACGGCAGAGCAGAGGCCCCTGGACAGGTGTCTGCTGAGCATCTGTGTGGAGTCTGAGCCTCGCCAGGGCTGCGTTGCCAGCTTTGTAGATGTCGATCTCAAATGTGGGAGACAGGTGTGGGAGAGGCACATCTAGGAGATGAAAAGACAACCTCATCTGCTCGGTTCTGGAGAAAGGGTAAGGATCGCCTTGGCTGCGGGCTTATTCGAGTGGGAAACTTGCGGGTGAGTTTTCTGGGGGACAGGGGGATGTTTATAGCCAATGTAGACACCTAAACCCCAGGCTCTTGGCATGATGGGTGAGGTTGGCAGATGGCGCTTGTTTGTTGGGGGAGATGAGGGAGGGACAGCTCCTGGCCATTGCAAGGAGAGCTCCAAGTCTCTCCCCTGTAGAAGAAGTCACATAGGTTTTAGTGCCTGGGCTTAACTAACTGCAGATGGAAGACTTCTGCTACACTGATGTTTGGCCGCCTTCAGCAGTGCAGAGCTGTGTGCTGGAGCCCAGAGCCACCTGTGGAGCTCAGAAGTTAGGTTGTGTCCCCTGAGCCACACATTGAAACCTGCTGGGAAAAGAGGCAGTGGCTGGGGAAAGGACACAGCTAATAGCAAAAGTAGAGATACAGACAAACCTTATCCTCTTCCCTTATAATCACTCCCGTGCGGTCAGTAAAATTTAACATCGTTTATACAGTTGTTAGTGTATACCAGATTCTGTGTTAGTCTTTTCAAGTACATTTTCTCACTTATTCATCATAGCAACCCTATGAGATGGATTCTCATTTTAGTCCTGTGAGAAACTGGGTAAAGAGAGCATACGGTGTCCAAGGTTAGAGAGCTAGGAAATGGGAGAATTGGGATTCATACTCAGAGCTGATGTCTTAATTATTACTTCAGAAGTCATATTGAATTCACAACCTGAATTCCCCCTGTTCTGAGGGTCTGGGGCAAAATTTTAAGGTAAGGGTATGGGTTGTACGCTGAGGGACTTCAGGCTGAATTAGGTCTGTGGATATGTCTGTCTGTCTGCAAAGTGTGTTGTTTTTTTTTTTTTTTTTTTTTTAATTTAATGCCTTCCGATAGTGTTCCCTGTTTACCACAGTGCCCACCACTCCCAGGGGTCTTCTACCTGGCCAGCTGTGTGGCCCCTTTAGGACTCTGAGTTTACAATTCTTGGCTGAACATTTCCTGTGTTTGAGTCAGATGTATTGACAGTGTCTGGGGGGTAGGTGGGGGCTCTCATTTTTTCTCTTAAGCAGGAAGAAGGGCTGACATCTCCGACTTGACCAAGTGGGGCTGAGGGACTTCTGAGGCCCTAGTTTGGCTTTTGTGCTGGGAATTCAGCTTTGTGGATCTGAAGAGGACAGTGGAGAGGGAAATGCATTATCCTGTCCTTGGAGAAGAAAAACTCTTCTCCTGTAGGTATCACTCCCCGAAGGTGCCACTTGCCCTGTGCACCTTTATAGGGCACCTCCTGTGAACAAAGTACTGTGTGAGGTGCTGGGAAGGATGACTCCCTGCAGGCATGTAGGGACAATCAAACATATTCATGGGACTAACTCAAGGTAAACTGTATTAGTATGTGGTGGGCCTTGAAGTTTGGAGAGGTTTGTTCCAAAGAAGTAGGGTTAGTGAGGTTCCATGTAGAGGGAACACCGTGGGCAAAGGCATGGGGGTTGGAAAGCATGGAGACATATTGAGGGAAAGAGATTTACTAATATTCTGCAAGATGCGGAGGGAAGGAGCATGCAGGAAATGCCAAACCGGAGCAAGTAGCTTTGAGCACAAAATTCATTTCAGGTGTGATTATCACATAGGTGTGAGATGGGCAGAGGTGTGGGTGTGGTTGGCAGTGAGGGCCTGTGACTGCCTGCCACCCTCTACATGAGTTGCTTCAGGTAGGACCTGGGGTTGTTACATCCTTGATCTGCCCAGTGCCTTTGTGGATAGATTGGTGCCAGGAAGGTTTGTAGAGCTGGTAGCCCTCCAGTGGGGCCTGACCCGCTGTCCCCTGCCTATCTCTAGATAGTGGGAGCAGGCATCCTTTGTCCTGGTATTCCAGACAGACAGGGGATCAAGAAGCAGCCCCTGCCCTTGTCCAGATGAATCTCCATGTGGATTAGAAGCTGCAGCTCTGGAGGTCTGAACCTAGTGGAGGCCAGACAGGCCCACCTTCCTGTCCACCTTGCCCGCTGCCATAGGAAGCCATGGCTGCTACTGCCATCTGGTGGCGTTCTGCAGCAAAACATGCTTGGGGACTTTGGCAGAATCATTAAAGGGACTGAGCTCATAGCATCCTGGGAATTGAAGGTATAATTCAACCTGCTCGTGGTACAGGGGGAAACTGATAACCAGAGAGGAGAAACAGCAAGGTATAAGTTCAAATTCTGATCCCCTAACTGGGATTTAGGACAAACAGCTGAACTCCTAGGAGCCTGTTTCTTATTTAAAATGTGATGAATAGTTTCTTGTCTATCATTCCAGATTTTTTTGTACAAAAGCAAGCAAATTCACATATATCTATCTCCCCCCACCCCCCGCCACCAGCTGGAATCTCCCCATACTCATGATATTACAGAGATCTTCTTTCCCTGTTCACCATCTCCCGAACCAGAGGCCAAACGCCCTGTCTTTGCTGCTTTATTGTTGTTGGTTGTGCGGCTGCTGCTGGCTCTGTATGGCTCTTGACTATTTCCTCCTCACGGATTTCTGTTTTGTTTTGCCATAATGAATGACGTGTTCATTATATCTTTATCTTTGCACAGTTGCACATTTAGATTCTTGAAAGCAAAATTGTTGGGTCAGAGTCCAGAAGGTGTGTACCAGGTTATACTGCCACTAACAGTGAAAGTAGAAAGTATCTCTACCTGGGAGATGAGTCCAGTAGTCAGGATGGACAGGGGCTTAGAAGACATGATGCATTTTTCTTTTTCCTTTTTAGATTTTACTTAGTCACTTTTAGAGAGGAGAAAGAGAGAGAAGTGGGAGGAGCAAAAGTGTCTTGTGCCTTGACCAGGCAGGCTAGGGTTTTGAACCGGCAACCTCAGCATTCCAGGTTGACACTTTATTCACTGCGCCACCACAGGTCAGGCTGAAGCCCTGATTCTGGAGGCATCCAGGACTTGCTCACCACCAGGCCAGCCTTAGGAATCTTGCCTTCCAGCCTGCCATGGTGGCTGGCATTCTCACCTATTCCTTTACCTGGATACTGTCTCTGGAAGAAGCTAAGTCTAGGAACAGACATCCGTTCCTGAGGAGCGAATCTGGGCTCTGGGAAGGTAATAGGGAGCTTGCTGGCATTCATCAGCAGTGGAGTATGGACTTGGTCAGGGCTGCATCACAACTTCCATGGGCCCTCGGCACTTTTGCCTTTGGGGACCCCTTCTTCCACTAAAAAATAAAGGGTATTAAAGAAATATATGTATGTTTTGACTTCGTTGGTATAAGACAAATATCATCCAGGCTGGACAGTATTCATTTTTTATTCTCATTAAAAGAATTTTTTTAATTTATCCAAGAGACCCTACCCATATGGTGGGTCGTAGGCACTGTACTAATGGGTAAGTTGGCCCTGGAATTGGTCCCCAGGTTAGCTTTCCACACGCCTGCTTCCCTACCTGTTGCCCACCCACCCTCACCCTGGCTTTTGACCCTGGGAAGGTGTAAAATTCAGGCCATATTGAGCCTAGCTGTTCATCACCTACAGCACTGGGCAACATTTGGATCAGGTCAGGGCTCATAATCCCTAACAGCATCAGAAACCTACAGTTTCTAAAGTGTTTTCACCAGCAGAGTTATCTGAAAACATTATGCCCATTTCACGGATTAAGAAGTGGGGAGACTGAGAAAGAAAAGAGAAGTGACTTATCCAAGACATACAGCTAGTAAGAAATAGAATGGTAGGGTCACCTGCAGTCTGGGCCCCCCTCACGCCCTCCCACATGGTCAGGGCTGCTGGCCTGGTTCCACCCAGACCTTATGACCCATCTTTGTTCTTTGGCCGTCTTTTCTGATGTGACTTTGCAGAAGACAAGGCAGTGACAGCACCCCAGCCTAGCGGGCACACCAGTGGAGCTCGCATAGTTGGGTGACATATGGAAGCCTTTCTTCATCTCTCCCTAACAGACTTCAGTTGTGTGTGTGTTATTTTAAACTAGAGCAAAATTGATTGTCACACATGCCTGGAATCTGACTTTGTGGTAAATAGAGCATGATTAGAAACTCAGAATTGGATGGATCAGCCTCAGTTACCTCTCTGTTGTACTTTTTATTTAGGGACCATGTTTATTGTTCATTGTCATTACTGTGGAGAGTCCCAGAAGGGCACGGAAGCAGGATTAATCAAAATAAGGCGGATTTAATAAGTAGTTGTGCATAGCAAGTTAGAAGTGAATTTATTTCTTTTTATTTACATTTTATCTGATTTCCACATTCGTCTGATACATCTAACCCCTTTGCTGCACACCCCTTCCATTTCTCTTTTAGGGACCCCACTTCTGTTCCTTCCTGTTGTCCTATCTGAAGTGTTGGTCAGTCATGTCCACCTCCTAGGATTGGCCCCACCATCTGTACTCCTGATTGAGAGAGCCCACAAAATTAAGCTTTATAAAGTTCAGCTTTATCGTGTCCTTCCCTTCTTAAAAAGCCATCATGATTATTGTTATTATTGTCTGCTGTTTATTGAACACTTATTATGTCATCACTCATACTATTTTACCTCCCAATAATACTCTGGAGTAGGAATAATTATACCAATTTACAGATGTGAGACTTGAGGCTCAGAGAGGTTAAGTCAGTAGGTGGAGGTCACACAGCACAGATAGAAGATACAAATGACCACTTCCCATCACACTGCCTGAGCATTCTCACAGAGGGTGACAATAAGAAAGCACTTGAATAAAGGAGGTTCACTAGATACTTGGGGTGTGGTGGGGAGAGGTGTGACCTGGGACAAGAGGTAAACCAACATGCTCAGACCATCCAGTGTCTATCTAAGCTGTGCCCTGGTGGAGAGGCAAACTGACTATTGCCCCATTCCCGGCCCCCTTTGCTTCTCTCTGTCTCTAGGCAGTGGCACTGACTGCTTTCAAGTTCTGCTTTTTTAAAGTTAAAAGTCAGGCTGAGTTGGGGTAGACTTTTTACCTAATGCTTTCCCTCAGCAGTTACTTCCTTTCCAGGAAAGAGCCAGTGCCGCTTTCCCTTCTGACAGTGATACCATCTGGAAACTGAGGATTCTCTGCCCGTGCAGAGGGACCTAGCAGGGCCTGAAAGACTTGGCCAGGATGCCAGGCCCCTTGCTTTCAGGGCTTCACTCACCAGTGGCTGAGGGATCATTCACAGCCCAGGAAACCTGAGCACCCGGGCAATTGAGCGTGACATTTGCGGGATGTGCTGGGCATGTGTGGAGACCCTCTGGAAGTTCTGTGACAAAGGCTCTGATGTGATGGGATGGAGCACGGAGGCCTCAGGCACAGCTGACCTACGGAGTGGCAGAGCCAGCAAGGTGGGATTTCCTGAGGAGCAAATCGCCTCCCAGTCTGATCTGATTCCCTGAACTTGTTCAGAGGCACTACGGTCGCTTCCCTGTGCTCTAGGGTCTTCACGTCAGTGCCAGGAGACAGTGAGGCAGACCTCTTACCCACTTTTCAGGTGACCAAGGATTCCAGGGTTCAGCTAAGCCGGTCTGAGTTACTGAGCGTTGTGAGACAGACGATAGAGAGACCTGGACCTGCCCCCTTCCAGGAGCCTGGGAGAAGGAAAAAGAAATTTATCTGGACAATGGGAGTGAAACAATTTAGGTTGAGTTTGAATCCCATCTCTGCTACTTCCCACTATTGAGCATTTTCTGAGTCTCTGTTTCCTCACCTATAAATCAAATATGATGAAACCTATACCGCGTGCTCCTTGGGGACGAGGTCTGTGCAGCCTTGTTGTCACCTTACGCCAGGCACCTAGCATGGTGCCTGGCACAGGGTCAGTGCTGAATGAATACCTGAATAAATAAGTGAATAAACATTATTGGCCGCATTAAATGTAATGATGTAGGTAAAATGCTCCATTTGGCAGATGGCAGCATTGTGGATGGTGGTTTTAATCCTCCCTGGCGGGAAGGATGCCGTTTCTACAGGGGAATACAGACCAGGAAGAAGCAGGCTTGGAGGGAGAATGACAGCGTCTCCCAGCTGGGCTTCCCAGCTGGATCATGATGCGGAGAGACAAAGATGTTGAGCGGACACGGTCCAAGGCACTGACTGGGAGAGATGCGGGGAGACTTTGACCAAACTGCGGGGCCAGTAAGTGGCAAAATCCAGAGATTCTAACTCTCTGCTAATGTCATTTCTGGGACATTCAGAGGTCGCGTAGTAGTCTTTCAAATTTTACCAACAGATGGTGCAACCCTCCGCTGTGAGGCGCTCTTAGAAGCTCAGCCGGACTCTTGTTTTCAGAGGCAGCACGCCCCTGAGCATGTGACGCGGATGGGTGCGTTTCTAGGTTCCTTTGTAATAAGCTTAAAGGCTGTTGTTGATCATCCTGTATAGACACACTTCCTGTAGCACGTGTAGTTCTGACTACAGAGGCCGGGACCTCACTGTGTCATCATTAAGAGGATGAGAGAGAGGTGCGAGAGCAGGTGGGGCGTCGCTGTCACGGGTTTGCCCTCGCCGCTTTGAGCGTCTACTTCACCCCTCCAGCTACTGCCGCAGCTGGCAGCCGCGGCTCAGTCCCCAGTTTGACTAAAATGCCACTAGCTTTTATGACAACAACGTCATTCTTTTGGTCATAAGTGGGTTGAGTAGGAGCTGAGGGTAGCCCGTAATGAAGCTCACCTGTCAGACTTTCGCTGCAGCGTGAAGGAAATACATTCTCCCACTTCCCCCATCATTCCCCTTGACTGTCAAGGCCTCCTACTTAAGCTCCTTATGGGAACAATATCTGACCCAAAAATGTTAGACCAGGGATTACCGAGACAAATTCAGTGAAGTTACCTACTCCTCACGACTTAGAAGAGCTGTGAGTTCCCAGGCTGCTTGTCACAACTGCTGGTTTGCGAGGAAGATGGCTTTCCAAACCACAATAGCCAGGGGAAGCGATCCCTGGAGTCACAGCATTCAGACTTGACATTTGTTTGTCCCCTTAGAGAAGAAACTCATGCCAGTCTAGAGACTTTTAGGAAGAAAATGCAAAGTCAACAAAATTTCTCAGGGCTGTTTGTCATCTGCGGGAGTGGGCGGGGCTGGGGCTGCCTCCTGCCTGTGGCTCCAAGGGCTCTGTGGCAGATGTGTGGTTCCTACCGATGGGCCGCATGAGCCAAAGGCTAGATGGGGCTTTGTTCTTGGCTCTTGAAAATTATAGTCTCTTATTCTTCAAAGGGGTTCTGATGAGGACATGGGAGGCACAAGGAACCCAGCTTGGCAGATTCAGTTTTCGGTGCCATGAATTTGGCGTTAGTTGATTTCTGTAGCTTACCTCTTCCTCTCTCCCCCTTGCCTATACCCAGCGAGGGGCACCTCAGAGGGCCTCACCAGTCCTGCCTTCCCTTCCCCGTCTGCCTCCGATGTGCTCGTCTCATCCAAAGTGCTGCCAACCACGCCCTTCTGAATGCTTTTCCTCCTTCCCATGCAAGTTTTGGCAGAGATAGCCTTCCTTTCTAAAATGTTTATTAAAGACATTTTCTGAAAATCCATCAGTCCTGAACCTAATCATTCATACAGAGCTGCTTTTTCTCCCACCATGGCTATGGTCTCGGGTTCTGTTTTTGTTTTTATTTCAGGAGTGCTTCTCTCACTTCACTCAACCTTTCAAACAACTCATAGACCTCTGCCAGGGAAGAACTCACTCAGGCTTGCTGTCCCAGACTCTGCACATATTTGCCACCCCTGTCCAGATAGCTTTTAATATTGATGAGAATCTAGTGAACTCCACCCCATAGCCCCCATCCCTCACGCTGCCTTGGTAGCTTGTAACAACTCACTCTTTCCAATGATTCTACTAGAATAGTCCTCAAAGTAGGAAGTTGCAGGGCCTGACCTGTGGTGGCGCAGTGGATAAAGTGTCGACCTGGGAACACTGAGGTCGCCAGTTCAAACCCCTGCACTGGCCTGGTCAAGGCACATATGGGAGTTGATGCTTCCAGCTCCTCCCCCCTTTCTCTCTCTCTCTCTCTTTCTCTCTCACTCTGTGTCTCCTCTCTAAAATGAATAAATAAATTAATAAAAAAAGAAATTTAAAAAAAAAAGTAGGAAGTTAAAGAATGTCCAATATGAAAAGGACTTTATAAATAGCTCTATTCCTCAGTTCAGATAGAGTAACTGAAGCCCAGAGAGGGAAACTAACTGGACCAAATTTACACATGAGGCAGAGACAAGTCAGAATAAAGCCACAGCCCTCCCTCCTGCTGGCCCTTTGCTGTCCTTCCTTTGAGAATTTATTTCTACACACAAGTGCCAGAATTCAACATCCTTACTGAATAATAAGAATTACAGCTGTCCCTTATGAAATATCAGCTATGCATCATGCATTATGCTGAGTGCTTTTCATATGTACCTCACCTAATTCTCACCACATACTTTATGAGGCAAAATTCATTTTACAGATGAAGAAACTAAGGCAATGGTATGCTGGAGTTGGCTGGCACTGGCTCTCGAGAACCAGCTGTATGTATCTCCTCCTATTTCCATGTTCAGTGATTTCATGTTAAGAATTAAAATCAGCCACAGTAGTAGTATTTACACCACAAAAATTGGCAAGTGCTACACAAAGGGCTTTTCTCCATCCTCTGTGCCCACCCTAGGAGATCCAGTTTACCAGCACACCTTTGGGCTTCATATAACCTAAGCAGCTTGCCAAACAGTGCACAGCGAGGATGAAACAGAGCTGGGACTTTTATCCAGGGTTTTCTGATTTCAACGCCTGGCCTGAACTTTTAACCATCACCTTATACTGCTAGTCAGCAAGGCCAGGTTTTCAATGACTCATTCCCTCCTGAGCTGGAGGTGGTAGTAGGAGAAGCAGGCTCTATGGGTCTGATTCATTGGATGGTGACAGGATATAAGGGACCCATATACCAGGGGACTACACCTGGCTTGCTGGACAGCGATGCCCCCAGAGCATTTCCCAGACCTTGCTCCACTCCACCAACTCAGGCAACCTTGATATTTTTAAGTTTTCCAATCACACCCCAAACTCAGGGCCTTCATTGTTGCTGTTCTCAACATCTTAAATGCTTTTCCACAGATGCACACAGAGCTTGCTCCCTCACTGCCTCCTTGCCTGTGCTCTTCCTTGATTACTTTATCTAAAAATAGCATCTCCACCGTTTCTACCTACTGCCTTTAGTTTATTTTCACAGTACAGTACTTATCACTGTCTGCCTTCCCAGCGCATATGCATTTGCTTTTTGTCTTTCTCTCCAGTAGGATGTGAGCTCCACGAAGGCTGGACCTGGGCCTCGTGTATCATTATAGCTCCAGAGTGTGGAATTTTATGGATACATTAATGAACCTCAGTTGTTATTCTGTTCCCTATGCCACAGTTCTTAGACTTGCCTTAGGTGGTCCACAGTTAGCTCAGATATTTACTTGTAGAGGCAAAGGGCTTTCTCCTTGCTCTCTGACCTCATGGGAACCTTCACAGCCTACAACCACCTTCTTTCCTCCCTGGAGCTATGCCTTTCCTGTTCCCACTCCCCACCCTCTACCCTCCACTCTCTAAATAGGCCAACGGTCAACATCTGTCAGAGCTAATTTGCTGACAAATAATTAATTGAACATTTTTAAAAGGAACCTTTGGCTCCAAGAACTAATTGCATTCCCATCTCGGAAGGTGAATGTGCCTGTGTCGTTTAAACTGTTTTAAGAGGACAGTTGCAGCTGATTGAGTGTGACCTTTAGAGATCAGGTAGGAGGGGATTTAGGTAACAGCCACAACGGGAGTAGCTTTAGGAATCCCAACTCTGGTGCCTGTTCACTCATTCTGACCCAGAGGGTCACCTGGTGCCATGTCCTACATTGCCGGGGTCATGCCTGGCATTAAATACATAATCACTCTTCTATACACACACACCTACCTTCCTTTCTTATTTAAAGAAGTCTTACAGGTTTATTGTAGAAAATTTTAAATCTATGGATAGGATAAAAAGATAGTTGAAAATTACTTATAATCTCACCCCTGAGGTAACAGTTGTAAACATTTTGATCAGTTTCTTTTTAGTCTTTGTTTTCCTACGAGTTAAGTTCTCTCTATTTTCTGACCTGCATTAAAAAGAAAACCTAGTGCATCATGGATAACTTTTCATGTGATTAAATATATTCATACGCAGTCACTTCTACTAGCCAGGGAGTATTAAGTTGTATGCAGATGCCATAATTTATTCAACCTATCCCTGACTGTTGGACAGTTACGCTATTTCCAACTCTAGATCATCACAGACAGCACTGTGATGGATTTTTTTTCTTGTTTGTTTTAATTAAAAACAATTTTCAAGTACAGTTTACATTTAATATTATTTTATATTAATTTCAGTTGTGCGGCATAGTGGTTAAATAATTACGTACTTTAGAAATTGTTCCCCCTGATATTTCCAGTACCCAACGGGCACCATACACGGTTATCACAATATTATCGATTATATTTTCTATGCTGTACTTTATATCCCCGTGACTATTTTGTAACTACCGATCTCAATTTTGTGACTCAGTCCCCTGTGATGGAATTTGTTGTGGGTACCTCTTAGACAAACAGTGGTTGTCCTTATGTAATTAACTTCAATTACTATAAATTCAGGGCTGTGGAGTGAATGTCTGTGTACCTCCTGCCGTTCACATGTTGGAGCCCTAATCCCCAATATGATGGTGGTGTTGGGACGTGGGGCCTTTGGGTGATGATTAGGTTTAAATAAGGTCATGAGGGAGGAACCCTCCCCCCCGATGGCATAAGGAGATGAAGGGACCAGAGCTCTCTCTTTATCACATGAGGATACAGCAAGAAGACAACCATCTATGAACCAAGAGGAGGGCTGTCACCAAGGACCCCACCATGCTGGCACTCAGCCTCCAGAACTGTGAGGTGTAAATGTGTGTGGTCTAAATCCCCAAGTCTGTGGTATTCTGGTTCAGCAGCCTCTTCAGAGTCCTCCACATATACTTATTAGAACAGTACCTGTATGGACACCATGAATTTACCTCTGGGCCTTGGCATATGCTGTTCCTTCTTTCTAAGCTTCTTCACCTGATTACTATAGATTGTTCTCCCCAACTTAAGTCATATATTTCCTTAAATTTTAATAGTTTTCAAATGAGGATGAATCTAACAACCAGGGTGTGTATTTGCAGTGGTAGTGAGTTACAGACTTTAAGAAATACTATCCTAATTCCTCTTCATCCAGCAAGGCTCAGCACAGGTTTCTGGGTTTAGGTTCCTTCTTCTGGGCTGTCATAACCTTGGGCTGCTCTCTGGTTGTGCTGCTCACACTGCACTGGACTTGCCCGCCCGTTCATCTCCCCCGACATGAGCACGTCCGTGAGAACAACAAAAATACAGTTTTGTTCTTGCGTCTTTAGCACCCAGCAGCTCAGTAGCCTGGGCTCCAGAACAGGGGCCAAGGGCAGTGGGCAGGTGGGGCGCTGGTCCCTGCTTGGTGCCTGCCCTCCCCACTGAGCAGGTACGTGGAGTTATTTCCTCATACCAGGCCCATGGAGAGCTCATCTACAGAGCCTTTCAGCTGCCCCACCTTTGCGGTGAATGCCCATTCCAGGTCCTGTTGGATGTATTTATTTGCTCTGAGGGAGGGCGAGGAGAAAGTTTGGCAGGCAGAGGTTTAGGTAATATGTGCCTGTATGGCTGTAGAGAGCTTCCAAGAAACCACATTACCAGCATAGCAATTATTTTCACTGTGCTTCAGAATGACACTCAAGAGTCAGGGGAAATGCTTAAGTTTCAGCTTTAGAAAAGGGCCTGCTAGAGCTGCTAGAGAGATCACCTTTCCCCTCTGTCCCTCTCACCCAGCCCAGATACAATGACCGTGAATAAAGTTGGCCATTTGAGCTTTTCAGAGCCCCCTCCCAATTTCTCCCTGCCTCCATCCCTTCTGGGTCTTTCTCTTTGTTCTGAGTTCATCTTCCCTTATCTGCCTCTGCATGACTTTTGCTCTTTTTTTTTTTAATTAACTATAACTCCAGAAAGAATCTAGTCCCTGTTCCATGGGAACACACATTATACAAAGTTGGGGAAGGGATGATTGTCGCTTTCTGGCCGGGGAGGTGAGTGAAGCCTTCACATGGAAAGCAGCTGATTCTTGAAGGATGAGTAGGTTTGAAAAACTGAAGAAATGGGAGAGTAAGGGAAATTATCCCAAGCTCAGGCAGGAGTAAGATGTGGTCAGGAATGTGAAGACTGAGGCTGAAGCAAATAGTTATGTATAAAATTTATGAAGTACCTGCAGTGTGCAGCCACTTGTATGTGTGGGTAAACCAGATGTTCCCCCAGGTCTCTGGTTCTCCTGCTCATGTGTCTGTGTGGGCTCTTGTCCTCATTCTTACTCCTCAGAGAACCCAGCCTACCTCTAAGATCAAAGCAAAAGAATCCATGATCATAAAGATGTTGGTACCCAATTTAGACTTCACTGGATATTTTGTATGGGAGATGGGAGAATGAACTTATCTTGTTTACTTCACCACAAACAACTGAAAATATCCATTAGACATTTCTATTTTCCAACAAAGCTCTTAGCCATGCTATGGTATGGAGGAATGTTGCTTCCTCCTTCCCTCACTCTTTTGCTGGCCCTTTTTTATCTCTTGAATTCATCCCTATGGACTTTATATCCCCCACCCTTAACCAGCCAACTCATAACCACTCATCTTACATGCTACAAATCCATCATGCTTATCACCAGCCCTGGCATTTTCTTGATCTTAGCCCTTGGGATGCAACATCCTGCAAGTGGTTTATTTTGCTATATTTCCAAACAAATGCAATACATTCCTCAAGAGCAGTTCTAGTGCCTGATATAGTCTCTGTCTTGTTACACTTATATTTTCTCATTGAGACCTCCACAACAGTTCTTCTATTAACTTCATTTTATAGATTAGAAAATAAGATAGGTGAATTGGTTTGCTCTGAGTCATACAGCAGCCAGAATGGCAAAGATGAGACCTGAATTCTGTCATTTTTTAAAAATGTATAATAGCCACCTGCCATGCATGTAGTGTGAGGGGGTGATTTTGATAGAAGAAGGGCTAGATATGTAGATCAAGTGTATATTGGTTTACTAGGGCTGCTATTTAAAAAAAAAATACTACAAATGGGAGGTGTAAAACAATAGAAATTTATTCTCTCATAGTTCTGGAAGCGAAGGGTCCAAAATCAAGACATCAGCAAGGTTAGTTCCTTCTGCAGGATTCAAGGGAGAGTTCTTCATGCCTCTCTCCTTGCTTCTGGTGGTTGCTGGCGATTCTTGACATTGTTTGGCTTGTAAACCCATCACTGTAATCTTTGTCTCCATGTTCACATGGTTTTCTTCTCTATGTGTCTGTGAGTCTTCATATGGCCTGTTACAAGGATGCCAGTCATTGGATTTAGGATTCAACCTAATCCATTACAAACTCATCTTAACTAATCACATTGGCATACAACAATCCACAGTTCAAATGCTATAGGAATGTTTACCTGAAACCTATGGACCCTATCGATCAATGTCACCCCATTAAATTTCATTTTCTAAAAAAAAAAAGACCCTGTTTTCAAATGAAGTCTCATTCTGTGGCTCTAGCAGGACATGGAGTTTGGCAAGACACCATTCAACCCAGTACAGGACCAGTTCATGAAGGTCCTAGAAGGTAATGCCAAGAAGTTTGAATTGTGCCAAGGAACAAACACGCACGCAGGGCTTTTTAGGAGAAGGATGACAGGAGCCAACTGAAAACACACCCTCCCCATTTGCCAATCCCGTTCCTGACTCTGACTGGTTCCCTGTGTTTTCTCCTGGCCTCAGTGTCCTGTTGCTCTATTAAGGAATGGGACAGGGTGGGCTTCCATCAACAGTGTAGACTTCCGTCAGTGTTCTCTGAGGGTGGCAGCATATTCTTCCTTTTGGAAACTTTGCACTTGCCTCCATTGTGCCTCGGGCTAATCAGTATGCCTCGTGAAAAGTATTTAAAGCCTGATGCATTAGTCACAACAAATCTGCTTCTGCGGAGTCCAAGAGACAGAACAGGGCGCCAGTTTCTATTTGATGAGCGCAGTTTGTTCTCCCCTCACGTCACTTACACCGACTTGGGCTTGCACCCTGGCCTTTATGCCCAGAGTCCCTTTCCTCAATTGTCCCAGATGGAAGAGCTGCCAAGGCCTGGCGAGGCCACTTTTGAAAGCCTTTCCGAGGACAGTGGCCAGGGGCTGAGGCAGGGCAAGGGGTCAGATTGGGAGGGGTTGGTAGACCAGACTGCTCCAAAGGCAAGACCCTGATGCCCAGTGAACACTGTGCCAGCTGGAAGCAGTTGAAAGAGCCCTGGGTGACCACTTCAGTGCCCCTCTCTGACCCACCTCCAGCAAATGCTGGGCTATTTTGATGCTGCTTTGAAGCTGGGAGAACACCAGAACTTTGGGCCTGCTCTAGTGGCAGAAGCCACAGGCTCCATCTGCCTTTGTGGCTTTGCCAAACCCTTGACTAACCTACGGGGGAGTAGGTTTCAGAGAGACACAGTTGGCTCCCATGAGTGTGTGGAGGCCTAGGGCTTCTGTTGACTGTGAGCAGGGATAGTCAAACAGCTCGGCAGGGTTTCTCCCTACTGGGTCCAGCATGCTGTCCTCTGATTCTGGGGCTGTAGGTTGGGTGACAGGAAGAGAGTTTGAACTCCTGAATTGGAGGGTTTACCTCCTCTGCTTCTTGTTAGCTGTGTGATCTCAGTCAAGCTGCTTGACCTCTCTGAACCTCAATTTTTTTTCAATTAGAAAACACTGAGTGGGTAATTCCTGACCTTTAGAGGGTTTCTGAAGCGTGAACTGAGAGGATGTATGTAAAAGTGCCCTGTAGGTTGTAGTGTGTAATGGGAGGGTATACTGAGCAGATGTGTTGCCCTGTATCTGGTACACAGTAATAGTTTATTGAGGGGGTGGGGCGTGCTAATCTGAATACTTCTCATGAATTGTCTTGTTTAACCTGCACAGTAGCCCTCAGAGTTGGAACTATTATCTCTGTTTACAGATGAGGAAACCATTGCTTAGAGAATTTAAGTGATTTGCTGAAGGTCAAACAGCTCATTGGTGTGAAGGCCAGATTCAGGCTCCGGAGCCTGCCAGCTTAGCCCCCAGTTTACACCACCTCTCTCAATGCAATAGTAACAATTTTAAAACTTCCCATCATTAGGGCCTAGTCTTTGACAGGTCCTCAAAATATATTGCCCCTAATGCTCACAGAAGCCTTGTGATATAATAGTACTGCCTCCGCTTTATAAAAGAGGAAGATTCAAGGCTTTAGTTCACCCCATTTATTGAGCACCTACTGTGCTACCCGAGGCATTGGGGACCCAACAATGAACAAGATGGGAAGGTCGGTTCCTTCTTTCATAGAATTTATATTTTAGGATCAGGGAGACCGGTGATGAAATACATAAACAAAATAATTTTAAGTCGCAGTGAGGGTGATGCAGGAAATTAGCCGCGTGACACGGCAGAGTGACGGGTGGTTGGGGAAGAAGGCCTCTCTGAGGACGGCCCTGGGGGCCGAGACCAGATGATGAGAAAGGCAGCTGTGTGGCATGCGAGCCAGGCAGCGCCCAAGCTCTGTGAGGAGCAGGGAGGGGTGGCAGGGGCTGGAGCGAGGGCAGCCCAGAGAGTGTGAAAAAGGGTGGTGCAGGGTTGGGGGCAGGAGGCAGTGGCTGTGGTGAAAAGTGGCTGATCCCTAGGGTGACTGTGCTTTCCCATGTCATTGGCTCAGACTCTAGCAAGGGATGATGGTGGAAGAAAGGCTCAGGCCTGGGCAGGACAGGGGGGCTGGTGGGCAGCCCCCCGATGGGTGGGCTCAGGCTTGGAGCCTGTGGAGCCCTCTCCCACTTTGCGGCAGGGAAAACAAGGCAGCAGAGCTGGGGGCTCAGGGGTTTCCCCCACAACCACATGGGCTAGTCACCACACTTTATTGCATCAGGGACTCGGGAGCTGCCAATCACCCCATGTCCAGACCCAGCCAGCTGCCAAAGCTGGGACCCAGACCTCCGTGGGGAGGCAGAGAGGCCTTTTCCGCCCACTTTCCTATACCCCCCAAGAGACTGGCTCTAATTTATTACCCACTCGGGGAGTTTGTAGAACCCCACCATCGACAGAGCATTGCTGGTAGATATTCTAAAAAGCCTAATAAGATATGTTTCCGCTCTTGAAAGGAAGAGGATGATTTTCTGTAGTTGATCAGAATGAAACCATAGAGATTTGAACATGGAAGATGTGTTAGAGACAAACTTGTTCGACACCCTCACTGGTAAGAAGGAACAAAGGCTTGGGTATTATTTTAATTTAGGGTTGTGAAAACAGTTGGTGAGGGTCTACCTGGGGAAAAAAACCAATAACAAAAACAAAAAAGATAAAAATACACTTTTCCTTACTTAGTAAACAGAGTCAGTGGACAGAAGGCAGTGTGGTGGCAGAGTAGAGAGGGGCTTCTGGTGTCAGGTAAGAGGTTGCTTACTACTCCTGACTAGCTATGTTCTGGGGCAAGTCAGTGAATGTCTCTAATTCCTGTCTCCTGACTTGTAAACTATAGATAATAATGGATACCTCCCTCATGGGGGCGAACTGATTAGAATCACATGGGAAGTGCTCCGCACACGGTGAGTATTTGAGAGAAGGTGTCTGCTGTCACCATTTGGGGGTGCAGCTGCAGATGAGCAGTGACATGGAGCGAGACAGACACGCCGTGACGGCAAGATGCAGGACCACTGTCATCCTGAGCTCAGGCCGCCATGGCACCCCTCAGAGTTGATTTTTATTAAGCCTTTCCCCCACAGAAAAGTACTTCCTGATCTTCTCATTGGCCTCTATTGCCTGAAAGGTAATATCTAAGAGTAGAAATATACCCTGGTAAGGGAGAGTTCCAGCATATGAATTCGAGTTTTAGGTGCTGCTCTCCTGAGAGACAGGTTGCAGAGACATATCCTGCCTCAGGCAGCTGTGCTGGAGCCAGGCCTTTGTCCCATGGCAACTTAACCCCAGGGCAGTACAGTAGATTTGTAAGGTGAGTTCATCTTCTCCCACCAGCACCAGAGTATGGTTTCAGTTGAAGTCGTCATCATTGGACAGTGCTGTCTGTTATTAGTCACTTCCCCTCTGCCTTGGGGGAGACAGCAGGGTCGTGGAAGTGATCAAAAGACCCAGGCACAGCAGCCACTAACACTGACTCACAGGCTCTGAGAACTAACTGCCTGTCCACTGGTAACTACGCATTGACTCGTCCATTTGGTGGTTCTGCAAGGGTGTGGCTAGGCCTGGCCACATCCTGTTTCTTTCCCCTCTGCAGAGTGCAGCCCCCATGTTCATGTTATGAAAAACAGTATCTTTTCAAAAATAAAATTAGAGGCCTCAGAGAGAAAAATTGAGAATCGTTCCCAAGAAGGAATTGAGCTGAGAGAACCAAATCCTGTCCAATATCCTGGGTTAGAAAGGACCAGTTATGAGCAGTTGACTTTGGCCCTGAGATCTACCCAGAAAACTAGGGGGGAGAAATGGTAACAAATTAGCAGTACAAGCATTATTTGCTCTTGAGCTCTTCCAGTCATGTGTGAAAATAAGTAATACTGTCTCAGGATCCTATTGTGTTTGCTTCATAGCCCAAGGTGTGGTGTTTAGGAAAATGCCAGTGCTTGTGGTTCTTCTGCTTTGGGGAATACAGAAAAGGAAACCCCCTTGGGAGTGCTGTTTCTTGGAATACTGTGACTCCCCTGAGCTCTGCGTTCAGTTGGCACTTGGAGTGAGTCTGAAAGGGCTGAAGAAGAACCAAGCACAGGGGCTGCTCAGTCTGTGTACCAAAGCCCAGAGCCAGTGCTAGTATAGATGTCCAGATTTCTCAAGGTGAGAGAGGTCTGGGGGACATTTGGTCTTTAGGGCATCATTTATTTATTTGTATTTTTACTGAGCACCTACTGTGCACTGGGCACTCTTTGAGCCCCCGTGGATTAAGAATAGCAAGGTTTTTGTTGTCATGGGGTTTTTCTTCTTGCGGGAAGATATTACAGCTAAAACACAAGTAAACACATGCATAAACACTACACGTTTATTTCAGAGACTGGCAGGTGCTCTGAAGAAAGGAAAGCGGGGCAATGTGTTCAGGACTGGCGAGGAGTGCCATCCGATGAGGGGCTCAATGCAGACCATTCTGAGGAGGCATTAGAACTGCAGGACCGACCACATGAAGCACACGGGTGCCTGAGCTGGGCAGTGGGATTGCCAACTCAAAGGCTTTGGGTGGGGACGGCCATTGTGACTGGAGCCTTATGAATTAGTGACTCATTTCAGTTTTATACCTAACATGCTATAAGCCCAACTGGCATGTCCACTCAAATAGTCATCTCCTGGAGGTGGGATAGGAAGGGCTGTCTAGAACTGCTTTGAGGACAAGCAGAAATGACTGGTTAGAGGACTAATGCTATCTTCCTTCTCACCTTCACATCTAACCTCTGTCAAGCTCTGTTTGTTCATCTTCCCTATTTTCACCTAGGTGAGTCTACTCCTCTTCATGTCCCTTCCCTTTGCCCTGGTCAGAACAACCAACATCTCTCCCCAGGTCTACTGAAGAAGCTCTGAACCACGTTCCTCCCATACGATCCTATTCATCTCTAGTTTATTTCTCACACTGTGTTCAGAATGATCTTTTAAAACTTCAACTGATCATGTCACACACACACCTCTTCTCAGTACTTTTCTATGATTCCCCATTACTCTCAGGATAAGGACCTAAGTCCCTACAATGACATACAAAGCCCTATCTTTGCAGATCCCCTATGCCTTCCCTAGCCTTGTTCCTAGCCATTTGTAGTTTCAGTTTCCATGCTCTGGCTATACTGGTTTTCCCCCCAAATTTCTAGAATGTTTTATATTAGTTCTGGCCCCAGGGCCTTTGCACACCCTGAGTGGTTCCTAATCTGTTCTTCTTTCATGCACATTGGCTTTGGCAATTTCTACTCAGGTCTCAACACAGATGTTACTTCAACAGGATGTCTTTCTCATTCTTCAACAGTAAAATACTACTAAGGGTTTTTTAGTTACATGTTCCCAATAGTACTTCACATGTGTTTCATACTGCTCAGCACAATTGAGCAGAAATAAGCTAAGAAGAGATGACAAAGAAGCACAAGTTAGACAATGTTCATTCTAAAGAATAAAATAGAAGTACTTTGTAATTAGTTTTTTTATTCTTGAAGGTCTTTACTTTTCAGAATAAATTGGTTGGCACAGGGTGATCATGTGCATCAGAGTGAAATAGGGCAGCCCTCTGGAGTCCAAGGGGGAGCTACTTGTGATGTCTCCTCCCTGCACTAGTCCATAACCACCAGGAGGGCAGGAACCAGGACTCTCTTGTTCATTACTGTGTCCTCAGCACTTGGAAAGTCTCGAGAGCACTGTAGACACTTGATATGTGTTCATTGAAGCAATGAATGCACACAAAGACCTTGAATCTTAAATGTTCCACTTGAATGTGCTACTTGCTCTCAACAAAAAGAAAAAAACAGGAGACCGTCTGTATTTTCTGTTCCATTTCTCTACCCTATAGAGACGGTGATTGATATCTGGAGTTCGAGAATAAGCATAGTGAGCAGGAATTCTGGCAGATGAACAACCTGCTTAGGAAGTCTGCTCTTGCCTTGGACTATCAGAACAGTGTTATTTTCTTTGGCTCAAAGGAATCTAAGACTGTGTGTACTCAGGGAAATGGTGTAGACCCATGGTGTGGAGTCGGG
This sequence comes from Rhynchonycteris naso, assembly GCA_037038555.1. Taxonomy (NCBI): domain Eukaryota; kingdom Metazoa; phylum Chordata; class Mammalia; order Chiroptera; family Emballonuridae; genus Rhynchonycteris; species Rhynchonycteris naso. The sequence goes on from CM072995.1 coordinate 336,290,540, forward strand.
GCCAGGGGTGAGACTCAAATAATAATCAAGTGAAAGAGGGTTGTGTGAAGCCTGGTGGGGGACATTGCCTTTCTCAGCAGCTGAGGAATTAGAACATTCCCTCTTGTGTCAATGTGGAAGTGAATGAATTAAGCTCCGTTTTATGCTGTGCCTGGAAAAATACCAATGCTGTACTCACATAGTTTCTGAAAGCAAACCCCAAATGCCACTCAGTCTCAGCTCTACAAGAGACTGTTACAGGAAAAAAAAAGTCAACATTCACAGACTATGGGAAATATCACTGAAGTGGAAAGAGATTATACCCATGTGTTTTGTTTCTTTTTTGCCTTTTTTGAGGTTCTATACCCCTTTGAAAATCTGACAGAAGCAATGGATCCATTTTTCCTTCCATGCTCCTTCTCTGTCTGCAAACTGTGCATCCATATAGATAGCATTTTCTCATCCATGGGAACCCCTGGAGGGCTATAGCCTTCGGTTGAAAATGCCAGTTAGTGGCTCTGATTGGAAATTGAGCAGAAATAAACTAATAAGAGATAACATGCCTGACCAGGCGGTGGCACAGTGGATAGAGCGTCGGACTGGGATGCGGAAGACCCAGGTTCGAGACCCCGAGCTCGCCAGCTTGAGCGCGGGCCCAAAAAAGCTCAAGCTTGGACCCAAGGTCGCTGGCTCCAGCAAGGGGTGGCTCGGTCTGCTGAAGGCCCGCGGTCAAGGCACATGTGAGAAAGCAATCAATGAACAAATAAGGTGTTGTGATGGCAATGAAAAACTAATGATTGCTGCTTCTCGCCTCTCTTTGTTCCTGTCTGTCTGTCCCTATCTATCCCCCTCTCTCTTTCTCTCTCTGTCCCTTTAAAAAAAGAAATAAAAAGAGATAACAAGGATGCGCAAGTTAGACAATGTTTGGTCTAAAGAATAAAATAGAAGTGCTTTGTAATTAGTTTTATTTTTTTTCCATTCCTGAAGTTCTTTACTTCTTTTTTTTAAATTGATTTTACAGAGAGAGGAGAAAGGGAGCTGGAAGAATCAAGTCAGAATTGCTTCATTTTAGTTGTTCATTGCTTGCATGTTGCATGTGCCTTGACCAGGCAAGTCCAGGGTTTTTAACACATGACCTCAGCGTTCCAGGTCAGTGCTCTATCGACTGTGCCACCACAGGTCAGGCAAGTTCTTTACCTTTTAGGACAAATTGATTGGCACAGGGTGATCATATGCATCAGAGTAAAATAATGCAGACCTCTGGGGAGCTGGGGAGAAGCCAATCTGAGCATCTCCTGGGATTAGTGGTGATCTAGCCACTAAAATGTAAGTACCACAAGGCCAGGATTTTAGTCTGTTATGTTCCCCACTGGTCTCCAGTGTCTAGCTCAGTGCTTGATACTTAGTACGCGCTCAATAAATATTTGTTGAATGAATGAATCAATTAGTCAATCCTGTATAGGTTGCCCCAGTTCACTCTCTCTTTGTCTCCTTAATTTTGTTCTGAATTTATCAGATGACTTAGTTTTGATTTCTTCGTTCAAGAAGTATTTATTGAGTACCTCCCAGGCTCTGGTAGGTCATAATTGTTCTCTAGGCATAGAATGGCATGAGATTGAAGGGCTCCTGCTCTGGGGCTCATTACCCTGGCTTAAGTCTCATTTCTGCTGTTTGGGAGTGATGAAAACAGTAAAATGGGGTGTAAGAATTAAATAAAGTTGTTCCGTTAAAGCACTTAGCACACTTCTTGACACACAGCTGTGTGTTGTTTTAATAAATGTCAGCCATCTTTATTACCACCTGGCTCCTCTGCCGTCCAGTTTATTGGTTCCCGTGGGGTCCTCTTCACTCTCTGATCCCACAGTTCTGAACCTCAGAAACTAAGTGTTGCTCCTTATGCAGCAGATTAGGTATGACCTTTATAAACTTCCAGAATAATGAATCATAGCTATATTGAAGGTTTGGGAATAGTACTAATTTTTCCCTTTCTATTTTTATATATTTTTTTATTTTAATTAATAAGCATATATAACTTTCAAATTTAAAACTTATTGTCTAAATATAGTATCATAACTTAAAATGTGTTTATTTAATTTTATAAAATCTAGAGGTGGAAAACAAGAATATATTATTTCCCCTGGCTTGTAGGATCAGTTTGAGAACTTAATTTGTCTGTTATGTTTTCCAAATAAAAATGCCCATACACAAACACTGAGAAAGCAAAGGCGCCCTCCTGAGCAGACGTGGATGTGTTCTTCAGTTTAGCAGGGGTGGTGTAGAGAATGTGGACTCTTGGCTCTGCCTCCAAGCTCTAACACTATCCAACTACGTATGTAGCTTTGGGTAAACTATTCAGACTCTTTAAGCCTCAAGTCTCTCATCAGTAAAATGGAAGAGACAAATGGAGAAAATTTTTCTTCTAGATTGTTGCGGGAATGAATATCAAATACTTCACATTAAGAGTAAGTCTTTGATATATTCTTTATTTTTTTCTTTTCAAATAGCATCAGAGATGTCACCATCCTTTACGTTATACATGTTTATATAAATGTCTCCACTTTGATGTTTAATTAAACAAACTGATCATGGCCAAACCAGAACTTCTTCTAATTCTTTTTTTAAAAGATATTATTTATTGATTTTAGGGAGAGGAGAGAGAGAGAAGGCAGGGGAGGAGTGGGAAGCATCAACTCATAGTAGTTGCTTTTCGTATATGCCTTGACCGGGCAAGCCCGGGGTTTTGAACCGGCGACCTAAGCAATCCAAATCAACGCTTTATCTACTATGCCACCACAGGTCAGGCAACTTTTGCTATCTTAAACCTGTCTTGCTATCCGTTTTCCCCCTCGTCCTCTACATTTCCATAAATTGCACCAGCATTCACCCAGTTGTTCCAGCACAAAGCCCTGGAGTCATCCCTCACTCCTATCTTCGCCTCACATCCCATATTCAATTTGACAACTCAGCTGACATGTCTGAAAATCAGTCTCTTTTCAGCACAGCACTGCCACCATCGTGAGCACAGCCACAATCCTTATGCCTGTGTGAGTGTAATAGCATCAGCTCACCTCCCAGCGCCCCCTGGGCCCTGAAACCATTTTCCCATGGAGCCGGAGTGTATGTAAGACGTGTGCCTCACCTCGGGATGGACCACTCCTTGCTCAGAAGTCACCGCACTCTCCTCAGCTTCCTCTGATACTGGGAACAAAACCCAAATGGCTTCCATTCAGATCTCTATTAGGGGTAAGCAAGCTTCTTCTGTCCCTATCTTAGGTTTTCTGGGCCACATAAGAGTCTTTCACATCGTCATCATCCTCTCCTTCTTTACCTTTATCTTGGCCTCTGTTTCTTCCTCCTTCTAACGTTTTAAAAATATCATAACTATCCCTAGCACATGGGCTTACAAAGACAGGCCAAGGGCTGGGGCTGGCCCACCCTCGCTGTATGTATATGAGCTGGCCTTGACCTTTTTCTCTAGCCCATCTCTCTCCACCCCCCAAGCCACCTCGCTCACTCTGCTCCAGCCTCCGTGGCATTCTTGCTGTCCTGGAGCACACTGGCCACATTCTGTAGAGGGGCCTGTGCACTCCTGTTCCCTTAGGTCTGCTTCCTGGCTCTCTTCTTTCTTTCGTTTGAGTCTCTGCTAACCAGTGCCTCCTTGGAGAAGCCTCTCCCAGCAGCCCCTTGGAAGTCCCTGCCCCTTCCTCCCAGGCACCCTCTGTCCCTAACCTGGCTATCCTCCTTGTTGTGGTATTTGTTGTATATTTATTTGTTTGTCGGTTCTGCTGCTCCTTGATGGCAAGCTTTATCTGTTTTGTTCAGCACTCTCTCTCTCCCCTCAACACCCAGAAAAGACCTAGTACTTACTGCTCATTCAAAAATATTTGTTGCATAAATTAATAAATGTAAGAACAGTTCTATTCTGTAGCTAGATAGTTTTCAACCCATGCAATAGCACTCATTTGCAACAAGGCAGCCCTCTTTTTAAACCCTTAGCCCTGTTGGCTCTGTCTAATAAAAAGCAATCAGATGAAGGCACCACGCTGTGCTCTGGGTGATGGCGAGGACTGTGAGAATCCTGTCCTGTGTGCTGTTGGGGCCTGAAGGATGGATCTGGGTGGAAACATGGGGGTGGGAAGGAGGTGGAGGGAGCAAAGCCAGGCTTTGAAGTAAAGGGAACTGTCCAGCTCTCAGGAAGCTGATATCATTAGAGCATCCCTGGACGATAAGTGCTCAGCAGCACCAATGCCTGATATCTCCTGAGGAGAGAGAGAGGCATCTCTTAGAGCCAGAGGAACACGGAGATAAAGTGCCTTCCCAGGAACACACAGCCAAGCCAGCCTGCAGACTAGTTAGTGCAGACGTTGAAGGGATAGTGCTCTTCAGACCTAGATGGGATTTGCTGGGGAAATCTGGTATTTCTGGAGCCACAGCAATGCCCAGCCCCAGGCAGAAATTCCCAGAACCAGATTCATGGGGCTCTTCGAATTGGCAAATTAGAGGGGTGCACCTGGAGCAGTCAGGTATACCCTCCTCTCACCCCACACTCTCACCCTGCCTTGTCCCAGAAACCTCAGGAAAAATGGCCTTGGATCTGGGCCATTGCAAGAGAGGCTGAGGCCTTCCTTGAGGCCATTATAGGGGCTGTCTGGGGGTGCACTGCAGGGGGTGGTCCTGTGGAGTACTCCGGGAGGACTTCGTACCATGTACCCTTGAGTTCTGGCTTAGGGTCAGACAGTGAATGAGCCTTGGATCGGGCAGCGAGCCTGCTTGTAACTTGACTCATATAGCAGGCAGGGACTAGATCAGCCCTGACCCAGGAGCCAGGTCGGGGTGCAGAAATAAAGGCATCTGAATTCAAACCGTTGGTCTCCAGAGGACACTAGGACCTCGAGGGCCTCCATCCCAGATCTCCGGGCGCCCAGCCTTGCCCGCCTTGGCTTTCTCCGGGAGATTACCACCCATCATTGGTCAGTGAAAGCAGACCCGTCACTATCTCTTCCTGCAGACAGGTTCAGTCCCTGCCAACAGCAGAGAGGCTGAGGGGCCTGGACACTGCCTACTGTTTACCAACTCTGAGAGCAAGCAGTTCCCATGGGCATGGCGAGCCCGCCAGCCCTGGGAATCAGAGAGATGCCAGGGAGGACTGCCAGGGAGGAGGGCTCCTACAGACCATGGAGGGGGAGTGTGGGGTGGAGCACTGCTCTCCAGGGGAGACCTCCTGCCTGCACAGTGTGTTGAGTGGGTCTTGGAAAAACAGTTCCTTGAGGAAGTCGAGGCAGGCGAGGAGGCACTCTCTGAAGGGCAGGCTGTCATTCCCCATCTTCCCATCAGGAAGAAGAGGAGGAAAAGCAGGCGGCACGCTGTCCCTGCGGCCCGCCCTTCGGGACCAGGGCTTTACAGCCCTCCTCCAGGACAGCGCAGCACATAGGCCTGCAGCCAGCGCTGTTTGCTCAGCTTGCCCAATATTTATTCCCTTCAGTGGAGATTGGTGAGTTTGACCAATAGAGAGTGGCGGATAGGGCTTCTGGGTGCCCCTCTCTGAGAATACTTCAGGAGCCTTTTCAGATGGACCAGGCTGGTGAGAATGTGAAGGCAGGTGGAAGAGGGATTATTGAAAGAACGGCAGCTTTTGTCATAGACAAGAGAACACCCAGAAGGCATGGGCACTAGCAAATATCTGAAGGGCTGCCCTGATGCAGGCTGGTTGCGTGTGGCCTCCAAGGGGCTGAGGAAGAAATGGAAGGGAATGGTGTAAGGAAACTGAGAAGTCCCACAGAAATGCAGTGTAGCAGCCAGAACCTTCTAGCAGGGAAAAGAGCTGCCTTGGTGACAATGAGCTGGTCATCACTGCAGGGATGCAAGCAGAGGCAGGCGGCCCTCTTGGCAGGGGCCTTGCTCAAGTGGGAACCTGTGCTCTGGAAGGAGGGGAACTCAGGGACAGTCAAGGCCTGCACAGCCCTGAGAGTCTGTGGTCGTGTGAAGAGGGAGGGTGGGAACGGGACAGAATGGGATGGAAACAGGGTAGTATATTCAGGGCAGACCTGGCCTGAGCTGGCCTGTCCCCACCCTTCTCTGTTCTGTCACAGCCCTCGTGCCCTGGGATCACCAGACCTCACTAGTACTCCTCCTTACCAGAGTAACTACCGGCCCCACCCCTACCTGCTGTACCCTGCTGGTTGCTGGGTGACACTGGTGGACAATGGGCCAGATAACTCATGCGGGGGCTGATTGTGTTACCTTTCTCTGGAAACATGATGCCGCAACCGGGAGCAGTGGTTCTCGGTCTTTAGTTGGCATCAGAATGAGCTGCAGGGCATGTTAAAACACAGACACCTGGGACCCACCTGAGTTTCTCATTCAGTAGGTCTGAAGTGGTACCTTAGAATTTGCATATCTAACAAGTTCTCAGGTATTGGTGATGATGTTGGTCCAAGGACCACACTTTGAGAACCACTGCTCTAGACGACCAACAGGGCTTATAACCTTAGGTCCACGGCTATGGATTTAGACAAACCCATGTTAGAATTCCAGATGCACCATTTATAAGCTGTGCGATGACTGGCAATGTACCTAACACCTCTGTGCTCTCGATATCTGTGCTGTAAAATGGTGACAGTACTACTTTAAAAGGGTTATTGTGAGAACTGAAGATGATGATATGATGATCTATATAAAGAGCTTAGACAGTGTCTGGGACATGGTAAGTATGCAAATACTCAAAACATTAGCAATTTTTATTATCATACTGAATGGTGGGTATTTCAGATGCCCAGGTCTACCTTCATAGGATAGTGGTGTCGAAACAGAAAAGGGCACACATTCTCCTCCAGTTATGCTCCACATGTAGGGGCAATCCCATTGTTACTCCTTACCCCGCTGCTCCATGCTGTTAGGATGTAGATTCCTAAGCAGTTGGGGCATCCTTAAAATCTTAGTTTTTCTGTCTGGGGCCAGCCACACATTCTGAGTAAGCTTTCGGTATGACTCTGTAGGAACCTGCCTAGTAGGAGCCAGATTGTGTGTAGGACACAAAGAGTGGGTCTTCTTTAGTGTCTCGTCACATTACTGTTGGAGCCCCAGAGCCTCTCTGTTGCGTCATTCAGGTCTGTGGTCCATGCACCGGCAGTTCTGATGGGATGGAAACGGTGTAGCGTACAGGCTTAGGTCTCCTGGGGCAGTCTCAATATTAAGTGAGAAAATCTAAGAGTGACTTCAGATGACCTTAGGCTGCTCTGACCATTGCTGAAAACGGGGACCCTCTAGGAAAATACATACCAGATTTTACTTTGTGGGATAGACATATCCTAAAGGGGGTTCCCTTAGAGTAGTAGCTTGAGGAATGCTCCACCCAAAGAGTTCTGTAGTCAAATAACTTTAGATACTAGTGCTCCATTTCTTAGAAATACTCTAGGATGCTCACTAGCATATTTCAGCTTCCCAGAAGTTCTGCAATTCAGACAAAAGTAATGTTGAACATACTAAACTTTGCTTCCCATCAATTAATTTTGGGAAACTAGTTCTAGGAATTTACAGTTGTCCAAGTGCCTTCATAGGTACTGTCTGATTTTTAAAACAACCCTTAGATGTATGATCCCATTTTACAGAAGAGAAGGCTGAGGTACAGAGAGGTTTATGATTTGCCCCACATCACAGAGCTATTTAAAACACTATGATTACATAATATGAGACAGAATTTGGTGCATTCAATAGAATTTTATTTGTAGTAGCAGCAATCATTAAAACCAAACGTAAACAGAAAATACACACAAAAAAACTCTACTAAGTGGAAATTGAAAAAAACCTATTATTTGTCAAAACCCTTTCACTGGAGTGCTTTTATATTATTTTTTGATCTTAGGCTCACATTATGATTACACCACACACACACACACACACACGAAAAAATGAGAGAGAGAGAACAGAACAGATTAAAAATGTAGATTCTGCAGCTAAACAGAGTTTTAAGTCTAAGTGATGTCATACTAGCTCAATGACCTTGGATGAGTTATTTGATTTTTCTATGCCTATTTTTCCCTCTGTAACATATAATTCTCGAACCTATATCATAAGGTTACCATTACTATGATGATTCAGTGAGATATTATATGCAGATGTCTCAGAATGGCACCTGTAGAATATAGTAGATTCATTTATGAAAGTATTGTTGTTCGTGCTATTGCTTCTGTTAATAATACCAAGTAAAGTTCCTTATCTTGAGAAACTGAGGAGAGGGCATCTGGATAGGAGCCACTAGGTGTAAGACCTAGCTTTGGCTCTCTCATGAAGTAGCTGTGCTTAACCTCTTTGGACAGCTCACTTGACCTTTCTGTGCCTTAGTGTTCTCCTTGGATAAAAATGGGATCATCGTGCCTGACCTGTGGTGGCGCAGTGGATAAAGCGTCGACCTGGGAACACTGAGGTCGCCAGTTCAAAACCCTGCACTGGCCTGGTCAAGGCACATATGGGAGTTGATGCTTCCAGCTTCTCCCCCCTTTCTCTCTCTCTCTGTCTCACTCTGTGTCTCCTCTCTAAAATGAATAAATAAATAAAAAAAGAAATTAAAAGAAAAAATGGGATCATGCCAGCCAATGGGATCATGCCAGTCATTTAGCTTAGTTCATAGATGAGTTTGAAGAAAACCACCTGGGTCAGTGATGTAAAAGTGCTTTGATAAACATAATGCCAGGTCATGACGAGTCCCTGATGTCCACCTGTGATTGGAGCATGACAGGGAGGCAGCCGTGGAAGGGGCTGGCTCCAGAGAACCTCTCCAGTAGTTTTGCTCTGGGATCTGAGAAATGCCCAGAACTACTGAGGCTGTTTGATCCACAGCACCACGATCACTTCATGGGCCTGCACAGAAGCGAAAGGTGAGTCATTAGCAGTGCTGGGAGTTCTCCTTTACTGCACAATGGCACCCTCACTCTGGGATTTCCTGGGTTGGCATCTGTTGACTTTGGAATAGAGGGTGATTGTGTATGCACACTGCCTTGGCTAGTGCATCTCAGACATCTGTTTCCTCCCATTCACCCTCATCTCATTCCCAGTAGACTGGACCCAGAGTGCCAGCCCCGATCCTTATCCCAGTGCCACTCAGCACAGACACCTTCTCCTGGCCTGGAAGAAGGAGAAGACCCATAGAGGAAGTTGCATACTCTGCCAGGTGTGTGTGTGCACATGTGTATAAAGCAATCCCCTGAGAGAGTCAGGATACCTAACAAAAGTGGAATCAGTTTCCCTACTGCTTTTGTTTCAAAGGAAAAGTCTCCAAATAATCCTATTGAGGAAGAATTTTTTGCCCCCTTTGAGGGTATTTGCGTTCTTTTAATTGCTCAATCATGTACAATTTTGGTGAAAAAGCAACCGTATTCCTTATAGCAAGTTTATTAGGGAGGCGCCCGGTTTCCGAACACTTCCCAGGAAGTGTAGCCCACAGCCCCAGCCCTGGGGAAAGGCGCAACCTCTACAATTGCTAACCTTAATCCCTGGTGACCAGAACTGGCCCAGAATGAAAGGGCTGATTCCACAGGGAAAATAAAATAAACAGAACCACACCATGTTCGCCTCCATCAAACCACAGCCACCAAAAACAAAACAAAGCAAAGCTCAACAAACCAACAGCAACCCAGCCAGAGTTTGAGGGCAACTCTGTTTCAAACTGTTTCTCTAAATCATTCACAGGCAAAACCAGAACAGAGGACAAAAATTAGAAACCATTTAACTTTTTAAAGTGTTTCAACAATAGCTATCTATATTTCTGTGGCCACAGTTCTGTGGCAGAATTTTTAGAAAACGGTTTTGTTTTCGCCTTGAACAGTTTTATTTCACCTTACATGAACCCCTGGCCCAACTAAGTAGGACTAGATAAGCCTAAAATAAGTCTTTAAGCCACTTCCAAAAATGTCTGCAGGTCCCCACACCCTGACACCCCATGGGGTCAAAGCTGGAGGTGCAGGTCCTTGAAGGGGGGCGGGGAGAGGACTGGAGGACTGGCAGTGTTGGATCTTCAAAGGGGGTCAGAGGTCACCCAATGATTGCACAATTTCAACCCTTATCTGCCTCACTGAGGTGGGAGGGGAAGGAACTAGAGGAGGAGGAGCCCCCAAGCCTGGGATGGTGAAGAGAGCAAATAAATACCAGGGGCACCTGGCAACCCTCCCATCTGGGGGAAAGCAAGCCGGCTCTTTGCAGATGTGTCCTGAATTGCTTGGGACCAGTTTGGCTGCCCTGTGTAAGTCTAAAACCTCTTACCCTGGAGCTTTAAAATCTTTCATTCTTCATTCATTCATCCTGAAACTTATTATTTTCCTTAAGCCCCTTCAATATTTGGCAGTATTTTGGGGGTGAGGGAGCTTTTGAGAGACATAAAACATAGTTGTCACTCTCCAAAAGCTCTCCTAGAAATATTTAAAAAGGCATGTCAGGTATCCCGATTCCCAGGAAACAAGGGAATCTTTAGCAAGTTGGGTTTATTGCCAGTACATTTTGCCCAGCACAGAGGAAGGCTGAGATGATATTGAAACTCCTTTTGTGCCGGCATTTGGAATGTGTTAATTCTGTTTAGTAATACAATGAACAGTCAGCCAAGTACTATTCTGGGTATACAAAGATGAATAAGATAGAGGACCTGTTCCTAAGCAACTTATAACATCAATATCAATATTGTGTTAATAACATCAATATCAGTACTAACACCCATAATGGCAAATGAGCTCTAATCACCTGCAACTACAAGAGGAGATAGACTAGTCCATTGAGAAGATGAAACAGGTCCTGGGGTCCACAGAGGAGGGTATACATGGTTTTGATGGTGGGCTGGAATCAAAGACAAGGTCATCAACACAGTTCATTTTACTCCAGAGATCGGCAGGTTATCATTTGGCAGAGAAGGGAAGGAAAAGTCCTTCATGCTGAGGAAACAGCCTAGGCAAAGGTGTGGAGGTGTGACTGTGACGGCCTCATCCAGGAGACTGAGCAGCCCCACAGGGACACCGGGAGGGGCCACGGGAGGCATTGCTCTGCCTGGAAATTCTCTGCCCCCGCCTGCCCCCTGTCATTGGAAGGAAGACAGTGAATTGTGTGAGGAGCCCGAAGGAAAGAAATTAAACCCTGCTCAGGGAGCATGGTGAAGGCAGTGGCATTTAGTATGTGCATGGGAGATAGATGCCTTTACATAATTCTCCATCTTAAGAAAGAAGAAAAGGCATGGGGGGGAGGGAGAGAAATCTCTTTCTGGCCCAGCCCAGCCCTTTTTAGAGGTGTATTCCCTCATTTGTGGGCTTGTCAGTGTGACATTGTGTCTGCCCTGCTGAAAGCCATACATCTTACTTTGAAACCCTCCAATGGCCTTGGACCCCCTGAAGACCCCAGTGTTCCCAGGCTGACCTTTGGCACAGGGCTGCTAGCTCTGAGGCTGATGGAGGGAAGCGGCAGCTCCTGTGCTCCGACCCTCCTTGCCCCTGGCCAGCAGCCGACAGGAGTCCTTTCTTCTCCTGGAAGGATTAGTGCTTCTTAAAAATTTGGCTCTCAAATTCTGAAAAGCCTGCCAGCTGTCTACTTCCATGAGCCTTTTGTTTTAATTTTTGTACATCTTCCTTCATCTCCAAGATCTCTAGGCCCTCCCAGAGTGGAAGGAGATTTAAAATGTCTCTTTTTTCTTTTTTTTAACATTGATTTTAGAGAGAAAGAGGGAGGGAGAGAGAGAAAGAAAACAATTGTTTTGTTGTTCCACTTATTTATGCATTTGCATCTGTTGGTTGATTCCTCTGTGGGTCCTGACTGGGATTGAACGTGTAACCTTGGCATATTGGGACCACTCTCTAACCAACTGAGCTACCTAGCCAGTGCCTTAACCTAAGTCTTATTTATTTACTTATTCATTTATAAATTTGTTGGGTTGACATGGTTGACCAAACTATACAGGTTTCAAGTGTACAACTCAATATAATATAACACATATACACACCGCATTGTGCCTTCTACCTCCCACCGCCGCAAGCTGACTCTTTCTGCCCCCATCAGGGCCTTCAAATAAGTCTTAAAGTCATTTGCAGAACTGCTCCTAGCAATGACATTTCTGGGGTGTCATCTCCTATATGTAGTATAACAGTGACAGGGACACTGCCGAGACAGGGTTAGGCACGTGGGCCTGAGCAATACGTCTATTTCGTGCTTTCTGAGCTGGTTGAACATAGTTGATCACTGTCACTCTCTGAGTGGTTATCTGCAAAATGAGAAAATGCCCTTCCCTAGCATTGCTGTGATGAGTGAGTGAAAGGTGCCCTGTGCCATGCTTAATGAGTGGCTGCTAATATGGCTAGGATTTTCATTTGATAAATGATGCTAAACTCTTCTGTGGTCTTAACCATTCAAGCCCAGTCATTTGGGGAAAAGGTAATGGACCTCTTATGTCAAGCATTCTCCCTCATTTGCAGCCTCTGGGGTGGCTCACAGCTTCTAGTTTTTCCTTTGTCATGCTTGTGCCCCATGAAGACTGACAGTTCCCTGTGATCGGCCTCCTGTGTGGCTGGAATGGCATCATCTCACATCCGAGGCAGCCTAGAGAGCCCCATTCTGTCAGGCGTTCCCCACAGCGTCTGAACTCTCCCCTATTAGTCACTGCTTTGGCTGGAAGATGGGAAGACCCCTGTGAAACTGAAGTGTGTTCTCTGGGAAACACATTAAGGCAATAACAGCTGGACACAAATTAGTTTATCAGACAGGGGCTGGACTTGCAGAATTTAGGGGTGAGAAGGAACTTGACAGATCATCCATCTGTTAATAGGTGAGGGAAGGAAGGTCGTTGGAGGAGTAGATCTTTGGGATGGCGGGCCTCAAACAATGCTTTCTAGTCTGAATCCCCTCTCTCCTCTTTGTTCTGCCTTGCAGAGCAAGGTAGACACTCCAACTTTCATTCAAGTGATATTTATCATGTGCCTTTCGTTACTGGGCAAGTGCTGAAAATTCAGAGAAATATAAGTAGGAAAGACAGGCAAAGGAATAAGCAAATGCTGATTGATGCGGGACAGATCTCTTTATGCTGGGGATAGAAAGGTCTGGATCATTAGATGCTTCAGCAAGGGGCAGATAGATTCAGCCACTGAGGTGTCAGTGCCACCAGGGGTTGCAGACATCTAGGATCTAATGCCCTACCTTGTGACTACTGTGAGAGTATAAGAGAGGTCACGCTCAGGGATCTGGGCTAAGCTAGAGGTGGGGTCGGGGGGTGTCACTGCCTGCAGGGGTCAGCGCTGCTTTGTCAGGCCCAGGGGATGGGTCAAAAAGCCATGAGCTAAAAAGAGGCCAACAGCTGGGAGGAACCAGATTACACTTCAGGGAAGAACTTCACAAGCATTGTTCCCACCACCATGTGGTTAAAACAGGCAGATCTCTTTCCCTTAATTCACATCAGAAGTCTTGATGGAAGATTACAGAAATGGGAGGAGGGAGAAGCGTCCTGGGAGAGGCACCCTGGTGAAGGATGTGTAGCTTTCCAAGGCGTAGAAGCCTTTCAGGAGCTGCTTCTGTCTGAAAATCTGCAGCAGGGTTCTGATGCCTGCTGGAGTGAACTCATAGCTGTTACCCCTTGGGGACACCTGTTGCATCTGTGGATTACTGGTGATGTGAGTCCCCTTTACCATATGCCTCTCCTCACTCGGGTCCTCCTTCTCCATCTTCTGCGTGATTTCAACAGCCTTCTAACTGATCTCCCTCTCTCCTAGATCTGCCTTTTCAAAGTTGTCCTCTTGCTGTTACTAGAGAGATCCTCCTAATAAAACCACTCCCTTGGTTTATAAGAATTAAGGGTAGAATCCCCTTTTCAGAGACATAGCCTCCTCCAGCCTAACAAATAGCCTCTTTCCCGCCACTTGGTTTCCACCTTCTGACCACACAGATCCTGCCATGCTTTTTCACCACTCCACACCCTTACACGTGCTATTCCACCTTCCTGGGATGCATCCCTCCTCCTGTGAAACCTGCCTTCATCCGTCCAGATGCATGTCTGCAAAGCTCTTCCGTGCTTCCAAGTCTTGGTCACAACTTTTGTCTTGATGGCCCAGCTGTACACTGTACAGCTCCTCTCTTTTGTAGCACCTGTCACATTGCATTGCAACTGTTGGTACATGTGTCCATCTTCTAATAGCCTGTACATTGCATGGTAAAGGCATGTGCACTCACTTGCACACATCAGCAAGAGATTCCTTTCTGGTTTTCAGTACACAGTATAGAGCCAGGTAAATGTATCATGGCAGATGCTCAAGGTGTGTTTGTTAAGTGAGCCAGCACACGTGTCTGAGGTGGGAGGTCTGAAAGGCAAGGCCACAGGATCTTTTCCCTTTAATTAAAGCTGAGTAATTAAAGCTGAGGCAGGTGCCCTCTCTGCCCCACCTCACCCTTCCTCGTTGTACCATGAGTGGTGTTTCCCATCTTTGACCAGCGAAGATTTTGATTGGGAAAATTGTTCATCCAGTGACTTTCTGGAGAGATGTGTCATTTTTAATGTTTTGGGTATCCTAGACAATGTCATAAACCTATTGATGCTTCCCCAGAAAGTGCACCAACACCCAGTCTCACAGCATTTTCACAGGTTTCTGGACTCTGCATCCTCCCACCCAGCTTCAAGGACCCCTGGCTTAAAGCAGCTGCAACAGTGTTTTACTCTGTTAGCCAATAAAATTTTGTCAAGCTTTATTTCCAGAAATAAAAAACTAGTTATTTCAAAATCTGTTTTTTAAATACATAAAATATTTAAATATGGAATATGATTTTTCAAATGACATATGTTTTCAAATGTTCTCTTTCTCTGTTCCCCTAGGATGTAAACCTCTCCATGAGGCAGCAAATATTACTGCCTGTGTTTCATTCTCCAGAAATACATGGATTGATGTACATAACAGGGTCTCCTGCAGTCACTCAGTGTAGGTCAGGGCCCCAGGCAGGATGTGGGATGTGCTGCCTGGGTCTGGCTCAGTCCTCATTGCAGAGGAAGCTGCAAGAACTTAGAGAAGGACATTGTCAACAGGCTCTCACTTGGGAAACATTTACCGAGCTTCCACTAGGCACCACACACTGTTGCAGGCACTTGGGGACACTGTGGGGGAACAAAACCGACAAGGTCCCTATTTTTGTGGAGTTTATAGCCTAATGAGACAAGGCAGAAAATAAGCAAGTGTACAAGTTAGCTAAGTTTACACGGTGAGCATCAGAACAAGGAAGGGAAGATAACGGTAATGGGACAGCAGAGTGCAGGAAAGAGAAGATTGCTACATTAAAAATCATCAGCCTCTCTGAAGAGGTGACATTAGAAATGAGAGATCATAGGGAGGTAGGTATAGGGGGAACAGTAATCCAGGGTGAGAGACTGTCAGGTGCAAAGGTCCTGAGGTAGGAAGGATTTCTATATGTTTGAAAAAAAGAAAGCTACTGTTGTTGGGGATCACTGGAATGTCACTGCCAGATTAGGGGGAGAGGGTGGGAGAGGAAGTTGTGTAGTCCATAGAAAAGACTTGGGATTTTTCAACTCTGAGGAGAAGCTAAATCCTGAAAAGTTTAGGTAGGGTAACATTTTGATCTAATTGGCAATTTTAAAGATCACTTTTAAAAGATTTAGGACCCATTTTTATCACCTCCCCTCATTTCGAACAGTTCTGACTACTGAAAGGAATGTGTAATAAGGCATTTCCATGAGTTATCATAGGTGCCCACCAGCAGGAGAGAGCCAGGGTTTCTATCCCAAGTATCACTGCAGTGTAAATCAGGGATAAGGTCTGGGTGGCCAGTGCCATCTTGCCGAGGGGAGCTGAAGGATTCCTGAAACTTTTCTGGATAATGAGTTGCTGGGGACCCCTGGAGGGTCACTGCCAGATTAGGGGGTCTTGGACCTAGACACAGGTTTGAGCAGGAAGGTGAGGAGGTACCCACCCTCCATCCCCTCTAAGTCTCAGAGGAAAGCACAGGGTAGAGGGTGCAGATTCCTAGAAAGAGCCTGTGGCGGTGAGGGCGGCAGAAGAGGAAACAAAGGACACACAACCTCTTGCCCCTGTTCTTCTCCCTTAATGTTGCCTGCCCCTCCTCATGCGTGGGCCACGGTGTTTCTTGTTTTCTGTGGCGGCGGCAGCAGCCAGGTGTGTTTGGAAACACTAGAGCTCCGTCCTTCCTGTAGCAGGAGATAAATGTTCCTGGGGGAGTGAGGTGTGGGTGTCTGGAGCGGGTCCTGTGTAGAGATGGTGGTGATGGTGCATCCATCCCTAAGTCAAAATTCCAGCTGCTCCGGGGGCGATGGTTCAGGAGTAGCCACTGGTGGACAACTTGGGTGAGTTCGGTGCAGGAAGAAAATACAGACGATACTGAGCACAAGTGGGGAGAGGCGCGATCTAGGCTAAGGACCCGCGATGACCCTGGAGCAACAGACTGAAGTCGCACATCCCCCGCCCCCACTTTCCCCACTCCCATTTATGCCCCAGGCTGCCCCGCCTACCTAAGCCCTCCCCGACTGAGCACCTCTCCTCCTCCAACCTATTCTCCCTCTTCCTCCGCCCCTCCGGAGGGGTTAGCCTGCCCATTGAAGCGCCGGGGACCACGCGGGGCAGCAAGCGGGCAGGCGAGGGGGCGGGGAGCGGCCACCTCGACCCCCCCCACCCCCTCCGCCGGGGCCCCAGCGGCCTCCGCGCTGCTAGGCGCGGGCGCTCGGACGCAGGGGGAGTTGTTTGATTTGGCGAGGCGCGGAGGCAGGCTGGGAGCGAGCGAGGGAGGCAAGAGAGCCAGGCAGCCCGGTCGCCGGCCCCGGGGTAGGGTCCCCGTGCGCAGCAGCTGCCCCGGGGCGGGGGAGAGACCGCCGCAGGCGCTGGGGATGCCTGGTGGGGCCGGGGACGGGACGACGACTCGGGACAGGACTGCCCGACCTGCTGGACGCGCGGGCAGGTGCTTCGACCCCTCCGCCCTTTTCCTCTCCTTTTCCCTCTTCCCCACTCCCTCCTCGCCTTGAAGTAAGATGAGCGTGATGCTGTGGCGCTGGGAACAGAATAACACGACCATGAAGCTGGTAAGGGTGGACTGCAGACCCACTCCTGGGGCGCTGCTCTACTTTCTAACCCCCCACCCCCATCCCTGTTAGGAATTGTCTCCTATGATGGAAAGCCCCTGAAATGCATTCCGTACTTGGTATTTCCCTTATTGTTTTGAAGATGGATTTCAGGTTTTGTTTGTTTTTTTAAACCATTAAAGTCAATGTGTGTATGCGTATGTGAGCGACAGAAGGGGGTGGGAAAGGGCAGCGTTATCTCTGGGGTCCTACCACCTACGAATTCCTGGGGCTCTCCGGAGTTGCACACTCGGTAGGTCTGCTCTCTGACGCCTCGTCCTGGATCATCATGGTCTCCCCGACTCACCCCCCATTGTGTTTTGTTACTTTTTGGATGCACGTGGGTGTTGATTTCTGTTGCGGTTTGGCGTGTTTGCGGGGTGGGTGGGTGTGGGGAAGTGAGCCCAGTGTGAATGAACACCGAGTCCTTTTCTCTGGCCTCTCACAATGGCTTCGTTTTCTTTCAAGCTTGCAAGAACCATGTACGTTGCAGGTACTTTTTCCCTCCTCCGTTTTCAAAAATAACCGCCCATGACTCCTGGGAGGTCTGAGCTGAGAAGCATTTTCCTCTACCCCAAGAAGCTGAGTTGTTTCCCCAGACCAAGGAGAAAATGTGATCGGAGTCTCTTCTCCAGGTTTTTCTTATGTGATTTGTCTTTTTAATCTAATGGTGTCAACTAGGGGGATTCTAATTCCCCATCGAAGTCAGCCAGAGCTGTGGCCAAGTCCTTTACCCCTTTGGACGTCAAGTTTCCTTTGCAATAAAATGGGTCTGGTTCTCGTAGCTGTTGTGAGGATAAGAGACTATATTTGTAGTTTTCCTGGCACATAATAAGGACAGGATAAAGAATAGCTATTATTAATTAACTGGAATTAATATCTAATTGGGTGAACTCTTTAAAGATGCTGCAAAAGGAAAAAAAAAAGATAATTAAAAGGCTGAGTAGCCACATTGTAGTCCAAGATGTTAAATCAACCTAAGGGGCTTCTTCATATAATAAACTTATTTATTGGAAAATGGCACCTTGCTTTTCATACTTCTTGTGTTATGTTTGGCCTGTCTAACTTCAAGCTACTATTTTACAACTTCATTTAATGTGCTGTACATTAGCAGGATGGTGTGCAACTTTGCTGCGCTGTGTCAGGACTCCAGTCCCTAATTCTTTCCTGGAATCTTTCTCCATATAGACTGTTGTGGGAGAGAGAACCTGGAGTTTCACTCCACAGTGAAACTCACAGAGCCTGGAGTTTTCTCTCCACACTACACCTGAGTTGCTGAGCCGTGATACAGCACAGGAAAGTTGGGTCCTGGGCTCAATTGTTTCAGGTTTCCAGACCTAAATAGTTTTAAGACAAAAAGAAGAGAAAGAGCCTGACCTGTGGTGGCGCAGTGGATAAAGTGTCGACCTGGGAACACTGAGGTCGCCAGTTCAGAACCCTGCACTGGTCTGGTCAAGGCACATATGGGAGTTGATGCTTCCAGCTCCTCCCCCCTTTCTCTCTCTCTCTCTCTCTCACACTCTGTGTCTTCTCTCTAAAATGAATAAAGTAAAAAAAATAAAATTAAAAAATGTTTAAAAAAAAAAAAAAGAAGAGAAAGAATTATTGCCCAGGGAGGAAAAACATGGAGCATCCCAGGGGACAGTTTCTGGAACTTGGTGGCAGGTGGCCATGGTAAGGACCGGGATGTCCTTAATGCTCCAATATAGTTGTCCTTTTAGCCTATGAAGGGAGTGTTCCCCAATGAAGGTCAGTCTGGGTCTTTAGACCTGAGTCTCACTTGTCAAATTATCTGTGAGGACCACCCAAGTTAGTGGTGGTCTAGCAATGTACCCCCCCCCCTCAGGTGGGGGAGGGGCTGAGGGGCTCAGACAACCTGGAAGCCCTAGGAGAGGCAGCAGTTATGGTCCTGTGTACCCCACTCTCCCAGACCTCAGTCAGGAAGAGGTGATGGCTGCATCTAGACATTCAGATGGCCTCAGCTCAAGGATGGGCCTCAGCTTTTCTGAGAGTCCTAGAAACCATGGATTACTTGGTACCTCATTAGTTTGCTTTTTGTTTCTTCACTTACCAATTGGTTGATCTATCAGTTATTTGTGTGTCTTTGCTCTGCGAGGAGCCCAGTTCTGGTGGGAGACTGTGCTGAGTGGGAAAGGCTTTGCTCTCAGGTGATTCTTGGTTTGCTTTCCAGCCTTGCCACTTACTAGTCTCTGAATCACTTCTCCTTTTCTGTAAAGGTGGGTTTTACAGCCCTCATTCCCAGGTTGTGAAGAGATGAAATGAGAATATAGAAAAAGGATCCAGCTCAGAGACTGAAATATGGGTGTCTATAAAGGGGAATGACAGTTGTCGATATTATTTTCTTCAAAGGCAAATGAGACTCGATCTTTCTCCCGCTCTCCATTGTGCTGTTGGGTGAATGGTTTCTTCTCCTAATGAGCTTGGGGAAAACAAACCTTTCTTACCTTTGAATCATTAGTGGCCCTCAGAAAGGAGCTTTGTGGGAACATCTTGGAAGTCAATTATGTGTGAATAACTGACCCAGAATAGGGCTGGGGCCAGAGGTGTTTGCCTGAACTTTTATCACTGATGCATTTCACTAAACATGAAGTCATTCAACCCATAGCTTGAAATTTCACTGATTGAATAGTGGGACCAAAGGCTTTGTTTCATGTTCTGCTTTAAGGCTAATTGAATCAAAATAAGGCCAAAAGTAATTAGAAGCAAAACTTGCATCTTTATGTGTTATCTCTGTAGGGCAATGTGATAAATGCACCTGTCCACCTAGGGTAGAAGGCAGTAGCTAGTAAATAATAAATCCTATTTCTGTCCAAATCCCTTCCCACAGAGTCACAGGGCCTTTGATGAAAGTGAAAAGAGGTGACTGCTCAGGCCTAAGTGCCTACTGAGAGAAGTGGGCTTGGGGCACAGCTCCGGAGCCTGACGTGGGTGGTTCTGACATTCTCATCTCCCTCAGTTTCCTTCTTTCAGATTTTTTCAGCTTGGAGAGAACAAAGAGGAGCAATGAGGCCAGTTCTAGAGCAGCGTGTATCCTCTGAGAAGCAGCAAGGACAAAAATCTAGGGGGAGAAAAGGCACTGAGAGAGGCCACCCTTGCAGCCCAGCCTTGGGTGCAGAGCTAGGCTGGCCAACCAGACCGACCCGTGGTCACAGCTCTGTAGAGGAACTGCTGGTCACGTGACCTTGGGCCAGTTGCACAGCCCCTCGCAGCTTTGGTGTCCTCGTCTATAAATGGGCACCATGGCACTTCATAGCGTTTCACAGAGAATTAGAGAAACATGTGCATGAGGCTTTGTGCTCAAGGTCCAGCAACTGACAGGCGGCAAATAGTGACAACAGTATGGTCCAGTAGTCTGTGCATCTCTCTGTGCTTGGAGAAGGGACTCAACAGAAACATTTCCAGTGTCAACAGTGCTCAGCTCCGGAGGGAACCAGGAATATTCTTCTTTTTTGTCTATACTTTTCCTTATATTCCATATTTTCTACAGTGACCATATATTACATTTGTCACAAAGGGAAGATAAAAAATATTACTCCTAAAGTAATACATTATTAAAATTAATCATATTATAGCTAATGTGTATTAAATCTTTATTTTGAGCTCTATTCCATTTCATCCTCACCATAACTGTATGATGTAGAAACTAGTATTATCCCCATTATGCAGATGAGGACATTAAGGCTCAGAGAGTTAAGCAAGTTGCCTAACATTTCAGGGCTTGTAACTTGTTGAACCTCTAGTCTGATAGCAAACACTATGCTTTGAATGGCTGTGTTATAAAGCCCTGGCTGCCTCTTTGAGAGGAGCAGGGCCTTCTGCTGAGCTAGGCATATGTAAGTGTGTGATACCCAGGTCTGTGCTCACTGCCTGTGTTCCTGTCTGTGGGGGCCTCTGGCAGTTGCTACCCCCTCTTATGCCTTTTGGTCAGGGAGAGGCTGAGTGAGTAGAGAGGAAAAGGCACAGTGATTGGGCTGGCTTGGGTCATCACCCTGCAGTATCCTGGAAAACACATATGAGGCCCTTTCTCAAAATGAAGGAGAAAGTGGCTCTGAATGAAGAATAATTGAGAATAATGATGATGAGGGAATGTGCCTCTGACCTTTAACCTTTCCCCAGAGAGGCATTGGTCAAAGACCCCCTGAGCCTTTCTTCAGCCAGGCTAACAAGCAGATTAAAAGAGGCTGGTGGGTTAAAGGGCCCTGTCCTCCTTTCTGCAGCTATGTGGTGCCCTCCCATAGGCAAGGATGCTACGGGCACTTCAGAGCTCCTGAGGACACAGGTTCTGTGTGTAAAATGCAGTGGTCCTTCACCCCTTATTTATCTCGCTGTACACGGGCTGATTCTCCTCTTCTCCTCGTAACTGTTTCTGTTTGTTTTCTGAATAAAGCTCATTGACCATTCACCTGTAGGCACTCCCCTCATTTCCACTCTCAGGGGCTTCTAGAACGGTCTCCTGTTTTCTACTCCTTATAACTGGCATAGATTTTACCGCCTCCCAGGTACTGAAATCATCATATTTGTTTTCTGTTCATTCTGAAAATCCCAAGGGCAAGAAATCCATCCTTTTTTTGGAGAAGAAGGTTGAAATATATAGGAGTCTTTCCATATGCATTTCTGTTGTGGATAATGAGCTTTTTGGGATGGAAACCAAAGCACCTAAGGAAGGTTTTGACTCGTTAATTACTGGGAAAGTAAATGGTAGAGTGTTGGGAGGGAGGAAAGAAAGCCCCAGAAATGTGTAAGTGACTTCCCTTGCATGACATTTTGAGGTAACACATTTTCCTTCATTTTTGTGTTAATAGATGTAGAGATTTGTAATTGGTCCCTCTAGTGCAGAGGTCCCCAAACTACGGCCTGCAGGCCAAATTGCGGCCCCTGAGGCCATTTATCCAGTCCCGGCCGCCCTTCTGGAAGGGGCACCTCTTTCATTGGTGGTCAGTGTATGGAGTACTGTATGTGGCGGCCCTCCAACGGCCTGAGTGACAGTGAACTGGCCCCCTGTGTAAAAAGTTTGGGGACCCCTGGTCTAGTGACTCAGCAGTGCTCACATTACTTATATTACTTATGCAATTGTTTTTGTATGAAGCCAGCAAAATATATATATATATATATATATATATATATATATATATATATACACATACATATATATATATATATATATATATATCCATCCATCCATCCTCTGGTCCCTTGGATATGTGTGGCCTAGATTGCCATCATCCAGCCAGCTTCAAGCGTGGGGCTCCTGGCTGGGTGACACAGGGCAATTCCCAAAGGTTGCTCTTTTTGACTCAGATGTTGCAAATGTGCTGGTGCTGGTGTTATAGAAATAGCAGCCATGGAGGTGCAGAGGCTGTGGAAAGATCCCGATCTACCACTGAAAGTGGGTAATCATGAGAGGGGTTAAAATGAGTTGAAAGATATTGTTTAAACAGGGTAACAGAAAGGTGTAATGGATGTATTTGGGAGAGCAGGGAGGGAGGAAAAGATTTTCCTAGCTACCAAAGATACTACTTCTGGTCCTCATAATATGGTGTGGGACAAGGGTAAGCAGCTGCATTATACAGCATCTTTGCTATAGTGAGAGAAGGGCTGTGTGCCCATAGGGAACCTGTGAGGACCTGAAACACAAGCATATCAGTGGGAAGAGAGGTGCTTTAAACAGGGACTTACCAGCTCAGTCTGTGCACTGGGCTCAGGAGGATGTAGGTCTGCAGAGGGCCTGAGGGGTGGGGGGTTGGTTTGTCTGCAGTTGTGACTCCTGCCAACTTCTCTGGCATTGTCACTGATGTGAAGTTTCAAGAATCAAGACTACAGACTGCATCATTCCTGATCGGAAACCTGTTGTGGAATCCTGCTCACTGGTAGATGAAGTCCGACTCTGGGGTAGTGTTCAGGGCCTTCTAGGTGACAGTGTTTTTAAGTCTTCCTCTGCGGGGCTGTCGCAGAGGTGCTGTTTATGCCAATCATTTTGGTTAGCACTGTGATGTCTCACTTTCAACGCTCCCTGTGACTAAATGCTTCTCCCGTGTGTCTGTATGCATCCCATCTTCCAAAGCTCAGTTCAAGCCCCTTTTTTTGTCTGGCCATACCACCTCCCGGAATCTCTAACAGGCAGGAGTGCTAGCCCAACTTGAAGCCCAGAGTGCCCTAAGTCCCGCACTGCTGGTGTGTGGGCTGGGTTTCTTTAGCCAGACTTGGAGTTGTGACTAGACGGTCACCCTCAGTTCCCTCTCAGCCCTGCCACTAACTGTGTGCCTTTGGGAGAGTATAATCTCTCTGAGGCTTTACTTCTTTACTTGTAAAATAATGATGACAGCTGTTCCAAACCTGGGCTTGTTTGATTGATTAGATGTCTTTTGAACAACACCCAGCACATAGTAAATACTCCATAAATGTCAGCTATTGTTACAATGAGGATGCTACATTCATTCATTCAACAAATATTTATGAGGCACCTAGTATTTATGGGGATACACTTGTAAACAAAAAAATCTTTGCCTGCATGGAACTTATATTTTAGTGAAGGAAGCAGATGATAAGCAAAATATATATTACTTTTTAAAATAAGGATAAATGTTATAGAGAAAAATATGGCAGGGTAAGAAGACTAGGGAGGCTGAGAGAGGTCATTCTTTTATTTATTGTGGTTAAGGGAGACTTCACTGCAAATGTGACATAGTTGTACAGTGATGATCATCATCTTTACTGTCACTCCTCAAGGAGGCATTATAGGTACATGACTGTATAATGTATTATCCAAGCCAGGACACTTCTCAGAGTGCAAATGGGTTCTATTAATAATCACACTGGCTTACAGGTATAAACCAGTTCTGTCCGAGGCAAGGTGAGATGCTTTTATATTTACACTTTGTTATTTCAAGTACAGAGATTGGTCCAAAGAGAGTACAGTGTCAGACCTAGATTCCAATCCTGGGTTTTGCTGCCTGTTTGCTCTGAGATCTTGGACAGATCATTTACTCTCCTTGCCCCTCAGGTCCCGTGTTTGTTAGGACTGGACACCTTATTAGCAATCAGTAAAAGTTCATTACCATCATCATCACCAGATCAAGGGCAAAAAGTGTTCTTTTTCTTAGCTCTCTCTGTGCCTGGGAAGGGGATAAGGTGCATACATAATGGTTAGGGTTGGAAATTTAGCCAAGTTGTGGGCTTGGGAGGTGAGTTGACTTGATCTGCCAAGTAGTTGTTTCATCCATAATCATAGAATGTAAGAGTCACACAGTGTTTGAATGCTGGATTCAAAGGTTGGAAGGGGGACTTCATGCCAGGGCAGTCATAGCAAGAGCTAGACAGTAGGGTCAGGACTAACATTCTTGGAAAATTAGTTGAGGAAGGGGCTCCATGAGTAGTGACCCCAACAGTCCACAGTGGAGGAAGCAGAGACCCAGAGAGATGCAATGACCTGCCCAAGGCCTTGCGGCCTATCACCAGTTTTAATGCATCTGCCATTACCCATCCTGCAAATTAGTGTAACAAAGATTATAAAGAGCAAGGAGAGAGCACTTAGCATTCCACCTGGAAAAACCATGTTTCTTTGGAAATGGGCCGCGGATGACGTAACCCTACCCTATTCCATTACCTGGTACTTGGCTAATCTTTGTAAGAAACTTGTTTTGGTGAAACTTGAGCCTGGAGAAGCCAACTAAAGTATATTACTTTCTCATTGCTGAATGCATCCTAGACTGGAGCTAACATTTAATCTAAAGAGTAAGGTGATATTTCCTGAGATAGCAATGAGTTCATGTTTTGAAATCAAATGAAGTGAGTTTATTGCATTGGTTGGCTTTTTTTTTTTTAAGTCCCAACTGTAGTTGTAAATGTTCTCTCTAAAGTAATGTCTGGCTGCTGTATAGGGAGGAGCAGGGAGCGACAGACAAAGTAGTTTTCAGTCCTCAAGTTGCCTCACTGCCTCTTTTGTTAGGGACTGTTCCATATTGAGCTATATTTTGGTTTAAGGGAGCCTCTATTTTGAATAAATAGATTTCTGACTCAGAGCAATTTAGGGGTAACTAGGTTTATTTTACCTTATATTTCCTGAGCATCTGTTACAAGCTCTCAGTCCTCTCTCCTTCCCAAGATGTTTATCTCTCAGTAAAGGATGGCTGCACACCTAGCTCACACCAGGTAGGAAGGAGAAAAGTTCTATTCATGCACCTTCATGGATAGCAGGTTGGTCAGAAAAGAAAAAGAGCATGTATATAATCAGATAACACTAGGAATTTGGAGTTTGGTGCATGATTCTTTTCTCCCAATTCTGGGAAGTGTTCTGTATTTTAAGAATGGAAATAGATTTCTTCAGGGAGCCAGTTGGAGTTTCAAGGCTACCTATGGTGCAGTTCCAAGACATTTCAGGGCTAAGCCCTATTGATTATGTTTCCACAGTAGCCACGGTGGGTAAACAGCCCCCTTTCCATGCCACCACTTGGTGTTGGCTTACTTTGACTACAGACTGAGCAGACGCCTGCTATAGCTGAAACCCCGGGAGGGCAGCAATCGAGTCTCCGTCATCTTTGTGTTCCCCAGAATCAGCCAGTACCTGGCACACACTATGTGTTCAGTTAATTGGGAAACTCTAAAGTCAGCATTCTGATTATTTTCAACATAATGCAAGGTTGACTCACATAAAAATGTAGGTTGTTTATTGTGAGGTGAATAAAATAACTGGAGTGGATCCGAGCAGGAGCTGGCAGGGATTCCAAGTCAGCCTTGGTTCAGGCTGTAGTTTGGCTCCCACTCAGGAGATGTCCACTCCAGATTTCATTTTGGATTGTTCCGGGATTCCATAGCTGCTTTGGATGTTCAAGACAATGAAATTTGTTCCAGGAGTGTCCCAGTATGGTGTCATCTGGGTGGCTCCCCAGGCACAGTGGGCCAGGGGGAATACAAGGCACATGGAGATCCACCTTGCGCCTCCCGAGGGGTGGTCCTTTTCCCAGCTCTCCTTCCTTCCCCTCTACCCTCCTACACTCACACGAAAGAGAAGACCTTTCCAGCCCTTACTGGAGAATGGGGCTCTAGACTGAGGTTGGGGGCAAATTACCAGGCCCTCGATGTTGGAATTCAAGTTATCATCAGGCCCCGTCGTCTCAGGGTTTTGCTACGTTATCTGGGCTAGAAGTTGGTGGGTGGGTTCTGGAGGTCAGCTTATTGAAGGTAGGGTTTATTTACCTTGTACTGTAGGTGCGGTGTAAGGTATAGCTGTGCTTTGGGAGCAGTGGGGGTCTGATGAAGACCTTTTAATTCTGATAAATAGTGTCTCATTTGGAAGAAGACAAGCTGTGGCCCATGCAACCTATCCTTGTTTTTGAATTTCCATGGCCCAAGACTGTCGGTGGGAATGGTGGTTTTACAGTGACCCTAGGCTTTGACATTTTGTGTGTCTCGGGTATCGTGGTGGGTTCTGGAGAATACAGAGATGATGGAGATGTCAGCTTCCCTCCCAGGGTTCCCGCTTTGGCAGGCTTCTCTAGGTGGGGTAAGCGAGAGTGAAGGTTGTGGCATGGGAAAGGCATCCTTTGGGAAGGAGTGTGGTTGTGGAGGCAGACCTGGCAGGGCTGGCCACGGATTGTCAGTGGCCAGCAAAAAAAAGAAGGGGAGTTTAAAGATTCCTGAGGCTTTTAACCTGGGAAATCTGGACTGTAGCACTGTCCCTGGGGAAAATCTGAAAGTCAGCAGGAATATCAGGTTAGAGAGAGAGGAGAAGGAGACATGACAGATTGTTTTGATAGTGTCAGGTTGAAGGTTACATACATCATTTTTCAAGTTTTATTGAATACTTATCTAAACTGTGGCCCAAACTATGTAAGGGTTCTGTGACTGTAACATGAAATCAACACTGTGCCCTCTTTCCTCCCTCCTTCCCTAGGGACAAAGACACATGGCGTTTATTCTCCTGGCGAGGTACCTTTTTGGTCAACACTGATCGACTCCTCCAATCTAGGACTTTAGATAAGATGCGAAGAACATGAGTTAGGCTTGGGTCCAAAGGAAGGCTTCTTGCCTTCTCTTCCATGAATTGGCAACAGAGTCAACCTAACATAACTGACTACCTGGTCTCCCAGGTGGAGATGCTAAGTAGAAAGTGAGCCAAACGTGGCTGTGTCCCAGAAGTAAAAGAGACGGCATAGAGCCTGACTCTTGCCCTTAAACACAGGTGCTTTACCCGCCAGTAAACTGGGGGCCCTATAGTAGTACACATCAGACATAGTATGTCCCATGGGTATGGAGAGGGAAGCCAGAAATACTAATGGCACTTCCTTCTTTGGAGAATCCAAGTGGGATTCTTTTTTTTTTTTTTTTTTTTTTTAACAGAGAGAGTCAGAGAGAGGGATAGATAGGGACAGACAGGAATGGAGAGAGATGAAAAGCATCAATCATCAGTTTTTTGTTGCGACACCATCGTTGTTCATTGATTGCTTTCTCACATGTGCCTTGACCGCGGGCTTTCAGCAGACTGAGCAACCCCTTGCTGGAGCCAGCGACCTTGGGTCCAAGCTGACGAGCTTTTTGCTCAAGCCAGATGGGCCCGCACTCAAGCTGGCGAGCTCGGGGTCTCGAACCTGGGTCCTCCGCTTCCCTGTCCAACGCTCTATCCACTGCATCACTGCCTGGTCAGGCCCAAGTGGGATCTTGGGAAAGAGAGCAAAGGAGGGAGTTTCTGTTCCTCCCTCACATTATTTGCTGCCATCCAGCTCTTAACGGACCAGCTGCAGAGGCCAGACTAATTATGAGGGAACACAGGGAACACGCTTACAAAAATTACTGAACAAGAACTGTGTGCCAGTTACTTGCGTGCACAGGAAAACTGGTGGCGGCTGTGGTCTGAAGCAGGACCTAGGAATCATCCTGAGGCGGTAGATTAAGGGCTATAGCTGAACAGAGGAAGGCAGCCTATATAGTGCGTTGATTGTGGAAATGAAAAGAATTTGGTTCAAATCATTGTGGCCTTGGGCAAGTTACTTAACTTCTCTGAGCTTCGGTTTCTATATCGGATGATTGGTGGAAGCTTTTCCTGCCAGGATGTCAGAAACCTTAAAGAGATATGTACGTGGCAGCACAGTGGCACACCTAAGGAGGCTGCCAGCACACAGCATATGCTGGAAAGGTCAGACTCCTCTGCATTCAGACACAGCAAGAATGGGTGTCCTTCTGGGACTTGGTGCTGAGCTTTCAGAATAGGCAGAATTGGGGTGGGAAAAAGGATGGGCTGTGAATAGGGTAGATGGCACGTATAAAGATAATTTCTTTCATAATTTAGCTAACAGGAGAGAGGATTTTGAGTAGGACCCCTGGGTTCCAGCTCAAAGGAACAACTCTTCAAAGGAGCCTGGATGCCAGACCCATTTTTAACTTTCTCCATTCTGAATAGTGTGGTTCCAAGGACAATTTAACGTGAATATTTCAAATGTAACATGTCCCAGATGTGGTGCTAAGTAATCCTGAAGACTGTCTCCCTTCCTCACTGTTCCCACTTCTGTAAGTCAGGCTTTCTTACCCTCAGCACTGTTGACATTAGGTGGGAGCAGATAATTGTCCTGTGCATTGCAGGGTGGTTAGCTGCAGCCCAGGCTCTACCCATGTAGAATGTTTCATAGCAACCCCCAGTCGTGACAATCAAGCATGTCTCCATAGATTTCCATGTGTCCCCTAGGGGCAAAATCAATGCTGTTGAGTTCCCACTGCAGAAAATGGTTCTCTGTTTACCAGCTGCTCAGATAGAGCTGGAGGCACCATCCTCGATCCTCTTCCTCTGCACTCCTTCATTCCAGTAGGAAATGCTTCTGTGTGAATTTCCCGGTAGATTTACACTATGAACACTTCTCATTTTCTCATCACCAAGACACCATCCTCTTTCTCTCAGAGAACTGTAGTAGTCTCCATCCTTTCCTTGTTGTCCACATCCTGTCCGTTCTCTGTACAGCACCGGGGTTTTGTCAGAATAGAAATGGCACCATGTCACTCTCCTGCTTCAAGTGCATTTCAGTGGCTTCTCCTTGCATGAAGAATAAAATCCTCACTTCTTGCCATGGCTTAAAAGACCCTGCACCATTTTCCTCTGCCAAGTCCCTTCTCTCATCTGCATCTCTTTGGGTTGCTCACCAGGCAACAGCTGCACCACCCTGCCTTGAATTCACCAAGGGGAGGGTGCCTTTGGTATTCCTTTGACCTGAGAGCTCTGCTCCCCACTTTTTACATGACTGGCCGGCTCTTTCTTGTTCTTTGGGACTCACCTAAATGGAGCTCCTTCATCAAGGCCTTCCCTGCTCCATCTATCTCTGTATGTCTCCTCTTCAAAATCTTAACCCCTTGTTTTTTCCTTCATAACACCTATCACCATTAGGGACTGTTTCTTTAATACAGATTCCTGACCTCTGTAAAGGCAAGAATCATGCATGCTTGACTGTTTTCAAACCTACCTTCACTATCAGGTACAAGATAGCTGCTCAGTAAATACGTTGACTAAATAAATGAATTAAGCTCAGCATCCTTCTTGAGGAAAGGAGGTGCCATTACTTTAGTTTAAAATTGGTAACAACAGGACTCTGGAATTAGACTTCCAATAAGATAAGTGGTAGCGAATACCAGTTTTTCTCTGAACTGTTCCTCTCAAGACTATTAGCTAGCTGTGTACTGCCTTAGAAAGAGTGGCTGCCCATGAAATAATTGCTGAATGGGTCGTTTTTATGTAGTAAGAATTCACATAAGAATTGTAATATGGATGCATAATAATGAAATAAACAGATTTTAGGTGAAATCCCAAGGTCATTCTTTGACCTCATACCTTTTTTTTTCTTTTTTTTTTTGAAAGAGAGAGAAGGGAGAGAGATGAGAAGCATCAACTTGTCATTGCATCACTTTAGTTGTTCACTGATTGCTTCTCATATGTGCCTTGACTGGGGGGCTCAAGCCAAGCAGTGATCCCTTGCTCAAGTCAGTAACCTTGGACTCAAGCCAGCAACCTTAGGCTTCAAGCTAGTGACCTTGGGCTTCAAGTCATTGACCTCTGGACTCAAGCCAGTGACTATGGGATCATGTTGATGATCCCATACACAAGCCGGTGAACTGGTGCTCAAGCTGGTGACGTTGGAGTTTTGAACCTAGGACCTCAGCCTTCCAGGTTAATGCTCTAGGCCAGGGGTCCCCAAACTTTTTACACAGGGGGCCAGTTCATTGTCCCTCAGACCATTGGAGGGCCGCCACATACAGTACTCCATACACTGACCACCAAAGAGGTGCCCCTTCCGGAAGTGGGGGGGGGGCTGGATAAATGGCCTCAGGTGGCCGCAATTTGGCCCGTGGGTCGTAGTTTGGGGACCTCTGCCCTAGGCACTGCACCACCACCAGTCAGGCCTTGATGGGGAGGATTTGATCCCTCCTACCCAGCCCCAAGTCTAAGACATTGATGCTATTCTCAGCCATTATTGTTATGTAGCTTTTAAAAGTAACTGGAAAATACAGATGTCCTGCTGTGTGCCCTGTAGTTCAGTACGTGTTTGTTGACTTGAATCAAGGAACTTAAGAGCTGAGAATTAGGCAGTTGGTATATGGGCAAGTGTATTTAGGTCTCACCTTGGAAATGATTCAGTGAGTCAATAGGTCTTCATTAGAGACAGACAAATGTATATATAGCCTCTGAGAATTTATTCTCTACTGTGAGAGATGAAGACCTTGGGGAGCAGAATAGCCTGTGATTATATGAAACTGTTTTGAATATCTTTTGAGTTGCTTTGAATTAGTACTGGGGTTTTTCCCCCTCTGTCTGGACTAGACTCTCAGCTGTTAGAAGCATGGAGAAGTAATGAAGATTCTTTACATTCTCAGACTGCTTTCTGGGAATCCTGCAAAGTCCCAACTTCTTCTCTGATTACTCTTCTCATGGCTGAGTTCAAGAGCATTTTGCAAATGTGAACTTTGAATCTGGGAAAATGCTTTATGACCGTTTTTATGACCTCAAAGCAGCCCACGAAGGCAAGTTATTTCCCTCTCTTTGCCAAAGGGGAAAAACCCAGGGCCTGGTGAATTGCCCGGGATCTCCCAGCCTCAGATGCTCACTTGGGGATGGCTCTCAAGTGTCCGGCCACATGCCATCTCGTTCCATTAGACGTGCTTTGGCTGCTCTGGGAAAGGCCTGTCAGCAACTTCAGCCCACATTTCCATGGGCTCCACGGTCTCCCTAGGAAGGAGCAAGGCCAATTTCAGGGGACCATATACCACGAGAGCTGTGAGGTTTCAGTGCACAGTTCTAGTCCAAGCCACTCCTTTTATACCTGGGCCAGCTGACATCCAGAGAGGGAAAGGGATTTGCTTAAGATCATAGCCCAAAGTCTACTTTTAGCCCAGTGCATTTGTATTTCCAACACAGTCATCACTCATTAGGAAAGCATCCTCAGCACCCGTGAGATTTCATTTCTTAGAGGCAGGACAGAGCAGTGAGCAGTGCAAGGGCTTTCTTTTGGAGAGCTAGTTAGGGCAATGGTTAAAGCAAGGCTCTGGAGCCTGCCTGCCTTGGTTCCCATTCCAGCCCAGCTGTTTACTGTGTGACCTTGCTTCACTGGTCTGGGCCTCAGTATTCTCATCTGTGAAGTAGTGATAATTATATGTAGTACCTCTCCATCTGGGGTGTGCTGCAGATGAAAAGGTTTAATATGTGTCAAGTTATCAGAACAGAACCTAGCACAGTGTAAGGACTACACAACAAATGTGGCTCTCATTATTATTGTATAGATTCTAATTGCTTTTTACTGGCTGTGTGACCCTGGGTAAGTTATTTGACATCTCTGAACCTCAACTCCTGCTCTGTAAAAATCATTCTAGATTAGAGATGGTGTGTGTGAGGCCCCTGCCTATGTAGTAGGTGCTGAGCCGAGGGCTGGGTCTTGTTCTGCCTCCCAAGGTGCGAGAATGTTGTGTTTGAGAGGCAGGCGGCACAGCCTCTGCCGCCACGTTGCTGCTTAAGTTGTTTCTTTCTCTTTCTGTTTGCAAGAAGGAGGTCTGTCAGGGCTGTGTCTGCTGTGAGCTTTAATGACATTCACTTAGAATATTACTTGTATTATTTATTCGTTAGCGTTTATTGAGCACTTGCTAGGTGACCAGGCTCTGTTCTGCTTTGACATGTATTATCTCATGTAATCTGCACAGTAGTCCTATGATGTAATATCCCCATCTTATTGATAAGGAAACTATAAGCCCCAGAAGATAGTAACTTACCCTGAGTCAGTGAGGGAGGTAGCCACACTGTTGAACCCAGATCAATCTGGCTTGAAAATCTATACCCTTAACCACTCACTGCTGGGAACTGTACCAGGTTCTGGTTACAGACGAGTCCTGTGGGGGTTGACATCACTCACACCAAGGACACCAGAGGAGGATGGAGCACCCTCCCGGGTTAACCATTACCACCTCACCACCTGCCAGATGACTTGAGGCTGATGCAAGGGAACTGCGTCCTGGAAGCCCTTCCCTTACTCTCCCACCCCACCCTGCACACTGCATACACCAATATGCCGCAGCCTGTGAGCATGCCAAGCCTGCCAAGTTCCTTCCCTGCCCAGGTACAGAGCCTATAGGGAGCGGGACGCTGGCATGGCAGGTCCACAGGCCTGGTGCTGGGCTGGAAGAACCTGGGCCCAAGAGCGATTTAAAGAAGCGTCTTAACCTGCAGAAGAGATAGCGCCCTGGCCATTGCTGTAGCGCACAAGAGCATGATTGGGGTGCTGTAGACTTCGTCACTTAGAAAGAGATCCCAAGTGAGAACTGCTGTGACTGATCACCTTTCTTAACCTGGGTAAGAGCTAGGGACAAGCAGAGTGGTTGAATTGGAACCCTGGGCTGTCCCCCTCCAGAGAGCAGGCACTCAGTTCTAGAGGAGAACCTGGCTGGGCTGAGGGCGGTGGCTGGTAGGTGTAGAAAGCACATGGGACTTGAGATCAACTCGTTCAGATTTCAGCTTTACTATGCGCCAGGTCCATGGCTCTGGGCCTCGTTTACCCCCCTGTAGTACAAAGACAGACATTCCTTCCTACCTAAGAGGATTTCTAGCGGGGTCATAGAGTGGACCTATGTGAGCAGAGGCACTAACTTGTGCCGAGTCCCTAGGAGATGCTCTGCAAATGTTCTTCTTCTGCCATCTTTGTACAGCTTCTGCACTGGGAAAGCACTGCCTTGGGCACGGGACGGGTGCCTGTTCTTTACACGCATGGCTAAATTATACCCCTAAGTGGTTGTGGGAAGTGATTCAATATTCAGAGACTGAAGGAAGACCCTTTCCTTCCTGCCTGTCTCCGTAACAAATACATATTTAGGTGTAGGTCTTTAGGCATTTCTGTGCCAGTGACATTCCTGACAATCATGGAGACCTTAGCCTCCCTTCTCCCCCCATTAAGTTCTTCTGAAAGTCAAAACCCTCCCTGCGGCGTGTGTGTGCTACGCAAGGGGTGAGCATGGCCTTCTCTGGGTGCCAAGCCCAGCTGTGGTCTGCTGCAAACAAGAGCCATTTTCTGGGAGCACTGAAGACCCACGTTCTGTCTGGCATGCACACCAGGCCAGAGGGAGGGAGAAAAACTCCTGCTCCTCCCCACTGCCACCCCTCTGCTGCCCTTTGAGGGTGCTGGGAAGCAAAGGCCTCCTCTGCAAACTTCCCTGCAATGACGAAACTTGCCTCTGCCCCTGTCGGGATGCAGGCTCTGGTTTATGTCTCCCTCTGGGGCATCTTTCTTTTATTCAAGACTTCCTGCTTCATTAATAGGTACCCTTGATACTGTTATCTCTGCGTGCCTTATGGGTTTACTGAAGCATAATTCCAGAGCACATTCTTCCTTGGAAGTAACAGTTCCTTCAGGGGAGGTTTTGTGCTGTTAACCTTGAAACTGCCGAGTAAGAATGGGCTGAGGTTGTGGGGGAGGGGTGAGGCAGAGGAAGACAGGGAGCACCTGACAGCCCACTATGGAGTGAGCTGTTTTTATTTAAGAAGAATGGAGATGCTGCCCTGAGCTTGTCTCAGTGCACACCTCGCATCCCAGTTACTGTTTTGTTAAGTTTGTAGGCTTTGTTCATTGCCCTTCTCTGCTCTGGAACTTATGGCTGTGTATATAACCAATCTCTCTCATTTTTATGGTGATTGAATGTAGAATAAAAGCCAGCCAAGTCAGGTAAAATTCCAGCCAAGTTACAACTTATTTATCGAGGAAGCTTTGATTCAGTGGCAAAGTGTGCCAGTCTTTTCAAGTGCTTTTCCTCACTGCCTTCAGCCTCTGCCACGGTCACCTGACCCAGGCCACTGTACCTGGACCATTCTAGTCACCAAGTAACGCCCCCTTCCACTCCTGCCCCTACCCTTCCGCCTCTTCTTCCCACAAGTGGCAGAGTGAGCTTTTGAAAACTTGGATTGTGTTGCTCCCTGTTTTAAACCTTGTGTGACTGCCCCCACGTGAAGAAGAAAGTCCCTCTCCTGCCTTGGGAGGTCCTGCGTCATCTGGCCCATGCCTGCCTCTGATAGCATCTCACACTACCAGTTTGTCTCTGGGGGCAGGCACCAGGGATGTGTTTCTTTTCTTATCATTATGATTTTAGGCTTTTTTCCACCTCTGGGACTTTGTATTATATGTCGCATTGCCCAGAATATTCTGAAGTGGCATTTTATCCTCCCAGAAGGCTGCTCCCTGACCCACTAACCATTCAGTCACTGCCTGTGTCACTCTCTTTACTTCCCTCCGAACACACCACATGCACTGAAATTATCTTCATTATAAATGTATTAACTTCTAATTGCTTTCACCACATTTGTATGTAAGTTCCATGACTTCAGGGACATGTCTGTCTGATTTTTACCAAAACTTTGCAGCTAGCACAATATCTGGCTCAAAGGTAGGGGAGATAGATATCAGATGAATGAATGACTGAACAAGCAGGCACTGTACTTGAGCATATGGTCCTCTGAAAAAAAATGACTGTACTTGGAGCTGTAAGGAGGCTTCCTTGTACCTCATCTAAGCCAGCAAGCATTTTTCTTCCCCTCAGCTGTGGTTAGGTTGCCAAGTATATTGTTGTATTACATTGTGATGCCTTACATTGTATGCCTCGGATCCTCTCTTAAATCACAGAATTGTGGGCAGGCTCTGTGGCATTTAAAGAACCCAACTCAAGTACGTATGACCCCATTCTTTTAAAAATGTTGTGAGCCAATGTGTTTTTTACAGAAAGAATAACCATTTCCCCAGAGACTTTTCCCTTAGCAGATGTATTCTAGGATGTGCTTTGTGACATCTCAGCTTAAAATGACCATGGTAGGTCCACAGAGAATTTGGCCTAATCCTGCAATGCTAGTGGTGAATTACTTGCTCGACATTATTCCCACCCTTTTCTCTTATGTTGGGGACTTGGGGGACCCTGGGTGCCAGTAGCATTTTCATAGGATAGGTGGAGAAAAGATCTCTCACCTCCTTTCTCTCACGTAAATGTGAGTCTGCATCCTCGAGCTACCTTGGCTCCCAGGCTGAGGAAGTGAGCCACTTTTATTTGGTGCCAACTGTATGCCAACACAGCCGCTGTTTCCTGACTTTTTTGGCCAGTCCTCATTAGAGAGCTACTGTGTTTGCATCTTGGTGAGGACACCTGGAGTATAGGCACTTGGCCCTTTGTGGCCACACCCTGCTTCGGCTTTAGAGGGGGCCCGTCTGCCCTCTGCCTGCCACATCTGGTTGGAAGAGGAGAGCCCATGACTCTGAGAATTGTCCGAAGACTCTGTCAGGAAGGGAGGGGAGATGGGTTGCTCATTCCAAAGTCAGTATCATTTATGTTTATAAATATACACAAGGATCCAAAATAAGCAAGTATTTTTAAAGAGTACATCCAGATACTAACATTTTTCCCAGTTAACATTCATTTATTTGAATAATTCCTTGCAAACGTCTTCTCTCCCCCGACACGAGGATTATAGATATTGAAAACAGCATTTAGATAGATGTATTCAACTGAAGACAATCATTGAAATGAATTCTTTTAACTAGAAGATGTAACTGCTTCTTTCTCCCCTGCTCGGCACCCGCTGTGGTCAGTAGGCATGCTCACTGGCTTCCTTTCCCAGCCATACAGGAAAGCAGACGAGGTTGAGTAACCTGCCCTGTGCCCCAGTCTGTGAAAAGCTGAAATTCCTGACTCCATCCAACAGCCTTCCTGTAAGATGGAAGTATTCCCAAGAGCCTGAGAAGAAAAGTGGGACAAAAAGTTATTTAAAGTGAATTATGAACATTCTCAGAGTCATCTGATGCTATCTTGATAAACCAAGTAGATGAGATATTTGAAATTCCCCACAAAACAGTTACAAGATTTGATGTCGGTGTTGCCCAACCTTACTTACTCTTATACCATATTCATAATTTTTGCCATATTTGTCTACCACTTGTGTTGCTTATTTATTTGTTTTCTTCAAATTGACTACTTAATTTGGAGAAATTTATTTAAAGGGGAAACTATATTCCAACTATGAATGCAAAAGCAGTATCATTGAATATAAAAGAAAGTAATCATAAAAATAAGTGCATACCTATTAACTGAGATGTTCAGCAGTGTGCGGTCTAAAACCCTTTAAAGCATGTCACCCATGATTTGCCTCCCCCCACTTCGTGAAACACAGGTTTATAAAGGAAATTGAATGCTTACTGACCCGAGAGAAAGGAAGAAAAACCAGAGAAAGGAGAAGCTACTGAATCTCACAGAATAGTTACAGTCTTGGTCTTAGTTCTGAGTTCACTACTTTATATGGATTGGAAATGTATCTAGTCATTCATATCTTGTGAAAATTTGTCCTAGTAACAGACCTGCTTTTGTCATCCAGGTTTGCTCTGTGACAATGTTAGTGGTTATTATTTTTCCCCAGCATAAGATTTTGTGGAGACTTGAAGGCTTCCTACCCATGGGTACTGGTGGGT
Organism: Rhynchonycteris naso; assembly: GCA_037038555.1. Lineage (NCBI taxonomy): Eukaryota > Metazoa > Chordata > Mammalia > Chiroptera > Emballonuridae > Rhynchonycteris > Rhynchonycteris naso. The sequence goes on from CM072995.1 coordinate 336,327,572, forward strand.
GATATGCCCTCTTATTTGTCAATTGCACAGACTGTAATGGCTTTGGGAGGTGCTGTGGGAAGGTGCCTATTTAGGCTGAGTCTGTTACTGTTACAAGGATGAAAAAAAATATGGATTCCTGATGGATTCATGTAGTGAGCAGCTCCTGTGACCCGCTCTCTGTTAAACTACATACAAATAATGTGATACATAGTTACTAAGCTTGAGAAGCTGAAGAGTGACAGTCTAGCACCTAGGACCCATTCTAGGTAACTCAAGCAGGAAGAGATTTAATACAAGCACCTGGTAACATGCAAAGCTTCATGAAGGACAGAAGTTAGAAGGGTGCAGTTAGACTCTTGGATTTAAGGCCAACCCCCATAGCTGAGATCTCGGGAGCCTGTTAGGCTGGAGCTGTTACACTGCTTGCTGCCCCTACCTACCCACCTCTGACTCCCTGGAGCTGATGACCAGGTGCTGAAACCTGGTGTCCAACTTCCACAATCACTCTCATCTGTTGAAATTTGCCTGCCAGTCAGTCCCCCCTGTCTCAGTCCCACCTTCCAGATGTTATACAGTTGCAACTTGTTGGCAGAATCCAAACATACCCAGAAACCCTAGCTGTGAGTCGGGATATGCTTCCAGATTGCAGTATGTTGGTGGAGAACGTAGGAGGGACAGACATGGATGCTGAATGCCAGTAGACAACCATGAAGAGATAAGGCAGATAACTAACCAAAGTAAGTGTGTAAAACCCCATCGAGATGGTAACAAGCAGTGAGCAGCAGTGAAGTCACAGGAACGAAAGGACAATATTGGCTTGATCTGGACCTTGCAGAATTTGGATCAGAGCACATAGGGTGATGTGGTAGAGAGGCTCTTGGTCAGAGAAAGTCAGAGGTAGGGCAGTGCAATGCCACCAACCTATCTTTTAGCCTTAAAAGGCTTAAAAATCTCTATAATCTCCTTTTTCTTGACTGCTTAACTAGGTTCTGTATTATACTGAAAATGTTGTACATTCAGTATCTAGTGCTTCTTCGGAATATTCTTTCTCATTTTGGCCACAGGGAGCCTAAGTAACCCATGCAAGGTCACACAGCTATTGGACAGGTGAACCATGATGCTAAACCCAGGTTAGCCTGACAGTAAGGCCAGTGTGGCTAGTCACTAAGCCATATTGCCTCTCTAGAGGGAAGGGAGGGTGGAGGCGAGACTGAGGCCAGGTTATAAAGAGCCATGAATGCTGGGCTAAGAATTCTGGACTAGATCTCAGATGATAAGAGGGGCCATTGGAGGTTTGAGAGCAGGAGAGTGACTGGATGAAGGCGTGCAGGTAGATCTAGGCAGAGAATGTGGCGTGATTGACATGGGAACAGGCCGGGGACAGAGAGCATTAGAGATAAGAGGAGTTGATGATATCCTGTTCCTTCAGGATTTTCTCCCCATTTTGTTCATTGGTTTTTCAAAGAGGATGAGCTCTTTCCTAACAATCCCTGAATCCCAGGCGATTTTCGGCTTTCAGTTTGGTCAGTGAAGCAGATTCCTTCTGAAAAGCTTTTTTCCTTTACTCACTGATAGTTTTGATCTTAGACTGTGGGCAAGGGTCAGCTTTCCAGCACAAATCATTTTCTCTTTCTCTTCTCTGTACTGTTTTTGAATGCTTTGACAATGACGTTGATTTATCTACCCACCTGACTGAGCTGTGCTGGTCATGGTAGTCAGTGGGGCAAGCCAGCCTCTTGTGGAAACAGACAATGAGATGTGGCAGTTCTGGTTGAAAGGAGACAATTATAGGACAGTGGAGGAATTTTAGAACCAGAAATACCTGGTTCGAATTCCTCCTCTGCCCCTTTATGCTCAGGACTTATAGTTACTTGGGGAAATTGCTTAGTTTTCTTGAGCACCAGACTCTCAGGGCAGAGATAACACTGGGACCCCTCAGCAGATTGTTGTTAGGACTCAGTGAGGTTGTGTGTGTGAAGCATCCCTCATGGTGGGAATGCATATGGTAGGAGTTCTGGAGATATTTGTCACCTTCCTTCTTTGATTGTTTATGATCTGTGGGAGGTGGTGCTGCCAGCTGAAGTCAGTGGTGTGAATCTGGTCCTGATGATGCTTTTTAGCTTCTAGGACTTTTCTCTCCCAGGAATCCTGGTCTGTTCCCCTCCCTCTGGTCCCTGGCAGAGGCCTCAGGATAGACCACACATTCCAGACCCACCCAGGAGAAGGGCCAGTGAGCCAACCCTGCATCCTGGTTGCCTCCCAGTGAATAAAAGCTCTCATCAAATGCCAGTCGATGGTGTTTAAGTCTCTCTAGAGATGCAGCAAACCCATGCAGCCCACTGAAAACGTCTCTTCTTTTCCCTCGTAGACGAAGGGTGCTCCCTTCTCCATTGAGCGAAACCCGCTGCCGTGTGCTTCTCGACCACTCCCACTGCTCTGCCCACGTGAAGAGCTTGAGGCTTTTGCAATTCTCCAAGCATCTGGCCTGTCTTATCCAGATGACATTTGGAATTTTAATCTTCTAGTTATGGGTTTTCATAAATCTGGTTTGAAATTTTCACTGCCAGTCTCATCTGCTGTGGGAAAATGGCTTGCAAAAGATGTGGGGAGAGTGGTTCGTGCACGCGGGGGGCTGACGAGCGTGCATGGGCGTCGTTGGAGAGGAGGCTGTGAGTGGGGGCTTGGCACCCACTTCCTATGATGGACCCAGCACTGCTTCAGTGTAACTTGACTTCGGAAGCCCAATTTGGGGCTTTGGCGCCCAGAACTCGTAGGGTTCTAAGCACTGTGTTGGATGCTGTACATACATCATCTCATAGCTTCCTTCACATGATCCTCATGGTACATACACAGAAATTTGAGGTTCGGGTAGGTTAAGTAACTGGACTGAGGTTACCAAATTCTTCTCCTGACCTAATTATACTCTAAAGTGGAAGATTGGGGGGTGGGGGTTAAGTCTAGGTTTAACTGACTTCAAAATCTGTAGCTTTTCCAGTATGCCTGCCTGCTTCCCATTAATCTCTGGATTCTTGGAAGCCAAATCCCCGAATTCATGGGACTGCCCTTGCTGGCATTCTTTTAACCCCTCCAGCCCCATCTCCTTCACTCTGCTCAGTAGTAGGAGAGGTGACCTCTGGCTGGGCCCTAAATAAACTTTGCCACGGTCCTGGGAGTTGGGACTTCATGCTGAGGGCAATGTGTGACATGGGCAGTTTCACCAGGGAGTGGCACGGATCGGAGTTGGTGGTTAAAGGTCCGCTCGATGGTCGACGTACAGCTGTCCTTTTCCTGTTTGTTGACTGGAAGCATCCTTATGCCCGTGTGAACTCTTAGAGACCCTGTTACACCTTCAAGGACCCCAGAGATCCTAGACTCCTGCGTGCGGAACTCCGAATAGAGAAAATTTGTATAGGATTTAGAAAGGTGCAGAAGAGGGTGTCAAGAGGGTGGTCGAGATTATACACCTTCACTCAGTCAATTCTGTAAATGCTTAGTGTCCCTGTCACCTACACTCTGCTAAGAATCAGCAACCCCAAGGAAATACAGGGAACTGCCCAGTGAATCTCACTGTGGACCAGCAGTGTGAGATTGGGGACCAGCTGCCTGGGGTGTCCAGTGAATATGATATCTCCCAGACTGGTCAACTTAGGTGCTGGGCCACAGCTGGACAGGGCATCTGTTCAGGAGAGGGGAAATGAGCTTAAGCTTCTGAAAATCTGTCCCCTGCCTCTGCCAGGACGGTCCAGCATTTGCTTGCTTCTCCTGCAGAGCATGTGCAGACTGAAGGGTGCGGAGTTCCAGAAGCAGCCGCCCCAGCAGCCAGAAGAGAGCAGCTGTGCAGGTGCCGTTCAGACCCCTTTCTTTGTCTCCCCCTTGCCTTATTCTGCATGTATTGGCCAGGGCGCCAGAGCCCAGAGCGAATCTACTGTGTGTGGACCCAAGTGACTTCTAGCAGTGAAGGGGAGGCTGGAACCTGCTCCTTTTCAGGAGAGTAAATTAATGGAGAAATTGTTTTAACTGCCTGCCCCTGGGTTTCAGCCCAGGGCCTCAGACTTGGATAGAAGAACTATCTTGGCAGCTTCCAGGAGCTCAAGGGAGCCCCTCGTCTTTTACTAAATTGACACATTTGTTTGTTTATGCAGGTGTGATGTTGGTGATGGTTTCACCATGCTTCCCTCCAAACCCCACCCCATGGCCCCAGCTGCAACTTTGTCCTTCCCCCGGCAGAACAGATCAAGTGTGCTGGCTCACGGGCAGTTCTTCACAGAGTGGCACTGGGCCCACTTCTGACATGCCTGGGTTTTATGGGTCCTCTGGGCATTCCAGCCCTTTGCAGTGGCTCACAGTCTCAGAAAGGAAAAGAGAAGATTCCGTTTGGTTTCCAGGCATGGCTGTCCCCTCCTAGGCACATTGGTAGCGTAGGTTTCATAGTCTCCGTCTCCCAGGGTTAGAGAAGTAAGGAAAATTTCCATTTTCCCCAACATATCCCATGTAATTGATATATAACTTAATTCTAACCTCCCATTTCTAAGTAGACACCCAAGATCTGCTCAGTAAATTCTTCTCCTGACCTAATTGTACTCTAAAGGGGAAGGCCTTGAACCAATTTAAAATCATATCCTTCTGGGATGTAAGCTTACTGTGATTGTAGCTCAGTAACGTTGGGGTTTCCTTGTCTTTCTCAAGAGAGATAATGAAAAGAAAGGATAGTGTGTGTGTGTGTGTGTCTGTCTGTCTCTTGGAGCCTCTTTGTGCTTTCATTGCACTATGATTGAAATGTGTGTGTGTGGAAGCAAAGTTGAAATCTCCAAACACCTGGAATCCCCGCCTGCTTTCTAGCCTTGGGTCATAGCTTCGGAAAATCTCCCCATCTTAGACAAAGCATGAGGCCCCATGACCATGAGGGTCTTACGTCAGGACCCACGTATATTCCTAAATTAGTGCCTGAGTTTCCTCATGGAGTTATAAGGAACTCAGAATTTCAGAAACACAAAAGAAAAACTGGGTTTTTTTTTTCCAGGAGGTTTTTTTTTTAACCCCTGAAGTAACTTTATAGTTTATTTTCCTTGTCTGATTGCAATCTCCCAAGTTGCTGACAGTTGGCCTTTGAAACGAGTCAGCTTTGATCAGGGATATGGCAGCCAGACAGGTCATTTTTACTGTCTGTGACTCAGTCCAACCAGTTTGGCAACAGCGGAGTCCCGTCCTGGCGTGGGGAGTGGAAAACGGTGGACACAGAGTTGGCCTAAGATAGGGCAGCCTGCCCCTGGGATCAGCGGCACCCCCCCCCCCCGACCCACTGGGTTACTTCTCTAACCCTGGGTCTTCCATAAAGCAGCTTGTTCCAGTCCTCTTGCTGTGGGATGAGGTTCATGCTGTCGCCCTCGGGCACCTCTCCCTTTGCTGTGTCTCCTCAGGACCAGCGTTCCTCCAGATTAAGTTATACACAGGTTGTCTCCACTTTCCTTTACCTGCTCCCTATTGCCTGCTCACTTCTCCCCAAGCAAAGGGGCCTCCGTGGCTGTTTGTGATCTGAATCTTCAGTAGAGGAAGGCTGTTTCAGGTTCTGCTGGTGGAATTATAATGTCAGGCACGTGGACATTGGTTGCTCTGTATACCATGGACCAGGCTGACCACATTGCAGACCAGTGGAGGAGGGTGCACCTGAGCTGCAACATTCCCCTCTTCTGGCATGGTCACAAAGAGGACGGCCTCCGGACTGAGTCTGTCTGAGTTTGAATCATGACACTGTCACTGATTAGCTCTGTGACCTTGGGCAGGTTATTTCACCTGTGAGCTTCTATTCTACAAATTGTAAAATGAATGGAGTAATATCTTGAACCCCCACAGTTGTTGTGAGAATTGATTAGAAGTGTCTGTAAAGTGCAGAGTATAGTGTATGCCACATACTATGTGTTTAATAAATAAGAGCTAAGACCATGGCTTTTATATTTATTATTTATTTTTAAGTGAGAGGAAGGGAGATAGTGAGACAGACTCCTGCATGTGCCCCAACTGGATCCACCTGGCAACCCCCATCTGGGACTGATGCTTGAATCAACTGAGCTATTTTTAGCACCTGAGGCTGATGCACTTAGATTAACTGAGCCACTAACAGAGGGATAGGAAGAGGGAGAGAAGCAGGTGGGGAGAGAAGCAGATGGTCATTTCTCTTGTGTGCCTTGACCGGGAAATAAGCTCAGGGCATTTATATGCTGGACTGGTGCTGTATCTACTGAGCAAACTGGCCAGGACCGGCTTTTATTTTAATAATCAACCTTGTCATCATTATCTTTTCTCACCCTCTGTCTGGATAACAGCCAGATGGTGTGGGATAACCAAAGCCTTGCTGTATGAAGAGTATTTATAGGACAGTGAAACACTTCTTATTCATGGAAGAAACATTATGCCACCTTCTATCTCTGAAGGGCTGGAAGAATTGATTTCTGGGGTTCTCGCCACCAAACTAAGACCAAAATTCAATATAGTAAAAGGAAGAGCTTTCTAAGTAGTGTCAGATGGCTTCCCTGGGGTTAGAGAGGTCTTCCTCCCTGGGGAAACAGTGTGGGGCTGGTAGAGGGGTGTGTGCATCAGGAGGAAGCAGATTGGGGAAGGAGTGTCAGAGTCTGGAGTTTCGGGAGGTCTCATGCTGTTTGTTGTTCAGGAAAGGCTGCCTAGCAGACCATGCGATGCTCCCTAGGTATACAGCCACTTTTACTGTGTGATTGCTGAGGCCTGTGGTCTGTGAACTGGCTTCTTGTTACATCTCTTAAATAAGACGGTGTCCATACTTTTAATTTTGGCTTGAATGAATGATTAATTCAGAGTACCTAAAGTGATTAAGCCTCATTGTGCTGGCTAGGCTTAAGGTAGTATGCCAGTGTTTATTCATCCTGGAGAATGGTTTTGTGGGGACAAGAAAGAGCGGGGACAAGTAGTTGGCAGGACTTTTGCTCTCCCACACAAAAAAATCCTACTATGAAAGGTGTACAAATCTAGAATGTCTTCATTCATGAGGAGTTAGTAGGTCTAACTAGAGAAGACAGAGGTGAGCAGTCCCATCCTGTTTGTTATAAACAGTCGTTTTGATCAGAGAAAGGCTTCCTTTCCATCTCTTTCCAGGTCTGTCATGTCCTTTTGCAAAGATGGATATGTGTTCAGGCTGGGGTTTATTTTTTACCAGAGATACAGATGTTTCTACTCTTGTACAAAATTTCATTAAAGCTCACCCAGCGGTTTACTGTGGCAAGAGACTGCCAAGGTTAATATTTCTGCAATACATTCCCTTCTGTGCATTCTTGGCACCAAAATACTCCCAGGTGGGCATATTGTGCTGGTGCCATATATCAAAACCACACAATGGAATCACCAGGGCGTCTGTTTAACTGAGATGGAGCCTCTGATCGCACCATGTGGTCAGCTTTGCTTTGGGACCCAAACAGGGGGAACATTGCGGCTCACTCTTTAATGGCCCTTTCTAGCATCAGAGGCTGTAAAAGCTACTCCGTTTGGGACAGGAGCCGAGGAAAAGAGCATTTGGGACTGTGAAGTAGCACGTCCTTCCAAGTTCTCTTTCAAAATGGTGGCGGCATAGCTTCATGATGAGGACAGATGTGGGTTCAGATCCTGTGCAGCTGAGGGGGTCAGTTACCCATTGGACTATCAGTTTCCTCATCTCTACAATGGGATAGTAACTTCTGCCTCTGCAGATGTGAGGATGAACTGAGGCCCTGCATGTAATTGACAGGAAAAAAAAAGAGCGCTCTGGCACAGGGAAATGCTTGTGAGAAAGCACACTCAGGTGGGTATTTGGAGTTCCCCAAGGGTGGAAGAGAATGTACAAGCTAGGAAGCCCCTCACTTTCCACTCTGCTCTGCGATGGAGAAACTGTGTACAACAGAACAGGTTCCACTACCTACGAGCCCCCTGGAGCCAGGGTGAACATAATAGCAGCCTGCCTCATTTGGCATGTGTTTCTTCTACCCACCAGAGGCTGGTGGAATCAGGAAATGGTCAGAAAAATATGGGCCTCGTCTGGGAACAGGTGGCAAGGGTGAGGAGAACTTAAGGTCAGGGGGAGGTCTGGGATGAAGGGCAAGTCAAGAGCGAGATGTGATCACGGGATCTGTGGCTGTTGTACTGAAGGACTTGTACTGATGTTTGAAATTCAGGTTTGCTCCTTGGGTAAGAGTGGAAAGAGCCAGACCTCAGGCGGTTCAGTGTGTTTTCATGTCTGCGAACTCGTAGGGTCATCTGGAAGTATATAGTGTTCATCCTAGCTGTGTAGGATTCCACTGAAGAAGAGAATGCAGGAAAATTACTTGTTTTCATTCATGGTTTTATCAAACACGTGTCTGGTTATCTCGGATTTTCTTCATCGGTATTCTGCAGACCACGCTGTCACACAGCACACACAGTGCATTGGCCATCGGGCAATTCGTAACCTTGAGTCTTGCAAGATAGCCAAGTGCTTTGTGAATCCTCACCAAAAGCCCGGTCTTGTTTAGTTCATTTGAAATGCAGGGTAGTTTTTATTCCAGTCTTGTGGTAGTCAGTAGTCAAATCTGTGAATGGTTTTGGGGGAGGAGCTCTGTTAATCAGAATGTTGTGATAACCAGAACATTCCATTTCCTGGTAGCCCTGGATGACAAATGACTTAGCAGATAATGTGTTCCTTGTTGGTTTCCCTATAATCCGTCAAATTCACCCATTCTTCCTTCTGTCCTGCCTGCCTTCCATCTATCCATGCATTATTCATCCTACAAACACCTATTGGCATTTGAGTTGGCACTAAACTTGCAAGGGAACATGGAGAAAATTATGGATCCTGCCGTTGGAGATCATTAAATGTGAAATAGGAGTCAAGACTCTGAAGTACCTGGATGAAAAAGCCCAAGGAAAATTTTCGGGGAAGAGTGGTATTTGAACCAACTGCTCTTTGAGAAATACACAGGATCCCAATTTGTGAAGACTTGGCCTTTCCACCTCAGGAGTCAAGGCCCGGCGGTAGAAAGACGCGGTTCTCTGCGAGGATTGCCACTAGTTGCATTGGGCTGAAGCGAAGGGGAGGAGTGGGGAATCAGGGCCACCTGCTTAGGCAGCAGTTCTTCAAAGTCAAGTTAAGGTTTTGGGACTTGATTCTGCAGGTACTAGAGAATGCTTTCGCAGCAGGTGTGGCCAAGGGAAGATTTTCTGACCCTTGGCTTGAATCTGGACATGCACTGATTGATTCTGAGTGGTTCTTCACTTGTTAAGGATTGGTAGGTGTTAGCTGAGAGATGGGGCAGTCTCATTGACATTGGTGGCTGATGCAGGTGCACCGGGTGTATGGAGTACCACCCACATTTCCTCTTTTCACAGCTGCCTTCTTTTCAAACCTCTCCTGACCTTTTAGTTCTGCTCATTTTTATCTACAGTTTTCTTACTGTCTGGAGACATTCCCATAAGACCTCTCCTCTCCTGCCTCACCCCTCAGCCCTCTAGGAATCTTGGAGTTTGGAGAAGAGGGGTTCAGCCTCCACGACCTCTTCTATCTTTGGACTCTGTTCCTTAGCTATAAATAAGGCTGTTGCTTGGAGCCACTATTGATGGTATTTGCAGCTGTCCTCTGGGAGATGGACTCAGACGAATAACCCATTTTCAAGAGGACATGGCCATTAGGTGACAGCTATTTATGGTTCCTATTGACCAGGGCCAAACCTGAATTGTCACCGACATTAAAATTTCATGTGCCGTGAAGCCGCCTTTCCTTTTCAGGCAGTCTCTTTCCATTTATTTGAAATATCTCACCGTGTTGATCTGGGTTCTTCAAAACGAGGAGCTGTGAAATCTGGAGGGCCGCCTGCGTTTTGGCTTCTGGTATTGTCCCTAGGGCACCTTTCGCTCCCCACCCCTAAGCCTCCTGCTGAACCCGGGTGTTCATATTCCCATTACACAGAAGAGGACACTGAGCGCTGAAAGGCTCAGTGGCTTGCCCGGAGTTACCAGGTCAGTGGGCAAGAGACAGGGCCAGCATGCAGACCGACTTCTGCCAGGAACCAAAGCCTGGATGAGTTCCACGAAGCCACGCGTGTCTGATTTCTGAACCTGGTATGTCACTACGGAGGGCTTTATTTATTTATTTCTTCCCCTGAGAGTTCAGTCACTTGGAGTTGGTTGAACGTGCAGTGTTTAAAAGCTCATTCATGCTGAGTTTGCCTCAGTAGCCACAGTGTTCTATCTTTGTAGAGGTTCTTTCCCACACCCTGAGAGGAAAATAAACAAGGCCCTAAAATGTCAGGCAAAGTTCCTTCTGGCTTTATAAGCTAATGTATTTTATAGATGGCTGAACTCTCCAGCGAACTTCTCACTGGAAAATATTCCTTTCCTGAATTCTGTTTCCCCATCAAAGGGATATTACATGGTATGGGATAACTATTTTTTAGTGGCCTTGACATTGGAGTTCTGGGTAGGAAATTATCCTGCATTAGTCACCTCTGCTGTCATCAGATCTCTTTCATCTCAAGGACCTGCACTTCTTCAACTTAAACTTTGGCGCTTGAGCAGGCCTGGGGCCCGGGGAAAGGACGTCTTGATCTTGGCATTATGTGGATTCTTAGGAAGACGGTGCAGTGGTTAAGAACCTGGTCTTTGAAAGCAGAAGGTCTAGGTCAAATGTCAACTTTCCTTCTTAGCTGCTGGACATTAGGCAAATAGAGCATCTCTGAGCCTCACTCCTCTTATCTTTAAGATGAAGATTCCTTCTGGGGAGGGGGTGGAGAATTGATTTTAATATCCTTATTGTTTTTGTATGCTACACTATGCCAATATTTTGATTGATTTAAAAAGGTAGTGCTGGAGTCCGTCTCTTGTGGGATACGTGCAACAACCATGCTGTCGCTCTCACCATCTAATATATAGATTTTCTAAACCTTAAGAAGTAATGTGGCTGTTGGTAAAAACACTCCTTGTTTCCCCTTTCAGAGATCATTACTCATATGTAGAGCACGGCCTGAGAGTTCCTAACCTTACCTGGGCATCAGAGTCCTCTAGAGAACTTTGAAAAGAAAAGAAAGGCAGATGTGCGACTCATTCAAACCTGCTGAATCAAACTTTTGAGAGTGGGGCCTGGGCATCTGTGTTTTAAAAGCCCCCCCCCCCGCCCCAGGGAACTATAACACAAAGCTAGAATTGAAACTACTCATGTAACCAGCATATTGGGCCAGTATGATGTGTAGATTGTGGACAAAGTTCACTGAGGTTTTTTCCTGCCACGGGATAAAGGCTCTGGTTGCTGATGGCCTTTCTGCTCGCTCATAGATAGTACTGTGGTCACAATAATGTGCGAAAATAGTCTCAAAGGAGAGATTAGACTGTCCCCCTTACAAGACTAATCAAAACTCCCATCTTGAATTCAGGTCAGGACCCTGCAGGCTGAAAGCGGCTGGCCCTCCTCCACACCCAGGGGACTGCAGAGGGGTCGATGCTTGCTTGCATGCTGCTGCCTAAGCTGGTGTCCTCCTCTGTTGAAAGCCTCTGTTTTTCTTCTATGGGCACTTGAAGGGCCTCTTCATAGGACTGGAGATGATTCCTGGTGTGTGCTGTCTCCAAGGAGATATGCAGATCCTTTGCCCTAATGGTGGAGCCTGTAGGCCAGTCCCAGCCTGTACCTGTCTCCTGACTGTACCGCTGGAACCATCAGCCATGGCCGCTCTCTCTCTCTGCCTAAATTCTCTGGGCAGGGGTCAGATATCAGACCGCAGAGCACAGCCCCCTTCACTGCGGGAACAGTCATGTCATGATCCCTAGTGACTGCACGGAAGCACATGTGCACCCCACCTCCAGGTTTGGGTGGGTGCGTAGAGGACGTGCTCAGAGCACATGGTTCTCCAATGGTCCCGTTCTATTAGGGAACCCCTCCCCCATACTTGCATCTCTCTCTGCATCCTCCATCCCTCAGAGCAGAATGAGTCTGAACACTGACCCTCTGATTTTCCTTCCAACGCTGCATTTTGTACATTTGTCTCATGCGTCCTTGGGTGCCTCTGTAAGCCACGGCTTAGAAGCAGCTCTAAGTGTCATGTTGGCTTACTTACCTGCATAGTGGCCAACAGCTTGAGCTGTCAGATCAGACAGGCTGGGTTTTGAGACCTGCAGCAAGCATTTTAACCCGTCTGAACCTCAGATTCCTCGTGAGTAAAACGGGACTAATCATAGAAACTAACTCCAAGATTGTGAGAATTAAATGTGACAGGTACATATAAAGGGGATTATTGCCTGACACCGAGGAAGTGCTCAGTGGTGCCCATTATCAGCTCAGTTCAGCTGAAATTCTATTTTTTTTTCTAGGCACAACTTTTGTCTTTTGTTTTGTTTTAAATCAGTTAAAGAAACTGGGTCCTAGCAACAGCAGTGATCTTGAGTAAGCAGAAGCAGGTGTGTGCATTCTTCTTTTCTTTTGTTTAAATACATTTAAATTTATCACATTGCTGGCACACCTTATTTTCATGAAATTCTGCACCATACATACTAATTGTAATAAATTTACCCTTTACCCCACTCCTGGGGGCGAGGGGAAGACTACTCTGGAAGATATTTTTTATTGAAATCTAACTAAACTTTGTTAAGTGGACTGCAGCAAAACTATAAATGATATGAAAAATAACATTTTAACATTTGGCCATCAACTTGAGGAAATGGTTTGTCATTTTTAATATAGTCTGGCCTCATATGGTCCTCAGAATTAAAGCATAATGAACAGGAAAGAAAAGGAAAAGCATGCAACTGAGCTAAGACAGTACATTTTGGCAGAAGGAATGAAGGTAGAGTATACACTAAATTCAAGTGCTATAAACAGTTTCTAATTTTCACTTACACAGGCGAATTGACTTGGCAATCACCAGTTGTGTTAAATACACCAAATAAAGCACCTAAAATTAATAGGGTAAGGCGTCACCTTAAGTTTTCCAGGCTGCAACTGTGCATAATTTTAAAATGGTTTTCTTAAATTCACTTACTTTTTTAAACATAACGTGAGGAAGGTGTTAAAACTGGTGTAATAGCTCAATAGAAAAAGTGTTTTCAGATTTTGAGAGAGATAAAGAGGGAAATATTTAGAACCCTTCACCAGAATCTGGCTTTATTGAAAGAGGTGATGTTGTAAAACAGGTCTTCTTCCACCAGAGTGAATTTAATAGCAACTTGGAAGCCTTACAGCCTGGAGATGACATGGGATTGACAATCAAGGACAGAAATGGTAAAGAAATTGCAACAGATGTCAGACTATTGCCTCTAGGAACAATCACTTTTGAAGATCACATTTTGAAGGAACTGTAACCCAAGTTATCCCCAAAGTACCCAGTAAAAACCAGAATGACCCATCGCCAGGGCACATTACAGTCGACTTTGTGATTCCTAAAGAATCTCCCTTTGGAGACAAAGAGAAAAAATCCAAGGTGACCCTGTTGGAAGGCGACCATGTTCAGTTTAATATTTCAACAGACTGGCATGACAAATTAGAACAAGCAACCAACATAGAAGTCCCATCAAATACATTTCAGTTCACCAAATTCTAGACACCTTAGCTGCCTTCTATATTTGTGGGTGGGCCGCTAGCTGGAGGAGGGGGCTGCATCGTCACTGCTCCGTGGAGGAGAAACAGCCCTGGCCCAGCCGGTTCCTTGTCTGGAAGCTGCCAGGGGAAGGTCTCATTGAGAACTGCTCACAAAAGCAGGGTCACAAGACCTAACTGAATTAAGCAAGTTATCAGGCAGTAGAAAATGCAGTTAGATTTATATCTATGAAGCAGATGTCCAGGACATAATGATTAAATTAGTTTTATTATGTTTGGAGAAATTAATTTGTCACTTTATTATTTTTTTTTCTTTAATTTCTTTTAAAGGGTGATGTGATTTTGTTATCTCTGGTAAAAGTGATTTGTAGAAATACTTCATCCTTTAATGGGAAACAGGGATGTGGCAGGACCTTGAAAAACCTTTGTCTTCTAATTGTCTATTAATAGTTGGTGCAATTATGTCAAATGTGTCCCAGAGAACAGAAATGCTGCCACCTATTGCTGGTAAAAGCTGGCTTATGTCACCAATCGTAAACATGAGAATTTCTTTTTTCCTCTTAAAATGTTTTCAGAACATGGACCATCGAGTATTCAGTTCAATTGGGAGACTTTTTGCTCACTGATGTTCTTAGGACCTGGTGTTGTCTAACGTACATTATTAATTGCAATGTCTCACAACACGTTTTGATCTGGTTCACTTTCGGGAACCTCAGGCATTTCGATTTCCTTCTTTGAAAGGTGAGGAAGAATCAAATGCAGAATCCTTAAGGACCAACAGGATCTTTTTGAGTTAGGGCCCAGGGCTGTTAACTAGGAGAGTCCTGCCATTATTCCTTGGGCACAAATAGTTCTTTCATGGTCCTTTTGAAAGGATCAAAGCAAAACCAGGATTCTGAATGCCTTCTTTTCTTTGTTAAGTCCTTTTATCCTTAACAGGTACTAATGAGCATTCTAGGAAATTCAACCCTGTAGGAAGAGTTTATTGTACATAGTAACTAGGCTATAAACTTAATACATATACCCGTGTGTGTGTGTGCATGTGCATGTGTGTACAAGTAAATGATGTTTCTGAAATTTTGTCCCAGATCTAATGTCAGGCAAAGCATTCAGCCCTTGAAATGGCTAGATCTACGCCTGACTTGTGGTGGCGCAGTGGATAAAGCGTCAATCTGGGAACACTGAGGTCGCCAGTTCAAAACCCTGCACTGGTCTGGTCAAGGCACATATGGGAGTTGATGCTTCCAGCTCCTCCCCCCTTTCTCTCTTTCTCTATCTCTCTCTCTCTCACCCTGTGTCTCCTCTCTAAAATGAATAAATAAAGAATTAAAAAAAAAAAAAAAAAGCTCTTAGTGTTTCAGAGCTGCATTAAAGATATTAAAAAAAAAAAAAAGAAATGGCTAGATCTACATGCTATTGGTGGGGGTTTAAAAATTGGGGTTTTGGCCTGACCTGTGGTGGCGCAGTGGATAAAGCATCAACTTGGAATGCTGAGGTTGCTGGGTCAAAACCCTGGGCCTGCTGGTCAAGGTGCATATGAGAAGCAACTACTATGAATTGATGCTTCCCAGTCCTCCCCCCATTTCTTTCTATCGATCCTCTCTCTAAAATCAATAAATAAAGTCTAAAAAAAAATCGAGGTTTTGAACATGGCTGTGGAACTTTGATTTTTAAAATAAACTTTTGATTTTAGAACGGATTTAAATTTACAGAAAAGTGGGGAAGATAGAACAGATTTCCCATGTCTCCTGTACCACTTTCCCCTATTAGTAATGTGCGTGAAGCTAATGGACCAGTATTAGAACAGTGTCACCTCTACAGTCTATCCCTGACTCAGACTCCCTTGCTTTGTTTTGTATGACGTCCTTTATCTGCTCCAGGATCCCACCCAGGACACCATGTTATGTTTGGTTGTCATGTCTCCTTAGGCTGGCTCCTCGTGGCTGTGACGGTCTCTCAGACCTTCCTTGCTCTTGATGTCCTTGGTCATGTTGAGCAGTACTGGTCAGGTGTTTTGCAGAATGCGCCCCTCTGCCCTGTTGAGATTTGTGTGAGGCTTTTTCTCATCATTAGACTGGGATTGAGGGTTTTGAAGAGAAAGACCAAAAAGGTAGAGGTGCCATTTTCATCACACGTTATCTGGGGTACACACTGTCAACATGATTTGTGAATGCTGAAGTGAACCTTGGTCATCTGGCTGTGGGTGCTTGTGGGGTTTCTCCGGGAAAGCTGCTCTCTCCTCCTCTCCACACTGTTTTCTGTGCAGCCCACACTTAAGCGCTTCACTTCCTTGAAAACAGAATAGCTACATAAATTATTTAAAATCCTTTTTTCATGGGAGATCTTTCTATTCTCTCCACTTATTTATTTATTCAGTCATTTATTTATATCAGTACGGAATAATGGATATTTGTTTCATATTGGGCTTGAATCCAATACTACTTTATTGACTTTGTTGCTCAAAGCATTTTCACTTTGGCCACTGGGTGCTCTGTCAGTTGGTTTCTGGGTCCCTTGGACGTACCCATCCACATGCTTTGGTGTGGGGACACATCCTTACCTTCTGGCACAGTAATATGCTCCAGGCCTATCTGGAATATTTCCTGTCTCAGCCTAAGAATTGGCAGATTCCCCAAGGAGCCCTGGTTCCTTGTATTGGAAAATAGTATTAGAAACCAAGAGCTGGGCACTGAGTGTGTTGCTACTAGGGTGTCACTGTTTTTAGACCTTTTCAGTTGACAGAATAAGGAAATTGGGTATACTAACCCATGTATATACACATACCTTTAAATGCTGCATCTAGATTAAGCTAACATTAGTTTATAGATACTGATATTCTATATGGGTCGGTATATAGTTTATACTGATAAACCATACTATCATTTAGTGTATGAACATAGTTCATAATTTATATAGTTTCCAACTCTAATCAGTTACCATATGGATTATTCTAACCTTCCTCCCCTTGCTTGTCTGTGACCTCCCAATCCTACAAGGGTGTAACCCCCCCCCCCCTATGAAGCTTATTAAACACACCTGTGCCAGGGCCCATGCCGTGAGGTTGATTTAGATGCCCACCTGGGGCCTGGCATCTGTGTTTTAATAAGCTCTAAAGTTGAATTCTTCCATTCTAGGTTCAGACACCATATACTCATCTTATAGCATTTGACACAATTGCCCTCTGACATCCTTTTATATACCTTTATTGGACATAGTTATGTGATGAGCGCCCGTCACTCCCTCAAGACAGTGAGCTGTATGTTAGTTTTGCTAGTCATTCTCTCCCCAGTAAGGGTTCATAGTTGGGTATTCAATAAATATTTGTTGGATAAAGAGTGATTTACATAAAGTGTTGTTAATGAGGAGGAGAAAAATAAATATGATTTATCGAACCCTTCCTATATGCCAAATGCCTTTTCAAATGCTTTTGAAATAGTGTCCAGTTCAAGGTTTTCAGTCTAGTCCGGCTGACGTGAGAACCCACGCCCTTTTCTGTCATGGCATTCCCACCATGGGCAGCCCCTCATTTCCTGCTTGCATGTCGCTGAAGCTCCCACTGGCCTGGACCGAGCTGTGTGGGTGGCCCGTGAGGAGGCCAGAAGGGGAGAAATGGCAGCATCCACTTAGAGTCTCATTGAGGTCTCATTAGGAAATTGACTCCAATTTGGTTTGGGGAAGTGGGTGCTTTCTCTTGCTTTTTTCTTGCTTACATGGAAGGTGACATTGATTTACAATTCAGTGGGTTGGAGCAGGGAAAGGAGGCTTCTGTGGGTGGAAAAGATCAATTAAATGATTATCCCAGCTGCCGCACACTAATGCCTTTCTTACTGAGTTTCAGAATCAGGAAGCAGAAGGCCACCACATTTAGCCTTTTACAGGAAATCTAATTGCCAACTTTGTGATGCCAAGTTTTATTAGATTGGGAAGAGGCGAATTTAGCGGCTGGCAGTTTCAAGCACTTTTTTACAAAAAGCTTCCCACTGGCCACCTGCAAATTCTAAATGACCTCCTCTTCCTTTGTGGGTGTTTTTGCTGAAGTTTTATGAACATAACAGTTGTGACTTATATGTTCCTGTGATTTTTATCTGGGTTCTAGGGGGCTGGTACTTTAAGTTGGGAGAGCAGTTAAAAATATTTGTTGGATTCCTACTATGCGCTAGGCCCTGGGCTGATGGCTGAAGATTTTAGAGGTGAGTTAAACCACAGGTTCCTGTTGTTTAACGAGTCCTCCCCCTGGAAAGTTCTTCCCCTATATCAGTGGGTCCCGAACTGTAGTGCGCCCGAGAATCAACTGGAAAGCTTGTGCAAACCCAGGCTGCTGGGGGTCGGCCGCCAGTATTTCTGACTCAGTAGGTCTGGAGTGAGCCCCGAGAGTCTGCATTTCGAATAAGTTCCCAGGGGGTTCTGTTCCAGCCGATCTGGGGGAACCCCTCCCCTGCGTCTTTGCATCTTTGACCCTTCTTATCAGATAGGTCTCTGGACATCACCTCCTTAGAGAGGCGATTCTTGATTTCCCTACTATAGTATCCCTCTATTCCTCACCATTCATTCTCTATTGTATTTTTGTCATAGCGTTGATCATTCTTTGATACTAGCTTGTCATTAGTTTATTATTATTTTATCTCTCTCTGCTACCACTCATCCTCAGTAGTCTAAAGCCCCATGAGAGCACTTTTCTTATTCACTGTTGACTCTTCTGAGCCTACAAGGGTACTTGCCACAGAGTACATGCTCCGTACATTCCTGAGTGAATGAAATAGTTTCCGGCATGTTGCGTCTTAGGAAGGAGAGGTTTAGGCCACCATGGGAGTTTAGCAGGTAGACCTCCAGTGCAAAGACACTGCATTGAGTCCCACCTGGAGCAGTTTCTGGGTGTGGTCTTAGCGCCTATTTCAGATGCTGCTCCCCAGCCTTTTGCCCGCAAGGTTATAGGCTATAGGATTTGTTTGGTGATCTCAGTAGGCTAGTCTGGATTTGTTTAATTGTTCCATAGCCTTTCTATGGTCCTGTCCCCGTTGAAAAAATATAAAAAATATAGCAATTTCAAGAGCACAAGAGAATTCTGTCTGGCAAGCTCCCCTTGCACAAACTGCTTCCTTAAACTCTTAGGTCCCAATCGCTGATCTTGGTGAGAAGTGAGGCCCGAAACAGGCTGCTTCTGGTGACCTTCCTCCTGAAGTCTGCACTCGTCCACTTCCTGAGATCTGGCACCAGGTGTCCACATGAGTGCCCGGGAGCCTTTTCAAAACCCCTGCAGAGCTGAAGGAAGGCTCACGTTCTCTTTCTTCGCAGGAGTGAGTGCTCTAGGTGGAAGCACACAGATTCCTCTCCTTCGTCAGCCTCTTAGAGAAGTGGAAGGGCTGGCAGTGTTATTCCTGCCTTTGACAGAATGTCA
This sequence comes from Rhynchonycteris naso, assembly GCA_037038555.1. NCBI lineage: Eukaryota > Metazoa > Chordata > Mammalia > Chiroptera > Emballonuridae > Rhynchonycteris > Rhynchonycteris naso. The sequence continues at coordinate 336,346,498 of CM072995.1, forward strand.
GGAAAGAGACGAGACACGTATGGCCACCTCACAACTAGCAGCTCAAAGGTCGTCAAAACCTCAGTGCAGAAAATGAAAGCACATTGGGTGTTTGCTCTTGTGTGGCCTCAGCAGCTACCATCCAGTTCAAGTGGAGTTTGTGCAGCTCCTCGGCCTACAGCTTCCTTACCCCAGCCTTTGCCATTTGTGGGCATGGGGGTGGGAGCCATCCCCAACTTAGCTTGCCTAGGGCAGCAAAGGAACTGTGATTTATTTCCCTTAATGTAAGCACGGAGAGTCAGATTATTTTGGAGGACGAAGAGAGTTTGGTGGGGAGACGGGGAGGGAAGAATTGTAGCCGTCGGCAGTCAGGGCCGAGGGCCAGAGGGCCGCCCAGCAGCGGGTTGGGGTAACATAAGCTGCCGCTATTCAGGAGGTGGCCTGTGTAAGAAAATCTGACCACAGCGGGAGCGTGACTTCAGCTAAAATTAACCTTCGAGGCTTCACACGCCTCCACAGTGCTTTGAACTAGACACCCCGAGAGGGAGCAGGCCGTGGACTGCTGACCATGCTTGTAGGTCAAGCCATGCCCATAAGCATCAACTTATGGGTTCCCACCCGGGGCCAAAGCTGGGATTCCTGCGACCATTATAAAGTGGTAAGCAACCTCGGGGGACTCTGGCAGGGTCTGAGGGGAGAGAGGATGAAATTTGCTTGAATTGGGATGGTTTTTAGCGATGGTTCCAGTCTATTGTCTATGCTAGGTGGGAGCGCGAGGAGGGCTCTGGGCTGGTCTTTCATTTTTCTGCAGACTGCTTCGTGGAACTGCCTGCCACCTCCTTGTTGCTCTTTGTTTCCTGTCCTCACTGTGCATACCCAGTGTGTATTTTTAGAGCCGGGAGAGAGGATGTGTCTGGAAGTTGTTAATAGCCTGAAAAAATACAATTGCAAATGACCAAAGGCAATGATCAGGGAGGTGGAGTATGCCAACAGGTGTGGCAGATTTCACATGTGGAGAAAGATTGAGCTTTGTTAAGGGTTTGCAGATAGAAGGGAGTCCTCTAGGGAGCTTCACTGCAGAAGGGGTTTGTGGGGGGGCAACTTGAAGTGATATTCAGTCTGAATCTACCCCTAGCCTGATTGGCCTGGATGGGATCTCTCGAGCCAGTCAGAAAGCTCTGTGGTTTCCTGCTTACTGTGGGGAATCCATTGGGGAGCTTGTAATACCGAGCAAACAGAATGCAAGATGCATTTTTTTTTTCTTTATGCCTCCTTAAACTTTAGCCTCTTAATGTAACCCTGGGGTTAGGGGCAGTCCTGAGGCTTGTGGCAAAGTGGCACACTGGTTTGACAATTAGAATAGTCACTTTGATGTGTTTAGCTTAGCTTGCAAAATATGATGTCCGGTTTCCTTCTCCTCCCAAAACTTCTGCATGTCCCTCCACTCCCCTCCCCTACCTTCCTGCCTTTCCCCCATCTCCCTGCCTTTCCCCCATCTCCCTGCTCCTCCTCAGCCCACCTTCCTAGGCCACATGAACCTTACAGGCTTTTGTAAGGGCTTATTTTACAGGGAAGAGGGTGTTGCTCTCACTGCTTAGTGGTGACTACACTGACCTTAGGATGAGGGATTGTAAAATGTCTAAGCCCCTAAAACATTTGCTTGGGTGAGCAGACAGTGTGTATCTACAAGGATGTGAATGGTGTTGGTATGAATGCTGTAGGAAAAAACTTTCTGCACAGAGATACCCTTTTGATGCAGTTTTGAGGCTATTTTCCATGTGAGCTGCTCTACTGAGCCCTCTGAATATTTTACATCTTCTCCTGGCCTCTATCCTCTGGGCATGCTGGCTCATTAAAGGTAGAAGGCTGCTGGGATATGGGACAGTGCTGTGTCCTTTGCTTTAGATGTCGCACAGTACCCAAGGCGAAGTGCGATTAATGGGGAAGTCTTTGGGAGATGATTATTAAGCTCCGGGATCTAGGCTCACTGCCCTGTGGAAGAGATTTCTTTAAGAGGTAGGATGTTAAAAATAGGTATTTTAGTGGAACGAAGCTGTGGTTTGTGGTTCTGAGCTTCGATGAACATTCTCAGACTGCACAGGGATTTCCATCTGCTGCTGAACCTGGCTGAGTAGACACAGAATTCAAATTCCTCTTTTCTCAGAAGAGAACACTCCCTCCAGTTTCGTTCTAGAAATTTCTCCCCATCATGGCCATCTAATGACCTGGCCTGGTTTTTGCATCTTTCGTGTGACCCCTGGATGGCCAGATGGAGTTGGAATACCTGGGCTGCTGTGCTGATGCTAATCTCTGTCCAGCTGAGCTCTTTCTTCTTCTATGAAATGGGGAGATTTGCAGCTGCCTCCCTCTCTTCCCAGATTGTGGCAAAGCTCAGATTAGATCGTGTCTACGAAAGAGCGTTATAAAGTGTCGGTGCTGCAGATGGGAGGCTGGACTGTTGTTAGGGTTTTATTCTTCTTCTTGAGATGAATCAATTAGGGCTTTTTTCCAGGACTTTGCAAAATAAATATATCTTTGGGCAAATCATTCCTTTGTGCTCTGGGCCAGGTTGTACCCCAGGGAGAGGAGCAGACACTCCTTTCCTGGGTGCCAGCTTGGTATCTTTTAGTCTTCCTCATAAAAGCCTGTTATAAAAATACAGAACACACAAAAAAGCCCCTACATACCCTAAGCCTGAGAGTTCTGACATCTGGCCTGGAGAGCGGCCCAGGGCACAATGGCCATTTCCACTGAGGCCAAGTCACTTGGCTGTGTTGGTGCTGAGAAAGGAAGGAGGCTCCTAACTGGGGAAGGGGCAGGGCAGTGCCAGCCGCTGCTGGGAACTGCCTGCCCTCCAGAGATTTTTAAAGCTTCCTACACAACTTTCCCACAAGCGACACGGCTTTGTCTTTACCAGGCCCAGTACCCCTCTGCCCAATGGGATCTCTCTCTCTCTGACGATTTATGAGTATGTTGGACTTTCTAAGATCCTTCCGGACCCAATGACTTTGAGCACCTACATCTTCCATAATAAGCATCATTAGCCTTCATTGAATATCTATGTGTGCTTGCTCACAGGGGCCTGGTTTTTATCATTTAATCCTTAATATAAGTTTATGCTAGGTACTACTCTCACCACTTGACAGGTGAAGAAACTGAGCTGGAGGTTAAATGACTTGCCTAGATTTGTGTGCCTTAAGAGGTGAAGCCAGGATCTGAGCCCAGAGCTGGTTTCACACCTGTAACTACTACACAACATTTTCTCGTTGTCACTAACATAAAGTTCAAGGAAATGCATGAAATTATTCCTTACCCCTGCTTGGAAGTGGAAGGAGAATAAGGAGACATGCTGCCCCACTTACTTTCCAGGGCCCCTAAGCTCTTCCACCTCCCTCTCTAGTGAAACCAGGGGTGGACTCCACCACCTTGCTTTTGCCCTGCCTTCGATTCCAGTCTCTCACACGTAAAAGCACATGCGTGGAGTCCTCACTGACTACACTTCTCCAAAATAAATCAGGCTGCTATGTAATCTTCTCAAGATACTTGACCCGGGGGAAGCCCTAAACTACCATCCTCTGCTCATATTGCTTAGGTAAGAGAGCATCCTGAAATAATAGCACAGTCTGTGTCGGGTGTTGTGCATTTTAATAAGCAGTGTACAGCTTCACTGGCAGTGTTCTGAATGGGTCTAAAAATTCTCAACCAAAATACTGTTTACCATTTAAATTACCATTTAAAAAGGAAGGAAGGAAGGGAGGGAGGGAGGGAGGAAGGAAGGGAAGGAGGAAGGAAAAAAGTCTCTCCCAAGCTTGCCAGACCAATTATGTTTCCTCACATCAGTCTCCTGGCTTCAGAGTATTGATGATGACACTGGAAATGTTAATTAGGAACAGTGACACACCTGGTCATCACTGGCAGCTTCTTACTTGCGACTCTGCAAGCCCCCGTGGAAGGGAAGGTGGTTCAGGTGAGTTCTCATCACCAAGGTCCTGCTGAGGCAGTGCCTGGGAAGAGTGAGCCCTGTGAGTAGGCCAGTTGGGACAGCTACCTCTGTGGGTGGTGGAGCTGCTGTTGGGGGCAGGGAGAGGCTGGGCACCTGGAAGACTAGAAATGTTTGGAAGACTGATGCCAAAATACAAGAGGCTTATGCTATAGGGATGAGGCAGCAAAGAGGGCCTTCCAGCCAGCATTTCTTGAGTAAGTGCCCTGTGACAAGTACCCTGCTCTGTGCTGCACAGGGATACAGTAAGTGCCCTGTGACAAGTACCCTGCTCTGTGCTGCACAGGGATACATACAGTAAGTGCCCTGTGACAAGTACCCTGCTCTGTGCTGCACAGGGATACATACAGTAAGTGCCCTGTGACAAGTACCCTGCTCTGTGCTGCACAGGGATACATACAGTAAGTGCCCTGTGACAAGTACCCTGCTCTGTGCTGCACAGGGATACATACAGTAAGTGCCCTGTGACAAGTTCCCTGCTCTGTGCGGCACAGGGATACATACAGTAAGTGCCCTGTGACAAGTTCCCTGCTCTGTGCTGCACAGGGATACAGTAAGTGCCCTGTGACAAGTACCCTGCTCTGTGCTGCACAGGGATACATACAGTAAGTGCCCTGTGACAAGTACCCTGCTCTGTGCGGCACAGGCATACAGTAAGTGCCCTGTGACAAGTTCCCTGCTCTGTGCTGCACAGGCATACAGTAAGTGCCCTGTGACAAGTTCCCTGCTCTGTGCGGCACAGGCATACAGTAAGTGCCCTGTGACAAGTTCCCTGCTCTGTGCGGCACAGGCATACAGTAAGTGCCCTGTGACAAGTTCCCTGCTCTGTGCTGTACAGGCATACAGTAAGTGCCCTGTGACAAGTTCCCTGCTCTGTGCTGCACAGGGATACTGCGAGCTCACCACCTACCCACTTGTCCCTGTGGGTAAACCTTGTCACTTAACTGGGAGCAGGCTAAATATGTGTGACTCTGACTTACTCTCTCCTGTCTCTTCACCCAGTAGGCAGCAGGACTTGGCACCTCCTGGTTTACCTAAGCAGGGTTTCATTTGCCCTAGAAAGCATTGATAAAAATATAGATTTTATTGAAGGGGTCCAGTTCAGATCATGTACAAGGACTTATGAAATACCCCTAGATTTTGTCTCCAGGACTCTTCCCACCTCCCCAAGTCCCTGCTTCCCATCTCTAAATCTCATCTCTTTCCCTCAATTCTCTTTTTCTCATGCAAAGCATTTTAGCTCGGTCTCTGCTCCCCTAAATCTGCATACTCCTACACCTCCCCGTGATGGGGGGTGGGGTGGGGAGAAATAACATGATTTTTTTCTGTTCCACCTGTGTTTGCCTAGTGGCTTAACAATTGGCTTTCTGGAGGAGGGGGAAAAAGCCTGATAGGTAGCACTTGCTGATTTCTGTGGTAAATCTTCCTACCAGCATGAGGTCTCTGAACACAGAATTGGAAATAGATGATTAGTAATACACCTTTCTATACCATTTCCTTCATTTGGATAGGACGGAAGTCAACAAGCTCAAGAGCATCAACAAGGCTAAAATAATTAGGAAGTGATGAGTTTTGAGTATGTATTACGACCTTTAAAACTTTAATTGGTTATGTAACTTAATGTATTAAGAATATAATTCTATTTATATACAGTTCTAGGAAACTCAAATAAATCTGCAGTGACAGAGCAGATCAGGGTTATGCTTGCATCAGGGGCAGAGTGAGAGGTGGGTCATGAAGGTTGCAGGGAAGTGCTTGGGGCTGGTAGAAATGTTTATTTTGATGGAAGTGATGGTTTTATTGGTATATCTAGGTCAGAACTCATCAAATTGTACATTTTAAATATACGTAGGTCATTATATGTCAGTTAAATTTTAATAAAATTAGAAATTCTAAACAATTTGAAAATAAATATTTTATTTTTTTAGGAATAAATATTAGAAATATTCAATTTTTTAAGTTCAGCTTTATCATTCCAAAAAAAAAAAAAAAGCTACATCTTTATTTGCTTCATTTTTTTTTTATTGTGGCCTCATGAGTGATAATGCCAATATATTTATTTTTAGGTTCACATAATGCCATGTATTTAGGTTTGGAAATAACATAAAAATAATTCTCTCTTCATCTATAAAGTTAAGGTTGTATCAGGTTACTAAAGCTTCTTCTGTCACCAAAATCCTGTAATTGTAATTGTGGAAAAATTGGTCTTCGGGGATTCAGAAATACCTTGTATGAGAACATTGTAGATAATCAGGAATATCTAGTCGTATAGGTGGTATTCATCCTTTTGGATAATATTTTGAATAATTTAGACCACTCTGGTAATGCAAAGTTGGACAACTAAGAAACAGCTGCCCAAAGAAGAAAGCCCAGTCTTAGCTGTTTTATTCTTTCTGATGCAATTGTAAATGAAATTTTCTTAATTTTTCTTTCTGACATTTCTTTATAAATAATGGCTGTGTTTAGCAACCTGTTTGCAAATATTCTAAAAGTTTAGCAATCAGCTCCTGAGCCAGTATATGCTTGCTCTAGTTATGTGTGTCTGTCTTTTTAAATAGAAATTTACTGTTCACTGTCAGGTGGGTCCTGCTATTATGCGGCTGGAGTGTCACCTATCAGTTCCTATTCTTGCCTTGCTCTATGACTGCTCTAAAAGATACATGAACTTTTGTGATTTCATGGACTTGATCATCTAGGCGGGGAAGGGAACAGATTTATGCATCCATCCCATCCATTCATTCATTCGTTTGACCATCTATCTCCCCATTTAATCATTCACCTATCTTTTTTTCTACGCACCCATCCATATGTCCATCCATCTGAACATTGATTAGTCTGTTTCTCCCTCCTCCCCTCTGTCCATTTCTTTGTTTTCCATCCATCCATTCATTCACAATAAATAAGTAAGTTCTTATTTATTGAGCCCCTGTCGTGAGTCAGACATTGTACTAATGTTTCAAAGATGTATAAAGCTTGTTCTCTGCTCCACAGGAGCTCCTAACTGAGAGAGAGGTGAGTGGGTAGTTACCATAGCTGTGATAAGGGCATGTCAGAGGGCTTTTGCAGACAAGAGGAAGGAACAAATAATCCCGTGTTGGGAGTGAGAACTTGGATTGGGAGTGGTTTTACAGGGATTGAGACTTGACTGGTTTTAAGACACTGAGTAGGCGTTTGTCAGGTGGTGGGTAGAGATAGCACTGGCAGCAGGAGGAGAGTGTGGGCAAAGGCACAGGGGTGGGGGAGCCAGGTACACAGGGTTGTTTAATTGTAAGTGCAGTTAATTTAATTGTAGCGTTTCAGAGAAGGGAGAGAAGCCTGGAAATCAGGTTTGGTTTGTAGGAGAGGGGAATATCCTGTTAGGTGGAGATGAGGGAGGACATGTCAGACCAGAAAACCAGCCAGCAGGGACCAAAGATTAATGCAGCCTGGAGCCCGTGGTGTGAGTGATGGACCTGAGAGATCATGGGTTGGGGACACAGAGATGAGGCAGGAAGGGGAAGTGACATTTAACATTAAACATGTGCTGGGTACTGTGTTAAGCATTTAACAAACATTAAACACAACAGCTCTCATAATAAATAGATAATAGAATAATAGATTATTATCCCATTTTAAAGATGTGAAACTGAGGCTCAGAATGCTGGTTTTCCCAAGGTCACAAAGCCTTGGCATACGCTATGCCCAATTACGTGCAGGGCTCTTTTTTTTTTTTTTTTAATTTCTTTTTATTTTTTTATTTTAGAGAGGAGACAGAGAAAGAGAGAGAGAGAGAGAGAGAGAGAAAGAGAGAAAGGGGGGAGGAGCTGGAAGCATCAACTCCCATATGTGCCTTGACCAGACCAGTGCAGGGTTTTGAACTGGCGACCTCAGTGTTCCCAGGTCGACGCTTTATCCACTGCGCCACCACAGGTCAGGCCACACGTGCAGGGTTCTTTAGGTCTAACATTTTACTCTATCCACCCAACAATCCTATGGAGAGGAGACTGAGACTCAGAGAGGTTAAGCAACCTGCCAGAGGTTACCGAGGAATCCAGGGTCTTGGCTGAGTAGGAGCCTTTGCCTACAAAGCTAAGCCGATGCATTTGGGCTGGGTAGGAGTGACTGTGGGGCACAATCGCTGGCATCTCTTTACCTGTAGTTAGTCTGCAGGTAAGGGAGCTGTGACGATCTGGATAGAGGCATAAAAAGTCAGTTAATAGCCAGACTGGAGAGAGGCCTGTATTATTGCCAGGTTATCACTAGCCCCTCAAGTGTGGCTGCCCTTCCGGGCAGCTCTGAAAAGCTCTCGTGGGTTTGGGATGCTTACTGTCAAAAGAGTGGGCTCAGCAGCTGTCCCCAGGCCTGCAGGGAGGGGCCCGAAGCCCACCACAGCTGTGGAGGAAGCACTGGGAAGGAGAGCATGCCTAATTAGTAGCTTATGAATGCAGGAAAGGACAGAAAATACTTGAGAAATTCCAAGTGGGTTTGACACTTGGTTCCCCTTGGAGCCGCTAGACATAGTGGTTGGAAGTTGTTCCGATCCAGCTTCTAAGGTTGGAGTAGGTGAGAGACAGTGCTGCTTAGGGTTCCGTTTTTTGTTGTTTTTTCTTACAGGGACAGAGAGAGTCAGAGAGAGGGATAGATAGGGACAGACAGACAGGAACGGAGAGAGGTGAGAAGCATCAATCATCAGTTCTTTGTTGCCGTTGCAACACCTTAGGTATTCATTGATTGCTCTCTCACATGTGCCCTGACCACGGGCCTTCAGCAGACCGAGCAACCCCTTGCTGGAGCCAGCAACCTTGGGTCCAAGCTGGTGAGATTTTTGCTCCAGCCAGACAGGCTCGCACTCAAGCTGGCAACATCGGGGTCTCAAACCTGGGTCCTCCGCATCCCAGTCCAACGCTCTATCCACTGCGCCACTGCCCAGTCAGGCGGGTTCCGTTTTTATCCTGAAACAACTGAGAATAATTCCATCTTCATCCTCACCTGCCATTTCTGATTTCCCAGGAGGCTCTAGGAGAGAGCTCCAGGGCAGGCTCCCTGGGTCAAATGGCAGTGTCACCTTTTATTAGCTATGTGACCTTGTGTACTTTTCTTACTCTTTCAGAGCCTCTGTTTTCCAGTATGTAAAATTGGGATGATCGTTCATTTATTCAGTAGCTATTTAGTGAGCACCTACTATGTGTCAGGTGTTGCACTAGATGTTTGGTACACTTCAGAGAATAAAACTGATAAGAATTCCTGTCTTCCTGGAGCTGCCACTCCAGTGAGGAGATACTATAAATGACATCACAGGTATAGACACCTGACACATGGTAGGCCCTCTGCAGAAGCCCATACCCCTCGTGCATAGGTGGTAGTAATCAAGTGAGAATGAATGGGAAAATGCTGTGTATACATACAACGCTTGTACCAGGCAACCAGAGTGGTAGGAAAGGGGGATCGTTGGCATTAGAAGTAGGTTAACCCAAGGTGTGGAGTAAGCAGACGCCTACATGCTCATTCTTAAGATCTCACCAGTCCCTCCCAGCGCATTCACCAGCCTGGTTTATTTTTCTAAAGGCACAGTTTCAAAACCTCTGGAGTTGCTGTGCACACCCACCTGCTACTTGTTCGTGTCCCTGACAGACAATGCCGCCATTGTGTGGTGGTGGGACCGTTCCCAGGCACGGCCCCGGCATTCACTGCACAGGGTCTCAGGCTGGACTTGTCCCACTACAGATGGGAGGAACTGGGGGGCTTCACTCCTGAGCAGTTCCCCGTTTGGATACAGCCCTGCAGTGGTAACTCATGTTCTATTGGCATTTTTATTTTTGTTATAGTGACACTGTTGCGAAATTATGTTTGCTTTGTGCTTTGGTGACATGGGAAAGTGTCAGTCCCCTCTTGGATCTGTTAGCCCTGAATGACAAGCGGCCACTCTGTTCCCAGGGGCAGGACAGGGTGACACTGTATTGGCTATTGTGCAACAAGCCTTGCCCTTTCTTGCTGCTTTTCCCACACTGCTGTGGCACTTGACCTTCAATCGCTGCTGGTTCCTGTGTGGGCCTCTCAGTAACAGTGTGGCATCATGAGGAGCCAGAGCCACTTCTTTCAATCCCTGTATACTTGTCACGTGACTTTGGGAGAGTCATTTTACCCCTCAGAGCCTTGAGCTCCTCATTTGTTAAGTGAGGGAAATGAAATTTGTTTTGCCTCACAAGTGAGTAGAGAACTAAAGGAATCCATTGTTTGCAAAGTGCTTGTGGTACGTGTCATCGTCTTCATGGGAACTGTCATCACAGGTCACATCTGGAGCCCTTACTATGTGCCAGCCTTTGTTAGATTGCTACCTCGTTTCAGTCTCACCATAACCAGAATGGGCAGTTGATCCATGTTACAGATGAGGAAGCTGAGGCTCAGACAGTTTAGGTAACTTGTTCAAGATAGCTTTGCCAGGAAGTGGTTGAGACATGATCAGAACCTAAGTGGTCTGAGTCTAGAAGGTGTTCTCTGACGTCACCATGGACCTTTGGCCGGTGATAGTGTTCATCCTGCAGCAAGAGCAGAACCCGCGCAGGCAGGTGCTCGGGCAGAGTTTGTATGACGCGCAAAGGTGAGCGTGCGGCTCGAAGCAGTGTATCCCAACCTGATAGTCATGGCGAAGGTAGAAGTGAGGATGGTGCCAGGACGTGAAGCGAAATGGAAACCCAGGATAGTGACGAGCCCTGCCCTTCTCTCTAGCACAGTGGTTCTTAACCTTTTTTGAGGTACCGAACCCACCAGTTTCATATGCGCATTCACCGAACCCTTCTTTAGTGATAAACAAAATATGATTTTATTTTTCCAAATTCAAGACATAGGTATATGTTTTTTTTACTGGTGCACAAAATGAGCCGTGCATGAACATCACCTTGCTCAAAGAACAAAACCAACAAAGTGCATGAACTCACAACAAAGTACAGTATTACTTTATTCTGGCCTCCGCGGCAGAGGTTTCTCCGAACCCCTGAGACCAACTCATCGAGCCCCTAGGGTTCGATAGAACCCAGGTTAAGAACCACTGCTCTAGCTAGTTGCTGGGTGCGCGTGCACAGGTGCCCCTTTGAAATAAAAGTGCACATGTGGGCAGGTATCGGGGTGTATCTCTGGTGGTTGTGTGGATAAGTAGATCACTGAAGATAACAAGAGAGGAAACCAGCAGTGGTCCTCCCTCTCTCCCTTGCTATTTACTGTCTTCTGGGTCCAGAGAGAAACATATACACTCCTTGGTATAAAGAAGTTTACATTAACCATATTATAAAACGTATGTTGAGAGGGAGGACCGGTAGTACCATTCTACTGGGGCTCAGGTGGGGAATACAGAACCCAGTCACATCCTGGTGCTCCTGGAGGCCAGTGTTCTAGCAGCCTTACCTGCCTACAGACCAGCTGAGAGCAAAAAGCCTTCCCCACTAAACCTTGGAGAAGCTCAAAGCGGTGCCATCTAGTCTTACTATTTACGTGTTTGTTTTTTTTCATTTAAAAAAAAGTCCCATCAAGCCTCTAACTTGAACAGTACTTTCTCTTATTTTTATACCCTCTTTTAAGGAAGGCCCAGCAAGCAGCTCAGCATCCTTGTATACATCAAAACACTATTCATAGTGATGTCCGTGGGCCATCAAGGGAAAAGCAGAGATCATGAAAATTAGTTTGGAAAGATTCCCAACTTAATAAAAATGTCTGGTTCTCAGAAGTGTAAACTCTCAGCAGTCTACAATGACTGATCCTCTCCCCCCTCCCTACGAATTTAGATAGCCAAGAATTTATTAATTGGAATATGAATAAACACCATTTATTTAACAATGTGTCCAGACACTGGTAACCTGAAAGCTCTCATTTAGTCTGTAAAACAACTGTGCATATCACGGTCGCACAGGTGAGTGATCCCAATCCTCAGTCCGAACAGGACTCACATAGGACCACCCAGCTGGTAAGAGGCGGAGCCAGATCTCAGCCCTTGTCCATGCCAGTTCCTGAGAGGGCAGGTACCCTACCCTTGTGATTACTGCAGTTAATGACAAAACACAAAAGACAGAAGTAATGCATGGGGAGGTGGTCAGGGTGGGATGGAAAGGGAGTCATTGCCCTCCATGGTGGGCATGAGGGGAGAACTTGAAAGTTCTGGGAAATTAGGGAGCAGGGGAAAAGCCACCAGCCAATTTCAGGGCCCCCCCATCCCATGTAGAAAAGCCACCAGCCAATTTCAGGCCCCCTCCCACTCATATAGATAAAAAGTTATGGGGACATGTGGCTGCACCTGTGGGTAGGTAGCACGCTTTTTGCTAGATGCTGGGGATACAGAAGTGAACTTGTTATCAGCTTTTCCCTTGCAAACAAAGGGTGCATTTTGAGTTTCTTAAAATTGTAAATAATTGAATAATCATTCTTTGTGGTATTCAGGTCCGAGGCAAACACTCTCTGCTATTGTTGCAGTTTTATTTTTGTACTTCAGAACAACCAGAACTAAACCATTTAACCACGTACTCCTCAATCAGGGAAATACTATGTTGACGATGTGGCGGAAGTCTAGAGCGAGACCTCTTGAATCGAGGTCAAATAGTAGCGCTTCCTTTTTACAACCAATCGACTGGAAAGCACCTCTGATGTTGAACGACTGGTTTACTTTCATCTTTACAGTGGCATTTCCTTCTAAGTGATACAGTTCACCTTTCTTTCAGAACTGCTATCCGAATGTCAGCCACTGCTTTCTGGATCCATTGAGCTGTCCGGCATGTTGGTCTGGATTTATAGTTGAGTGCTTAGGATACCAACTTTTGGTGCATTTGTTTCGTGGCGTTTTTCTTGGGTTCTTTACTTAAGAGTGCCACCCCGTCATGCCCCCCCACTTCATTTGAAGTCTAATTGCAGTATAAATGTATTATGCTTGTTGATTTAACATAACAGTGCAATTATGATTTTTCTTTTATTACAAATAATCAGGTTCTTCATTTCAATCTATCTGTCAGAATTTTCCCTCCGATTTCAGCCTGTGTGATGAGGAATGATGTGTCATTGTACGCAAACAAGTGACTGACACCCTCCTTGAAGTTCTGTCAGGGGTAATAAGCGAATCAAAACAAATTCCCTGTGCAGCCGCCATCACCGTCCTCCCCCTCTTCTTCCTTCAAGCCTTTGACAGCAGCCAACCCCCCTTGTCACCCAGGGCTTCTGGAGCACTGAGTCCCCCCTTGGAGGGGTTGGGGAGGGAAGTAAGCTCAGGGAGGTGGAGGGATCAGAGCAGGAAAGCAGTAGGAACGACGCTTCAGATCCTTGCCTGCAATGATTCTAGAGCCTTTCTCTAGACTCACTTCTCTAGAAAGGTTTGATGCTTGGGAGATGGGGCTGTTCTTTCCTCCTGGGTGGTTTTCTGTGCTGTCCGTTTCTACTGCAAGTTCACAGAGCAAGGGTCAGTGGACTCTGGATAAGAGTAACAGCTGCCCGCAAGGCTCTGGAACTGGGAAGAGGCTTGGGAGAAGTCTCTTCTGCATGCCTGAGGCTCAGCCAGGAAGCCCTGCGCACTTTAGTTTAGCCATGGCGTAAAATCTTTCACACATACACAGCTTCATTTTTGCTGGGTTGCACAGTCCTGACAGTCTGTTTTTTGATGCCTGGGGATATCGTTAGTTTATTTTCCAAGGGTGCCCCTCGGAAGAATGGTATTCATTGCATGAGCTACTGATACAGCAAGTGAAACAGACGGGGCTGAATCGTGTCAGTGCTCGGCATGGCCCGTGCAAACCAGTTTTAAAAATAAATTTAGGTGTTTTCTCTTGACTCACTTATTCAAAAAATTGAGAGCGGGGGACAGGGGAGGGGAGGGGAAAGTCCAAATAATTAGTGATTCTTGTTGGATGGGTCCTGATTAATGAGCTTGAGCTATGTAGTGATTGATTTTCTCTGCTTGCTCCTTACTCTTTTCAGTTGATAAAAAGATCTAAGTTCCTGGTTTGAGGATTCACTGAAATACCACATTATTTAAGTCTCAAACAATCAGTTTCCCAAGGATTCGCCCTTTTCTTTCTGTTCAGCTCGACCTGGCAACCACTTACTGACCTCTGGCCATATGCCCGTTCCCTGTGAGGCAGCAAAGATGGGCAAGACACAGGCTCTGCCAAAACCTGTTGATGAGAGTGAGAACGGGGTGCTAGCATTCAAGTTCTCTATGCTCTGTGTGTCGTATGCAGCTTGGGATGCAGTCAGGACATCAAGAGGGACTTCTTGGAGGAACTGGCATTTGAATTGGGCCTTGTAGAGTGGCTCCAGATGGAGGCACTCAGGAGGATGGGGTAGTGTGAGTTCAGAGATTAGGAGGTGTGCAGTATGTCATTTTTCTGACAGTCACCATAATTATTACCACTGAGCACTTGGCATATGTGGACATATTATCTCATTTAGTCCCTATAACACAGAGTGGCGTATTTGTTCTCTAAAGAGCTGGATAGTAAATATTTGCAGCTCTGTGAGCCATAAGGTATCTCTGTCTCACATCCTCAACTCCGCCGTTGTAGTGTGAACTCAGCCATAGACAGTGAATGGTGTGACTTTCCCTGATAGAGCTTTGTTTATAAAACAGATGTCAGTTGGCTTTGGCTCAGGTCCCAATTTGCAAAGCCCCTGTTTCCTGATGTATTTGGTAGACTCTCCATTTTATGGAGGATAAAACTGAGGTATAAGCAAGAATAATAGAATTCATTTGCCCAGGAACAAGGGCCTATTGACTTGGTCAGTTCTAAAGCCTATGCTCCTAACTCCCACACATACTGCCTCCTCTGTGGATATAGATCAGAGATGGTCTGGGGAAGAGAGGGAGGCTAATAACTGCCTTGAATCTGTGTGATCTCTGATCACTTCAATTCAGTGGGAAGTGGGACATCATTGATCTTTTGAGCAGGTGATCAGATGAGAGCTGTGCTTGCGGAGATTAAGTTGTCAGGGTTGTGTAAGTAGATTGAAGTTGAGAGAAGAAGAGCTTTTCTTTTAAACCGCTTGAGGTAGAGAGGGTCATTTCTTTGGCAGAGCCATTTCTGACCCATGTGGAACATGAAAAGTTCTCCCTGGTGTACCAGGTACCTGCGTGCCTCACCATGACTTGGGACTATGTTCCTGCTGGATTGTGCAGCCACAGAGAGAGCTGGTTTTAGAGGCCATACATAGATTTTAAAGTCCCGTCATCTCCTACGAAGGGAATTGTTGGAGGCACCAGCCTCACCTCCCCCTTGCCAGTGTCCTTGTCCATGACCCCTTCTCACCTCAGCTCATGGTCTTGAGGCCATTGACATTAAGCTTTGGAATGCTTTCATGGTCCTGCAGACATTGCTGGTGGGAAAGGTCACAGATCTTTCCAGATCCTGAGTCCACTGATCCTCCAGGTCTTGAGAGAGTCCACTGATCCTCCAGGTCTGTAGGTGTACTGTACCTTCTCCTAGTTAGGGAAGGCAGCCTCATCCCTGCCTCTCTGTTACAGTCGACCATAGTTTGTGATTCCAGATGGCGGATGGCTCTTCACACTGTGCTGCCTAAAGAAGGGGAGTGCGTCCCTGACTCATTTGTGTCCTGGAGGTTCGGGTAGAGGCTGTGGCTGGTTTTGTTAGGGCCCACTTTATAGTGCTGGTGGTAAAATTTCTAATCACTACTTTTATTTACGGAACACCTAGTAGGTACTGTATTCTGTGTTCTTGATGTATACGAGCTCATTTCATCTTCTGATAGCCCGCTGATACAGACATTATTATCCCCATCTTGTGGGTGAGGACACCCCAGCCAAACAGCACAGAAGTCATTGGCAGCCTGGTAGCTAGGCTCTAAGACTGTGGACTCCAAAGCCCTCCTCTTCACCTTGACTGCCTCTGCTTCCACATGGCACCTCACTGAGTCATCACAGCCTCCTCTGTAGTAGGCCTAATTGTGCCCATTTTACAGCCGAATAAACAAACTCAGAAGAGTTGAATGACTTACCCAAGGGCATTTAGACAGCAAAAGATAAAACTAGGTTTTTGTGTTTTTTATTTTATTTAGATTCAGTGAGCACATAACTGAAGAGAGAAAAGGTCCTGGAGTCAGCAAGAGAGTGCCACGGGCTGGGGGGTTGAATGATTTGAGTAACATTTATATTTATATTCAGAGAGGCAGCACCGTGTTGTCCAAGGGATTCTGCAGTCAGTTGGTTAGCACGGGTTGAAATCCTGGCTCTGCCACTTACTTGTCACCTTGGACAAGTCACTTTACCTCTTTATGCTTCAATTCCTGCTCTGAAAATAAACACACTACTTGTAGCTACCTCATAGAATGAGGATTAAATGAGTTAACATGTGTAAAATGTTTATACCAGTGTCCAGCATGTAGTAGGCAATGATATGTGTTAGTTGTTACTAAGCTACTCTGCATAAAGCACCCTTTTTTCACATGTTATGTCACTTAGTCCTCATAATAGTTGAAAAGTAGATGTTTTTTTTCCCATTTTACAGAAAAGAAGTCTTAGCCTCAGAGAAGTTAACTAGCTCAGCTGGGGTCAACCATTCATTTCTTTGCAGATGCATATTGAGAAGCAATGTGCATCATGCTGTGACAGGAGCCTAGGACACATCCCTGAACACAACAGCCCTAAATCCCGACTTTGATGGGGCCTGTAGAGCTGAGACTTGGGCAGAGGTCTCCCTCTTTGCCTTTAATGTTCTCTTCCTCCCTCTTGCCCTCTACACAGTTTCATTTAATAATCATTGATGTTTCAGATTGGCCATTGTAACGACCAAGATGCTGCTCCGTTTCCTTAGCATTCTCGGTGCTTGCAAACTTGGAAATGATCTTGCTTTACTAGATTTCTGATCTCTGACGACTTGGGAGACATGGGAAAGGAAAGTCATGTGGCTTTAAGGATGGTCCAGGTGTGAAATAGAACCACACTTCTGTGTGCAGTGGGCAGTGTGCTTGTCGGTCTCTGCGGGGGCAGACAGGTTTCCAGGTGGGGGTGCGTATGGACAGGGGTAGAAAGTGCAGCTCTGCCTTTCCCTTTTGGGGATGATACCCTCACAGTCCCAGGTGCAGTGGTCAGAGGTGCCCCCTCTCTGGTAGGGCTCTGCTTTGCAAGATCAGGTCCTGCCCACAAAAGACCTCATTCCAGGAGCCTTGAGAGGCAGGGAGGACCCCATTGTGTGAGATTTCTCTGGGCATGATGCTCAGAAGAACAGGACGGAGGGGAGAGTCTGGGCAAGGGCAGGGCTTCCTGTGCTCTGTAGTCACACGGGGTCTCAGAGCTGTCCCGCTGGTGGAGGAATGGGGGTTACCTTCATCATTTTGGTGGAGACACCATCTGGGCTAGTATGTGAGCCGTGGGAACTAACACAGAATCCAGTTGAGGAAGGAGAGTTATCTTTGCTGAGCAGCCATTTGTTCGTATCACTCTAGGGGAGGAAAAGCTCTGATAAAACAGGACCATTATGTCTCCGCCATCTCACCAATCCATGCTGGAGCTTAGCTCTCAAAATCGGGGAGGGTTTTTTAAATTTTGTTTGTATTTGGCTTAATGTCAGGGGGAAAGTTTTCAATGAGAGTTTACTCATGCTTGTTGGCCTGTTGGGAAAACAGTGTCCTTTTGTGCTCATCACTGTGTCAGACCAAGAGGAGCAGGTCTGTGTATGTCTGTCAAGGGCTCTGCGCTCCTGATCTCGCGGTGACCCAGCCTCTCTACCTT
This sequence comes from Rhynchonycteris naso, assembly GCA_037038555.1. Lineage (NCBI taxonomy): Eukaryota > Metazoa > Chordata > Mammalia > Chiroptera > Emballonuridae > Rhynchonycteris > Rhynchonycteris naso. The sequence continues at coordinate 336,364,167 of CM072995.1, forward strand.
TCAGGGTGCAGGGTACACCAGTGCTGTGTTTAAATGTGTTGGAATTGGCAGGGTTTTGTTCACAGAATCCCAACAGTGAAAATAATGCCCGGCTTCTCAATTAAACCGGTTACATTTGAGATTATTGTGGGGCTATCAATAAACTCCACTCACACAAGGGTAATTGAGGGGCTCTGTGTTTTTGTACTAGGCTATTTTTTTCTACAAGGGACCCAGGCTCCTGAGAACTTGGTTAACTCAATAGCCCTTATTACCCAGAAATGGCCCATTAAAAGATGCCTGTTGGGTGGTAACCTCCCCATACGTTTTTTCAATAAAGAGAAAAAGATGAGGGGGGTGGCAATGAGGTGAGGGAGACCTCTCTTGCATTTAGAGCCTCTGCCTCTCAAAGCTGTCTGGCTCAGACTGTTTAGTTCCGTGTCCCCTGTCCCATTCAGGCTTCTGCATGTTTTGAAGCTTTCTTTAGCTTTTCCTAAGCCTTGACGGCAGATCTCTCAATAGGCGAGAGCCCAGCTATGGTTGCTGAATGCCCCATCGGCACAATGCACTGAATGCTAATGGAGCTAGCTGGCCCTGCAGCTGCTTCAGACCCAGATGGGATGCGACTGACTTCCTAAAGTTGCCTCTTTGCTCTTTTGCAGATCTACACGGACTGGGCCAATCATTACCTAGCCAAGTCAGGCCACAAACGTCTCATCAAGGATCTCCAGCAAGATGTGACGGATGGTGTCCTGCTGGCTCAGATTATCCAGGTTGTAGGTAAGAGCTGATTTTGTGCTGCAGATTGATGAATTACAGTGGAGATCCAGAGGGGGTCGAGCTGAGCAAGGGGACTGGAACACTGTAATCTCTAAGAAAAAATGCAGTATTTCTGTCACATAGGTTGAGAATTTATGCGACAGTTCTGTGCTAAGGGACCGTGGGTACCAGCTCCTTTTTCCTGATAAGATCATCCACATAGCAATCTCATCTTGATCCTCTGGTGAGAAAGACAGGCCAAGGCTGGAGAGCAATGCTGGTGGTTCTGGAAGGGACACTCTGCCCCCCTTCTTACCTCTTGTTCTCTTCCTGGCTCTCTCATTCTCTCACTTTTGCTCCTCTGTTGGTACTTTTTGTGTTGATCACTCTGGAAATATTTCAAATAAAAGATGTTAAAAAGCAACACAGGATTGGCTTAGTCTTGCCAACTCTAACTGGGTTTGAGAAATCAAACGATCAGACTCTGGAGCGGGCTGGTTCTGGTTTTAGCGGTAGGGCAAGGGGACGGGGTGGTGGGATTTTTGAAGCCTTGGCCATGTGCTGGGAGGAGCGGCCTGTCCATGGGCTGTCGGGGATGGGTCTCAGCACTCCTGCCTGGGAGCTCAGAGCAGACTGAAGAGGCATGAGGTCAATTATAAGGCATTAGCCTGACTGTTGTCACTGACAGCAGCCAACTCATGCCAAGAAATGCCAAGAGAGAAGGCTCAAAGAAAGGACAGAAGCCCCAGCCCGTGGGGCACATGTTATGGAAAGTCACTTATCCTTGAAGTGTGAGAAGGAGAAGCAGCCTTGTATAGTGGAGCTCTGCTTACATCTGTGACAATTGTTTCTGAAAACACAGGCAGGTTGGCTCTTAGCTGAACCTTTGCGACAGTGGCTGCCATTCATGGAAAAAGAAGCCTCCTTGCTGTCCCGAGAGTTGATTTGTTCCAACCAGCTTCCACTGGGCCTCCTTCTCCTTCTCCTTCTCTCAGCTTTCCTTCCCTTTCTGTTTTAGTTTCTGTTGCTGTAAACAAACTGCCACTGACCTAGCAGCTTACAATAACATATACCATATTTCCCCATGTATAAGACTCACCATTTTTCAAAAAATTTGGGGTCTAAAAACTGGGTGTGTCTTATACAGTGAGTGTGGCACTTCAAATGCCATAGATGGAAATGAGGATGAGGCAATATATGAAGACAGTGATTTGTCATCAGACACAGATGAGGACAAGCTAATGGATGGGAGTTTTGACAGTGATGAGGAGTTGTATGAATTTTATTATGAGTAAAACTTGAGTTCAATGACTTTATGTAATACATTTTTTTTTTCAAATTTTGGGCCCCAAAATTAAGGTGCATCTTATATATGAAGTGTCTTATACTTGGGGAAATATGGTATTTATTGTCTCCAGCTTTCTGTGCATCAGGAGTGTGGGCTGTGACCTAGCTGGTTGCCTGTGCTAGGCAGCCTTCAGGGTGTCGGCTGAGGTTGAGTTCTCATCCCATCCAGGGGCTTGAACAGGGAGGGGTAACGGCCACTCAGAGTGTTGCAGGATTTATTTCCTGGCAATTCTGGGAGGTGAGTCCTGATTTCTTGTGGACTGTTGACTACAGGCCCCTCTCAGCTTCTTGCCACATGGGTCTCCCAACTTGGCCACTTTGATTAACTTCTGCAATGTCAGCAAGAGAGAAATTTTTGTTTGGGAGGAAGGAGCACATATACTGTGATATCCCATCACCTTTGCCATATTCTGTTGCTTAGAAGTAAGTCCTAGGTTGCTGCCACACTCAACTGGAGAATATTGTACAAGGGCTTAAACTTAGGTGAGAGGAGACTTGGGGTCCCCTTGAAGCCTGCCTGCCACACTCTTCTTCTTCCTTTTTGTCCTCTTCCTCCTCCTCTCTATCATCATTCCTACCACGTTCTTTTAAATATTTCTATTGTTTAATTTCCTCAACATCCCTATGAAGTTGGAAGTAGTCTCCCCATTTTACAGATATAGAAACTGAAGCTCAGTGAGCCAGTAGTCCAATATCACATGACTCTTCTAAGCTGGGTGAGTCTGCTTCTAAAACTTCTGTTCTTTGATTGACTGCATTTTACCCGCTCCCAATCCAGAGACGCTGAACCCAGTACAGAGCTCTTCCTCCCTTTACTTATGTTCAGTAACCAGTACGGAGCACCGACTGTGGCCAGCATTATGCTCCTTGCTGGGAGTAGAGGCAAATATTCAAGGCTTGTAACCACGGAAGGAGAAGCATCCTCTTGGCAAGGTCCTCATGGAGGAGATGACTCGCATCTGAGCTGGGTTCGGGTCTCCGTCTCCATGGGGTCACATCAGGTGCATGGGTCTACTCCACCTGAGTCTTGGGCTGTGCAGAGTTTCTACCAGGAACATTTCAGCATAGGCAGCAAGAGAGAAAGGGGGAAGGACAGTGCCCAGAGGCCTTGCTCTTATCCCAGCTCCACCATTCCTCCCAACTGAGGGACCTCCAAAGAGTCACTCAACCTCTGTTGCCTTTGTTTCCCCATCTTTAAAATGGGCACAGCCATGCCTGCTTTGTCTGCTCTTGTGGCAGTCTTAGGAAATGTTAGGTAGGTATCAAACATGAAATATGTTTGGAAACTGTGAAGTGTTCCTGGATAGCACATGGTAGGTACTGCCTAGAAAGGTTTGTGGAAAAGGATGACGAGGACTCAGTATCAGTGTCAGAGTGTGTGATGATAGATTAGTTATGTCTGTGATGGGCCCAGAAGGGGTGAATGATAGCATATGGTAGCATGTATGTTGTGAATTGAATTTACTAAATGTAATGCCATGGCAGTAAAAGCTGGAATGGTTTTTATTGTTGCTCATGAAGATGTTTCCCTGAATAGATTCGCTATAACATTAGTCTCTCTCGACAGTCTCTGGGCCTGTAGCTGCGGAGTATGATTTCAGAGGCTTGAGTCAGGACCAGTGACTGGCTGCACCTCAGGCCACCATGCTGCTTTCCCTCTGCTCTGCAGGAGCAGCTGGCTCTGGCTGGGGACTTCTCAGTAAAGCCTGATGTCAGCACGTGGATCTCCATCCCTGACTGCCGGGCTCACACCCTGCGCTCTGGGGGTGGGGAACAGAGGACCAGGAGATGGAGAAGTAAGAAGGCAGTTAAACATAGGAGTTTCCTGTGTGACTTCTTCTCGAGATCGTCTACCAGCCAGATGAGAGCATTTAATCTTAGAATATCTTACAGATATAGATCTCTTGGTGACGGAGGAGGAGCAGCATTTTCTGAGCAGGGTGCTGAACTATTGACCAGTTGGACTCATCACTTTTGAGGTCCATGCTTTCCCCAGCCATGTCCATTAAAATAAAATGGGAAAAGGTGTATTTATATATGTACATGCACTTAATATATGCATGTCTAACTCTATCTGTCAATCTAAAATTTTCCCAGGGTTGGAGTCCTGGTAACTCCAGAATTCTAGTGGCTCTTTGCCTGCAGAGCACCTCCCATTCTTGAAAAGTCAGTATCTCTCTGATACTGTCCCTCACTCCCCCAGGCAGCTGGAGGGACCCTCCTCTGTCATTCCACTGGCTACCGTACTGGGCCTGGGTATGAGTCATCTTCCTTTCTGGGATCACTACGTTTAGCAAAGATTAGGGATGAGAATTTTATCCACTGCAGCCCCTGCTTCTGCAAGTCTGAATTGAATTTTTTCCAACAGGTGGCCTGGAGGTTTCCCCTTCTCAGCATTTGGTATTCTTCTGAACATTCTTCTAAACTGTGTGTCACACTCTCCTCCTTTCTGGGATTCTGCTGCAACTCTTAGGTTTGTGTTTTAGAAGGAGCCTTGAAAAGCCCAAGCCTGGTGCATGAATTTCTTATAGGAAAGGCAGTCAGCAGACTCTTTTAAGCAGTTACTGTGATGAACAGCTTACTACCTCCTCAGGAAGCTAGATCTAACATGGAGAATAGAAATCCTTCAAAAGCTCTTGTTTTATTAGGTCAAAATCAGCCCCCTTGGTGGTGTCTCCTACAAGTACTAGTTCTCTCCTCTAGGACTACAAAAAAATAATCTAACTAGAAACAAAGAGAGCCTCAGAATAATTATAACTATAGATTGTAACCATGGAATAAAATAGGAATCCATGAGTCTCTACTGATATGTAGCTAAGTAGATACATCAATAGAGAAGAAAGGGCCCAATTGTAGAGAGAATGCTGACTGGTAGGTATAGAGGGAGTGGAAACCTTCCTGGTAAAGATTAGTTAAGGCAAGAATTATCGGTGGATGCCGAAATCGAGAGAAGAAAGTTTGATGAGGAGCAGACTATTTGCCTGGTCTCAGAGTGTCTCTTCACTGGTTGCTTATTAGTTTCAAGGGGAAATACAGTGACCACATAGGGGAGACTCCAAGCATCACAACCAAGTGGTCAAAATTACATTACCAGTGAGGGACAGATGGATGTCACGTGCTTCCTGGTGGCATACCCCGAGAGAACACATCACTGATATTGAATTCCAGTCAGGGATGGAAAACCTGAAACTAATCATGAGGCATCTCAGACAAATCCAAATTGTGAAATATTATTCTATTTAAAAATAAAAACAACAACAAAAAGAAATTGGCCCATATTGTTCCAAAATGCCAATGCAGTGAAAGACAAAGAAAGGCTGAGAGATTGTTCAAGACTAAAGAGACATGACAGCTTAAATGCACCATGTGATCCTGGACTGGGGAACAAAATGCTGGAAAGTACAATTTTGTGTCAGTTGACAAAATTGGAAAATTGGAATTAAGTCAATGCTAAATTTTCTAACTTGACTGTTACATAATATTCTTGTCCTCTGGAAAGACACACTAAGTATAAGGGCAAAGGACATGGACTCTAGCCTATACTAACGTGATTCAGGGAAAAAAAATGTGTTCCTATATAGAGACGGGGTGGGGGTGGGGGCAGAAAATGAGAATGGATGTAGGAATATAAGAATATTCTGTATTATTCTGGTAATTTTTCTGTACATTTGAAGTCATATCAAAAAGGCCTATCAAAAATTTGCAGGCAGGGAGATAGTCCCTTTTAAGGGACAGCCTCTTTCTAGACCCAGGAGGAGTATCGTGCATAATGATTAAGGACCTGTGGTCCTATGAGACCTGACTCATGAGTGTGTGGGGGGGTGGAGGGCAGAGTGAGAGGGTGGGAGTCAGGTATGAGCCAAACTTGGAGTTAGCTAGGTGAAGCAATGAGGAAGGGCATTCCTCATGGAGGGAACAGTGTGCAAAATAGCTGGTGTGTAGAGAGCCAGAGGGTCACCACGGCAAAATCAGGTAGGGCCACCAGGAATAAGGCAGTGAATTCTGGGTCTTAGCCTCACAGCAAAAGCCAGTGGTTGGAGGAGCTGATTTTTAGGTCAGGGAGTGACATGATCAGAAGTGACCTGAACGAAAACCTTACATGCTTTTTGCAGACACTACTCCCAACTAAATCTTCATCTATTCCAGACTCCCCTGGAGGTGGGCTTCCTATAGATGCTGGGGTTATTTGGGGCCCATATTGTTTCATTGTTGCCTTCTGCCAGTTAGGCAGACATGGACCTTTGTTGCTTCCTTTTCATACCCTTCCCTTAGTGACGGAGGGTTGGGTCTCTCTGTGTTCAACCTCTTATTAGTGTGATTATCTTCTTGAGTCATGAGCTGCCCAGAGTCATCGGTTGCCTGCCAGCCCATTACAGTGCCATCTCTGTGAGTTATTAGAAAGGTTTACGTGCTGGATAAACAGCATGAATCAAGAGAGGGAGACAGGCTCCTTCCTCCTCCTTACATTGCTGTCACTCAAGGAGGATGCCAGGAGGGATTGGAGTGAGAGAAGGGGAGAGGGGGCAGGAAAATGGGAAGAAAGAGGGGAGGGAGGGAGAGAGAGAGGAGGAGGAGGAGGAGGAGGAGGAGGAGGGAAATAGGATGAACACAGAGGACTGGAGAAAAGGAGGAAGCTGAGAGAGAGGAAGAGCTTCCCCGAAAGAGGTGAAGAGAGCTTAGAACTTAGTTTCCATCACCATTTAGGCTGCCTCTGAGCACAACGAGGTGATTCAGACACGTAGACTGTACCTTCTTCCCTTTGATGACCTAGTACCATTGTGTGACCTTGGGTAAGTCATCTGCCTTTCTGGGCAGCCAGTGTCTCTCTCTATTGGCTGGGCTACCAATTGCCCTGTGCACATGCATAGGGCCCATGTGTAGATGCACGGGCTGGTGAAATGCTCCAAACTTATCTGAGGAGATCTTTGGAAAACTAATGTGCTTGACGTTTCTCTTCTTATTTAACAAGTGCACTAATCCTTTCCAGTTGCTGACTTGTTACCTTATGTACAGATAAGTTACTGCAATAATGGGCTAAGAATGTATTGAGCACACTGGAATAAATCAATTACCACTGGCAGCTAGGGATGCCGATTGCAATCACAGTTGAGCACTTTGGGGAAAAATGCCTTTGCATCTGGTTATCTGCTTTGGGACTGTAGCCAAAGACCCCCTATAAGATTTAATACTTTTGGCTCTGAAGACCAAGCTCTTCTTCCTTCTTACTAGCAAAATGAGAACTGCTATTATCACTATAAGTATTTATGACAACCATAGACATACTTGAGAATTTAAAGTAGTATTTAAATTACATAAAATTGGAAACAACTCACTTTTCATTTTTATTAAGCATTTATTTTGAGTTTGAGCTTAGTCATTTGATTTTTCTTTTCCCATATATCCTTTAGCATGGTCATAAATAGTTCCACTGCACTGTTTTATTTTGAATGTTGTAAATGGCAGAATTAGGCTTATAGGAGTCATGATCATTTGAATTCAAGGAGCACCTGACTATGGTTTAGGTGATAGACCGTGAAAAGGAATTAGAAGACCAGTTAGACCAAGCCCTTTGGTTTCATTTATCCAGATGGTATATAAAGGCTCTTTAAAGTAATTTCTTAGGGTAGGGTCACAGTTATCCATCCTTCACTTTAATGAACAGTAATGACCTAACGCCAAACTGGGTATTGATCAGAACTCAATGACTTACGATGTTGGCCATCATGATTATCTAGTTGGAATATCTCTTTAGTGTCGTCGATTCCCAGAAGCCACAATTTATTCTCCAGTGTGGTATATCAGAATTCAAGGTCATAGTGCAGGCCTGCCATGGTTTCACACATATGAAGGAGTGCCATTTTCCAAGGATTAATCTTCAATATGTACAACTATATTTACAAGTGTTAGGACAAAATAGGTAGCCACTTTTGATTCTTTGAAGTGGTCACAGTACTCATGCTTAGTTCCACTCAACAAATACCTATTTACTGGGTAGTTACTGCGTGTCAGGCACTGTCCTAAGCTCTCCAGGGTTACAGGAGAAAGCAAAGCAGGTACACGTGCTTGTTCTTGTGTCGCTTACATGGTTTTGCTAAAATTGTATTTATGGTGACCTAAAGAACAAATATCCATTCATTGGGTATCTTTCACCCGCTTTTTAAATGCTTTGTGCCACCTGTTTTGAGAGTAGGAGAAGCAGTTGTTTCTTTGCTTTGCACATTTCCTTCCCTTCGGCACATTCTAAAGGCCTGTCAATTAGGTTGTATGTAGACCGTCCAGACAGTCTCACAGTAATTTGTTTTGAAAAGAATTTTTGTCACTAGCTTACTTTCTTATATTTCACTTCTCTCTCAAGGTAGAAACACTAGAGAAAAAAATATAAGCCCAATTGAAGAGATGGTGAGCTATGTTTAGGTTCAGGTGAACTAAAATCCTAAAGGCTCGGGACACTTTGAGTCTGTTACCCTTTTCAGACAGTTTTTTATGTCTTTTCTCTTCATGGAAGCTTGAGGCGTATTATTCATTACAATTTGATCTATCTATCTATCATGTTCAATTTTGCAAGCACTTATGGGCCCAAAGGATCTATGTGTGACAAAGTCTTACATGCCTGTCAGGCTCACACAGCATAGCTTGGGAGTTGAGAAAAGGAGTCAGTTATACCTCAGATGGTTAAGAACAAAATAGAGGTAGATACAGGGTGCTGAAAGGCAAAGGCAAAGGGAATGGAATCGGGTGAAGGGGCATGGAATTGGGGAGAGAGCTTATAAAGTCTTCACAGAGAATGCACATCCTTAGTTCTTTACTTTGGAGTCCTAGCTGAGTTTCTGAGCTTAACTCAGATGGAAGCATCAAAAAGGAAATTTTTATTTCATCTGTTTCACATCGACGATAAGACTATATATATTGTTGGGCTAATGGTAGCTACCATTTATAGGATGCACTGTGTGCTAGGCACTGCACTAAGCATTTTGCTAGCACCGTATCATCTGTGAGGTAGTTAGCATTAGTTCCACCTCATTGATGTGGAAACTTTGGTCCAGAGAGGCTGAGTGACATAGCTAAGGTCACACAGTTAAGTGCTGAGATTCAGACTGGTCTATCTTTGCCCCCAAATCTGTGTCCTGACCTCTACGTGGACTGCCTTTTTTGGTCAGCTGCAGTCCCAAACTCAATCCCTCCATAGATACCTTGGGCTGCGTCTCTCAGGAGATCCTCCATACTTCACCACGGGAGGCTAGCCCTTTCTTGCCTGTTACTAGTATTTGCTTTCCAGCTAATTCAATGCATCTTCTTTCTTTTGATTCTCTTAGCAGGTAAGAGCTATTAGGACTTCAAGAATATCCCAGATCTAATTTGGATTTAGTACGTGGCCTTGGATGAACCATTTTAAAGTCTCATTCTCTCATTTTCTCTGTTTGCCACCACTTGGGAATAGGATCATTAGCAATCTCATTAGTATATAAGCAATGTTTGTGTTTCTGGCTGAAGATGGGGTGAACTATTGTCATCTGTCTTTTTTGGACCCTGGGGCTGAGTTGAAGCTGGACTGACTGATCCACTCGGAACTCTCCCATCTTTTGTGGGGTGTTTGCCCTTGCCTGTCTGAGAGCCTGAAGCACAGTGAGAGCTCAGCCTGTTTCCCAGTCTTTAGCATTTCCACGGTGCCCCATCACTCCAAGACTGTCATCAATGCAGTTGTCTCTGTTTTAGATGACAGCGACCTTGCCCCAGCTGTCCCCGAGGACGGCAGCTCGATGAGTAAGTCCTAAAGCTTGCTAGATGCGGCTCAGGATTTCACATGCCTGTGCTGATTGGACAGACCCTAGCCTCTGGGCCTTAGGACTTGGTTGGCCTCAGGCGTCCCAAACATCAGGACTTACAAGTGTCTGTGGTGGTGATTTATTTTTCTGACTTGTGTTTTTCTTTTCTCAGCAAATGAAAAGATTGAAGACATCAATGGCTGTCCGAAGAACAGGTCGCAAATGGTGAGTGGAACATGGGCAGAGAGTGTTTGTGTTATGTTAGCCCTGCTTCTAAATGATATTGACCATCTTGAAAACATTCGCACCATAAACTTTACTCTAGGGGATTATATTAATAAACTCACAGCCCTTTCCAAGTAACCGTGGTCTGCTCTCCTGACATATGTTGGCATTTACTGAAAAATGGCTGTGATTTTTTACGTAGATGGTAAGACAGCGAAAACGAAATATGGTCCTTGTTCTTAGAAACAAATTATGCAGAACTGGTGCAAACGTGAACTGGTGCAAACGTACGCTTGTTTAGAACTCGGATTTCATCACTTGTTCTGCTTCCTCAAAGACCCATAGTAATTTCTGTTTGTGTATAGAGCTGAGACACAGAGGAGGTGATGGTATCTCACTACTCAGAAACTGGGGCATGCGTTCTGATTTTCTTTAAAGGTTAGAATGATGTGAATTCAGAACTGTGACAGGAAATGTGAAACGAATTCTATCCAGATCATTCTCAATGTAACCTTGACAAGTGATCATCTCTCTGCTGCGATGTGTTTGCCTAAACTCTGATAGTAAAGCACTTGTTTTTTAAAAAAGAATCTTTTAAAAATCTATTCTTTGCTTGTTGCACGCTCTGCAGATAACCTTTGAATTAAAATTCATGATCACGGTTGAGTTGAGAAAACATTAAATTGTAGTACTCTGAGTGCTTAGCTATTCCCTTCAAAACACTTTCAAACACAGATATTTACACAAAGAATGCTTATAATTATCTGAGTCTGTTAAGATGATGCTAATACCTGCTTAAAATATGAAGGTAGTAACTTGAGGACTTTTTTTTTCCTGGATGTTAATTTGCATCCAGAAATCTTTAAAAATAAAATGGATAATTTGTTTTCTCACCTCACCTCACTTAATAGGTACAATCTGATAGTCTCATTCCAGAATGCACCAAAGGGCTTGGCATTCCTTGGGTGGACTGTCTAATCTTTTGAATTGTTTATGCCAATGAGTTGGACAGATAGTCTTTTCAGTCAACTTTTTTTCATGTGTGTGTGTCTGTGTGTGTGTGTGTGTGTTTGTTTGGTGGGGGGGATGCCATTTTTCACTGTATATTCAGAAACAAGTTGCCCTTTTTTATTATTCCACTGGAGGTGGTTTTTCTTATTTGATCCAGAGAGCAACCACTCCTTACATAGGAAAGTCCCCGTGCAGACATCTTGTGGCTGCTTTGACTTTTGGAAAAGCTTGGCTGCTATTTTTGCTAGAGCTACTGCAGCTGTCTAGTGTATTAATAATTGAGAAAATGTGGACGATAGAAGACTTAATTTTAGTGCAAGCATTTTACACATGCATGTCTATAGTCACATGAAAGAGATGCTATATTTCCTTCTGGGACAGGTATCAATGCCTTTGTCCCGGCCCATAATAATGCATTTGTAGGTAGTGAATCTTTTATTCTGTTTGGAACATTTTCTGCACTTTCTATTGGAGATGTTATCTGTTGTTAAAACCCACTTTCAAACTTATAAAATAAGATTGTCACCTTGGGTGGCTCTGTGCAAATTTGGTTCTACATGTACCCATCTTATTTATAAATGCAACCACAGTACCAGTGCTGTTTTGTGGGTTTTCCATAACTCTTGCAGCTGTAGAAGTGCTTTTTCTTTTAATGGGCTGTTTTTGTTTTTGTTTTAGAACACAGGAATATGAAATCCTATAATTGCCTGTGATAATCAGTTCCAGCTGCGGGGCAGGGAGGCAGACACGGTCTGGTGGTAGGCGTAGCAGAGAGTAGTTCAGCTACAGGACATGGGTCCAGGAAGACGTAAGAACCTTCACCACAGTCATTTCACTCTGTAGGAAATGAGAAAGATGATGGGAAGGGCGACAGGGCTGTTGTCCTTTCCCCTGTATTACAAAACTGACAGGTTCACAAGGCAGAGCTGGCCTAGGGCACATGGGAAGTTCTTATAGACAAGTCTGGGTGTTGTCCTGGGTAATGGCACACCCACATGTGTACGTGTGTGTGAGCAGAGTGAATGAAGCATTTCTATTCGTGAGAACATAACATAAGAATATAGCATAGCAGATGGGCCACCATTTCTAGATTCCTCGGTTATCTTTTCAACTTGGCCTTACTTAGGGTGACTACCGATAAAGATTAGTTGTTGTTTGCTAAGTGTTGCTTGTTTGGAGGAGACCAGAGGTGAAGGTATGTGTAGAGCATCGGGTTGATAACAGGAAGCTGAGCTGGGAATTTGGGAAGTATACCTGTTGGGAGGTAACTGTTACTCTCTTGAAAATAATCAGCATGGAGTTAATGTGCTCACTCCCTAAGAAAACAGAGCATCTTCAGGGGCCTTTAATAATGAAGCCAAAGAAAAGTGATTTCATCTCAGAGCAGGAGGAATGCATGTTATTCCAGTTTTCAAGGGGCAGGTTCATTTCCTCAGCTTTTTGGTGGATAGGAACGTGAGCTTTGACTTTGTGGGTAGGAGGCACAAGCCTTCCCCTTTCCTCCCACCCTCTCACCCTCCTCCTCCTTCACCTTCTCCTCCTCCTCCTCCTGACCCCAGGCTGCCTGGAGTTCCAGTCCCTGCTCCAACTCCTGCATGCCAGGCTCTGCTTCAAGCCCTGCTCTCTTCCCAGAGGATGGGGAAGTGAAAGCAGATACCTATGGATATGGACCACACAATGCAGGAGCATCGGTGCACAGAAATGGGCATGGCACTGCGTACTTTCAGCTAGTCAGTCGGCAGATGTTCACAGTTTGCCAGCTGATGCCAGGCATTGGGCTAGGCCAGCAGAATACCCCAGGTAAACAAGATGTGGTTCCCACCCTCAAGGAACTCAGTGATGAGTAGGCAGGGGACAATAGAACAGTAGAGCAGTGCAGCTGCCCCCACGGACATCTGTGCAGTGGGCTCATTCCACACCTTGCTATAGGAGGTTTCAGCATAACTTCTAAGGGGTGAGTCTCAAAAGGCCAGAGTCACCACAGAGGAGTGATGGGTGGAGGAGGAGTCCCATTTCTGGAGAATCTGTTTACTGGAGGACCCTGCTGAGAAAGGGTTTACAATATTTACTCATTGATCCTCCCCAAGTGCTATATAAGCCTTGTCTGGTGAGAGTCCTCCAGCCCCTCAGCAATGTCAGCCCTTTGCCATGTTGTGTTCAAGGGGAGGACTGAGGCATGGGAGAGCCACAAGGATGACAGACCCCATAGGCATGGTGGCCTTTTCAAGGGACACGTCTTCTGTGTTCATCACTCTCCAGATTGCCACAGCTCACAGAGCAACCTCCATTGGACCTGGGAGCAAAGTTTCCTAAAGGGAAATAGCCGCAGTCATCAGCATCTGTGGGTGGCCGCTGTGCCACGGGCTCTGGAGGACAGCAGCACTGCCTGGTGGGAAATGGTGGGCAGTAGTGCTCACGTTAGCACTAATGTGCCTCCACACAGTGCTCGCAGGTTGACAAACGATTTTGTACTCCTGAACACATTGGAGCCTCCCGACTCTGCTGAGGCCGGCATAGCACACCCACTGTGGGGTGAGGACATCGGAATGCTGGGCAGTGGAGGGCTGTCTGCAGGGAAAGGCAGCACGAGGATCATCGGCATCTCTAACTCTCGGCGCCCGTCACTTGGCCCTCGTCAAATGGGACTGGGACTGTGACCCTGACTGAAAGGCAGTGACTTCCCTTTCCCTAGCAAGCTTGTCTCAGCTTATGTTTGAGTCCTCTGCCTTGTTTCAGTCTGACCTAGATGCTTTTGGGGCCAAATTCTTGGAGATGGAGCTGCAGAAACAACACTTTCCTCCCCTGCCCCCGCTTCCCCCGCCTCCAAATCCGTCTATTTGGCTCTTAAATAAGCTGTGTGTGCGTCAGAGCTGGTTAAATGTTTTGTCTGTTTAGCATTGCCATGGCAACCCAAGGGCATCTTTTTGGCTTTCAAGTGGTGTGTTCAGCAGAGTTATGTATTAGTTTGGAAGGAGAAACATCACTTGGAGCTCAGCCAGCCGTAGTTGGACTGGCCCCTGCCTTGTTCCTTGAACCCACTGAGCTCTAAGACATTGGTTCACTTTGGGCCCAGGGATGGCCACAGCAGGGGTTGGTTTTCTCTTTAAATCATTATTATTTTAAGTGGCTTGCCTCTCTGTTGTTGATTAGGAGAGGTGCAAAGTTATCATGGCCTGCTGACCCTTTCATTGGAAAGCCCCAGGGCTGTTTTCCCCTCTGGCTGGCTGACCTCAGGCCTGGGGTCACCTGGGGCCTCCCAGCACTGTTTAACTGCTTCCTCCTGGGCTCCCAGGACCCTCCTGCCTTGTCCCTGTCCTGTACCCAGACAGGGGGCCAGCCTGGGCTTGAGAACCAGACAGGCCAAGTTTGAGTTTCTTCTCTGCTAGTCCATGGCTTTGAGCTATTATTTAACCTTTTGAAGCCTCTATTTCCTGTTCTATGAAGTGAGATTGATAATAGCACGTACCTCATAAAGTTTTTGTGATGACTAATGTGGCAGTGAAAGTGATAAAGATGGATAATAATAATTACAACAATGAAATATAACTAAAGTCTATAGAGTGTTTGTTTTGTGACAGGTGCCATAGTGCTTTACAAATATCTTCTTAGCTCATCCTCCCAACGGCCCTTTGGGGTAAGTGACCTTGCTGTCCCATTTTCTGAGCATATGGTCAGCATTCAGTCACGGCAGTTTCTATGGTAGTGATGGTTAGTCAGTAGTCATTCATGTGTTCGGGGACATGGAACCTTTTGAAAATCTGAGAAAAGTTACCAGCCCTCTCCTCCCCACATGGCACATACCCTGGAATTTGTCACACAGCCTGAGCAGACAGTGGCTTCCAGAGGCCGGCCCAAGTTCAGTGCTCCTACTGCTGAAGGTCTAGCTCTGCTCCTCACTCCGTCCTTTCAGGGGCTCCTGTAGAAAATGTCGAGTTCTCAAGACAATAGGAGTTGGCACTGAGATATAGAAAAGGACAGGGCTGTGGTTTTCAAACTTCTATTCTGTGAGTAGAGCCTCCTTCTCCTCCCTAATATAAGTGTATGTGAAACCCAGATGTGAAAGTGATCTAAGCTGAATTGCCACTATAAGCAGGAGTAGGTGTCCCAGGACAGGGCCATCTTAGCCTCTTTCCTTCCCCTGCCCCTCCCCCTCCTCACTGCCGCAGGTGCCTCTGAGGCCCCCTTTCAGAAGGCCAGTGCCTGGGAAGACACAGTGTGATGAAGCCTAGGGAGCATGGACACCCCATCCTCAGACCTGGGCAGCAGGTCCCAACTCTGCTCCTGGATCCAGCCGTCCTTTCTCTGGTCCTTTCTCTGGTCCTAGACCTTTCCTGGGTCTCCTCTGTGAAAAGACAGACTAGGTCTTCTTCTTCACCTCTGACCTCTGGGCGCTGCCAGGCAACACGGCTGAGAGCATGAGCTCTGAAGGCCAACTGCTTGTGACTTGGGGTGTGTTCCTTAGGCTCTTGGGGCACCAGCCTCTATAACAGGACTAGTAACAGTACCTGCCTGGGGTTGTTGCAAGGTTTAAGTGAGATAATCTGTACGAAGTACCTGTACACTGTGGGCACAAAGAGAGCACTCAGTAAATGTGAGCACTTGATAGGATGATATTTCCAGATAGCTAGGTTTTGTTTGTTTTTTTAATTCAGAGAGAGGACGGGAGGCAGAGAGACTGATTCCTGCATGCGCCCTGACCAGGATCCACCTGGCAAGGCCACAGGGGACAATGCTCTGTCCATCTGGGGCGTCACTCCGTTGCTCAGCAACCGAGCTCTTCTTAGCACCTGAGGTGGAGTCCATGGAGCCATCCTCAGTGCCCAGGGTCAACTTACTCCAGTCGAGTCATGGCTGCAGAAGGGGACGAGAGAGAAAGAGAAAGAAAGAGAGAGAAAAGCAAGAGGGGGAGGGGTGGAGAAACAGATGGGCACTTCTCCTGTGTGCCCTGACCAGAAATTGAACCTGGGACATCCACATGCCGGACTGATGCTCTACCACTGAGCCAACCAGCCAGGGCCTTTTCTTTTTTCTTAAAAAATTTTTTATTTATTGATTTTATTTTATTTATTTTTAAGATTTTATTTATTCATTTTTTAGAGAGGGGTGGCGGGAGAGAGAGAAAGATAAGGAGGGGGAGGAGCAGGAAGTATCAACTATCAACTGCCATTTGCGCCTTGACCGGGCAAGCCCAGGATGTCGAACGGGCAACCTCAGCATTCCAGGTTGACGCTTTATCCACTGTGCCACCACAGTACAGTAGCTAGGTATTTTTAAAGAAATTGACATTTCAAGAATGGCCAGCTCCACCTTTGGATGGGGGCTTATAAGACAGTGTGGCCCCAGATAATCCATTCAACCTCTCAGTATCTCTCACCCCAACCTGGGGATTGTGGGACGTGCCTGCACCTCACAGGACTATCATGAGGTTTCAGTGAGAGAACCTACATTTACTGAGAACGCGTGATACACAGAACCTATTAAGAGCTCTTCTTAATTATCACAGTTACTCCTCAAAACCATCCTGTGAGGTGGATGCTAGCTATTATTGTCTATATTTTATATATGGAGACTGAGACTTTAAAAGATTATTATTATTTTACTCCACATGACTCACCTAGAAGGCAGAGTTGGAGCTCGAACCCAAGTCTGTCTAGCTCAGTGGTTCTTAACCTTTTTTGAGGTACTGAACCCATCAGTTTCATATGCGCATTCACCGAACCCTTCTTTAGTGATAAATAAAATATGATTCTTTTTTCCAAATTCAAGACATAGGCATATGCTTTTTTACTGGTGCACAAAATGAGCCGTGCATGAACATCACCTTGCTCAAAGAACAAAACCAACAAAGTGCATGAACTCACAACAAATTATGGTATTACTTTATTCTGGCCTCCGCGGCAGAGGCTTCTCCGAACCCCTGAGACCGACTCAGGGAACCCCTAGGGTTCGATAGAACCCAGGTTAAGAACCACTGGTCTAGCTTAAGAGTGTGTGGTGTTCGCTTGTGTGACAGAGAACGGGCAAATAAGTCTTCACCTCACTGATGTCCATTCTCCTTATCTCTCATCTGTGGACAACACAGTCAGCTGGGTATGTCTGGGATTCAGCAAGGCAGGGGGAATGGACTATTTCTGGAAGGGGCCTGAGTTGACCTGTTGATGGGAACACAAGAAAAAGGGGCAGGTGGCTCTTAGCAAAAGGCAACCACTCAGGATGGCCTTGACGAGTCTGGCGCCAGGTATTCTGACAGTTCTCCACAGAGCTTCCTGGGCCAAGTGAAGGCCATCTGAAACAGTATCAGGTTTCTAGGCCCAGTGACCTTGAGCCCTCCCAACAGCTGTCAGAAATCTGGCCACATGCCTGGGGAGTGTCTGAGATCCTTGGGCAGCTGAGGTGCTTCTGCCTTGGGCCCGTAGGCCTATTTTTACATGGCCCTCAGGGCGCACACATGTTACAGAACAAAGAAGGCATGAAGAAAAGTCCACAGTTCATTTTGAATTTAAAGCAAAGTGGGAAGTGTCCAGGGCCCAGCTCAGCAGGAAGCATCCACTGCTTCCTACTGAAGGTGGTACATCACTGTTCCTACTGATGTTTTGGCCAGAATTCTCTCTCTGCCCCTTTGGCCACACCTCTGTTCACGCCATCATTGGTATCCCGTTTTCT
Organism: Rhynchonycteris naso; assembly: GCA_037038555.1. Classification (NCBI taxonomy): domain Eukaryota; kingdom Metazoa; phylum Chordata; class Mammalia; order Chiroptera; family Emballonuridae; genus Rhynchonycteris; species Rhynchonycteris naso. The sequence continues at coordinate 336,381,914 of CM072995.1, forward strand.
TCCCCAAACAGTTGAGCACACGAGAGAGGGGATGGCCTTCATGATCTAGTACCATCATTTCTTGCCACTTGGACACTCAGATTCTGTACCGCAGGCATCCTAGAACTTGGGGTGCTCAAGGGAGGCTATGTATGCTCATGCCTTTGATTTTTGATGCCAGTCTGCTGGGAAGATCTGATCAGCCCACCTGGGCATTGTAATCTTTAATATTCAGGTCAGTTGTGTCCAAGTAATTCAGATAATTAGGTGCCTGTTGTCTCTTGTGTCCCTGGGTGTCCTGTGCCTGCATTTCTCCTAACACACTTCCTTGTGGTTGTCTGTTGACTTCTGTTTTTGACGAAGATACCATGTCTTTCACCTAGGTATGCTAAGCACCTATGACTTACATGACTGACATACAGTAGGTATTTAATAAATGTTGGCTGGATGGATGGTTAGATGGAAATACCAAGGCAGGAGCCAGCCTGGACCTGTCCATGTGGCTAGAGGACTGTGACATACCATTATTCTCTACCATTATCTATAGCTGAGCAGTGATGTGAGCACTGGGTATTAACTTGGTAGTTCTGTATGGGATTTAAGGAATGGGTGTTCGGCACTATTCTGAAAATTATCTTCCCTTCTCTTAATTCTTTTCTTCCTTGGTTTATCTAGAGCAGTGGTTCTTAACCTGGGTTCTATCGAACCCTAGGGGTTCCCTGAGTCGGTCTCAGGAGTTCGGAGAAGCCTCTGCTGCGGAGGCCAGAATAAAGTAATACCATAATTTGTTGTGAGTTCATGCACTTCGTTGGTTTTGTTCTTTGAGCAAGGTGATGTTCATGCACGGCTCATTTTGTGCACCAGTAAAAAAACATATACCTATATCTTGAATTTGGGAAAAAAATAATATTTTATTTATCACTAAAGAAGGTTCGGTGAATGCGCATATGAAACCGATGGGTTCAGTACCTCAAAAAAGGTTAAGAACCACTGATCTAGAGAATGCAACTAGGACGTGACAGTTAAATTTTAGTTTATTGACTTCTATTCTGTTGTTTGAGGTAAGCATGTTTAGGCATCTTTATATCTATCAAATTAATACGGATTATAAAGATGGTACGGCACTGTTCTAAGTGCCTTACATGTTTTAACTCATTTTATTCTCATAACAACCCTATGGAATCAGAAATATATTTTGGTTATTGTATTAAAGGGTATGGAGAACTCAGGCCCTTATGTCTTTGCTGTGCTCTGCTGCGGGCCAACTGTGAGTGGTGTGAAAGAACGTCTTATCCTTTTCCTCTCCTGCTGTGGAGCCTAGGGTTATTGCCTTTGTCCCAGTGGTGTCGTGTTTTTAAATAATAATAATAATAATAATAGACACGTTCCTTATACACTTATAGCTGGGCACTCTTTAGACATTTTACTGGCATTAACTGCTTTTACCTTCATAAACCATTATTATTTCCACTTCACAGATGGGAAAACTGAGGCAGTGAGAGGTTGAGTAACTTGCCTGAGGTCACACAGCTAATAAGTCACAAGCTAGGGTATGAACCCTAGAAGTCTGGCTCTAGAGTCCTTTCCCTTAAATGTTATACTATTCTGCATGTAAGGAAATCCATTGAAGAAGGAAAAGAACACTGATGTGGACGCACCCAAGTTACATTTGTTGTACTCGGCCCTCATATAGGTGTGGGCCACACCTTAGAGTGATTCATTACATCATGGGAAGGAGATTTGGGACGAAGAGTAAGCATGCGCTCGGGAATCAGGCAGATCTGGCTCTCACATTCTGGGCAGGTGTGCTGGGCAACTGACTGGATCTCTGAATCTTTTTCCTCAGCGACAAGAAGGGGACAGTGGAAGCTAGCTCCTAGGGCTGTTGGAGAGAGATGGAGTGAGGGTGTAAAGAGCACCTGGCATCATCGCTTCCCTGCTCACAAGTCACTTGTGCATTCATAGGCTTTTCTATGCTGAGAAAGTATGCATTCAGGGGGGTAGGCTAAACAGTGCTGCATTCCCTCCCCCCCCCGGTGTTCACCTCCTAATCCCTACGGGAACCTGGGAAGGTTACCTAACATGATAACAGAGACTTTGCAGGTATAATGAAGGATTTTGAGACATGATAACAGACTTTGAAGGTATAATGAAGGATTTTGAGATGGGAAGGTTATCCTTGATTATCTGGGTGGGCCCAGTATGGTCACAAAGATGCTTGTAAGAAGGAGGCAGGAAGGTGAGAGAGAAGATGTGATTATGGAAGAGTCAGAAAGAGAGAGAGAGAGAGGTGGGCTTTGAAGATAGGGAAAGGGGCCACAAGTGGAAAATGCAGTTGGCCTCTAGAAACAGATTGGCCTTGAGCCTCCAGAGGGGAGGCAGCCTGCTGACTCCTTGCTGTTAGCCCAGTGGAACTGATTTTGGAAGACCTGACCACCAGAACTGTAAGATAATAAAATTAGGTTGTTTGAAGCCACTAAGTTTGTGGTATTTTATCACAGTAGCAGTAGGAAATTAACACATTCTGGGATTCAAGCAAGGTAGTAACTCTTGCTGTATTAGACGGTGAGCTGTTTGGGTTTATAGCAGAGGCTCATCTTGCTATGGTGAGCCCTTGGGTTTCTGAGCTGACTGCAAGTTATCTCCATTGTTAGAACACTTCAGAGTGGAGTTTTCCCCATCTCTACATTCAAAGCGGGTCATCATTGGGAAATGTGGCGAGGACCGCCTCTTCCATAATTACATCTTCCCTCTCACCCCCTGCCTTCCTCTTACTAGCATCTTTGTGATTACACTGGGCCCATCCAGGTAATCAGGGATAATCTTCCCATCTCACATGTTTTCCCGCATGGCCTGCCTCTGCTGGTGGCCATTGAACGGTCATGTGAATGGCAGGTGCCCTTTCTTCTGCCATTTCATCTGGTAATTAGAAGTTACTTGAAGACAAGGTATTCCTGACCTCTTTGATGCAAATATAACTCAAGTAGGTACTATGCTTCCCAATAATGTGTGTTTGTCTTATAATTAATAGGACATTTGAGCAAATTTTGTGATTCATTAAATTTTCTATATTATTTAATGATATCAAAGCATTGTAATCCATATAGTGTGTTTTTCTTCCTCCCTCCCTCCCTTCCTTCCCTCCCTCCCTCCCTCCCTCCCTCCCTCCCTCCCTCCCTTCCTTCTTTCCCTCCTCCTTCCTTCCTTCTTCCTTCCTTCCTTCCTTCCTTCCTTCCTTCCTTCCTTCCTTCCTTCCTTCCTTCCTTCCTTCTTCCCTCCCCCCCTCTCTTTTCTTTCTTTCAATAAACATTTCCATATACCCTGCACCTGATAATAGGTATATGGGAAGTACTCAGTTACTGTTTCTTAGATGAATGAGCCAAACCATTAATGCTCCAACCTTCCGACAGCTTCCTAGAGAGTTGGGAGTGACATTACATATCAAATTTTAATGTTAAATATGCTTCAAGTGCTTTAAAGAAACTTGAGTCATCCTAAGCGAAGAAATTCTCTCTAACCCAGTCCCTTCTCTCACATTTTGTATTTTAACTTAGTCACAGAGGTGTATGGAAAAGACACCAAATAACATTACTTTCATTAGTAAGAGAAGTCTTGCTGGGGTTGGCAAAGCCTCCTGTGCTCTGCTTCTCCATCCAGTGTTAGTGCCTGTGGTCACCTGGAGAGCTGGTTAGAGTAGCGGCTGGGCCCCCCTGACTCAGTAAGTCCGGGGGGGGGGGGGGCTGGAGAATTTGCATTTTTAACAAGCTCTTGCGTGGTGCCGATGCTGCTGATCTATCTGGCGACCACATTTTGTCAATGTTGTCTCAGACCCAAGTACAAAATACCTCTTTTGGTATATGCCTGCCCAAACATACATTTGAACTTATATTAGTTTGCCAAGCTGTTTAAAATTTAATTTAACAATATCACGAAAGGGTTTGTTTCAGTTTAACTAAATATTTTGAATGAGCCCATCAGTTTGCCTTTTTGGAAGGGTTAGGATGCCTGAGACATTCTTCAGTCCGAGAGCGAGAGGAAGTTCTAAGTTGTAGGCTCTGAGTTGTGCATGTGCTGTGGTCTGGGAGTCCGCATATGCCTCCTCTGCCCGCTCAGCCCACAACCTCTGTGCCCTGGGTTTCCTGCACTGAATAGCTGACGTGACAATCCGGTAGCACATGGTACTAAGTGCCTGTGTCCCACTAGACATTAACTGCTATGAGAGTGGGGCTGCATCTGTCTGTCTGCCCACACCATCTGGCACTTGGTAGATGCTTGATGACTATTTACTGAACAAATTCCCATCTCACCTACTTTGGGACTGAGGTGTTATGAGTGGCAACGTGGTGCTCAATTGCTAAAGAACTTAGCAATTGTGAGGATGGGAGGGGGAAAATGGCTGCAGACCTTGAACTGAAATAAAAATTGGATGGTGATTTACAACCGTGTAAATGGTGGTTTAATGTATATAAGTCATCTGGGCCTCATGCTGGGACCCTCCTCCATGCATATATTCATGGAGTTCTTAGATTTCAGATGCCCCTTTAGGTAGGTGTGGGCTGTGTTTGTCATGCTCCCTCCATTCCCTGCTGTCTGATACCCAGCCTGTTTTAGTCATTTGTTACCTGCCTGCACCCCACACACATTTGAGGTTTTCCTGATCCAAACTATTTTATTCTTAGAAGTACCATGAACTTCCTCAGAAAGCCTAAGAACTGTCATGATGGTTTGAAAGATACCTGTTTTGGGATCATTTTGACTTTGAAATAATGCCAATATGTGTATACTGCTTTAAATATTTCCTCCTGCGCCGGAAGATTTAAAATACTATAAAAGAACATAACTATCTCACACAAAACATGTCCAAAAGGATGTAGGAGAAGTCACTTCTTCCTCTGTGAAGTGTCCTCTGTCCTTTCAATGTAAAGATTGGGTCTGGTTTGCATGGGCTGGTCACTGGCCTTGCCACACTGCTGAAGGACAAGGGCGGGAAGGTGACCAACCGGGGGTTAATTTTCCCTTCTCCAGCATCAGTGAAGCTCTTGCTCTTTGGTTGTTAATTCTTCATGTTTCTAGCTTTAAAACATTTTCCATTAAGTCTTAAAAATTCCGATTCTGCCATTTAACAACTGCGATTTCAGGAAGCACTCTGTGCCTGCATTTCCCCCTCTGGAAAGTGATGGGGAAGGCAGGTAACATCTACCTTCCCTGGTCGTGAAAATGAGCTGATGTAATAATGTGTAGAAAAGAATTTAGCCCAGTGCTTCATGTTCTTTTTAAGCATGCAAATACTAATTTTCTTGTGAGGCCTCTATAAGGCTATCAAGAAGGGAATCAGAATTCCTGTTTTACTGAAAGGAAAAGTGAAGCTCAAGGAAGTTAAGTACCTTGCCCAAAGATATAGCCAGGAAACCCTCAGAAATCTACTGTTCCCCAGACTTCACCTCTGGTCTTGTGAAATCCTTAACTTCCCTCTCCCCCATTCAGATTTCTCAATCGCAACACAAATGATAACTCCCTGACATGAGCTGGCTTTTCCTTTGGAGTGTATTTGATGAGTGAGGGGTTCCCACAGTGGCGTGAGTGAGGTAGCAGTCATTTAGAGTTGGAGGAGGTGGCAGAACCAGACCCAAATCCCCTCTTTCTGACACTTTCCCCTGAAGGAACAGGAAGGCAGGACAAGAAAGGCATGCAATCTGGGTTTCCTTCATTATTGCGAAGGGGAATCTATTACTTTTCATGGAGGTTTTGAGATGAATCAACTTGGAATTCAATAAAACCTTCTCCAGGCCCCATTTGCTTCTCTGAGAGGATTGTGCAGAAGAAACCCTAATGGAAGCTAAAGCGAAGGACCTTTAGGGGTTGGCCTGCAGTTGGGGGGGGGCATTCCTTTTGACTTGATCTTCTATGTAGCATCGCCAGTCTTATGAGACAACTTTGAGAGAGACTTGCAGAGATTTTATTCTGAGTTTTAGAATTTCCTGATGCAGTGTTTATAAATGGCTGTAAAGCATTCTATTTTTATAACCACCCAGCAGTTTAATTTTAGCCTTTAGGAGGAGGGTGTCTTCCTACTACATTGATATATAGGTAGAACATATGAAATAGCCAATATTTACCCACTGTTTTATTCACCAAAAGTGCAATTTGATCTGGCTCAACTGAATACCGTATTTCCCCATGTATAAAATGCTCCCATGTATAAGATGCAACTTAATTTGGGGGCTCGAAATTTTGGGAAAAAAATGTGTTAAATAAAGTTATTGAACTCAAGTTTTATTTATCATAGAATTCATACAACTCATCACTGTTAAAACTGCCACCAAGGCCCTGGCTGTTTGGCTCAGTGGTAGAGTGTCGGCCCGGTGTGTGGAAGTCCCAGGTTCAATTCCCAGTCAGGGCACACAGGAGAAGCACCCATCTGCTTCTCCACCCTTCCCCTTCTTTTTTCTCTCGATCTCTCTCTTCCCCTCTAGCAGCCAAGGCTCCAGTGGAGCAAAAGTTGGCCCAGGTGCTGAGGATGGCTCCATGGCCTCCGCCTCAGGTGCTAGAATGGCTCTGGTAGCAACAAAGCAGCTGCCCAGATGGACAGAGCATCGCCCCCTAGTGGGCTTGCTAGGTGGATCCCTGTCTGGCGCATGCGGGAGTCTTCCCGCTTCTCATTTCGAAAAAATACAAAAAACAACAACAACAAAAGAAAAAACCACCCCTGTCTATTAGCTTGTTCTCATCTGTGTCTGATGATGAATCATTGTCTTAAATGAGCGCAAAAACAAGTGCGAAAAGTGGGCAATGCAAGTTAAAAAGTATACAACCACTGTATAAGATGCATCCAGTTTTTAGACCCCAAATTAATCTTATACGTGTGGAAATACGGTATTTGACAAAGTAACGAGCTAAGCATTATATGACAAGTGAAAAGTTGTCACTGTTTCTTCACAGGTACACAGACAGCTTGTAGCCTTGGAAAGCTCAAGGATATCCTGTTAATAGAGACCTTCCTTGTGTGGTTTGCTCTCTTCTGGTGGGCTATGAATGTATCTGATGTTTTAGCTATGGTTGTAAGCAGAGCTGAAAAGTATTTTAGTATTGGTAATAGTCTTAATTATTTTTCTTTTAGATTTAATTTTATTGATCTTAGAGAAAGGAGAGAGAGAGAAAGGAAGGAGAAAAGCAGGAAGCATCAATTTGTAGTAGTTGTGTCTCGTATGAGCCTTGACCGGGCAAGCCCAGGGTTTTGAACCAACAATCTCAGCATTCTAGGGTGAGGCTTTATCCACTACACCAACACAAGTCAGGCCTCTTAATTACTTTTAATCTTGTATAACTTCTGATTGGTTAGCATGTAACTCTTTGTCTTGGTCACAGATTTTAGAATTTGAAACTATTTGCCAAATCACATTTCATGTATAAAGTATTTTGTTTGCTACTTGCAAAATCTCCCAAATTATGTTTAATGATCACCAATGGTCTACAATTCGGGCTCAGCTCTTTAGCTATACCTATAAACAGCTTTTGAAATGAAAAATATACTGCTCACAAAAATTAGGGGATACTTCAAAATGAAGATGAAGAGATAAAATATAGCCTTAGTTTTGTGAGCAGTATAGAGGTAATGGATGTGAAAAGTCCTAGATTTGTGCCTGGCATATAATAACCCACCTACTCCTAGCTAGGAACATCAGGAAGTAGAGAGAAAAGAGAAAGGCAGTTTTTGAATGACATCTCCTGCAGATGTGAACACTATGTGGTGACACATACAGGCAGAGGATGACAGAGCAGTCACCTTCATTCCAGCTATCTGCATTGGGAGGGAAAAGTCTTGCAGGATTCCAACTTGAGTATTGAACATTCAGTCTCATCTGCTTGGTTTTGCTTTCCTGGTTATCAGTGCTTCCAGGACGTGTCTTGAACTTCCCTACCTGCTATCCCTGGAATTACAGAATTGAAGTCTATGCATGGATTACTTATGAGCAACCCAGAAGGACCACAAGCTAAAAACATTAGCAAATGGGCTGAACCACAAAACTGAGTTGCACAGGCTTGTGTGTGGGACCTAGTCACCAAGCTGGTGAGCATGTCCAGTTCTTGGCCTTCATCTACAAATTACCCCATTACCCTGTTCCTTTATGGATATTTGTTTGTGGTTGAAATGATATGTTCTAGTGGTATTTCTAAAATTGAGGACTCGCTGCACTGTGGGGAATATCTAGGATCTGCTGTTTTGTTTTATTTTGCATTTATAGTCTGCTATCTCTTAAAGACTTTGTGGTAGCTTATGGGTTTCAGCAGGTGCGTTTGGCAAAGATTCAGAAAGAACCCAGATCCTCTAAAATAGTGGTTCTTAGCCTTTTTTGAGGTACCGAACCCACCAGTTTCATTCACTGAACCCTTCTTTAGTAATAAATAAAATATGATTTTTTTTCCAAATTCAAGACATAGGTATATGTTTTTTTACTGGTGCACAAAATGAGCTGTGCATGAACATCACCTTGCTCAAAGAACAAAACAAACAAAGTGCATGAACTCACAACAAATTACGGTATTACTTTATTCTGGCCTCTACGGCAGAGGCTTCTCTGAACCCCTGAGACCGACTCATCGAACCCCTAGGGTTCGATAGAACCCAGGTTAAGAACCACTGCTCTAAAAAGAGCATAGTGAGTCACTGTCAGTCTTTTTAGTAGGTGAATTGACAGGTGTAAGTTGGTACTTATCACATATGTTTAGTAGGGTGATACTTACTTACAATGTGCTCTACCCAAGAGGCTGCCTGTCTCCTTGAGGGAAGGACCACACTGTTTTTTTTTTTTTTTTTTTAGGACCACACTGTTTTGTCACCACTGTTTCCCCTTCCCCAAGAGCTGGGCTTGCAAGAGATTAAACACTCAGTCATTGTTTTTTAAAGAATTAATGAGGCAACCAAATTCTATTTAGATCCTGGGTGAAATTCCCTAGCAAATGCCACTCTTCTCCCATTGGTTCATGGGGCAGCCATGTATTTGGGGTTCACAAGTCAGTGTTTTCTTTTTAAGTGAGAGGAGGAGAGGTACAGAGACAGACAGCATGTGCCCCGACAGCAGTCTACCCAGCAACTCTGTATGGGGCTGATGCTTGCTGTTGAATTATTTTTTAGCACCTAAGGTGGAAAAGCTCAATGGAGCTGCCCTCAGCACCTAGGGCCAATGGGCTTGAATCAATGGAGCCATGGCTGCAGGAGGGGAAGAGAGAAAGAAAGGGGGATGTGAAGAAGCAGATGGTCACTTCTACTCTGTGCCCTGACTGGGAATTGAACCCAGGAATTCCATATGCTGGGTTGATGCTCTACCACTGAGCCAACTGGCCAAGGCCAGGGTTTTCTTGTTAAAGTTGGAATTTGAGTTTGAAGGCTCCTTTGTAGGTAAAGCTGAAATTTTCTGCAAAACAAAACAAAAACAGCAAACAAGCAACAACAAAAAAACCCCAACCACATCTGATTCTCTTTTTCACAAAACTATTTGTCTACGGTCATATGGTTTCCCATGTAACTTAATAGAGGAGACTGACCAGCAAGCTTTTTGGACTGTAAATGCTGATTCTGATTCCGATAGGGTCAAAATAAATTCCAGCTACATGGAAACCTATTCCTGGTATTCTAGTGTCATACAATTTAACTAGTCTCAGATTGTCACAGCTCTGTAACAATTTTTCAGGAGAGGCAAGTGACATCTGGTAGTCTGCCATTATGGAAGTGTGTAAAGAGAGCCTTTTTGGAGCTCTGACTAGGTAAACTTCCTGGCCTTTGACATATGTCAGCCCAAAGTTGAGGCTAGAAGCAGTTAATTAATAATTTTCCTAGGGACTCGTGGATAATCTGAAAGGGAACAAGAATCAAGTATGGAGTCCAAAGTCTGTATTCTTTCAATAGATACTGTCACCTAATAATTGTGATGGAATATAAGCACCGCTGGGAAGAGGTAACATGATGGAAGTCAGTAGCTGTTCCTCCGTCTTGGTGGGAATTAGTCAATCAGTGTCTATGCAAGAGAGGAGTTGGTGAGGGCAGACATGCCATCTGGCGATGGGGAGGGCACAGGTCCTGAATAGCTGGGCTTGAGAATAAAGCTGGGAGGAGGAAATAGAAGGCAGCCCAGAGAAGCTGGCCTAACTCTCTCTTCTCCTAAGGTCCAGACCCAAACCCAGCTTGGGCATGTCATGGCCTTAAAACAACGGCACAGTAACAAAAACTTTCAGTTATTGGAGGTTCTCTTAGCATCCCACATATGTCCTGTCATTTAATGACAGCCACTACCGTATGTATTAGGTGTCATAATGTGCATTTTACTGGTTGGCGGAATCAGAATTTGACAGGTTTGTTTGACCCCAAAGCCTCTGTTATATCCTTTAAATATCATAACTTAATCCTATTTGTTCCCTTTTAGCATTTGTGTCCAGTTCCTGCTCTGGAGGCATTGGCTTGGAACAGTCCCTTTTTGGCTGTGTTAGGAATTTAGGGATCATTACTCTAAAATTGTTAATGGGAGAAGTGATACTTGGAATGGTACACTGAATGTGTGCACACAAAGGCACACGTTGGGCCTCTCTGACAATGCAGATCCCCAGTGGAGTTTCCTCCCTTAATGACTGCCATCTCTAAAATAGGATACTGCGCAGCTCAACTGTGAAGGTGTATTATGGGAGCCTCCAGAATAAGGACTGACTTCTGCATCTTGAGTTATAACCCCCTTCCCAGGTTTCTCTCTTTTCTTCAAGGGAAAAAATGAGAAGTCAGAAAGTAATAGGAAAATGAAATAGCCTAGGCAGTTGGAAGGATAGTCACTGGAGGGATTTGAGATTCTTGTTTTCAATCTTTTCTCCTCTAGAGAGACGTTTTTGTATCCACATGTATTTGCCCAATTGCTGTAACAGCAGAGAGATTTCTACAAAGCTTTCTAAAGAGGAATTCTTGACAGCATTGTTGGAAAGCTAAAGTTATAAATACTACAAAAGATAAGGTGGATAGCATTGCCAAACTGAAAGAAGGAGCTGGGCAAAGCATTAAAGCAGCAAGAAAACCAGACTGGACAGAGGGACTCAAGCTCCATCCAGTCCAATCCCACATTTTTAAGCTTTCTGCTTCAGAGCCACCAAGAGAGCTAGAGCTGACTTGCTGGAATGCCTGAATGGCCCAAGCTGGGACAGAAGGTATGGGACCCCTCATACTGCTGGGCAAAGATGCATTAGCCAAGCAAGCAGCAGCCTGTGGGGCTCATGAGGGAAGATGCTACCAAGTATTCTTCCACCTAGCGAATTTGAAAAGCCACCATACATTTCCTTTATTCTGGGCTCCCCTTCTAAGATTACAGCTATAGTGTCCGGACCCTGCCAGCTCTGTCCCTTGGGGTCGTGCAGCTCCAGGACCACGCTGTGGCCCATGAACCATGTGATCCTACAGTGAAGCTGGGCCCATGAGCCATGTGATCCTACGGTGAAGCTGGGCCCCAGCGCAGACGTAGGCAGACCCCCCAAAAAAAGGATGAATCTGGGCAAATCATGCCTCAGGTGATGGCCCCTAGAAGGGCAGAGGAAAGAGACAGACAATGCTGGTGAGACAGGCATCGAGGAGGGCATTTCCCCTAAATGCATTCTTGCTTTTTGGTTTGTTTTCATGATTGGATTTCTTTTTTCCTTCTTTCCTATATTAATTTTGGAAAGAGCCAGAGGAAGAAGTGTTACGAGTGTTAGATATGAAACAGAACTTCCTAATACACGTGACCACTCGTGGACATTCCCTTCCTGGTCCTCCATGTCTCCAGCCCCACCTCCAAAACACTGCTTGAGCCATCCTTGGCATCCTTGAGCCTGCAGACCAGAAGGGCTTGGCCTCTGTCATTGTCATGGCAATGGGGCAGTGACAAGAACTGGAAGGACACCTGCCTTCTCTTCACCACCTCAGCTCTTGAATGTGCCCCATGTGGACAGCCCTCTACTCTTGCTCAGTGTCATATCTGTTACTCTTGCCCACTGGCCTCCAGCCATTTCAGCTTGCTTTTGTTTCTCAAATGTGGTACGTTGCACCCTGCCTGACAGCTTTCAGGCATTAGGTTTCCTATAACAGTACGTTCTTTTCTTCTCACTCGGGATACCCAGCTAACTCTTAAGTTGTAGCTCAAATTCCCCTTCTGTCGACAGATATTCTCAGTCACCTACGATGTGTTCCATGCTATTTTAGGTGCTTGGGTCTAACATCAGTGAACAGAACAGATGAAAAGCCCTGTCTGTAGACTTGCTATCTTTTTCTTAAGAAATTCTTATCTGACCCCTGCCTCCCAGGCTAGATCAAGTCTTGTGATACATGATAGATGTAATTTGTGCAGTTTATTTAATGCTAGTTCCCCCACATTGGTCTGTAGGTTCTAGGAAGTAGATTAGGTCCGTTTCAGTCACCAGTGTACACTCAGTACCAGCTCAGTAAATATGGGTGAAGAAATAGATAAACAAATGGAGGAATGATATTTCCTTGGTTGCCAAGTAGTAATATCAGATATGAGGATCACACACTTTGGAAGGGAGTTGTTTGTGTTGATCTCTGAGGCCCATAATCACCTTAGAAGCTACACTGTGCTTTCCAAGTCCCCAGAACTTGCAAGTCCTCACTCATCCTTGTCTGGGTCCGATCTCCCATTGCCTAGGGCAGTGGTCGGCAAACTCATTAGTCAACAGAGCCAAATATCAACAGTACAACGATTGACATTTCTTTTGAGAGCCACTTTTTAAAAAATTAAACTATATAGGTAGGTACATTCCTTATCGAGGTAGCGCCCACACGCGGTATTTTGTGGAAGAGCCACACTCAAGGGGCCAAAGAACCGCATGTGGCTTGCGAGCCACAGTTTGCCGACCAGGAGCCTAGGGTTTAGTCATTTCATGATTTTTTTTAAAGATGGCTATGGCCATGACTGACTTCAGTTTGGCAGCTGCTTGCCTCCTCTTCCAGTTTTCTCTACCCAGGATGGAGATCTCCCAGGGATTCCCTGATGAGAAACTCTCAATTCATAAAAACGAGCACCCCATTTACTCAGTGTGCCCAGAGCCATCTCCCCCGGGCTGCAGTGGTGCCCATAGAGGTGGTCTTCATTTCTATCCATCATTTTCACACGCTTTGCACTCAGCTACACTGGTATTCAGAGAAAAATGCTGCCATGACAACTGCCACAACAGATGGTATTTGATCAGTCTCTAAGCTACGGAGGAGCTGTAGAGCAGTGCTCCGGAGGTTTGAATATTTCACGTTATCATGAGACCCAGTTCAGCCTTAATCATGATTGAAATGTGAAGTTTTCCATTTGCCTTTTGACACCCCCTCACACCCCTGTTGTTTGGCATTTGCTTTGATTTTCCTTGCTCTCTGGCTGTTTTGGGTGCAGATCTAGGTCTGGATGTTGAAGGCACAGGCTACAACGTACCTAGTCCATGGGAGTTGCCCTGCCAACTCTCAAGTTCAGAGACTGTTGAGAAACTATTCAACTGTGGGATGGAGATCCTGGCTGAGATGGGGAGAAAGGCTTCATTGCAGCCTTTTCCTCATGGGTGTTCATGGACCACACAGGGTGGAGGCCACATATGGCACCAGGCAAAGGGAAGTGCATCTTGGTCTTGGTCTGTACCCTAACTTTATCCCCTCGTTCATCCAGCATCTTTCTGTGTCTCTGAGCCACGTTGTGGCTTCCGGCCTCCACCCCAGCTGACACTTCAGATCCAGGCACTTGATCTCAGAGCTTTCAGTCCCATTTCTATGACAACAGCTACAACAGCTTTCTCACCCAGTATCTCACCCCACCCCCCACCCCTGGAATGTCAAACTTAGCACAGATTTCTTCAGCTAATTTTGGAAAGTAGTTTATATTGGCTGCTCTGTGTTAATGAACAGCCTTGGCTGTATTTACATACTTTGCTGGTTAAGAGGCTTTCCCTTTTGCTCTGCCTCCCAACTTGAACCGCGGCCTCATCTCACACTGTGTGTCTGAATCATACATGGGCCTCGTGCAAAGATAAAACCGAAGACACCCTAGTGCGGTAGTGAGTGTGTGAGTGTGGGGTTCCTGCCACCAGGCTCGTCCTCTCGAGGGGTGTGGTGGCAGTCTCAAAATGGGTTGTTTACCTGGTCAGTATTTGGAAGTAAACCTGAAGGTGAATTTTAATCACAAGAGAGCCTGGATCAAAGAAACCTTCTCCCCTTCTGATCTCATTCCAAGTGAAGCCAGGAGGTTGGAATCCACATCTGACCCTGTTCTGCTTCCCAGCTCTGCTCTCTTCCTGGGGCGCAGATGAAAAGCGCGTGGGTCTCGGCTGCCTTGTCAGGAGTGATTTTTTAACCTAAATGGAACATTATTAAAGAGTGGATTTGAAACTCAGGAATGTTTTCTGAGCTCCTCCTGTGAGCGGAGAATTCATAGTGGAGGGGAAAAAATGTAAGGCGCTTGATGGGCTTATGAATCGTCTTTTAAATGATGACCCAAGTTCTTATTTTTAGTTTTAACACTTTCAGGGCATGCAGTCTAGCTATTTGCATATTGCTTCCTGGATCAGCTCTTCAGGTGGAAGCACCCTTGGTGGCCCAGGCCTCCTCTCTTCACTAGGAAGATCCTGGTGCGTCCCTTGTGTATATGCTCTGATTCTCCCTGAAATGAATGGAAGTAGGGTGTGTGTGTCGAATCTCTGTGGACCCTACAGAGAAGCATTATATAAACGTGGGCTCCTGGACAGGGCAGAGGACGCCCGACCAGCACTGTCCGGAGAGTCAAGCACAGTGCCTGACAGAACAGACATCTGAACAATTATGTTGATAGGATAAATGATTGAAAGGATCATTATCACTCAGGTTTATCAATATTGGCACTATTGACATCTGGGATTGAATAATTATTTGTTGTGGGAGCTGCTCTGTGAAATGTAGTGTGTTTAGCAACATCCTTGTCCTCTGTCCATTAGATGCCAGTAGCCATCTCCCCCCATCATTGTGACAGCCCATAATGTTCTCAGAATTGTCACATCCCCCAAGGGACACAATCCTTGCTCCTTCTTTCCCGTTCTCCCCCACCCGGTGGAGAACTACTGATCTAAATGATGAAATTCATTAAAACTAATAGGTCTTTTTAAAAAATCAGTGGAGGAAAAAGTATTCTAGGTAACCTATTTATAGTTATTCATTTCTTTAATAATTGTTTTTTTTTTAAGTGAGAGGAGGGAAGATAGACTCCTTCATGCACCCCGACCGCGATCTACGGGGCAACTCCCATCTGGGGCCGATGCCCGAATCTGCTGAGCTATCCTCCGCCCCTGAGCCAATCGAGCCACTGGCTGCAGGAAAGGAAGAGAGAGAAGGGGGAGAGGGAGGGGAAGAAAATCAGATGGCCACTTCTCATGTGTGCCCTGACCAGGGATCATACCCAGGACATCCGCATGCCAGGCCAACACTCTATCCACTGAGCCAGTGGCCAGGGTCTAATAGATTTTTAACATTAAAAGAAAGCCCAGTGGATGGCTGAATTAAAGTATACCAAAGCTAGCTTTGCAAGAAGAAATTACTGTTTTATTTTAAATGATACTATATGCATTGAATGCTCCATGAATAGGACAAGTAAGTGATCTTTATGCTCCTTGGAAGGAAATTTCTATAGAATTACAATATGGTAGTAGAGCAGTGCTTTTCTTGAATATGTGTGGGTATCTTTTAATGTAGTGTTATACTGCTGCACTATTGTTGAGAAAACTTAACCCATGCCAGGCCACCTATACGACACATGCCAGGATCATTTTAAGTGTAACTTTTTTATTTTTGCATTAACAGATTCAGGAGTGGTCAGCTTTCTCTTTTTCTCATTTTCCATGGGAACATAATTGCCAAAGCCTTGCTTATCAGCTGTGTGCAAGATAATATATTAAATCAGATGGGATTACAGGAAGAGTCAAGAGGTAGAAGAAGAGTTTTATGATTTTACCATGATTTAAATACCAGTGCCTCTTTGTGGGGGCAACAAGTCCTTTTGAGTTATTTTGGTATATTACTAACATTGTGTTCAATAGCATATAAATAAGACTGGTAGTTAAATCTGGGTTTTGTAATAGGGTAAAATAGTGTTTAGAGGTATAATTTTTATTATATTTACTTACAAATAGAAGCACATTGCTCCAAAACACGTTCCACAGGAACGTTCTAGCCATGTTCTTCCTTTTTTCCCCTTCCCTCTTTCTCTCCTTCCCTCCTTCCCCCTTCCCCTCTTCTCCCCTTCCCCTCTTCTCCCCTTCTCCCTTCTCCCCTTCCCCCTCCCCCTTCCCCTCTTCCCCTCTTCCCCCCTTCCCCCCTTCCTCCCTTCCCCTCTTTCCCCCTTTCCTTCTTCCCCCTTTCCCCCTCCCCCCTTCCCCTCTTCCCATCTTCCCCTCTTCCCCTCTTCCCCTTTTCCCCCTTCCCCTCTTCCCCCTTCCCCTCTTTCTCCCTTCCCCTCTTTCCCCCTTTCCTTCTCCCCCGCCCTTCCTCTCTTCCCTTCTTCCCCCCAAGATGGTAGCACCTGGTTGCCACTGTCAGTCCTTCTGGGCTGGAAAGAAGAAACGAGAGTTAAAAGCAATTTCACTTTTTCTCCCTCCTGATAAGAAATGATGTTCTGCAGTGGTGGCAGGCATAACCCATAGCATCGGCATTTATTTAGTTTGCAGAAAATTGCCTTCTGCCCCTTTTCCTTGAGATGAAAAAATGTCTCCTTGAAGGTAGCTGGAGGCTGGGAGAGGGATGGGATCCTGACCTAAAAAATGTAAGGATGGAGTCACTTCCAACTGAGGGTGGATGGACTCTTCTAAAATGGATGCAGTTTCATTTGGGTGTCCCAAAGCTTAATTTAAAGCATTTGGAAAGTGTGAAACCTGAAAGTAGAGAATGAAAATGCTGATACAAAGCAGAGGACAGACATGACCTTGAGGAAGATGAGTAGAAGACTGGGGCAGATGCTACTCAAATCAGAGCTCTTAACATGTAGACGTTTTACTCTCTGTGGCTGTGAAGGAGCCATTAGGATATCGCTTGGGGAAAGAGGAGAAGGGTCACGTGTACACTGTGAAAGACGATCATGTATCAATTAAAAATAAATCCCATGGGGCAAATACGTGTTTGAGTTCATGAGAACGTTGTCAGTGCCTAGGAAGTCAGGTGGGGGGTGGGTGGTTGTGGAGGTGAGGGGGGTTGGGTTGCCACTGGGAAATGTAAATTGTGTGAAATTCAGAGATCTCTGCACCGAGTCCAAAGCAATTTCTTTTACCTGTGGTCACCATTGACATTAATCAAACCTGAGCATTTTCCTATAGACCAAAGAATAATTAGCCCTGACAACTGAAGTCAAATCAGACCTTTGGGAATGACCTAATTGTTCTTCTGAGAGGGCTGGAGAGTTGGTTCGCCCTTGGCCGTGGCATCATCCCTAACATAGGTGTGAGGCCTCCTCATCTCTGGTGGGTGGGCCCCTTCTTGTCACAAAAAAACACACAAAGAACTAAGGGATTCAGTGAGGTTGCAACCCTCCCTGGTCATCTGCAATGCCTGCCATCCTGAGAATTTTGTGAATAAACACTACCCAAATTCCTGCCGAAACTCCCATTCATTGTTTGTACATTTGACTGCCTGCTGCCTTGGTGGCTAGAAATTTCTCCCAGCTGCTGGTAGACGGGTGGGTCTGCTAACCTCGTCCCCACCTCTGTTTTTCTGGCAGCTGCTCAAGTTTTCAGGATTGCATTGGTGACAGTCATCAACATAAGGGCTCCCGTTTCACCCTGGTTATTTTTGGCAGCCATGAGTGATCCAAGGCCTCAACTTCTGGCTCTGTGTGGTTGGGATATTAGGTAACCTTTTCCGGTGCAAATTCAGACAAAGGAGAGTCCCAACCTGCATCCATTCATGTCCTCCTGTTTTTCCTTGTCAGGAACTTGAGCAAATGCACAAGGAACCCTTTCTCTGACAGAGTGCTTTGTTTCTAACAAGAGATGGCTCTGGAGAAGACGAAACATTCATTGAGTGTATGTTGTGTGTTTTTTTCCCTCCTAGATTGAAAACATAGATGCCTGCTTGAACTTCCTGGCAGCCAAGGGAATAAACATCCAGGGGCTGTCTGCAGAAGGTGAGTCAGCGCTCGTCACCAAGCTGCCTTTTCATCATGAGAAATGCCCACCTGTTACTTATTGATACTGTGCATGTAGTGAAGACAAGAGGTGCTGGTGGGCTCTTCTGGTTTTGTTTTCCCCCTGGTTTTGAGGCATCTCAGTGCTAGTCTAGACTTGAGGTTGCCAACTTTTTGACAACCTAAATCATCCCTCCAAGAATGCATACTCGGCCATGTCTGCAAGTCACTGAAGGAGCACTGAAGCCAGAGCCTCTGCCCTTACAGAAGGGGTTAGTCAAACAGTGCTGATGTTATGCACCTGACTAGCAGTTCGGTTAATTATCAAGCCAGGCCTTATCTGTGGGAGAGAGAACACTGAACCATAGAACATATTTAAACTGTACAATTCCCAGGGAGAAATGCCTAATCCTTATCTCTTACTTTTATTAGAAGAAGCAGTACTTTTCCTAGCATAAAAAAAAAAAGAATAAAAGCATGTGATGTATTATTAATGAGATACTACATTTTGACATCTTGATTAGTTTTTAATTAACTTGAATTTGGCAACTAATTAGCACATAGTGTTTGCTGGTGTTTTCCTATTCAATTTAGCTATTGGTCTGAAGATGGCCGGTGTGCATTCTCGGCCTCCTCAGGCAACACCTGGCTGGAAACATTCCCTCTCTCCTATTTGTAAACACAAGAAGCTGCTAGTTTCAGAGCTGCCATAGGCCCAGGCATCCTCCCAAACTCATTAGGCTGCACCTGCCTCCACTTTTCCCAGAACAGGTAAAGCAGTTTGGGCTTCAGATGACACCACTTTTCCCTAGCGAGGCTGGGCTTTGAAAAGATGCCTGCTAGCATCCACTCCAGTGGTCAGGGTGGGGAGGAGGGAAGCAGTGAGGAGGGATGCAACCCAGTGGAGCAGGTAAGTTTGCAAATGCGATGGATTCTGTTTGGGACCTGTTTCTTGCCTCTGCTCTGCTATGTCGTGAAAGCTTGCTTTCCCTGGCTGTGTCTGAACTGTAGTCTCTTCCAGTGTTAGGGGCGGGGTTGGCCACCACTGGTGCCTTGGGGGTGTATTGTGTCTCTGAGTGGGACTTTTGGTATTCCCCTTGTGGGAACTCAGATGTGCCAGGTCTGTCCTAGGTCAGGCATGGTCACACTGCTTCCAGAGGTGTCTGAAGTAGTTGTTTGTGGTAAGCCCTATTCCCATCTCTGAGAGGACGGTACTTGGTGGGTGCCCTTGGGTGTGAGCCTTTCTTTATCGGGTTGAGATCCGGGTGGAATGACATGTGGTGTGCACATTGCTGGGGAATGGGGTGACTGATTGGTGGTGTTTCCATGGACAGGTAGGAAGATGCAAATTCCCCTAATGAGGAAGGTGTTTCCTCCTGGGGAGAGTTCTTGTGCTGGCCTGTAGGTGGCAGGCATATGCTCCTCCTAGTTCTTGGGAGGGACTGGACACAGGCCTGTGCCCCTCGGCAGATTATTAGCAGGGACTTTTACAGTCTTGCTCAGCAGAAAGAGCTCTTCGGAATGTGGACCCTTGGCCACTCTACCGTCTTTCTACCCATTGCCCTGCCTTCTGCCTCCTCCTTCTTCACCCTTGCCCGCACCACCTGCCCTGTGCTCTCTGTATCTTAAGGCATAGAGAACCTACGTAATATTTGTTGACTGAACAATACCAACTGCACTTATAAGGCTTTTCTGTGCATCAGCTCCGGTTCTCCCAGCTGGACTTGGAGTTTATAAATAGGCCAACTTTACAGATGAGGATACGTTGGCGGAAGGTTATGCGTGTCATCCCCATGGCCTGTGGGTAGTGTGGCAGTCAGGATTTGAACCCAGGTGATTTCAGAGCTCATGTTTTGTAACAGCAGGTGGATGAATTCTAGGCATGTATGTGCAGGTGAAAGGAAGCAGAAGAAGATTGAGAACTCTGTTAGCTGGACCCCAGTCTCCGAAGGTGTCGTGTAGCCCATGGAGGAATGGCAGACAGAGATACTCAGCCCTCTGTCCCCTGTCGATATTGGAATGTATCCTATGAGTCTGGGCATAGAGAAGCATACATGTACTGGTGTGTTGATTTATCCGTTATTGGGGTATAATTACTTCCAGCTGCGCTATTGATTCCCCATCTTTGCTGCTGAGTTGAGACTCACTTAATGGTATCTTGGCCACATTGGCACTCTTTAGTCACGGTCATGAGTACAAGTTTTGTGTCAGTACTTAAGACGCATTTTGATCATTTTTAAACTTCAGTCTCAAACTCGACTGAAAGCTCTTTTTTTTCCCCTATCCTCCCAATGCATGCGGCTTTGGAAGGTTGAAGGGGGTGGGGGGGCTTGGTGACTTGACTTCCTTGCCCTTTTCTTGTTCTGGTGCCTAAGCTTCCGTAAACGTGGCAGCAGAGAGAAGCAGAATTGGGCTGGTGATAGCTTTCTGTCTTCCTCGTGTGTGATTGCTACTGTCCCTGGGTGGGGGGTTCTGTGTGCCCCTCTGACCAGGGACTCACCCCTATTCTGCCCCGGGCCTTGGTAGTCTTTTGTGAGATTTGACCAGTTCTTGCAGCTTGTTTCTAGCTGGTAGTGTTCACATCCCATCCCCCTGATTCAGGCCACCACTTGCCCCCAGACTGAAGTGGTCCTGGTAAGGCTCTAGACCTCGGTCTTATGATCCTTCCATCATCCACCATGGACCCATCAGGAATGTGTGGGTTCCAGCTTCCATTTGCAGTAGGTAGAACAGGACCTCACCTGGAAGTCTCCTACCATATGATCCCTGCTCAGCTTTTCCCCCTCACTCAGGTGGCCAAGAGGCAGATCTACCAAGTTTCTGCTAAGCAGGTATCCAGCTGGTGACTGGCAGGCCAGAATCCCCACTTGGAGTGATTGTTTTAGTGCCTCCTTGCCTTTGATGCAAGGAGCGCAGGGACCCCACCTTCTTGTTCCTTGGTGAGGGAATCAAGAGCCTGTCTGTGTGATCATCAAATATTGCCACCCACCTGTACCCTCTCTGATGTGCCCCCAGCTAGATCTACTTAGATCGATTTTACGGAAGTGGAGGATGATGACGATGGTGTTTGGTGGTAAGACTGACTCTGAACTTGTACCATCTTAAGGGATGCTGACTGGCCCCAATCTTTCTCAACATCTTGAATTTATAAAGCAAAGGTGCTTCAAGCATTTTACCCTCAAATGGACCTTATTCACAATGTCAGGGTTACAGGAACCACACTTGACATACTGTTAAATTGTAGGAACAGAAACCATTTATTGAGAACTCAACATGTGCCAATCACTGAGCTAGGTGTCATGCTATTTTCCGTCTTATTTAATCCCCCCAGCAACCTGGTGAGGTCAGTAATCATATCATCCCAGTTTTACAGAGGAGGAAACTAAAGCCCCAAAGGGTTAAGCTACACATGGGAAAAGGGAAGTCTACAAGGTCAGCAGTGGGTAGGCTTCTCACATCTGCTGATTCAAAGCCCTGATGTTTCTACGGCTCCTTGCTACCCACACTTCTAACGACCAGCTTAACTACTAGAAAGCATTATAGTGTTTAAAGAAATAATGTCGTTTTAATGTTTTTTATTTTCTTTTTGAAGATGGTGAAGTGCCTTAAGGCTCTTCCTGATGAAAAATGAAAAACATCAGCAGTTGGAAAGCCCCATAGGTACATCTCCACCCTTTCGCAGTGACTAAAGCTGGTTTCAAACCCAGGAGGGTATATGCACCTGTCCTTGGAGTGTTGCAGCAGCTCCTGTCTTGTCCTGACCTGCCTGTTAGAGAGCTGCAGAGAGCCTTTGTTCCAGGGACAGACAGCAGAGGCCCGAGGCAGAGGCTGAGGGCCCAGCAAGCCCTGTGGATATGCTGCTGGTTTGAGGCACATCCTCTAGACTGGACCTATTTCCCCCCCCCCCTTTTTCCAAAGGTGAGATCCATCCATGTGCTCTTGGAGACTTGCTTAAGTCCTGTGAACTGCGCCCTCCCTACCCTGGGTGATTTTCAAGATCCCTTCAGCTCCTTTGTGACGCACACACCTGTCATAACCATCTGCAAATCTGTCTTTGTTAGGAAGTATGGCCTTTATCCCTGGGACTTTCAGAGCACCTGGGGTTCATGCCACCTGGCCCTGAGCCCATCTCCCTATATTGGAGAAGCAGAGGTCTGGACGTGTGGCATCCTATTTAGCTCACCAAATGTTTGCTGGGTACATTCTATATGCCAGGCACAGTGCTAGGCATCAGGGTGCATGGAGAGTCGAGTTAGTCATACAACTCTAGCCTTCATTTCAGTTAATAAGAGAGCTATACTAATGGTACACAGGGCCCAGTGGTGCCCAAATAATAGCAGTGACCAGCTCTGTCTGGGGCAGTCGGGGGGTGGCTTCAGAGAGGCAGTAACGCTTCCCTGGGGCTTTACGGGATGCACCCGGCAGAAAAGGAAGGCTAAGGGAAGTCTAGACAGGAGATGGGGCGTAGGTAATATGATGGGGGCAAAGGACTCTCTCTTAACAGAGGCAGCAAGGTCCCTCCAAATGCCTCCGGGAAGGACTGTTTGCTTTTGAAGTGGAATCGGTTGCCGACTTGATGAGCTCAGACCTGGGTTTTCTGCTCTGGTGTCCAGAGACCTGGCTGCTGCACTTGCTTCTCCTTTCATCCTGAGCCAGAAAGCCTTTCTGGACCTTTCATGTAAACGCAACAGGGAGATCATTTTAGTTTTCTCCTGCTCACATCACCCGAGTTTGGCAGTGCATGTGGGACCATTTCTGCCCCTCACTAGAGGGACTCCACTCCTACCCCCTCAAGCCATTTCCCCTGTGGGTAGAGTCACTGACAGCTTGGCGAGCGGGACACAGATGGCAGGTGGAAAGTCACACGGTGAAGGAAGGTGGTGTGGAAGGCCCAGCTGGAGGAGTAATGTCACACAAGCCACCACCCCATGCAGTTGGGAGGGCCTTACGCCACCCACTGTGGCCTCAGGCGATTGAACAGGGAGCCTGGAACTCTGTAGTCAGAGGCTGCCTCCGTTTGGCTCCAAATCCCTTCTGCTTAAATCAAGTTTCTTTGTATTAGAGGATCCCAGTGTGGTGCCTTTGTAAACCAGGCCTGTGGTTTCTCTTTAATAACATTGAAAAATATAACTCTCCTGTTTATTCTACCCTTGTACCCAACCTTCCCTACAGCAACTGTGCAGATTAATGCCAGCCAATGGGAACAAAGAGGTCAGTCAGAACCCAAAGAAATGAAGAGTCAAGGCCATACAGAAATCACATGGAAAGTGTGTGTGTCTTGTAGTTTGTTCTTCTGTCAACAGGGGGCGGCCACACGAAGAGAAAGGAGAGCGGGATCCCTGCGTTGGTTGACACCAGCTAGCCAGCATCTCTGTGGACAGGCCAGCTCTCTCTAGGTCGATGTTAGTTTCCTTCTGTAGACGTCAAGAGCGTGAGGATAGTTGATCAGATACAAAATGATACTCCCCCCCCCCCCCCCCGAAGTCTTGGGAAATGTCATGAGGGGAATACTTTTGTGGGCTGGCAAAATGACAGTTTGTTTTTAGACTGCCTGTGGAGCCAGCAGGCCTCATGAAACACAGACCAATGACATTTAGAAATATGGAAAGAACATGGTTCTAGCTATTTTGGATACTGTCTGCTATGGACCACCCATTGCATAAACTGTGTGGCTTGCACCACCAAACAGCCTCCACCACTCTTGAGTTTTGTTTTCTGAAAAGACAATTCAACAGTCCAAGCATCCACCGACCTGATGAATAGATATACAAAATGCGGTATATCCATGTCACGGGCTAATACTCAGCAACATGAAGAAACCGAGGATGAATGCTCTAACCTGGATGAGCCTTAAATGCACCATGTTAAGTGAGAGACCAGCTGTGAGACTCCGTAGTGCATGGTTCCATTGATACGAAATGTCTAGAAAAAGACAATTCTGTCCAAACAGAAAGCAGATCAGAGGTTGCCTGGGAATGGTGTGGGAGTCGCATGTGTATGAGCATGAGGACTCTTTCCAGAGTAATGGATTTATTTTAAAACTAGAAAGTTATGTCTGACCTGTGGTGGTGCAGTGGATGAAGCGTAGACCTGGATTGCTGGGGCTTTTAGTTCAAAATCCTGGGCTTGCCCAGTTAAGGAGCTGATTTCCTGCTTCCCCCTTCTCTCTCTCTCTCTCTCTCTCTCTTTCTTTCTCTCCTCACTAAAATAAATTAAAAAAAACTAGAATGTTACTAAATTTACTAAAAATCACTATACACTTAATTTTATGGATGCAAATTATATCTCAATAATTTTTTTTAAAGCTGTTTAAAAAAACAGGAAGATCACCATTGAGTTTTCTCTAATAGGAGATTTTTCATGACTGACTTCCTTCTTGACACTGTGCCTGGCGCAGGATGGGTGTGCGGGGAGAATGGACAGCCACTAAGGTTTCCTTTAGGTGAGGTGTTGTGCAGAGGCTGCAGGTCCAGTGGCTGTATTTTCCAAATCACGAGGGGAGGGACTGAGCCAGGCCGTGTCCTGGGGCTTTGATTCACTTTTCCGTTTCCTCGACCCCTGATTCTCATAGCAACCTGTGGGAAAGGTGCTGCACGCACTGGCCCACTTTGTTTTATCTTTTAAAAGATTTTATTTATTCATTTTAGAGAGAGAGAGAGAAAATAAAAGAGACAGGAACAGGATACATCAACTCATGGTTGCTTCCTCTTTGTGCCTTGACCAGGCAAACCCAGGGTTTCTAACCATGGACCTCAGCATTCCAGCACCTGCCCATTTTAAAGATGGCAAAACCGAGGCTCAGAGTTGACTCTTGAATGTGCAAAGTCTGTAAATGTGAAGGACTACAGAGATTTAAACCCACGTCTTTCTACCTGAAAAAACCAGTGGTGACCTGTAAAGTGAAAATTTTGCCTCCTAAGAAAATACGTGTTTATAGGAGCACTGTGCTCTTTGACAAATAAAAAGATATTTTAGGGAATAATACGATAAACCATTACGAGTAATGAATGACTTAATGACCATAGGAGGTAGAGAAAGTGACACACCTGGCTTCTTGTCTCCCTGGCATTGGGCTGGTAGGTTATGAGGATGCTGAAATGGACATGGCCACTTTTTGCTGTAAAGAACCTCTGAGCCCCCTGGATATGCTGATTTGCAAGTTCTTCCCTTCTTTGTTTTGCTTGCATGGTTTAAAAATATGTGTTATGAAATGTTTGACACATTCTGTTAGAAAGGAATACTTATAGAAAAATAAAGAATACTTATATGACTACCAGCTAGCTTAATAAAACATTATCTGGTATGCTTTTAAATTCACCACACATAACGAGTACATAAGCAAGCCAAGTTACAGTGTTAGGAGACCAGGCTTTGAGCCAGGAAAATCTAGATTCAAATCCCAGCTCTACCATTTAGTACCTTGGGAGGTCATAGGACCTTTCTGAGCCTCTGCTCCCCTTAAAGTAAGAGAGGGATGATAACACTAACTTCCCAGGTTGTGGGGATTAAATGAGATCTTTCACAGAAAGAGCTTAACCTGGTACATGCTAATTAGTAGTAGCTCTTGTTATTGTGAATAAGTTCTATATAATCTGACAACAATTATACAAGGCACCAAGAGTCTTACATAGATTCCATCTATTCCATGATTACTTTCTCCCTCCAGTGAATTTGATTTTGAGGAGGAATTCTCATGTTTCCCAAGTGCCATGCCAGCTTCTCAATTGTCTCATCTTGATGCTGTCCTTGGCTCGCATCACTGTCCAGCTGGGTGACTGCGGGTGAGTCACTTCATCCTCCGTTTTCCCAGGAGTAAAATGAGCCAGCCGTACCATGCTAGCCGAGCCCCCCATTCTGTGGCCCCAGTGCACTTGCAGACACATTGAGCAGCAAGACCTGAACCAGTCACAGGTGTGTGCTTCTCCTTTGGTTTCCTGAGAATGGAGCAGGAAGCAGAGTTGAAGGGTTAAAAGCTGAACTAGCCAAAGACACTGGGGACGAGCTACCTTCTTGGGACTTTCTCTGCACCCTGCATTGCACACGGTGGTTTCTAATAAGCATCCTGATTTGTCCAGGTCAGTCCTGGCTTAAGCATCCTGATTTATCCAGGTCAGTCCTGGCTTACACTGGTCATGCGCTGTCATTAAGGGCCCCACCCTCTTTACTCTCCAACATATTATGGATTGCATGATAAATAGTAAAGTCCCCATAGTAAAAATTCTTGTTTCCAAGGCATGAAGCTGGAGCTATGTGGGAATCTCATACAGGATTCTGGGGCTGCACTCTTCACATTGTAACCATGATCAGTGAAGGACTTCACTGTTTGCAGCATGCTTTCACATAAATGCTGCTATTCGATGTGCAGAACAGCCTTGTACGATGGGGCAAGCTGTGTCAGTATTGCCATCAAGGCCCAGAGAGATTAAGTGACTTGCCCAGGGTTGCATAGCTAGTAAGGGGTAGAGTACAGATTGGGACTCATGACTTAGGTTTTTCAAAAGCTGTGTTCCTACCGGATTTGTCCAGTGATCGGAAACTGCTAGCTCCCAAAGTAGAGAGTGAAGGCTGGGTTCTAGGAGTTTGTATTGTCAGTTTCCCAGGAACCTGGAGGCGGGGATACTCCAACAGGTAGTAACTCAACCTGCTCTAATCAGCAGCTCACACCAGGGGCACTGGCAGGCTTGCAGGTAATGGGGTCCCTGTCTGAAAGGACCCCATTCATACCTTCTGCTCTTCAGCTGGTCCTTGGAGGAAACTCCTGTTCTTTTATCAGCAACCTCTTCCCCAGCCTGGGGCTAACCTGGGATGTGCGTTAGCAGTGAGGCTTCCCTTCCTCTGACCCCACTCCATCACCTTAGGGTCTAAGCAAAGCACAGACAGCCCCCAGAGTTCCTCCCTCTTGTCCCTCGTGCCTGGTGGCCCCATTACTTCACCCTCCGGGTCAGTTTAGACTGCCCGTTGCGTCTGGCGTTAAAAGACCTGCACACAAGAAGCGGGTGCCCAGGGAGAGCCACCTTTGTGCCCATAGCCTCTGCCTGTGAATGAATGTTGTATTCCTTCTCTGCAGCTCTTTATGTGTGTCTTGAGGCAAATGCATTTTAACATCTGAAAAACTCCATTTGGAATAAAAATTTTCTTATCTTCACTTCACTCTAATTTCTCTAAATAGGGGAGAATTTTGTGTGAGTTCTTTCTTAGCAGCAAGCCACTCTAGCCTAACCCCTCACCCTTCCCAAACTGAAATAATTTATCCAGTGGGCAAGAGAGACACAGAGCCTGTGTGTGGGGGAAGGGTGGTTAGGTAAAGCAGTGCAAGGATTTGGGAGTGGGACAGCAGCCACTTGGCACACGCCAGGTGGCTTGAAGCATAGAACCCGGGCTTGGCAGAGCCCCATGAAGACCAGTGAGTATTCCCCGGCGCTAGAGAGCTGCTCTGTGCCAAACCACTTGCCAGGCCCCTGGAACAAGCATGGTCTTGCTCGGGAATCGTACTTTTCTGGTTGTGCATTTTCTGAGAATTTCCCGCAGCCCTTGCCAGACATCCAGTTGCTACTTGCTTCGTGTATCCACTCTAATCCCAGTGGGGAGAAGAAGCTACTTTGTGTGGTTCAGGCCTGCTTTTAATTGATTGGGGTACCCATTACAAACGTGTTCAGGAAATCTGTCATATCCTAGAGGAATGCCACTCACGGGATAGGGGCGGGGGGGCTGATGCAGCCCACGGAACTGGAACAAGAGAGGATGCTCCTCCCTGACTTCTCTCTCTCTTGTCTTGCAGAAATCAGGAATGGAAACCTCAAGGCCATTCTAGGCCTCTTCTTCAGCCTCTCCCGGTACAAGCAGCAGCAGCAGCAGCCCCAGAAGCAGCCCCTCTCCTCGCCACTGCCCCCTGCCGTGTCCCAGGCGGCCGGGGGCCCCTTCCAGTGCCAGGCTGGCACTCCTCAGCAGCAGGTGCCAGCCACTCCCCAAGCCCCGTGCCAGCCTCACCAGCCAGCACTGCATCAGCCATCAAAAGCACAAGCCGAGATGCAGTCCAGGTGGGGGCTCCTTGCCAACCGGTCATTCTGCTCTTTTGGGGGTCCTGCTTCACACCGACCCCATTCTAGCCTATGTCCAGCGTGTGTTCTATTTGAGCCGTTCAGTGCTGAGAACAACTACAGTTCATGAGGGATTCGTGTGACCTTGGAGTGGAGGTCTCCGCCGGTGCATGGCGGTGATGTGTACTTGTTAAATCAGAATCACCAGCAGCCAAAGCTCATTAGCTGCTCCTGCTTTAAATCTGGCCTGTGACACACACACGCTCCTGTGCCGTAAACAGCCCCTAAAATAGACTTCAAACTTCTTTTATGTGCTTGCCTAAAAGCTGGGTTTTCCGGGTTATATGTGTGAGTAATTTTACTTATTGGAGGCGAAAGTTGTCCTCCAGCAGATAGCACTGCTTTGCCAGAAGAGAAGTGTCAAGAACGAAGAAGAAAGCTGGCAGGTAGTCCTTAGCAAGCAGCCACTTTCCCCGAGAGGGCCAGCAGCCCTTGATGGGAGCAGTTACCATTAAATGTGACCGTAGAATGTTAGTAGCCTTGTCAGCTGGGGCCCTCTGCTCTGCAGGCTTAGGGCCTGGATTTTTCTGGTGTTCCCAGAGGGAACATGCTTCCAGTGGGACTTACCATATAAGGATGTACAAGCAGAGGGCCAGAGTAGTTAACGTCTGCTGTGTTACAATGGAAATAGTAAGCCACTCTGCAAAACATCACCTTGTAAAACGTTTGCTTTAGTGGCAGAAAGAAAGGAAAGGCAATTAGGAATTAGAAAGTTTTTGACTCGGTCAGGTTTGAGGAAAATCCCCAATAACTGTTATTTTTTTAAGCTGTTAACCTTTAGTCACTGATCAAATTAACTGCTTGATTTTATTTAATAGGTGCCAAAGAGTAACAGCCTTTTTCTCCGAGTCTCCAAAGTACAAGCATTAATAATCACAGGGCTTCTCGCTCACCTCCACACTCCTAGTAGCCCATTGTAGTTGGGCAAAGCACAAAGCCGTTCAAACAAAGCAGGTAGCTTATGGAAAATTCTTTTTTTTTCCCCCCCATGAGAAGTGCTATTCCCAATTGTGATGCTGTTAAAACCAGCAGTGATGGATGGGATGTAAACCAGACCCCTAATGAATTATCTAATTGTATTCAATTCACATTATGGAAATTTGTGGGCTAGCAGAGATGCCTGGACTAGCAATGAGGGAGGAATACAGCCCGGCGTCCAGCCTCTGCACCCTTGCCCCAAAGAGCCGGAATCTAATCAGAGACTCCCTGACCGCGTGGGTCATGGCGTGTTCAGGGCATCGTTTCCCACACTGATCCTGCAGGGTGCCTGGTCCCTAGAGGATAACTTGCCAGGGGAAGGGTCCTAGGGAGAAAAAACAGGAAAAGATCTGGGTTAAGTTGTAATAACTTATTGAAGTTCTCAGATCCTTGAATCTGCCAACACACATTTATTTAGTGTCTGAATGACTTCTGTTTCCAGACATGGTTCTAGGCACTTGGGAGATTGAGGGTGAATGCGATAGCCAAGGTGCCTGCTTTCTACATTCTATTGAAGGAAATGGGCAAATAAATGGGGAGAGAAATATCAGATAGTGGTATAGTGGTGGTACGTTAAGATGATGGAATTCAGAGGGATTGGGATGATAATTTATATTGGGTTGATAGGAGGGTCTCTCTGAGGACACGATATTGAAGTTGAAATATGAATGACAAGGGATGTGTCACATAGATTTCTGGTGTGAAATAGATCAGGCACAGGGAGCAGCTGGTACAAAGGCCCTGTGGTAGGTGAATCTTGGCAGGTTGGAAGAGCAGAAAGGAGGCTTGTGCGGCTGGATCTCAGTGGATTAGGGGAGGTGAGAGGTTAAAAGGTGGCCTGTGAGCAGGGAGGGCTGCTACTGCGCATGTGCAGGACAGTGTAACCAAGTGGTTCTCAAACTTTTTGAAGTCGGGGCACATTTAAAATCCTACAAATAATTGTAGGCACAATATATACAAATTTCTGAGAAATATCTTATAATAATTAAGTCAAATATTAAAGAAAATATATAAAGTCCAAGCACGCTTTTATGGTGATTAAATGAAATAAATATGACAAAATTAAATTTATTCTGACATTAAAAAACATTTTTATGTTACATCTATTTTTAGTTATGCTTTTTAGAATTCATAATAAAGAGGGGTTAAAAATAAAAAAACGACAAAAATGTTATCTTTTTATATATGTAGATACATTCATAGTAAGATTTAGTAAATTTAGCAGGTGCCGACACGAATGTGTTAAGCTTTTTCATTCTTGTGTTTATGGGAAACATGAGCCTGATGTGTCCTAGCGATTTCTTCAATGTTTGGGCATCTATTTGAAAGGCAAACTCTCATTTCCTCGTCAATACATTGAAGAATTCCTTTCTTTTTACTCTTGTGTTGAGTGCAGAAAACCCCCACCATACATATCATCTTAACTTTACACCAAACAAAGGATAGAAGAAACTTGCCTCCAGTCTTTCCAGGGAACATGGGGGGTAGTGTAAACAATCCAGCACCACAGCTTAACAGCCTTTTGCAGCCTAATCAGGCAAGTGAGGTGGGGGGTTGGGCAGACTGTCAGCTTACAGCCAATTCTCCACACCTCTGTCCCCCAAAAATCTAAACTTCAAAAACCCTGTTGGTGTTTTGGTCCCCAACAGGCACATATTTCTCTGGAATACCATTGGACCCACCTGGAAATCTAGGGTGCACCAGTGTGACCTGGCACACACTTTGAGAACCACTGGTATAACCGTTGAGCCCTGGAAGTGAGCAGAGCTGTGGCCCTAAGGACAGGCCACAGAGGGCTGGCTGAAACTGGATAAAAATTTAGTATTTCATTCTAAAGGTGTTAAGAAGCCACTGGAGAGTCCTAAGCAGGAGATAGACTGACTTGATTTGGTTTCAAATTTTTAAAAAGTCACCTTTGCTTCTCCGTGGAGGGTAAGGCTCTGGAGAGTGAGAACAGGATAAAGGACCCCAGTTAAGTGGTTTCTGTGGTCTTCTAGATGATAGTGACTGAGGTCAGGGTGGTGGAGCAGATACAGAGATGGACCAACTCAGGGCACTTTGGAGCAGGTGAGCCAATAGAACTCACAGACAGACTGATGATTGGAATGAGCGAGAGAAGACGCAGGGAGAGCCTAGCTTCCCGGCTCACGCATCGAGGGAAACGGGTGCTCAGGGAGTGAGGAAGCCGGGAGAGGACACGTGGTCACTGTGCCTCCTCAGAAAAGGGGCATAGAAGGCGTTCCTCACTCTTGGCCGCGGAAGTCTTGTTTTTTAGTGTCCCGTCTCACTGCCTGGGGTTCCAAGGAGCACGTGTTGAGAAATACGGTTGTGTCCCTGAGCCAGGCCAGCCTAAGGCATCCATTTCCATGGTAGGCGTTGTTTGTTTTTTTTAAAGAGCCAGATGTTCCAGTCAGGACACCTCTCTCCCAGTAAGAAAAAACATCCTGCTATTAATAAATGCTTTACCTAAAGAAGAGCCACACTCACTCAGGCCACGTTTTTATCCAGAGTGGTTCCTGCTATCATGGTGCTGATGGCGCCACTCTTTGGACTTGCTGTCCATCCTCACTCGTCTCTTAGATTGTCCAGATTGGATCACTCCTGCAGATGATTGGTTAATCCATTTTATACTGGTTCTTTCCCTTTTTACATCCAGAGGCTTCTTATTTTCCAGTGTGAGGGATTGCATAGTCCATGCTAGCATTCTGGCTATAAATTTTAAAAATAGTAAAATTGCCTCACTGGCTCAGTACCATTGTATTACTGTCCCCACATTCTGCCTTTGATACCCACAACCCCAAGGTTGTGGGTAATGGCTGACTCCCAGATAATCAGTGTCAAATGTTGATGCAAACTCCAAATGCCAACGCTGCTTTGGTTCGGGTTTGAGCTTTGCCATATAGGAACATGCCTACATACTGTACCTCTTGAAATAATATGTACGAAAACTTGGCAACTTTTTCATGAGTTTGTGAAAGAGGAGTCGCTGAAGCTAGCCAAGGAGATTTGAGACATTAACGAGATGGAATCAGAGCACTGTTTCCAGCGATGGCCACATGGAAACGTCCCTTCACCTCTTTACTGCAGCTCTTCTTATTAATCCACAAACTGGCCGAGAACTTGATCCATATCCCACCTCTTAAAACTCCTCACCAGTCTGGAGTCCAAGAGAGGAGCCGAGACTTGCTGCCTTCTCTGCCTGTATCTACCTTAAGCATCCTTAGTATTCAGCTGTTTAGGGAAAAAACAGAAAATTCCTTGAGTTCATTTTTTGTCTATTCTCTTCTGTTTCTTCCTTCACTTCAGAAGGAGGTATAGAAAATATTCCTCAGACTTAGTCACCGAGGTCTCCTTAGCTTATAGAGCCAACATTGTATTTCTGGCGATGCCGACGTGGTAGCTCCCACCTCAGACCCTTTAATGAACATGGGATATAGTATACATGGACGCAAGGAAGGTATTTCCAGCTGAACTTTTTCTTTTATTAAACCCAACCAAGATTCTTCAGATGTACAAACTTATAGTCCAAAGACCAAAACTTAGTACATTCAAAACACTGGAAACGAACATTATTATGCCACTGAGTGCAGAAGTTTCTAAGACCAGCAGAACTTGCAAACATCTATATCCTTTCTGGGTCAACTTTATGGGACATTGAGAACATTCATCAGAAAAGCACCCTGGTAGAATAAGCATGTACAATAGTGACTGGTAGGAAAAGTAAAAGATATTTGGTATTTAAAAGAGAGAAAAAAGGAGAAAGAAAACCTCAAAAATGTTTAGGCAATCCCGATAGCGGTTTCTTCACGTTGGAAATTCATCAAATCAGGAAAGTTAAAGCCGCCTGGCCTGTGGTGACACAGCAGATACAGCGTCAGCCTGAGACACTGTGGTCCTGGTTTCAAAACCCTGAGGTCACTGGCTTGAGTGCAGGGTCAACAGCTTGAGCTTGTGATCATCAATGTGAGCCCAAGGTCACAGGCTTGAGCAAGGAGTCACTGGCTTGGCTGGAGCCCCCGAGTCAGGGCAGGTAGGAGAAAGCTATCAATGAACAACTAAGGAGTTGCAACTACAAGTTGATTCTTTTCATCTCTCTCTCCTCCTGTTTCTCTCTCTCTCTCTCTCTCAAAAAAAAATCAATAAATAAAGAAAAGCTTGACCTAGAACGAAAGGTGCATACTGTGGGGGGAACGGGCAGTGGGAGAGCCAGGAGCGCTGCCCTTATCCCAGGGCTCCTGTTGTGTTTTTTGTGTCTAATGATCTTCTCTCCCCTCACTCAGATCTTTTTCTCTTCCTGTCATGCAGTGCATCATCCAAGGACTCATCTCAAAGCAAAATCATCCGCTTCACTCTGGGTCAGAAAAAGATCTCTAGGTTAGACCTCCTCTGTGTCCTGCAAAGCATGGTTTCAACCCGGCCCACTGTGCTCTTTGTTCTGGCTCCGTTCCCTTTGGTCCCTCTCCCCATCTCATGTTTGCAGTTTGAGAAAACCAAACATGCTTTGGCTGATGCTGGAGAGCTTTGAGAATGGGTTTGGGGTTGTCGGATGTGTGTGTGTGTTGGGGTGAAGGGTTGGGGAGGGACAGTCTAAGTGAGGCTGAGGTGTACATAATGTTCCCGTATTTCATTGATTTTGGCTTTGATTGCTTGGTCGTCAGAATCCATTCTGACTTAGGGAGAGGTGGAGTGTCTAGGTTTTCCTAGTGATTTGGTGATGAGTTTGGCTCCCTGCTCTGTCCTGACCCTGATCCCACCCACCTCACCTGCATCTCACTTGTGTGTGTTGTGCTTTTTGTTGTTGTTGTTGTTATAATTACAAATGTGGGACTGGTTTTCTCTTGAGTTACGCGGACCTGAAGCATGACTCCAACTGGTCAGAGGAGGCAAAGCTGTAAGGTGGCTGTATCTTATGTTTGTGTCTGGGTGCTCTGCCCCATGGAGAGAGCAACCTCAGTTACCTGAACTAAAAAGTAGGCTTGCTCAATAACTAGTTCCCTTGACTCAGAGTTCGGCGTCCTATCACTTCATGCTACGAGGACCCATTCTAGGATATGGAAAATGCCAGTTACATCATTGTATCTGCTGTTGTTTTAAAGGAATCAGCAGCTAGCATTTCTTGAATGCTTCTTGTATGCCAGTTGGAATGCATTATCTTATTTAATTCTCACATCAGTCTTCTTGTGGCAGGTCATATTATCATCCCCATTGTACAGGTAAGGAAACTAAAATTCATGAAGTTTGGTAAGTTATGCAAGGTCACAGAACAAATGGAAAAACCAGGATGTGAACCCCTGTACTCAAAGCCCAGCGCCCTCACTTTCCTCACTGTGCACACTTCTCCCTCCTCCTCCTCCTTTTTCAATTCTGGTGTGTATGTGGTTGTCGAGGCTGCTTTTCAAATTCTTACATTTCAGCTATTCCTGCCAGCCTTTTGCCTCACGTTGCCCATGTAGCATCTTAATAGGAAGAGACTCTCCTGTTCATTATGACTAGCGTTGGTTTTTCTTTGAATTCTCACTTAAAGTTAAAGGGGTACTCACACCTCTTTCTGTCTGTATTCATGTAACACACACTGAACATCTGCTTGCTGCCCCACTCCTAAGCTCTAGGTGCCTTTTCTAACTCAGGTTTACTTAAGCGCGATCACACTGTGAAACCCGGCTCAGGATCTTCCTGGCAGAAGGTGGGAGGAGAAGCTTCTCCATAGAACGAGTCAGCAAGTCACCCAGACTTGATTGCGGGATGAGTGCACATCCGGGAGCCTACATTCATCACTGCATCTTGTTGCCACGTGTTGTAGTCGGTTTAGGCTGCTGTCACAAACCGCCATTGACTGGGTGACCGAAACAGAAGATATTATTTATCCCTGTTTTGAAGCCTGGGATGGCTGAGGTCAGAGTGCCAGCAGTCGGGTTCTGATGCGGACCTTCTTCCAAGTGTCTAGACAGTTGTGTCTTTGCTGAGTCCTTACATGGTGGAGAGCAGAGAGGAAGCTCTCTCTCTCTTGTGTCTTCTTAGAAGACACTGATGCCATCATGAGAGCTCTACCTTCATGACCTAATCACCTTCCCAAAAGCTCCAGCTCCCAACACCATCACATTGGGGATTAGCACCCAGGGCTTACATCTGAATTTGGTGGGGGTGTGGGGAGGGGTACACAGACATGCAGCAACATGCTAATGACTATGTTCTGGAACAGAACACGAGGCACAAACCAGAACAGACACCTACTGCACTGGCACATGGGGTTCCTATATTTTTTTTGTGTGTGTGTGTGTGTGTGTCTGTGTCCTACAGATGTCCATACACAGGAGGGGAAAGGAGAGAGGTGAGTTCAGAGGACACATGGGCCCTAGTGTTTGTTCACACCATGTTCTTAGTTCTGGGATATAAAACAGGAGCTGGCTGGGAAAAGATCTGACTGAGACGCATGCCCACCCCTTGCATGATTTGTTACGGGGCCCAGGTCATGGACACAGGCAGTGGTTGGGAGGCACTGGGAAGAGAGGAGAAGCTGGAGGATGAGGGTGGTCTGCCCCTGCCTCAAGGGTCTGCTGGGCGATAGGCTTTCATGTCGACCCTCTGGTTTTCCTTCAGGGTCATATCTCTCACCTACATACTATTTTGGATGCATTTGGTTACTGACGAGGCCAGTAAAGGGGTTGTCTTTGTTTAATTATTTGCCTGATCTGACCTTTCCTTATTCCCCACTTCCCCGCCCCCAGTCTGGAGTGCAAGCCTGATGAGCATTTGAGCATTGGGTATCAGGCGCCACTAAGTGTAGCAGTAAGTTTGGTTGCCGAAAGAAACAGCCGTATTGCCCCTGGCCGGTAGCTTACTTGG
Organism: Rhynchonycteris naso; assembly: GCA_037038555.1. Taxonomy (NCBI): domain Eukaryota; kingdom Metazoa; phylum Chordata; class Mammalia; order Chiroptera; family Emballonuridae; genus Rhynchonycteris; species Rhynchonycteris naso. The sequence goes on from CM072995.1 coordinate 336,417,948, forward strand.
TTAGAGCATTGTCCCGATATGCCAAGGTTGCAGGTTCAATCCCTGGTCCGGACATGTACAAGAATCAAGCAATGAAGGCATAAATGAATGTAACAACAAATTGATGTTTCTCTCTTCCTCTCTCTCTAAAAATTAATAAATTTTTAAAAATTAAAAAAGAAGGAAACAGCCCTACTCTTTCTAGCTGAGTAGGACATCTCTCCCAGAGCTCTGGAAATAGGTCTTTGGTTCACATGCAAACACCTTGAACCAAACACCTCGAGATACGCACCAGGGATATTGAGCCGGGTGGGAAGCCTCATCCTTGAATCTAGATCCAAGAAAGGGGTTTATGGAGGGAATTGATACAAAAATGAAGAATTTTCATGTATTTTTGCCCTTGACCACTGTTATTATCTCTTGGCATCCCTGGTATACCCATGTATTTGAGCTCATTCTACTGGCGGGAAGCAGAGAAGTGTAGTGGTTAAGAGTGCATCTTTGTATTTAAACCGAGTGATAGCTTGTTTTTACCACTTGCTGTGTTACCTAGGTGAATTATTTAATCTCCACGAGTTTGTGTATTTTTCCTATTGGTATAATGGAATAGTCCTGCCTCACAGTGTGACATGGCTGACATACAGTCACTCCTGATGCTTCAATACGGGGCATGTAATCCATGTACCATCACCAGCAGATGTTGACGATGGTGTTTTGGGTTGACCTGGGCAAGGTAAGGCGATGAGGCCACTTCTAGCAAATCCCATGCAGTTGATCTCTACATGACCATCTTATGGAAGGGAATCAGTGAGGCTAGAAATTTGGCCCAGCTGCTGAAAGCAGATGCCATGGAGATGAGAGATTTCACATTTAATCATCTTGTCTAGCAAAAAGCATCTCTGATTATGATCCCTACCCCCCATGGCCCTGAGCATGTGCACACAAGCTGCCATCCTTCCTGGGAGGGCCATCTTCTGCTCCTGGCCTTTGAAGTGGTTTTGGGGGGAAGAACAGCTTTCTTCCCATCAGCACGTACAGTGCATTGAGCCCGGGATGCACTAGCAGGTTACGTGCCAGGAGCCGTAGCTTTACCGCCCTGCCTGCTGGGCTCTGCACATGTTGGAGAAATTGCCCATGGTTTCAATAGCAGCAGGGTTTTTCTTCCGCCTCTTTGTTCCACCACATCCCTTAAACTTAATTTTTTTAAAAAAAGCAACATGTGCATGTTTGAAAGAACCCATCTGTGTTCTCTGCCATGTTGTGACTGTATTTGGACGTGGAATGATCATGAGAAGTGGAGTTGTTCTGCCAGAGGACCCACTGGAACCTTCTGGTGCTATAAGTGATGCGCGGTGTAAATGACGCAGGGTTGACTGGCGGCAAGGCGGGCACCCTGAGCAGCATCTGCTGTGCGGTACCTGCAGCTGTTCCGCACGAGTGAGACCCAGCTCTTCAGCAAGGAGGGATTCTAATGAACAGACAGCAGCTGCTTCCAGGCTGGAGCTTGATAGAAGTTCTCCTGATGCACATTGATGTTAATGATAATGAACTTCAAAAATGTTAGCCAGAGGCTGAAGGTCTGTGACACTATGAACTAGAAGATAGCGATTCCGCTCTAGCTCTGCTCTCAGGCTCCCTAATTAATGCCTCACTGCTGGAGGGCAGGACAAAATCCAAGCTTCATATCAACATCCTCTGGCCCTGCCTGCTCTTCTAGCCCTGTTTCTGCCCATGCTGCTCCCCAAGCCCCAGCACACAGCTGACCTTTTTTTCCTCCACTTTACAGGCTTCACTCTGCATAAGACCTCTTGCTCTCACCATGGCTCCCTACCCTCTCACCCTCTACTCACAGTCCCATTCCACGTGCCACATCTTCTCTTGGGTTGCTTGGATTGGGCTCCTTTGCTGAACCACGGCCAAGGTTATTCTTTTCCTTCTTAAAATTGCTTCTGAACTTTGTATCATCTTTTATCAATATGGGTGTGATTCAGATGTCATCTGGAGCCAATCAGATCCTTAAGATCTGGATAATGTTGAGCTAGAACCCTGTCTTAATCTGTTGGGTAGAATACCACAGACTGAGCAGCTTAGGAACAACAGAAATGTATAGCTCTCAGTACTGGAAGCTGGAAGACCAATATTAGGACACCAGCATGGTGGGTTTGGGTGAAAGCCCTCTCCCGTGTTGCAGACTGCTGACTTCTCACTTGGTGGAAGAGGCAAGGTAGTTCTCTGGATCCTCCTTGATGAGGGCATTAATCTCATTCATGAGGGTTTTTCCTAATGACCTACCGGTAATCACCTCCAAAAGGCCCTATATTCTAATAACATCACATTGGCCATTAGATTTCAACATTAATTTTGGGGAACACAAACATCCAGATGATAGCAAACTCCTCTGATTTGTAGAAAGTCCAGTACCCTCCTTGTGATCACTCAGGTATCCTAGGATCTCACAGTTACCTGTGGCTTTGAAATTCTCTGTTTGAAGTCCTGTACTTATAATTGAGCCTAAATTAATTCAGTTTGTAAATGGACTCACCATCCCAAAGAATGTTTTGGTTCCCTTGTGGATTGATCCAGCTAAGCCTTTTTCTTTACTTTCCACTCGTCACACCTTCATCCATGGCCTTTGTGTGGACTTGGCTAAAATTTCAGGGAGGTGAAGCAGACTTGTTTTGGAGCAGCAGCCGCCAAACCCATTCACAGCAGATCCCAAGTCTTCAAGCTCAGTGTTGACATGGCTTTCCTCTGAAACTTGGAAAAAATTACTAGGTCTTCGTCCCGTGTTTCCATTTGGTCAAGCTCAGGGAGCTGTCCTAACGAGGGTATAATGGTGATGGGGGTAAAGGGTGACATGTTGGCCAGAGCTATGGTGGCTTTTGATGGCTAAATATGTTGTCAGCCATCCTTTATTTGCCATGTCAGCTACCCTCAGGGCCTTCAAAGAACTCCTCCATGTCTCGGGAAATCCGGCCCAACTCTGCAGCCACTTGAGGGCTATGCCACTCCCAGCAAAGGAGCCCCTCTGAGTCCTGACTCAGTGAAGAGAATCTGACAGTGACCCCCCCCCCATGGGATACCCAGAGCTGGCTTAGTTACCCCCAAACCAAGAATGTTTCACTCTGGGGAGTGGGGCCCACAGGTGGCTGAGAGGTACCCCAAATGTATGGTCTGTCAGTCACAGATACTGGGTGAGGCAGTTTCTCTTCTGGAATGTCCCTGAGGGAGAGGACAAGTCCTGTCTGCCAAAGCCTATCTCACCTCTCTGAATGTTGATTTCAGACTCTTTGCAGTGGTTTTTGTGTGGCTCTCTTCTGCTGCTTTACCCTGCATTCATCTTGTGTCCTCACTTGTCTGATTCTGTTTGGTCCTGCCGCGTGTATCCTCTGTGGCAGTGCCCGGTTCCTTTACAGATCCACAGGCTCAGCTGAGAGGATGGAAGAGCAACCAGCATGCACAGGGTACTGACAACAGGCCAGAATTTAAGTCCCATTTTAAATTTACAACTGTTCCCGTTGGGAAGTTGACTTTTGTCCTAAAAGTTATATATGAAACTTAAATCTTCAAGAGGTTACAAGACTGGTCTGATGTCATGTGTATGGAAGAAGCCCATATTCTATCTATTCTAGCAGACTGCCTCACAGAGGACCAGACTGCCTTCCTAACTCAAGTTTGTGCCCACCCCATCTTTCATTGTTCTGCCTCTGTAGAGGCTCTGTGCTGCCATGAGAAGTCTCTGGTTCAGCCCCAGGTCAGGGCAGTGAGGGCTTTCCCAGCAATTCTGAAAGGAAAACACCTTTTCCCTCCTTCTTGCTTTTTGCCTCCCTGCTCTTTACAAAGTCCCCACTGGAATAGAATGCTGTGACCTATGTTAGCCTGCACCCCTGAGTACATCACTGTGATATCATCTTGGAACAAGTCTGGAAACCTTTTCCAGGCCTTTCTGAACATAAAGACTTCCCCCAAGTCCAGCTCAAAGCAGCCCCGTCAGTACCTACAGAAGCTCTGCCATTGGCTGTGACTACTCAGCACGGCCGTGGAGGACCTGCAGGATGCTGTTTGCATTGGAAGCAGAACCAAGAGGTCCCAAGGTCCCATTGCTGAACCTCCTTGGTCGGTTGTGCTGGCCACATCTGGTTCCCAAACACAGGCACTCGCACTGCTGGTATTGCACCTTTCTCGGTGCCTGTCTTTGAGGGTGACCGTCTTCCCCAGACAAGACAGGGTAAATTAACAGAGGGCAAATCCTCCCCGTGCAGTGGGAAGCAATGCCTCCTTGGGGAGAAGAGCTCACCCCTGCCTTCTCTCCTAGCTTCCAGTCAGGGAACAGAGCCAGCTTCTCCTGGACTGCACAGATTTACAGTCCTCTTACACCAGCTCAAGTTCTCTGTTTACTCGACAGCCATCTTTCTTGCTTGGCCAACAAGAAAAAGTTAAAGTGGTTGCCTGTCTTGTATCTAAAATGCTTCCAGACTGCAGACTTCTTTGGTGCTTACAGATTTGCATGGAAAGAGAAGGCTGAAAGCTTTATGAGTTGAAAATTCAGACTTATCACTAGATCTAACGCTGGTCGGCTGAGGTTCCAGTGGCATTTACACACAGACGAGTGGGTTTTAGCAGAAAGATACAACTAAAGATTTCACTATTTGTTCATTGTTCAATTTTGATGATTGGAAACAGCCTGCTTAGTAGTCCCTGAACCAACATTCTGACTTGGGGTCTTACTCTTAACTCTTTGGGGAGTGGGCCGTAATATCTTTAGACACGTTACAAAGAAGTCTGCTGAGTGTATTACCCACCCCACCCCAAATGAGGTGTTTTATTTAAAGGGAGAGTTCACATGTCTTTAGACTATCATATTTGTCCAGATTTTACAGCAAGAATGTATGATTTTATTCATCTACTGTGCAGAGACCCTGGGTTTCAGCCCCGAAGTAAAGTCTATAGAGACAAGTTGTCAGGTGTTGAAGGAAAATGTATGTCTGAACAGTGTTTCCATCCAGACCATAAGTTTTCATTTGCAGATGTGTTGGGTTCTGAGTGGTAGCAGTCTCCTTTCTGATTATTACAGATGGTCTTTTTCTTGATACTTATATGTCTGGATTTTGGCAAACACCATTTTCAATACCTACCCGAAGAGATGCACACACAAGGTAAACAGTTTGGAATCTTAATGAGCCTTTATGTTCCACACCTGATAGAATTGGAGGTGACATGGTTTGGCCCTAATTGTAAAGTAAAAATACTCATCCAAGAGGAAAAGGAAGAGGAGCTTTGTATTTTTAATCAGCAAATATATATATATATATTTTCCTTCAAATGTCTCTCTTTGCTCACAGAAAAAATGCTCATGTTTTGCTATTGGACTTACTGGGGTCATTACTAGCCTAGTTGTTTGTAGTGTTTGCACTAAATCCTGTGACTGGCAAACCTCCATGGACCCAGTGTCTTGAATGGTTCCTTTGACCTCCTGCATGGCTGCAGTTCCTTCTCCTGAGACACTTCTGTTTTTCTGAGACTGAATCTATTACTCTGTTGCTTTTGCATTTTAGACTTCCAGGTCCTACCGCAAGGGTATCCGCTGCAGGCAGCGATGCCAAAACACGCGGTGGGTCGGCCGCTGCCAGCAACCGACGCAGCCAGAGCTTTAACAACTATGACAAGTCCAAACCAGTCACCTCCCCAACCCCACCGCCACCACCACCAAGCAGCCATGAGAAAGGTGAGTCACCTTCTTCGGGGTCCTTTCTGTCATCTTTCTTATGGCAGATCTGTTTCATTTGGGTGAGTGTAGTCGGGGGGGGGATTGCTAGAGGGGAGAGTTGGGAAGATATTGGGGGAAGCCTGTGCCCTCTGTTGGGCCAGCCCACCCATATCCCATGCTCATTTGAAGAGAAACTGTCATATAAAAGTCTGAAGGATGGATGTGAGCCCATAGTCCAAAAGATTGAGAAAATAAGGAGTTCATTGTGGCTGGGACAGGTGTGGGGAGATCACAAAGACATACTTGACTGGTAGGAACTCCGTTAGCAGAGGCATTAATAAAGTGGGGAAATCGTGTTATATTCACAGTTGCCAGCAAGAATAGCTGTATTTGTCTGGGTGGGGCTCATAAGAGACCTGGCTACGGATAGAAGCAGTGCAGATTTGCAACTCAAAAATAAATGTTCATAGAACATGCTCTATACAGTAAGTGGTTTTCCAGAAATGCAGGGTTCTTGGGGTGTTTATTTTGTGAGCTAGTAAGAAGGGAGATTTTTTTCACCCTTTGAAAAAAGTTAGAAATGTGGGTTGGCTAAATGAAGATCCTGGCTACATATAAGGAGTAGGCAACATTGCTCTTAGCATTCTGGTGATGGAACGTTTACCAAAAAAGGATATGACTTTTCACTATAAGTAGCCCCGAGCTTTCAGGATGGAGATAAAAAGTGAGTAGCCCTGTGGGGATTCCTGCACAGAGGTAGTGAAATAAACTTCTGCTAGCTTCAGTGTGTGTCTTGTAGTTGTTGGAGAAACTGAGAGACTGAGGCAGCTTAGAAGATTCTTCATTGTGAGGTAGAGCTCTCCTTCATTTCTCCCAGGCAAAGGGGTCTAGACTTGTTGAGGGGACAAGAAGTCAGGTCTCTTGGAAGCATTTCCTACCGGGGATGTGAATGCTTCTTAAAGCGTATCCCACATGTGCCCCTCTTCTCCCGAGACCCAGGAGAGCCGCCTTCCGTGCCCTGAAGTGCTCCAGGAGCCTGGGCAGCCTTCCACTGTGAATGAACTCAGAATCTGTCTCACTGCCCCTCCAGCTCGGGATGACTGGGTTTAGTGGAGCTCGGTATCTCCCCTCCCAGGACGGAGAAAAGACGAGGGAAATTTATATAAGGCTGACAGATACACACAGCAGAAGGTTTCCCAGACAAGACATTGGAAACTCTGCAGCTCGCCGTAAAGCTGTAACCAGGATGTCTCAACTGGTCAAAGCTGTGATCCAGCCCTTGGCTTCTGCCTCAGGCAAACCATTTTGCTTCTTCTCTCACTTCCCCTCACCCTTCCTTCCCCTCGCCTCCTTTCCTTATCTTCACCATATCCAACTGTGTTCTTTCTAAAAGTGTCTTTAAATTACATAAATAATATATGCTTATAAAATAGTCCAAGTATACATCAAATAAAAGTTCTCCATTACATGCACCCTGAAGGATTCCGATGTAAACCATCCTGTTCGTATCCTTCAGACCTTTCACCATATATTAATGTGTGTGTGAAAACGCACATATAAAATATATAGAAAGGTTTCTGTTTTTCTAATGTAAATAAATAGCTAAATTTTATTGAGTATCTACTATGTGCCTCATTGGATTCCACCCAAACAAGCTATGTTGCTCCCCTTTTGACGAAGGATGGAATTAAGGCAAAGAGAGGGTAACTGCTTGGCACAGTCACCTCGGAGACAGTGAGAGGTGCACTTGGAACTGAACGCAGGCACTTTGGTTCCAGAACCATGACTGATACTGTGCTTTTCCTGGAAGTGGAAAAGAAATGCTAGAGGCCTTACCCAGGGGGCTAGTTAGAGATGTGCAGGTTGAGCTAGAGGGCAGAGTTGGGAAGATGTTGGGGGAAGCCTGTGCCCTCTGTTGGGCCAGCCCACCCTTATCCCATGCTCATTTGAAGAGAAAGTGTCATATAAAAGTCTGAAGGATGGATGTGAGCCCATAGTCCAAAAGATTGAGAAAATAAGGAGTTCATTGTGGCTGGGACAGGTGCGGAGAGGTGCAAGGTTGGTGGCTGGACCCGTGTTCTAGAGCCTACCACAGAGTCAGGGCCGTGCAGGCAGCCCAGCCAGCAGCTATTCATTAGTGCCGGGGCAGCCACCCGCCCACCTCGGTCCTGGGCAAGGGTTGCCATGTTTGCACAGAGCAACCAGAGAGCCCCAAGGCCTCTTAAAGGACTGTGGCTGGGACTTCTCATAGAGGCCCTACCTGAGGAAAAGACTTTGGTGTCGGGAGAAAGGGAAGTCATACTTACTTACTGGGCACATACTGTTTTCCAGGGTCTTTGATGTTCACTTTCCAACTTGATCGTCACAAACATTCTGTGAGATAAATATTATTAACATTAACCCAATTTTATGGGTAACGGAGGTGAGGCTAATTGGGATTTAAGTCATTTGTCCTCCCTGATAATTGAACACTAGATTTCATATCCAGGTTCAACTCCTGGATTTGAACTCTGGCTCTGTCACCGAGGACATCTGTAATGAGGACCAAGTGAGGTAACGCTTGTGAGTGTTTTGTGAGCTATGACGCTCATGAAGCCCCATGAAGGATGCTGAATGAGAACAGTGGCCGACGGTGGTCCCCGGTGCATGGGAGCTGGGATAAAGCAGGGTTGGGCAGCTCTAGATATTTTTTATAATAATACTTTCCCACCATCCAGAGGTAAAGGGGTAGTACAGTTTTTGAATTTCTTCTTCCTTTCTTCCTGGTCCCTATATTCTCCCTGGAATCTAATTTCGATGGCAACTTGTGAGGTAGCCAGCTTACATGCAAAATATAGCATGTGAAGAGGGAGCAGAAGTCACTTAGCCACCTGGCCATGTGTAAGACAAAGCAGGTACTCGGGTGCATAAGACAGCACCCTTTGGAGCCAGATAAATTGCAACTCAGCGTGGCTGGTGCTGTAGCTGAGATCTGGACCGCTTTCAGAGGAGGTTAAACTCGTGATATACTCTCATAACCTGTGGCCGTAGCTGTCCTGTGAGTTCGCAGGCCCTGACTGCGCTGTGCTCTGGCATTCTGCTCTTAGGTGAACCACTTCATAGATTTTATGTCGCCCACTGGCCCAGGCATTCCGCACCTAGCAACTGATCTGATCACATCAGGAAGTTCAGTGAGAAATTCATTGTTCTGTTAATAAGTGACAAACATATTTCGACATTCAGTCTCAATTTTTGAAAGAGATTTTTAAGAGGAATAAGGGGAAAATGTGACAGCCAGTTTTTTAAAACCGCAGAGCACTTGATACTTTGTGGAGAATACTTCTTTTGAAATCGTGTCCAAAGAGGCAGGCCCCCTCCTGCCATCATCTAAGTTTAGTTCTGATTCTAGTGAACAACCACCTGAGATGGGAAATGACTAGAATAAACCTGGGACTCACCCAAAATTCATTAGCTCGCTGCATAAGGGGCCCAGGTGCACAGTTGATGTATAAAAACCAGGAATATTCCTCTACGGCACCACAACCTGTTAATTCTCCTAAGGCAGTGGTTCTTAACCTGGGTTCTATCGAACCCTAGGGGTTCGATGAGTCGGTCTCAGGGGTTCGGAGAAGCCTCTGCCGCGGAGGCCAGAATAAAGTAATACCGTAATTTGTTGTGAGTTCATGCACTTTGTTGGTTTTGTTCTTTGAGCAAGGTGATGTTCATGCACGGCTCATTTTGTGCACCAGTAAAAAAACATATACCTATGTCTTGAATTTGGGGAAAAAATCATATTTTATTTATCACTAAAGAAGGGTTCAGTGAATGCGCCTATGAAACTGGTTTGTTTGGTACCTCAAAAAAGGTTAGGAACCACTGTCCTAAGGACTCTGATCTCTGATTTAGCAGTTTGTGGGAGTCTGCAGGTCCTTAGCTGTTAGGAAAACCTGCTGGTTGTCATGATCAACCTCAAGGTCAGGTCTGCCTGTGGTTTCACCCCTTCACTCCTGCAGGGGAACAGACTGACTTGGCCTTGTCTGGCCTGCAGGACGTGCCGGCGAATCCCACTACGCAATGTCTGTCAAGGAATGTGGGGATGCCTGGTGGCTGTTCACTTCCTTTCTCGGCTTGGGGGGTGGCTCTCAGGCTTCTGGCAGGTCACAGATTTTTAGGACAGAGTGTCTCGTCATTTTCAACATTTGTGACATTATCTGTTTTCCTTCCATCTCCTCACATCCTCTGAAGGGGTTAATGCTGCCAGAAATCTCATACATTGCTGAGCAGTTTGTTCCATCGTGTGGATTTGAAATGTTTAGTATCCCGAGACTGGATTCTCTGCATATGGAAGATGTTCTTTTCTGGATAATACGGTTTTCTTCATTTTACAGCAAGCATATCTTTATTACATTTTCATTGTAAAAATTATTTTAAAATATTCAAACAATATAGAAATTTATTAAAGGAAAAAGAACCCTACATAATCCTACCTCCCAGACATAGCTATTGTTTACCATTTAGTCTATGATCTTCTGTATTTCTTCAAGTATATACTACCACATTTCGATAAGATAAATTTTTCCTAAAGGCAACTATCTGTCAGGCACTATGCTAAGTGCTTTATTTATTTATTTTTATTTAGGAAATTAAATTTAATGGGGTGACATTGATCAATAAGAGTACATAAGTTTCAGGTGAACATCTATATAGCACTTGAACTTTTGATTGTTTTGTGTGCCCATCACCCAAAGTCAAATCATTTTCCCTCACTATATACATATTTTTCCTTCTTTACTCTCCTCCTCTTCACCCCATCTTTTATTTTTTTTAATGATAAAGGGACAGACATACAGGAAAAAAGAGAGATGAGAAGAAGCATCAGCTCATAGCTGCGGCATCTTAGTTGTTCATTGATTACTGTCTCATATATGCGTTGACCAGAGCCTCCAGCCGAGCCAGTGACCCCTTGCTTAAGCCAGTGACCTTGGGCTGAAGCCAACGACCATGGGGTCATGTCTATGATCCCATACTCAAGCCAGCAACCCCATGCTCAAGCTGGTGACCTCAGGGTCTTGAACCTGGGTCCTCAGCATCCCATGTCGAGGCTCTATCCATTGCACCACCGCCTGGTCACGTCCCATTTTATTTATAAGTAATACATTGTTTAATTTTTACAGAGCGATATATGTATGCATACATATTCTCTCACACATGTATATGACTTTGAAAATCTTACAAAAGAAATCAAACGTAAAGGATAACCTTTTTATAAGTCATTGTTTCTTCATAATGGTTGCATAGTACTCCACTGTATGAACTTACCTTAATATTCTTAACCACTTTGATTAAGGTTGCTTCTAATTTTTTGATATCACAAATAGTATGAAGATTAACTTTCTTTTTATTCTTTTGCACGAATACACTCATTTCACTGGCATTGCTACATTAAAGAGTATGCACATTTTACAGGTGTTTTAACATTGCCAAATTTTGTTCCCAAAGGTTATGCCTATTTTTAATCCCCATCACCAGTGAGTGTATGAGAGGGCTAGTTTCTCTACACCTGACACCACTGTTCTTGTCGTTCCCTGGGGGAGAAAAGGCTCCTTGGAATGAAGCAAATTATTTTACGAAATAAAACACGATTGTTGGCCATGTTTATGGAACTTTGCTGTGAGCTACAACCAGTGACCTGGGCATGGTACAAAAGCTCTTGGATTTTAGATCAAACTATCAGCAACTAACATGATCTCACTCAAGACACTCACCTTCTCCAGGCCTTCGTTTCTTCTCCCCTGAAGTGAGCCTGTCACTGTGTCACTGTCACTGTGTCACTACGAAGCGCCAATGAATTCTTCTGTTTCCCTAGCCATTGGCCTTGTGTGTTGGGAGCCCCATTAGCGCTTTTTGGTAGGTTTCCTCCTCTGGTATTCATTCTGTGTCACGTCCTTCTTCTGTGCGCTCCTGCTGGTCACCAGCAGAAGAGAAGAACCAGACGTGGCTGGAGACAGAGTCTTACAGCCTTCAGCACTCTGTCCTGTTGGAGTAACATCAGGGCCACTGATTCAGAATCTCTGTAAACTTGTCACTTTGTGGTTGACGAACCAAGTTATTTATCTGGGTTAGTGATCAGGAGATGTAACTAACCGTGAAGAAGTTGCTGTGTCCTGCCATTCACCAGGATTCTGACATAAACTTACAGCTTAGACTGAGATGGCATGAATTCAGGGGACTGGATCACACAGGAAAGTATATGGTTGAGGGGCCTCTCTTCCTTGCTGTTTCGTCTATTTGTTTGTTTTGTTACTCTTAATACCGAACATTGGGCTTACTGTAGTGACAGAACTGAGACACGGACTCTGCTATGCAGGGGCTCCCAGCCTCGGGGGAGGAGCGGTGCCTGCATGTCCTATATATAATAAGGAAATGCTCAGAGTTGTGCAGAAAGAGAGCAGCTTAGCCAGGGAGGCTTGGTGAGGGCTTCCGAGGGGTGATATCATGTGTGATGATTTCTGTCCCCAGACTTCTGCTGATAGGAAAGGAAGGGAAGGCTGGGGAGGAATGACTCATCCCGCTCTTGTGGTCCAGGTGCTAATCTGAGGGGACATCTGCCGGAGTCACTGTATTCATAAGCTCCTATCCTGTGAGGGGGGAACTTATGCAGGATCATTTCAGGGGTGGGCTGGGCCCTCCCCTGGCCATCAGGAGACTTCAGTCATTCCAGAGCTCTTCACCCAGGCAAGGGAGAATTTGGCTGTCTGTCAGTGCTTCATGGGTCATCATCTCGTTTGGGAATCAGCTGTAAAGTCATCATGACCCTCCAACCAAAAGCTATAACTATCTGAGGGCTTAAAAAGCCAACCTAGAAATTTGAACCGGGGGTCGGGGAGGGTGGTCATTGAACTTGAGGAGGTCTCTGGAGGATTGTCTGGAACTAGAACTCATTGAGCCATTAGACCAGCTGTTGAGGCTAGGCAGGAAGGATGAATTAGAAGCTGCCAAACTTAGGGAACTCACATGGCACTGGAGGAAAAAAAAAGTAAAAAGCCTAGCATGTGCTGGAGAAGTTGTACCAGTTTCTTGAGCCAGAATAGTTATCTTGGGGGAAAGGTTTAAGATCCTACAATTAAAGAGAAGTGTTTACCTTGAAGGCAGACAGCTTTGTTTGAGTTCTAGGCTTGCCACTCCCAAGAGTGTGGCTTTGGGCAAGTACACTGCTCAGCAGGCATCTGCTCAGGATCACCCTCAGAGGGCCGTCTTAGGTCACACCTGGTATTCTTCTACTCAGTATACAGATAGGAATCGCAGGTGTTTCATTTCCATAGGTGCGGCCCTTGCAGTGTATACAGCAGTCCACTCAGCCATCCAAGCGTTATTTTATATTTTGACAGAGAGAGAGAGAGAGACAGACAGACAGACAGACAGATAAGGCCAGACAATAGGAAGGGAGAGAGATGAGAAGCATCAATTCTTCATTGCAGCATCTTAGTTGTTCATTGATTGGTTTCTCCTATGTCCCTTGACTGGGGACTACAGCAGAGCAAGTGACCCCTTGCTCAAGCCAGCGACCTTCGGCTTCAAGCCAGAGACCTTTGGGATCAAGCTAGCGACCATGGGGTCGTGTCTATTATCCCACGCTCAAGCCAACGACCCCACACTCAAGCTGGTGAGACTGCGCTCAGGTTTTGAACCTGGGTCCTCCACGTCCCAGTCCAATACTCTATCCACTGCACCACCACCTGGTCAGGCCATCCAGGTGTTATTGCTGCTCCCTCCCATCTCGGGTGACTGCTCAGTTTTGAGGGTACAAGACTCTCATAGGGCAGGTGTATGAGTCACCTTAGTTTAGAAGACACATACCCCACAGGTGTCAGGAGCTCTTGTACCATCTCTGTGCGCATACCTTCCAGGGTTCCTCAAAGGATTAGGCCCAATTAGTAGAGTCACAGCACTCTGAGAAGCCCCAAATGATGGTGTGTCCCCCCAAGAGGTATTTAGACTTCAATTATAACTCCTCCCAGTCCAGATGGGTCTGACTCTCCAGGGTCATTTTTACCATGAGCCATCAGTGTTGCTTAGTAACAACTGACATTCTATCTTTATAAGGTTTCCAGAGGAAGTGTTACAAGTTTGACTCAAGGTCAAATTCTCATGCAGTTCAATTACCTATGAATTGGCAACAGGCTGCTCTAGCCCAAATGATGGGAGGAAGTTAGATATGAAGATTTCTCTGTAATTTTTTGTGTAGCCCAATTCAAGTTTTCTGTACTTGTCGCCTCTATTGCTTGTGACATTTCTATGAAGGATATGACTTGTTTTCTGATAGCTGGAGTTTACTGACATCCTGGCTTTCATCTGCATGGCATGAAAAATTTACCAAGTTCCGCTCATTTGAAATGTTGTATCGTCAGCTTGATGTCTGCTAAGGCACCCTTTCACAGGCAGACAGGCAAAGGTTCATGCCTCCTGCAGTAAAGGCAAGTTTCATCTTTCTAGTTTGCATTTCATACCAGTTTTCTTTGGTTACAATTTACTGACATTGTCTAATTGGATAGGTGAGAAAAGACCCATTGCCTCAGTCTTCAAAATAATGCCCACACAGCCACATTGTCCCACTCCCACATCGCATGTGCAGATTGCCCAGATGTGATCTCAGCGGGAACAGGTCCAACGTGGTAGGTCTCTGTTGAGTCTGAAGCACACAGCTCTGGTGTCGTGATCTGGTGAGACCATGAATTCAATACTCTACACTGTTGTTTCTCAAAGTACATTAGTGGACCATCGACACAAGCATCTCTTGAGGTAATTGCTAAAAACATGAATCCTGAGGCATTGCAAACCTTGTCCTTCTAATTCTGATTTCTGAGTGAGAGCCTGGAAGTCTGCATTTACACCCCTGTCATTCTTTTAGCACTGATGGTTGAGAACCCCTCTCCTAGGAGGGCTTCTTGGTCTCCTGTGAAAGGACATGCTGCCTTCTAACTGCCCTTCAGTTCTCTGCACTAGTTAGTAGTGTGTTGTGTTGAGGAATGGAAATTATGTAGTTAGACACCGAGACTAATGTTTAGCATACAGAAGGAGCTCAATAAATAGGAAACCATTTAAACTTGCGTATGCATTTTGTTGTACATACATTTAAATTCCTCCTCAGAACCAGCGGCTTATACTGGGTAGACTGAACTCTACTTGCATAGGTCTTCATGTCTTTTGGTTTCATGCTCTTGCCTCACTAAATCTTTAATGAAGTTCTTGATTTTAATTTTAAAAATTTCAACACTACCTTGTTTCAGTTGAGCTAATGCAAATAAGGAAAAAGATTTTGATTCCATACTTAAGCTGGAAATACAGTAAAGGGAGTGTTTTGGGGGGACTAGATTGTAGCAAGGAGCATACAATGCCAGGAGGTGCTCCAAGGAAGGAAGTCAGCTCACCTTTTCCCTGATTGGAGAGCTGCCTGCTGGCTCTTGCGCGCAGCGCTCGGTTACTCTGTGAATATGAGAGTACTACCTTATTCAGAGTACTGCCCTACTAGTAATACCTAGAGAGGAGCCCGAGAGATGCGCCTTTCTTCCTCTACTCCATCCTAGGTTTTGCCCTTAACCTCTAGTGTTAAACTAAAGTCAGATATGAAGGCAGAAGCAATTGTATCTGTATAGTCTCTCTACCACCTTTGAAACCTATTTTCTTGATCTACTGTGTAATTCAGGAGAGCCGTCAGCGTCAGCGGAGGAGACCCATCCATACCTCTAATGTGTTGAAACTTAATAACCTTTCAAGCTAAAGCCATCCTGAGCTTGGAGTAAGAAAGCTATAACCATGTTTGCTTTTCTCGAACTATGGACAGGTTTCAAAACCCATGTGTGAGCTTATGCATCTGCTGTACTTTCTCTGGCTTTTTTTTTTTTTTAATAGGAAGGATGAGTAGAGAAAAGAGAGAAAATAAATCACTCAGGAAGATGAAATCTATTTGATTAGTCTTGTGTCAGGGATAGAAAATGACTAGTTGATGTTCATCTGATCCTCAGGTGATAAATCTTAGCCTTGCCTTTGCTTCCGCCTGCTGTGTGGAAAGTGTCACACATACAGGAATTCAATTTGATTTCAAGGATCATTGGTAAGGGGAAGGATTTACATTTCTAGGTGCTCTCATCATCATTTTTATCCATGTGTCATCTGCATTCAGGGCTTAGTTTAGTCATTGATTTAAATGTCATGTATATATGTATGTATTTTTCTGAAGTGAGAAGCGGGGAGGTAGAGAAACAGACTCCCGCATGTGCCTGAGATCCAGCTGGCAAGTCCACTAGGGGGCAATGCTCTGCCCATCTGAGGCGTTGCTCCATTACAACCAGAGCCGTTCTAGCGCCTGAGGCGGAGGCGATGGAGCCGTCCTCAGTGCCCAGGCTAACTTTGTTCCACTGGAGCCTTGGCTGTGGGAGGGGAAAGAGAAAGATAGAAGGGGGAAGGGTGGAGAAGCAGATGGGCACTTCTCCTGTGTGCCCTGGCTGGGAATCGAACCTGGAACTTACATATACCTGGCCGACACTCTACTGCTGAGCCAGCTGGCCAGGGCTTAAATGTCCTTTTTAAAACAGTATTTTTCTTCTCTAAGTTAGGCATTTGACAGTGTTCATTATCATGAGAAGATAAATACATTTGGGATAAACAGAATTCACTCTTCTGTGAGCATACGTAGCTCATAGTTGCAGTGCAAAGTCCAAGGACAGAAAGCTGGTCAGAACGAGGGAGAGCTCCTGAACAGCACTGAAGTCTGGAGCTCATACAACTCGCCAAGGCGTTTCTTGTGAGCTCATGCATGGCCACCTCTCGTTGCCGAGGACATGGCAACCTCAAGCTTAAATGAACCTAACAGAGAAAATGCCAATTTTTCGCTGCAGCTTGCCCTCACCATTCTGTAAGCATGTGCATTTTATTAGGATACCAACATATCACTCATGTTCCAGAGGATGGTCTTCTGATGAGCATGTCGGAATAGGGATTCCGTGGAGAATGTTCCTCTCCAGGGTAGTGGTCATAACACATCCGCGTTGTAAGTCTCTGCTGCCCCCTACTGCCCAGGTTTTGTATCATGTTTGACTGGAGCGTTCGTTTCCAGCCTGGCATTGTCAGGGCAGCCTGGGAAGATAAAAGAATTCAGACTATATATTGTCTTCCATACAGGGCCCTCCCAACATTTGTTTCTTCAGTTTGGGGTAATGTATGGGAGTCTAAAGAAACCCCACATTGTAGGCATGGTCAGGTTCATGCGGCATGGTGGAAAACCTTCTCTCAAGTGGTGAGGAAGTGACAGCAGGCTTGAGCTAAAATCGGTTGTCTCAGGACCTTCCACCCCCTCCCTTCAGTGGCTGCCAGCTGGTGGATTCGAAAATCAGGTCTGGTTCTAAGGATAAGGATTTTTGAAGTTCCTGGGAGATTTTTGCTGCAAGAAAAGTTATACTACATTTGGCTTCCTTTCTAAGAGGCAGATAATTTCAACCAGACTGTACAGGATGGAGTAAATGAATCTCCCCCTTCTAATTATGCACTCATGTACATGGAACTTAATCTGTCATCTCTGCAGTACACTTTGGGTGCCTTCTATGTCTTCAGCATCATGCTAGTCACTAAGTATTCAAAAGTGGAAAATAAAAACAATTAGTAATCTCTGCCCTCACGGAACTTTGAGTTTTGTAGAAGAGACAGATATTAAACAAAACATAATCATCGCGTTACCCTTTTTTTATTAAATATTTTTTTATTAATTTTAATGGGGTGATTTTAATAAATCAGGGTACATATGTTCAAAGAAAACATCTCCAGGTTATCTTATCATTTAATTATGTTGCATACCCATCACCCAAAGTCAAATTGTCCTCTGTCACCTTTTATCTGGTTTTCTTTGTGCCTCTCCCCTCCCCCCTCTTTCTCCCTCTCCTCCCTCCCCGCACCCCGTAACCACCACACTCTTGTCCATGTCTCATAGTCTCACTTTTATGTCCCACCTATGTATGAAATCATGCTGTTCTCAGTTTTTTTGTTTTACTTATATCACTCTGTATAATGTTATCAAGGTCCATCCATTTTGTTGTAAATGATCCGATGTCATCATTTCTTATGGCTGAGTAGTATTCCATAGTATATATGTACCAAAGCTTTTTAATTCACTCGTCCTCTGACAGACACTTGGGCTGTTTCCAGATCTTCGCTATTGTGAACAATGTGTTACCCTTTTGATAACTGCTTAAAATGAAGGTTAGGTGCTGGGACAGAGGGGAAGAGGGGGAAACTTAAGTCTCTAGATTAGGTAGAGCCTCATCAGATGAGACCCAGATGGCGTTTGCCAGGGTTGGCTGTGCTCACAACACCCCTTCTCCCACCCAACAGTTAGAAGCAAAGGATGCTTTAGGAAAGTTTTATGGAGAAAGACCAACTTTCTTTTAAAATGAAGGTCTGTGTTCTGGGCCAGTTTTGTCTCTGGCCACAGAGGATAGAACTAAAAAATTACAGGGCGGTATATGTTGGCTCTGTTTTTTTAAAAAAGGAACTATTTCACCTTTCTCACAGTTGAACAGGCTGTCTGAGAGTAGAGTTCACTGACCTCAGAGGAGCAGAACAGAGCCTGGACCATTAGTTACTATGGTTACGAGAGGTGGTGGTGGTGGGGTTCTTAGGTTAGTAGGTAGGTGGGAGCACATAGTCTCTGAGATCCCTTACAAAGAGAGGATTTGATGGTCTCAGGCAAAAGGTAGAATCTGTGTGATTTTAGTAGGTCCCGGAGAGGCCAGGCAGTGATATGTATCCCCCACAGCTTATTCAAGTTCCCAAAGCCCCGCCTTTGGGTTGGCCCCTGAAGGTCTCATTCATTCCAAAAAGGCACTTAATTCTTGATTGTGTTGCATTTCACGCTGATAATGGCCTGCGTGCAGTTTGTGATGACTTCTTGACTTCAATTACACATGGGAGATTTCTCCCTTAACTGCAGGTAAGTCGTCTTTGCCAGGCTTATTCTCTGAGATCATCAAAAAGGCCACAAGCAGGGATCTCTGCCACCTAGAAGAAGTCAGGATTACCACTGTGACCGTCACCCAGTGAAAAGCTATTCATGGCTGGCTTCAGCCATTTAACATTTGGATTCCTTTCCTCAACCTCTGTGAGAAGAGCCAGCTACAAATATCTCCAGTTCATTCTCCATGCAGGCTTATTTTAAAAAACCTATTTCACATGCATGCCATGGGTTGCAGCATTCATTCTTTCATTTGGGAAAACCAGGGAGAGAGCTCGCCTTCTAGGAAAGAAACTGGGCTCTGGCCCTTGAGTAATAAACCTCCTTAGGTAGTAAGGGGCCTTATGTGCAATTCCTCTGGTTCTGAGTCAATACCAGTGAGTATCTGTGAAAGAGAGTGACATTTCCACATAGGACATACATGCTGGGGTCAACGTTATAACCAGGATCACTTGACTTCAGGCTTGCTCTTTCAGGCAAATTCTGAGCCATTTTGGTCTCAAACCCTTTCATCAGAAGTAGTGATTATTTTTTCCAGCGCATTGTCAAACCTGTTACTGCCTAGAAAACAGGAAATAATAGGGAAACTTGTGGTAGCTAGTGTTCTTCTGGACCCTCTAGCCTTGATACAATTGGTGAGGTAGGTTCTGGCTTGTTGGCTCCCATCTCCCCAGGCCCTAAGAATTATAGTTTCAAATAACAGCCATTTGTTATTTCTCGCAAGTCCACAGGTTGACAGGACAGTTCTGCCACGGTGTGCCAGGCTCAGGTGATCCGATTGGGTTTGCTCATGCATCAGAGTGTACTGAGATAACCCAGCTCTTTCTACTTGGTCTTTCATCCTCTAGTATGCTCGGTGAGGCTCTTCTGGGGATGGACGAGTTCCAAGTTAGAGGGCTGAAGTGTGCAACGCCCTTTGAGGCCTGAGCTCTGAAAAGGGGGCTTTAGTTCTTTTCTGCTTTATTCTGTTAGCCACAGCAAGTCACATGGCCTGTTCAGGTGCATGAGGATGGGAAACATTCTGCCCATTGAGGGCGGTGCTGCAAAGTCACATGGCGAAGCCTGTGTGACACAGAGAGGGCTGGAGACTCGGGCTGATTTTGCAGTCAGTCTACCACACTGTGTAAGTTGGGTCGAATAAACATGCATTGATGGATTGATTTCCCTCATCAAGCTAATAGTCTTATTTTCTGAAATCACATGAAAATGGAAATACTCTGAGCTGTGAAAGGTAAGCGAAGACACATTTATTGTTTCCTACAAGCATAGGGGACGTGTAGCTTGGCGAGCTCTCTATAGGAGAGTGGCTGAAGCATCCTTGCATGCTATAGTTCTCTCTGGCCAGCAGATATAATCCATTCATTGAGGAAACACAAGCTCCATTTGCTTTATGGTGCCCCCCTATGGCCAAGGTAGGAACTGCCTGTCGAAGCATCTTATATTATAGGTCTGGTTCTGTTTAAGCCTGTTCTCAGGGCCTTTGGAATCCTTGGGCCTCAGACCCAGGCTCATCTGCCTTTCTTTTTTTTTTTTTTTTTTTTTTGTACCAACTGGTACAAGTTGTCATGTGATGAAAGTGATCTGAATGCAAGATGGGGTTCAGGACCTAGGGGTTTGGTTCCAACAGTTCTTCTTGATGGCCATGTAAAGTTGATGGATTGTTTAACATCTCTGAACTCGCAGTTCCTCAGCTCTCAAATACAAATGAGAATAGCACCAACTCATAAAGTTACTCTGAAGATGACATACAATGAAACATGAAAAAAAAATCATGTTTGTTGAATGCGTTCATTCAGGAGGGTACAGCCTGACCAGACAGTGGTGCAGTGGATAGAGCGTCGACCTGGGAGCCCAGGTTTAAAACCTCAAAGTTGCCAGCTTGTGTGCAGGCTCATCCAGTTTGAGCATGGGCTCACCAGCTTGAGTGTGGGGGTCACTGGCTTGAGCGTGGGATCCTAGACATGACACAGTGGTCGCTGGCTTGAGCAAGGAGTCACTGGCTCAGCTAGAGTCGCCCAGCCAAGGCACATATGAGAAAGCAATCCAGCGAACAACTAAAGTGCCACAACAAGTTGATGCTTCTCATCTCTCTCCCTTCATATCTGTCTGTCTCTCTATTGCTAAAAAAAAAAAAAAGTTAGAAAATAGTGTACAAAGTCAAATGACTGCAAGGAGCAGAGTGACCAGAGCAGATGAACTGGGAACCCCGAAGGGCCACTTCTCCAACCCAGTATGTCGCTGCAGACCAGAAGTCTAAAGCAACCACGCAACCACATCTTCTTGCTTGGCTATGTCTCTTCTAGCTAATCCTTGGTGAAGGATGTTTTTGAAAACCAAGGGACCAAGATACACAGAGTGACTGTCATTAAAAAGAAAAAGAAAAAGAAAAAAAAGCTTATTAGCAAATAAACGCGTATCATAGCTTGGTAAAGCTCCATCCATCTGGGTACCTTAGAAATGTAACCTATTGCTTCTCAAAATCCCCCCACTGTCACTCATTGAAATAGGGGGAAATCAAAATAAAAGAGTTGATTAAGACAAGCAAACATATTGGAAGAAGCATTTGTTAGGTTGCCTATTTTTTTTTTTAATAAATTGGGTACTGAATTAGAAGAAAGCAGATATATCTTTCAGCAGTTTTAAACAAAAAAGTATTAGCTAACTTAATTATATATTTTTATATTTTATCTTATTTTTTTTTTATTAAGTGAGAGAGATGGGGAGGCAGAGACAGATTCCCACATGAGTCCTGACCGGGATCCACCTGGCAAGCCCCCTAGCCAGGCAATGCTCTGCCCATCTGGGGCTGCTGCTCCATTGCATGGCAATTGAGTTATTTTAGCACCTGAGATGAGGCCATGGAGCCATCCTCAGTGCCCAGGGCCAACTTGCTCGAACCATTCAAGCCATGGCTGAGGAAAGGGAAGGCGGGGGGGCGGTGGAGAAGCAGATGGTGGCTTCTCCTGTCTGCCCTGACTGGGAATTGTACCCAGGACTTCCACACGCCAGGCCAATACTCTACCACTGAGCCAAATGGCCAGGGCCTAATTATATTCCTTTAAAACAACTTTAAAAGGTCATAATTGATTAGTTTTGCAGTGTTTTGGAACAAAGGACCTTTTGATTAGTAAAGGATTTTTTTAAATGTAATTCTGTTTTTCCTATTGTTTGTCCCTCATTCTTTCGTCTGAGCTATCTGATCATGTTAATCCATCCAAACCCGCAATTTGAAATAACCTGCTGCCCTGCTCTTGGGACCCGGAGACCGAAGCATCTCTGGACCGTGAGAGGAAAGGCATTAAAGCTGAGAGAAAGAGCAGCGCCAGGAAAGGTTTGGAGTCCCGACGCTGGGTGTGGTGACTTCTGAGCTCCCTCTGTCTGAGCATGTCAAGATGTCATGGCTCTGGCCTTGGGGTGTCGTCAGCCTTAGTGGTCATATCTTGGCAAATGAAGTAGCCACTGCTGGCCGGAAACTGATCAGCACTGTTCACTCTCATTAAGGAGCCCCTCAGATCACCTTTTGGCATGAAACGCTTCAGAAATCATCAAAGGGCTGAGGTAGAGGCTGGATTCCTTGAAGTGGTTCCAAAGGCTTTGGCATATCTGCCTTTTGGATGAGCTTTACTAAACAGAGAGCTTTTCAGGTCTGGGGTGGAGGGGGTGGGGAGAGCTCTCTGGCATTGAGAGTAACATTGAGGTGGGGGTAGGGTAGAGGGTGGGGGGTGGGGGGTTGGCTCTAACTGGCCCACCATTCCCTCCCTGCTCTCTTCCTCCCTCCCTCCTCCCTGTGGCCCTTCCAGGCTCTCAGTCTCTTTTGTGAAGGTAACTTCCCAACACCAGGTGGATCAGAGAGCACATCTGTAGTTAGGCACTTCCTGCAGTGATGGTGATATTCTGCATCTGTGCTGTCTAATTTAATAGCCACCAGCTCTGTGTGCCTGGTGACAATGAGGAACTGATTTTTAATATAGTCAATGTTAATTAAATTAAATGGCCACACACGGGTAGTGGCTATAGTATCTGACAGCACAGCTCTGGGTAATAGTTTAGTGAGCAACCAGAGGGCCTGCCATTGAAATCTGCTATTAAGAAATGGTTTTATAGCCACAAAAGACCAAGTATTTTATGAAATGTCCAGAGTAGGCAAATCTGTAGCAATGGAAAGTAGATTAGTGGTTGCCACAGTTAGGAGTTAGGCTGTGTGTGTGTGTGTGTGTGTGTGTGTGTGTGTGTGTTTGGGGTGGGGGTTGGCTACTATGGGTATGGAGTTTCTTTTGCTGTAATTTATAAAAATTATGCCCTGGCCGGATAACTCAGTTGATTAGAGCGTTGTTCCAAGACAAAAAAAGTTCTGATTCTGGGTCAGGGCACATACAGGAACAGATCAATGTTTCTGTCTCCCTCTCTCTCTCCCTTCCTCTCTCTCTAAAATCAATAAATACATTTAAGAAAAAACATTAGGTTGCAGTAATGTTGGTGGCACTAAAACCATTGGATCATACCCTTTAAGTGGGTGGATATGATCACATGTAAATTATATCTCAAAATGGTTTTTAAGAAGATAGCTTGCTTTCGTGCCATATTCAGATAACATGCTGACCTAGCTCTGCTCACACCCGGTGCTCCTGGTTCAGTGCCTTCCCTTCCCTGGGCCTCAGGTACCCTTTCATTAAACTGAAGTATTGCCTTTTCCTCAAGGGTAACAAAGAAGAGAGTTTCTGGTCCTCCTTTCCTTTTATTAACTTTGATCCGGTTCAGACGTGATGGCCCCTGGGATAGAGAATGTGCCCCCCTTTCTGTTTTCAAACCCAGAGGCTCCCCAGTTCCAGGGGAAGCCGCAGGCAGCCAGCAGCTCTGTGGCAGGTAGTGGACTGGCCCGCCCCGCCCCGCCCCGCCCATTCCCTCCAACAAACCGGGTGGAGAAAGCCTTTGGTGCCAGTCTGGGAATTTTAAGTAACAGTTGAGGTGTTTATCTTTTTGCCTTTGATACAAGATAAAAACAGATTAAAACTCCAGGTTGTCAGTGGATCTAATGCACAGAAACAGCCCCTCCATACCTTTTCAATGCGGATTCCCTGGGGGCGAAGAGGAGATTCCTGGTGGAAAGAGGTCTTGCTGGATTTGGTGGTTTGTGGTTAGGGGATCCTGTGGAATCTCTGGGAAGTCCCTTCAGGAGGAGGTTTAAGCTGATCTTTCTGTTCCATGTGGGCTTTAAGGAAAACACAGGTCGACCAAAGGGTCGCAAATCAGTGACATCAGAGCAAGTAATTGCTACCATCACCTTCCGCCTCCTCCTCCTCTTAATCACTGTCATGAAGCCTTAAGTCAGTCAGCGAGCAGATGCTCTAAGTGCCTGCTTCACGAATAACCTTAGGACCTGCTTTCAGTTTAGGTAAGGTGAGGTGAGTTGATGGGCTCTGACCAGGAAGGGACATCGCTACAAGAATAAGGAAGATACTGGTAATGGGAGCTGCTGGTTGTGGAGGAATGTTCATGTGCCTGGAGGCATTTTAGGTACTTGGCATACATAGCCTCCTTTCATCCTTCATACCATTAGTAGGAGGTATATCCTCTCCACTTAACAGATAAAGAAATGGGCTCAGAATGCTTAAATAAGTTACCATATCATAGAGCTGGCAAGGGCCAGATTTCAACCGGAATATCAGCATGATTCCAAAGCTAGTATTTTGGTTTTAACCATCATACTGTCATTGAAGTTTGTTTTGAATAAATACATTCATAACTGAGTCCCTCTATTAAAGGGTCAGGGGCTGTACAAATCGCTGGAAATGCAGCTATGACCAACAAATGCTCGATGAGTGGTGAATTAACTTCCTAGAAGAAGGAAGACTAGACAGAGGGAGCATGTGCAAAGACTAGGGGGTGAGAGGGCACACGAGCAAGGAAAGGAAAGTTGAGTGTGGACATGGCTCTGTCTGAAGCAGGCACAGTGACTTTCTCAATTCTACCCAGCAAATCAGTGCTAGACTCTTGAGTTCTCTGAAAGCAGGTAACATTGTTCTGTGTCCAATAAGTCCTTGTTGAGAAGAGATGGTGGCTAACATGGGATTAGAACCCAGGTGTCCTCGGTTTGTTTAGTGTGCTGTCCAGTCA
Organism: Rhynchonycteris naso; assembly: GCA_037038555.1. Lineage (NCBI taxonomy): Eukaryota > Metazoa > Chordata > Mammalia > Chiroptera > Emballonuridae > Rhynchonycteris > Rhynchonycteris naso. The sequence goes on from CM072995.1 coordinate 336,442,727, forward strand.
TCTATGTTTCTGTGCAAACCTTTGGACAATTCCAAATCTGTCTTGGCCAGTGGATGACTGTGATACTGTGCTTTGTAATGACAATATGCTTGGTGTTCATCCCCTTCTCTGGCACACGGCTCCCGAAGCCCTTGGAATTTCCCAAATGACAAGTGCCTCAGAGGAGGCTTTTGTTGTGTAACAGAACCCACTCCATGAGACTAGTCACTGCTGATGGCGGTGTCCCCGTAACCAGCCACAGTATAGACATACATTAAAGGAATGAATGCATCCTTCAGAGTCTATTTCAAATGCCTATCTGCATGAAGACCGTCCCATTAGTTTAACTGGAAATCCTCACCTTGGGAGCATGGTCCTATGGGTACATCTCTTCCTAACTGGAATAATTTTACTAGGGCCCCAGGTTTGGTTATCTTTTTTCTCTGCTTCCCTATCTGCCCCTCCAAGGTGCATCATTTGGACATTTGCTCACCCAGCATGTTTGCATCCAGACTGACTTTCGTGAGTTGAAAATTTACTGGCACCTCAGAGAGAAACTAGATTAAGCAAATACTTTCAGTGCACCATTTTACTAAAGGCAGGGCCAGGGCATGTAATCTGAGTTGTCCAAGGGAGCCCATGCATTCCTGGTTGCTATTTTAAGACTCGCCTCCTAGGTCGATATCCTTCAGGGTTATTTGGTTTAACTTCTGCCCTGGAATCTGGCTCGCTTCTGCGCACCAGTGTTGTCAGGAAGGCGTCTTCTCCAGGGGCCCAGCCGGACAGCTGCGGGAATAGCTGGCATTTTTCTTTCCTTCACTCTGTATTGACAGCAGGTTTGAATCACCCTGCCCTGTTTTCCTGGAACATAACCGGGCCAGAAATCATGTGAAAACCATTGAGGATGCCTAATTGGATCTTCTTGGCAATGAGAGGGAAGCCTTGCCTTGGTACATTTTGTATTTTCATGTTTGGAGATTTATTAAGAACACGAAAGAGCCTCACTTTTCTGCCCTTCCTATCTCCTGCCAATCAGCATGGGTGTAGGGGATCATTTCACAGCCAGGAATAGCCCACCAGCCCACTGCTTCCATCCATACCCTGGGAAATGCTTGGAGAAGTCTGTCTGCTCATCCCTTTGCGGTTGGCCACACCGGGTGGCTCTTCTCTTGTCAGCTGGGTCTCTGGCTGCCTTTCTTAAGCTTATGCACGAACCTGGCAGAGCCTTTCCCCTTTGTACAGGGAGAGGCAGAATTCTCCAAATAGTAAAGCTAATAAAATGGGAAAATGTAGCCAGAGTTGCTTGTGTGAACTCCTGCCCGGTTTCAAGCCAAGTTGGTGCCTGTCTTTCCCTGCGAGGAGAAGACTCTGAGGCATGAGGGGAGGGAGGCATACAGCCCCAGCTCTGGTCCCAGATCTGCTACTAATTTGAAAAATGACCTTGAGCAGTAAGTAAGCATGCTCTGTGGGGTCTTGGGTTCCGCCCCTTTCAGGAGGGGCATCACCCTCACAGGCGGAGAGCTTCCTTTTAGCTGTCATGTCTTTTGATTGCAGGATGGTTTCTTGATCGAATGTGCCTGCCTCTGCACCTTTCTTATCCTTTGGCCTTCCTCACCCTTCCACAGGTAGTGCCTAGTCTTCAAAAGCTAACACAACTCTGGGCGAAACTTGCATGTCAAACCAGAACAAGAACTTAATCTATGGAAACTGCTTTTACCCTAGATACCAGCTGGGTACTTCCTGAGCCAGCCACACACTAAGCCAGCTTGTACCAGCTCATGAAAATCAGTTCAGAACTCTGGGGGAGTTTCACAAGACAGTGGATGTCACGTTGGTAGGTTGAAATCTGCCGTAGCAGGAGTATTTCCACCACAGACATCCGCAAACACTACAAATCAGAACTTTCCTTTTCCCCTTCAGGGAGCCCATTGTTAGACATTCACTAGCCTACCTCTGAGAGTCAAATGAGATGGATCTGCCAGCTCACAGGTGGAAGGAGACCCAGTGTCCTTCCTAATATTTCTGGAAGCTTATTTTGTTTTGTTGGGTTGAGGGTGAGGTTACATTACTGTTGGTCAGTATTTGTTCCTAGTTCCTATTCTGTTGAAATATTTCAGACTTTAGATCATGTGTCTTACCATGCTCTGTGCAATATCCCTTCCATACCCATTGGAACCTACCCAACTCATTCAATCCTCAAAAGAATGCCATAACGCTTTGCACACAGTAGATTTTTCCTGAAGGTTTAAGGCCATGGAGGGGTTACAGTGTTGCAATACCAACAGCTTAAGATTGAACATTAAACCTTCTGTATTGTTCAGTGTCCGTCTGTCCCTCCCCTTTCTTATGAAGAGCAGTTTATCTCTGTCATCGTGTCTCTGTCCAGACCATGCCCCGTACCCACAACCTTAGATCCTCCACTGTGGATTGAACTAGATGCAAGGGGTTTCTTAAACAAAGCTTCTGAGAAGAGCTCTGGTACCAGCTGTTAAAATCATATTGTTTTCACATTCCTCCCTCTCCAAAGCTTGGTAGCAGTCTACATCCAGTTAATATTTCAATTTAACCTGATGATGGTACACAGCTTTGCTGCACCAATTCTGCGTATTAATTTGATGCACATTTATTGAGTGTTGACTTTCTATCAGCTATTTTACTGGTTTCATGGACTCCATCAGGGGCTTAGTTTTTGGTATGGTGGTGGTTGGGGTAATCCCAAATAAGAGGTTGTCTTTTTTCATAAAGAAAATGACTTTTCTCTTGAGAGAGACAGAGGAAAGGAGAAAGGGTGAGAAGCATCAACTCGTAGTTGCTTTCATTTTACTTGTATATTGATTACTTCTCATACGTGTCTTGACTAGGGCTGAGCCAGTATCCCCTTGCTTAAGCCTGCAACCTTGGGATTTTCGTGTCAGCTAGGGAGCTTTGGGATCATGTGAAGAATTCCCCAACTCAAGCCAATAACCCTGTGCTGAGAAACTTGCACTAGTGGCCTTTGGGGCTTTGAACCAGTGACCTCAGTGTTTTAGGTCGCTGCTTTATCCACTGTACCATCACCAGTCAGGCAAAAATGACTTTTCTTGAGAAGGGGAAAATTGTAGTTGACGGAACCTCTAGACCATGGACCTTGAAATACTTGATTATTGTTTCTCTTCTACATTTGACCATTTGGAGGATGTAGACTGACTACTTTGACCTGCAAAACCCCTGTGAGCTGGCCTGCCTCCTAACGTAACATTTCTGCCATACGGAGTAGTTAGCCATTTTCTGCTGGGGCCGTAATCTTTCACTTATCTGCTTTTAGTCTGTGCTGCTCTCCGTTTGGAATGCTTTCTGCTCTCCTCACTCTTCATTCTTTCTCCCACCTAGTTTTTAATTCCTCTTCTGTGTTTCAGGTTAGACTTTGTCTCGTGACTCCTATCTGTGACCCTTTCTGAGTTCCCATGGCACCCGCCACCCTTACCCTCTGTTTGTCCTCCCCATGCTTTGTGGTCATGGTGAGCTCCTGGAGAGTGGCGCCTGAGCCCTGTTCTCTTCTCTCTCCGTTGCCATCACAGAACTGGGAATCTAGGGACTTCAGATGAATATTTGTTGGTAGAGTGAATGAATGAATGAGAGAATGAGCTATAGAGTGATCATTTAAGCTCAGACATGAGAACCAGCAGATGGTTACCTGTCCTTTGACATTGAACAAGCTAGTTAATCTTTTCAAGCCTCCATTTCCTCATCTGTACATTGGGGATGTAGCAGTGTCTACTTCTTGATTGTTGTAAGGAGTAAATTAGGCAATGCAAGTAAAGGGCTTAGCACAGTGACTTTTACACAATATATGTTCAATATGTTATTGAGCCATTTAATAATTAAAGTCAAAAAGAGCAAATGGTAGAGAAATAAGCTGATATTTTTGGAATATACAACAACTCTGCATTTAACTGGAGGATGAATTATTGTATTTCCAAATAACATTTAAAGCTGCATCTGTAATTTTCAATAATGGGTACTGATGTTCAGGAATGCAGCCTGAAGCATCACCTGAAATTTCCAATTAGACTCCAGTTTACTAAGAAAGAGAAATGGAATAACATGCCTCTGAGAAAAAGAAACAAATCAATGTGCATTAAAACATAAAAGGTTTTTGTTGTTGTTAGCTGGCTTAACTAGAAAATACAGCTAGCTAGCTTATCTGTTCTAAGTTGCTTAAAGCATTTCTTTTTTAAAAATTGTTTTAAAAATTAAACTTATTGTGGTGACATTGGTTAATAAGGTAATATAGGTTTCAAGTATACATTTCTGTGATACATGATTCATATATTGCACTTATAATTATCATCTTGCAATAATCACTGTATTAGGGTCCTGACCTAATGATGTTATGCTAACCCTAATGCATGCATTCAACCTTTTAAGCAACGTTTATTCTTATCAGGAATAAACTGGAGATAAAAAGATGGACGAAACAGGGCCTCTGGCCTCAAGAAATTAATATTCTAGAGTAACGATTTTCAGTCAGTGTGCTGCAAGAATTTTTATAATATGCAATGCCTGACTAGTCAGGGCACTGACCTCCTTTCCCTCAGATTGTCAAATAAAAAAATGACAACAGCCAACACAACAATAGCTGTCTAGTGTGAGTTAAAATTATACTTATTTTTTTTGTCAGATACGCAAAAAATATATATGTAATATTTTGGCATGCGGCAGAATTTTAGTAATTAGTTTATGTGTGTCAAGAGATGAAAGAGGTTGAAAATCACTGTTTTAGAACAAGAGTTGGCAAACTTTCTCTTAAATAACCAGACAGTAAATATTTTGGATTTTGCAGGTCACAGGGCTTCTGTTACGAATATCATTATAGTGAGAATGCAGCCATGGACAATATGTAAAGGAATAAGCATGGTTGTGTTCCAATAAAACTTTGTTTACAGAAATTAATGGTGGGCCAAATTTGGCCTTCAGGTTTGCTGACGTCTGTCTTAGAGGAGATGTTTATTTACAGTCCGCTGAGTCTGTTTCAGGCCCACTGTAACACAAAAGGCCAAGACCTATGGAGGACAGAGCACAGGGAGATGGGAAGAGGATGAGTTGGGTGTGGCCCTCGCAAGGGGGGATGGGTGAGGAAAGTGAGGTGACTGTGTGAGGAAAGTGAGGTGACTGTGTGAGGTAAGGGAGAGCACACTAAGGCCAGGAGGACAGGTGTGTGGCTGGCCCTCGATGGGAGCACAGGTGATGTAGCTGAGAGGTCGGCGGTCCTGAACCTGTACTCCCTGGCCCAAATTCTTACAAAGACCTTCTTGCTTTGGGGAGAGCTGACTGGATTCCTGTGTGTAACCCAGCTCAGGATTTCCGTGCGTTTCCATAGACTATTTCCCCAGCTGCTCTCTCTGAAGGTTTTCTCTTTTCTACCCAAACACCCCGAACACAGAAGCCTACTTTCTGTTGGTTTACAAGGAATATACAGTCATAGCAATGATTTCCTGTATTTAGTAACTTTTTTGACAGCTTATTGGGGTGTCACAGCGAGGACAACATTGCATCACGTGTGTCCTTTCCCCTGGCTTGCTTGTCCTGCCCACTTCTCCCCCTCCCCCCTTTATTTCTATTTTTCTGAAGTGAGAAGCAGGGCGGCAGAGAGACAGACTCCCTCATGTGCCCAACGGGGATCCACCCAGCATGCCCACCAGGGGGCGATGCTCTGCATATCTGGAGCATTGCTCCGCTGCAATCTGAGCCATTCTAGCACCTTAGGTGGAGGCCATGGACCCATCCTCAATGCCTGGGCCAACTTTGCACCAATGTAGACTTGGCTGTAGGAGCGGAAGAGAGAGAGAGAGGAGAAGGGGAAGGGTAGAGAAGCAGATGGGCGCTTCTCCTGTGTGCCCTGGCCGAGAATTGAACCCTGGACTTCCACACGCAGGACCGATGCCTCTTTCCCCTTTTTGATGTAAGCAAACAAGTCTTCCCCATATCTTCTGCAAGATATTGCTCCCACACTCAGGCTCCCGCAGGGCTCCAACTCTTGCCCAGTGGCTTAGCCAGGAATTCTACCAGAGACAGCTCTCCCATCCTAACAGAGACGCTGGGACTCTCATCACCCTGACAGACAGTGGCTTCTGAGCAATATTCTGCTCCCCCTTCCCAGCCCTCAAGCCCCTCACCTCACAGCATTGGCCCCACGGTTCTGTTCACCTTTATGAAGAAGAATGAAGCCAAGGCAGCCAACTGTCAGCTTCTGTGCTGGACAAACGTCAGCTCAACTCCCACCTTGGCATTCGCCAGCTGTGTGGTATTAGGCCCATGTGACTCGACCTCTCTCAGCCTGAATTTATTATTGTGTAAATCGGCTTGGCCTTGCCCTCCAGGGTGTGTGTGTGTGTGTGTGTGTGTGTAAGCTTGCATGTGAAGATTAAGGGAAGGAACCCGGCTACCACGCTCAGTCCTGGTCATTGTGGGCTCATCTTAATTGTCTATTCCTGCCTTCATTTCCTCTTTCAGTCCCAAATTGAGAGTATGAAATCGCATTTGGGTCTGTCACTCATTTCCATCTTTGTCATTGCAATATGTGTTTTTTGAGAGAGGAAATTTATCCATTTACCTTGAACTCCTGGCATCTGATTGACAGCTGGGAGTGACTAGATGATTAGTCAGTTTGATACTAGTTGAAATCATCAACTTTGCTCTTGGCTCGTCAGCTAGATTTGGGAAGGAATGAGAGTCAAGCCTGTCGGCCTGTTTTTCCTAGCCTGGACTGGGAGGTGACCTCTAAGTAGCCTTCATTGTGGAAATGAATTCAGTACATGCACTGAATGTAGAGAGTATGTGTATATGTGTGCTGAGTGAGGGGGAGAATAACATTCTGATTGAGTTATGCTACCCTTTTTCATTATGCCAGGGTGCAAGAGATATGCCCCTGAAACCCCTGGTTGTGGTCCGTATCATGGATGCATTTGGCTGACCAGATTTTACCCTGATTAAGTGGAGCATCTATATACTTTGTCATTCACAGTTTGATTTGAATCACTAGGCTTGGATATCTAGACACTTTCTTTCCTTGTAGTACTCTGTAAAGAATTAAGTTTTAAAAGTTCTATTCAGGGGTGGGAAAACATGGCTGGAGTTTCTTTCTTGACCACCTCCCCCTTGCTTCCAGATTGTCAAGTCACCCGCTTTGTGGTCCACAGCTCCACAAACATGCCCCAATCACACCAGTTTCACACTTTGTTGTTACTCCTGCTTCATGCTCTCTCTCACACCCACAAGACTTAGAGCCCCTTAAACGCACAGACCACATTTTCATTGCTGTAGCTCCAGCACCTGGGAAAGTACCTGGAAATGTTGGATGAATGGTGTGGGATAGGCTAGATGGAGGAACAGACACTAAATGCCATTGGTTTTTAAGGTTCCAAGGAGGAACATCTCCAAATAACTGAGACCCAGTCATGTCCCTGGTTACTGGACCTCCAGAGTGTATTATTCGAGATGACAAAGATCCCTTGGCACGACATTTCATGAGCTCTGGCGTGAGTAATTGTGCATTAAATCCTCTGAGCTGGTCCACGAGGGAGCATGCTTTCCACATTATATTGCATCCCCCTGCACACGGGAGGGAAGCTTCTTGAATCCCTTTTCACCCACACTCTTGAGTCTCATGGAAACAGCAGATGTTGCCAGGACTGTCTGAGTCATCACGGCAGACAGGGAGAGCTGTGTGTGAACTGGGCTGCCTCCAGTGAGCCTGGGTGAGGTGGATAAGGCACACGGGGCCCTGGTCCGCAGAGGAACAGGGGGTGCTTGCCAGTGATCTGCAGTGTGCCTGGGTGGGGTTGAGGGGAGCTACTTGCCAACCCTGGGACTTCAGGCTCTATGGGGCCTCAGGAAGGGCAGTTCTCTCTTCCTCTGTAGAGTTGGGTGTCCCCTGGTCCCACTCTGCTCACAGAAGACAACAATTCCCCCAGTATTTGCTACAGCTCTATTTACCTCCTTTAAGACAGCTCATTCTTTGTAGGGGAATTGAGGGTCTGTGTACGGAGCTTTCTGCACGGTGCCTTCCCATCAGGACTCCTTTGCTCCTCGTGATGAAGGAAGGAAGCTTTGGTCACCATCTCCCTTTAGCGGAGTCCGTGGATTAAGAGCATGGACTTCAGTGTTCAAAGTCTTACTCTACCAATTCCTGGCCATGGTCTTGGGCAAGTTGCTGACATCTCTGAGCAGCAGTAAATCCATAAGATGCCTGTGTTTGAATTAATGAAATTATGAGTTAAATGAATTCATTCAGTGAAATCTTTTAAAGCACTTTGGACAGTACTTGCCACATGGTTGGCACTCAGCAAATGATAGCTATTGGTGTTAGTTTTAGTCTTACTTATGAATACACTGGACTCAGCTAGACTAAGTAACTGCAGGTTGCCAAGCATTCAGCTGCGCTTGAACCCATCTAGAAAGTGCTGTGGTTGCAGAATTCTCCAGGTGATGTAAGGAGCACAAAGCAAACTGAGACAATTGCCTTGGCATTCGTTCTACCTCATCACGATGCTCTTGTTTTGAAAAGATGTCTGAGCCTTACAGAAGAGTTACTAAAAGGAGTGTTCCATGTACAGAAACTCAAACCTACCCCCAGCTTGTTGCAGCCAGGCCTGTTGCCTAAAACAAAACAGACACCTGGAGGAAATTGCTTCCTGATTTGGGTGAGTCAAGCCTGTGAGCAGTCTCCAGGGGCATTTTCTACCTTGGTGTATTTTTTTTTTTCCAGAAGAAAAATTCTGTTTTTTCATTAAGAAGACAACTGTCAGGTGAAAAGGCTCAGGTGTCTGGGAGAGCTAGCTGTGTGTGGATCAGTGACGTCATGGAGCCCTGAAATCATTTGATCTATCCGATACCCAGTGTCTGCACCCTTGGCAGCATCAGGATAAATGACGGCTTTTCCCCCTCTTCTATTTCTGCACGTTCGGCATAATACAATCATAGATAGTGAATAATAGTCCAATTCAGCTCTCAGGTTTGGCATCAATTCCCCCAGAGAAACAGAGTCAGTTCCTTCTTTGGTTGGCTTCTGATTTTGAGTGGCAGAAAAAATAACAGCAGAATGATTACATTTTGCCAGCATCCTATGTTTTGAAGAACAAAAACCATACTTCAATTGTTGCTCAATGTCTGACAGTCCCATTTTTAAAAAAGAGCCTCCTGGAGGCAAAAATTCCCTTTTTCCTTAGGGAAGGAGTTCAGGCCAGAGAACTTCACTGTAGAGTCTCTGAAAACTGTTAACTGAGCCTTGATGAAGATACTGTATGTTGTACCAAGGGAGGAGCACATGTTTTATTGTCTCTCTTTTTTTTTTCTTTTATTCACATACCTTTTATTTCTTTTTAATTTTTTATTGAGTTTATTAGGGTGACACTGGTTAATAGAATTATACAGGCTCCAGGTGCACAGCTGTACAATTATATCATCTGTGTATTGCATTGTGTATGGACCACCCCAAGTCAAGTCTTCTTCCACTGCCCTCTATTCCCCCTCCACCCCATTCACCTCCTGCGACCCCCTTTTCTGTCCTGCAGTCCCCACCCACACTGTTGTCTATGTCTAGAAGTTTTTCCTTTGCTTATTCCCTTCACCGTTTTCACCCAGCGCCCCCCGCTATTGTCTCTTCTTAAGGCCAGGCAGACGGGAAGTACAGCTAAAGTGTGTGGGCTGGAAGTACTGTTGTCGGGCACTAATGTGTTTGATCTTGGGTAACCTACTAAAGCCCCATGACTCCGTTTCCTCATTGGTAAAATAGAACCTTTATTACCTTCCTAACTAGATAATTCCTGTAAATGAAAACGTCAATACAATAAAGGTACGTTCTCCAGTGTCTGGCACAAAGTGCAGGCTCCATATGTATTATTCTTATTCATATGTAATTATTAATATTCTTATAGGTTTTTCCCAATGCAAACCTTTTGTCAAAAAAAAAAACTTACTCGTAAAGAGGGCTGCTTCAGTAGAAGTGAGGCAGAGAACATTAAAAAACAGGTTGGCTTAACTCCTCTTTTTCACAGTTGCTATGAACTGCCTGCCCCACCTCTAGCCCCCTCCTTGGTTGTCCCTAAATCACTCTGTGGAACACCAGGACCCCCATTGCCAGCGCTATTATGGCTCTTGACCTCTCACTGTCCACACACTCTTGTTCAGAGCTGACCTGAGTCACGGGCCTGCCTTTTTTTGTTGTTGTTCAGTGTCAGTGGACAGAAAAATCAAAAGAAAGGAAAGCCACCTTGGTGATAAGAATGCTTTGAACACTTGCCTTCTGAATCGTCTCTTCTCCAAGTTGAATGTCTCAGTCATTTTGGTTGCTCCTTGCTGAGTATGATTTAGGGTCATCCTCAGATTCTAATCTGGGCAAACTGCAATTTCTCCAAGTGTTGTAGGAACACTTGAATTCTTTAATACCTGGCTTTTGACCTTCAGGATGGATGACAGTCACCTGGGAAGCTAACTAACACTCCAGTTGTTTGGGTCTGTCCCCAGACATTCTGAATTGGTAAGTTTGGGGTGGGATCAGCAAATCCACTTTATTTAACAAGCTCCAGAGCCCTGGGTTCAACAACAGCTGTGCCATTTACTGACTGCAAGACTCTAGAGAAGGTATTTCCTGCCCAAGGCTTTTTGGGAAATGGATGACTTAGAGTAGCAGATCTCTATGAAGCTTTCGAGGTCCAAAATTCTAAAGATTTTACCATTCAGCTCTGATCCAAGCTGTGCACAGCTGGGTAAACTCCTTACCTCCCTTGTTCTGAATGTTACTCTTGTATTAATATAGGCCAGGAAAACATCAGGTTTTGTGGCTACCTTTTCTTGATAGAAATATTTTAGGCATCCCACTGTTCAGCCATGACTCCTACTTCCCATTTTCATGTAGTTGTTGGCTTTAGTGAAGAACCTTCCAATCCTTTTGAAATAAAGGGAACAAGTACACCTTAAGTATGTTCAATGCCCAAAATGCGTATCATGAAAATCATTCCACCGTCTAATAGAATGTTCACTTCATAGGCCGGAAGGTGCATCTTTTCCCTTCTGCCTGCATAGCTCTGCTGGTTAGTGACTGTTACCTGTTGAACAACTAGCCATCTTCTCTCTGTCCCCTCCATTAGGGCCAGTGTTTATCAAATTGTATCCCATAATAGGCTGTTTCCTTAAGCTAGTGCATGAAATCAGTTCTATGGCAAAAATATACTTCGGAATTGTGCTGTCCCATTGTCATTTGCGATATCCCCAGTGGAAGAAGTGCTTCGAAGACTCTGAGAAGTCCTGCAGGCAAGAAAACTGTTTAACTGTGACAGGCACACCTTGGAGGTCTGGTGGATTCCATTCTAGATCACTGCAGGGGAGCGAGGGTCAAAGTAAGGCAAGTCGTAATCTTCTTGCTGGGTGAGTGGGGGTTTTACCTTCAATTTGGGGGAAAAAGAGAGAAAAGCAACATCTGTAAAGCACAATAAAGCAAAGCACAATAAAACGAGGTATGCCTCTATTTAGTTCTCTGTTTTCCAAACTGATGTGATCCTAGAACCAGTCTCTCCATGATAGCCTATTTGTGTTGTCCAGTGGAAAGCATTTTGGTTTAACCTCGGTTTGAAGGCTCCTCTCTTGGAGTGTCGATCCTTTGCCCCAGGAGAACACAGGAAGATTGGACTGGTACCTTAGAGGAGGGAGCATGCAGAATTCCTGAACTCACCGTATCATAAAGTGATGTATTTACAACAGCGTACAAGCATTACGCTCTGCCAAAGAACTGTTAGCTGTGGACGGTGACCTCCTTCAGGAATGAGGCTTGCCCCTGTCAAGTGTTTATACTCTCTCCGAAATTTCAGACACCCTTGAAAAAAGGGAGAAGGTTTTCTGCAGCCAGTTTTGTGCTTTTTCCCAGCCATATATGGTACAGGATAGAGAAGTGGCGTGACCAATTACAACAAAAACCTTCTCCTGAGACATACTGCCTGGGATTTTGAACAAATAAGTTCAAGAGAGGGGAAGGAGGTGTTTGAAGGGTGATCTGGCTCCAAGAAATGAGGGAGAAAGAAAAGGAATGCTTTTTCTTTAAGTTATCTTTCTTCAAATGCCAGTAGTCAAATGATGTCTCCTTACCCAAGTGAGTGGGAAGATCTCACAAACATACTGCTCACAAAAATCAGGGGATATTTTACCACTCCATATTCATTTTGAAATATCCCCTAGTTTTTGTGAGCAGTATATGTGTAGGGCGCCTTGGGAGGTACAGGGTGTGTGGGAGGGGAGCAAGATTTTAAGAATTTATTCTCTTCTTTTGGTGCTCTTCCAAGGTCAAACATAAGCCCAACTGTATGCTAATGTTTCTGGCAAGGTTAGCCTTTGTTTAGCTTCACTAGTGCTTTATGCCATTAAGTGAGATGGGAAAATGTACCTTGTGAATGAAACTGAAGAAAAGGGAGTGAGAATCTTGGAGGAAAACAACACTTATATTCTTTTACTGCACTTTAGTGATCAACGGAGAATCAGATGACCTTGTCAGCCCTAGTTTCACTTGGCTTTCTCCAAATTAAGCCACGGAAGAAAAAGAAGGACCTCGTCATGTAGCAAAAAGAAGCAATTGCAATTGCCCCTGCTGTCGAGGGCCTCTTTCCCACTTCCTATGGGTCGGAAAAGTCACTGAGGGAAACTGGAAACGTGGGTGCTCATGCAGGAAAGAGGCAGCTTCAGTGTATGACCGTAGTGCACTTTTACAATCTGATTTTGGGTTGCATCTTCATAAGATACTGTAGTATTTGTCCATGACATTTACAGTGACCTGGTATAGCAATATTTCCACCATACATTAGAAATAAAAGAAAAGTTGAAAGCATCACAAACATCACCGATGTTTCTGGTCTTTTGAGTTCATTTAATTTTTTTTCCTTTTTCAAAGTGAAAGGAGAAAAGATAGACACCCAAGTGAGCCCCAACCCAATTCACCTGTCAGCCCCTGTCTGGAAGCCCATCTAGAGCCATGCTCGAAAAGTGAGCTATTTTTAGCACCTGGGGCAGAGGCTCCATGGAGCCATCCTCAGCCCCCTGAGCTGATATACTCGAACCAATGAAGCTATGGATGTGGAAGAGAAAGAGAGAGAGAGAGAGAGAGAGAAGGGGGGTGGAAAAGCAGATGGTCGCTTCTCCTATGTGCCCTGACCAGGAATCGAACCCAGGACATCTACACGCTAGGCTGAAGCTCTACCACTGACCTAACCAGCCAGGGCCGAGTTCATTTAGTTGTAAAAAGAACAGCTGGCATGTTTAGCCAAGAGGAAAAAAGGCAGGCACAACTGATTTTAATTTTGAGCCTTATGGAGGGATCCAGTGGGGTTAATAGTTTTTATTTGTTTGATTTTTCCAGCAACCATTTTTGGGCACTTATTAGTGTTATCAGCCACTTTTGTGAGTCAGCTAAGTGCGGCTGTTAACCACGGGCCAGGGCCACAAGTGTCAGGGACCCCAGAGAAGCTCCGACAGGCCTGTGGCTCTTTAGATGAAACAAAATGGCTTCTGAAAGGTTTCCCAGAGGGAATGGCAGGGGAGGAAGACTGGGGGCTATGGTTGGGTGTGGATGTGAGGTGATGACGGGGGTAATGGGGCATCCTAGGCCAAGGAAACAGCTTGGTGACATGACAGCCAATTTAAGGAGGAAAAAGAGGAAAAAGCTAAGTGGTGTGAGTTGCGTGCCTGCTAGAGTTTGTTAAAGAGGAAGGACCACTAGTCCTTGGAAGCAGAGGTTTTTCAAGCTAGAATAAAATAATACTAATAAGGTCATATCAAAACTATACAATTTCATGTGATTCATTTACCATCACACTAACAGAGAAACTTAAATAAAGATTCACCAACATTTATTGAGCTCTTTGTGTGTGCAAGGCATGTGCTAAGTGCTGGAAATAAAGTAGCGAACCCCTCACCTGTGTAGGCTGTAGTGGTCAGAATTCTGTTCCTTACAGCCTAATGCCATCCTATTGCTTTCATTGTGTTAAAATCTTCCTAATATAATATTTACCATTTTAGCCATTTAAAAACATATACATAGTTCTGTGCCACTAAGTATATTTAGATTGTTGTACAACATCACCACCATCCATCTCCTTAATTTTTCATCTTCTCCAACTGAAATTTCGTACCCATTGAGCACCATATCCCCACATCCTCCTTACCCTGGCAGCCACCATTCTGCTTCCTGTCTCTATGAATCTGGCTAATTTAGGTACCTCTTATAAATAGAATTACAGAGTATTTGTCCTTTCATGATTGGTTCATTTCAGTTTGGATGTCTTCAAGGTTCATCCATGATATAGCATGTGTCAGAATTTCCCTCCTTTTGAAGGCTGAGTTACTATTCCATTGTATGTACATTCCATATTAGTTTGTCCATTCATTCATCCAAACGATATCACTGTTTATCCATTGATGGACACTTGGACTTGGGTTGCTTTCGTGTTTTGGTTATGTTGAGTAGCGCTGTGAACATTGGTGTATAAATATCTATTCAAGACCCTGCTTTTACAGCTAGTGCTCGACTTACAACCACGATTGGTTCCGACTGACCAGTCATAACACGATTTGGTCGTGAGTTGAGTAGGCTATATGTACAGTACTGTGAAATGATGTTATAAAAAACTTTAAGTCATATTTTATCATAATTTTCTTTCATTATTATATATCATAATTTTCTTTGTTCATTTTATGCCATTTGTATCATCTCTACACCATTTTGTTTATTTTTACATTCGTCAGGTTTAAGTAAAACTGCATTACCAATACAACTGGTTTAATATTTGCAAAACATACAGAATTACAAAATACAGGTGCACACAAAATACAGGTGCATTCAAGTCCAGACACGGAACAGTTGTGGCTAGCGATTGTGGTCGTAAAGTCGAATGGTCATAAGTTGCATAGGTTATAAGTCGATCAATACCTGTATTTCTTTGGGGTATTGACCGGTATTGGAATTTCTAGATCATAGTCAATGTTTAATTTCTTGCAGAACTGCCGCTGTGTTTTCCTCAGTGGCTGTACCGTCTTACATTCCCACAGTAGTACACAAAGGTTCCAATTTCTTTACATCCTCATCAACACTTACTTTCTAGGTTTTTTTTAAAAATAGCTATCCTACTGGGGGTGAAGTGGTATATCATGGTGCTTTTGATTTGCATACCCTAATGATTAGTGTTATCATCTTTCCATGTGTTTATTGGCCATTTGGATATGGTCCTTGGAGAAAAGTCTGTTCAGATCCTTTGTCTATTTTTTAATCAGTTTGCTGTGTTGTTGAGTTTATAGGGGTTCCTTTTGTATTCTGGATGTTAATTCCTTATTATGTATGTGATTTGCAAGTATTATCTCTCATTCCCTAGGTTGCCTTTTCACTTAATTGTGTGTTTTGATGTAAGATATGAATTCAGTTTCATTTTTAGCATGTGAATATCCAGTTTTCCCAACACTACTTCTTGAAAATACTGTCCTTACCCATTGAATAGTCTTAAAAGTCATTTGGCCATATATGCAAAGGTTTACTTCTGGGTTCTCTCCTCTTCTCCATTAGTCTATAGGTCTATCTTTAGGCCAGTACCACACAGATTTGATTACTAGTTTTATAGTAAGTTTTTTGAAATCCAGGCATATGCTACCTCTAATTTTGTTCTTTTTTAAAGACTGTTTTGACATTTGGAGTCATTTGAGAGTCCGTATAAATTTTAGGATGGATTTTTCTATTTCTGAAGATAAAAATCATTGCAGTTTTGATAGGGATTAAATTAGCAGCAACTCTAAAAAATATTTGTTTTATATAAATCACCATCTTTGTTCTAGGTTGGCTGTTCTAGGAGCCTGTGGAATTGTAGCTACACAAAGATTCTTGGGCATGTGGGTCCAGAGCCCAGCTTCTGCTCACTCCATGCCCTCTCACCTTCCTCGATGGTTCTCATGCCTTCCTTCTCTCTCCTTCTGTGCCTCCAAGGAGGGAGTGGTGAGAAGATTGCTTAAGCCCATGCCCTAAACATTGGACATTGGTCGCAGCGGTACTGAGGAAGCTTCCCTGGCCTGGCTCAGGGAGCCCTGTGGAACAACTGAGTGGATTGAGTGAGGTGCATGTGCCCTTCTGTGATCTGGTGGCTAACAGGGTTACAAAGAAACTGACCTGAGCAACTCCGAAAACAATCTTCAGCCTGTGTGCCTGGAGTCCATATACTAAACACACACACACACACACACACACAAATAACTGGTTTCAATTACCCTCACATATTTGAATTCTCAAGATTGACACCTCGACAAATTATAGGAAATTGCAAACATTTTCCCAGGCCCAATTATCAGGACTTCTCTAAAGGTTACAGAGAAGGTTTAGGCGGGAAACTTTCCAGAGCTGTTTTACAGTCGCAGTAGGGTGATAGCAGCTGCGACCGACCACAGGCTTAGAATACACTCCCTGAGTACCTGCTGGCATTGGGACCAGACCACCAACGTCTCCCTAAGTCAGATCTAAACCAAGATGCTGGGGACAGAGGTCCTGGGGCAAGTGTTGACCCTGGAGGAAGGAGAGAGGAAGAAATGCTTGTTTATCTGCGATAGTGTTTTCATTGACAACGTATTTTGGTTATTGTCAGGGAACGTTAAGGCTGGTTGCCAGAAAGACCAAACTTTTCCCCTCCCCAAAGGAGAATTAATGTTCTCCCTAAACCCTTAAAAAAATAATAAAATGAAAGCCTTTTCTTCAAAGGCATCCTGTCTGCAATATTTCAAATGAGACTTTTTCTTCTCACTGTGGTTTGTCAGTTGGTGGTGGGTGAACCCTGTAAGCTGGTCTTTTAGAACTGAGATGTTCGGTCTGCAGGGCACCATCTATTCATGGGTCATAGAATATGGCCGGGGGCTCTGTGATCAGCATACATTAGAGTTTATTGTACACAGTAAGAGCATGTCTTGATATTTCTCAGTTTGACATATGGATGTTTTGATATTTATTGTGTGTGATGTAAAATGTCATTCATACTGTGTTTAATAGTCAACAACTTGTTAAAGCTATGATTTAAAAAATTATCTTTGACTAAACAAGGCTTGGTCAGGTTGCTGTATCTGGTCATTCTCAGCAAATTGTCCTGCTTAGATACATAGAAATAAAGCTCTAAAAGGTAGCCATTTTAGATTGGATTTTGAACCTAGCCCTTATTTGTGCCTTCTGATTTGATTTCTGTTTGGTTGATTACATTTTCCCCCATCCCCCAAAATAGATTTAATATAACCTAAGGATTTCTTAATTTAATGTAACAGTGTTTCCCCATCTTCAGCCTTTCTCAAACCTCCTGTGTGATGTTTGCCAAATTTGTGAACTGCTTGTGTTTTTGTGGGGTTTCATATTTTTCTTAAATCAACTCAAGTTGACTCTACATTTAATATTCATGAAACTGCAAATGTATATATGAGCTATGTATCTTTTCTAATGTGGGATAAAATAAATAGATGCCTTTAAAATATAAAAATGTCCACCCATGTGTCATCCAAAATAATCTCACTAGATGTTCAAAACTTTCTCTTGTGCTCTTCTCCTTCCTCCCTCTTAGATTCCTCTAACAAAGACTCTTACATGTGATAAAAGAAATGAACTTTGATTTATTAGGGAGAGAAATGCTCTTTTTTTTTTTTTTTTTTTTTTACAGAGTCAGAGAGAAGGATAGATAGGGACAGACAGACAGGAACGAAGAGAGATGAGAAGCATCAGTTATTAGTTTTTTTGTTGAGACACCATAGTTGTTCATTGATTGCTTTCTCATATGTGCTTTGACCGTGGGCCTCCAGCAGACCGAACCACCCCTTGCACGAGCTAGCGACCTTGGGTCCAAGATGGTGAGCTTTTGCTCAAATTAGATGAGCCCGTGCTCAAGTTGGCAACCTCTGGGTCTCGAACCTGGGTCTTCCGCATCCCGGTCCGATGCTCTATCCACTGCGCCACTGCCTGGTCAGGCGAGAAATGCTCTTAATTTTAAAGAACTCACCTTACTCTCTCTCTTCCTCGCTTGTTTTCATAGGATAGTAGCATTTCTGAATTCACTAGTAACTTACTCAAGGTTGACTATACCTTGACAGCCCATTTTCTCCATTTATTAGTAAACATCTTAGGAGAACTGTGGAGGGGACTGTTTGATGATTAGCACCCGCGTGTTACAGCACGGGGTAATGATGAAACTTAGTGAGTGAGACTACCGTCATGGGCCCCAAGGGGAAAAGATTGGCTGGGCCCAGCCGCCTGGGGCCTCTTCGAGACTCCCTGAGATTTGAAGAGAAATAGAGCTGAAAGGATGTGAGAAAAATAGCTCATCCTCTTTCTTACAAATGGGGCGGCTGAGGCACAGAGGGGCAAAATGGCCTATATATAGGGTCACCCCAGTTGTTGGTGACCAAGGTTGAGGTGAGGTAAGGAAACTCTCCTGTTAGGGATCTCAGAACCCTGGTATTAAAACTGGCTGTTTTCCAAAGAAAAAGCAGATTCCAAAGAGCCACTTCAGCCAGGATCTGAGGTCACTGGTGTGGCACTCTTAGGAATGACAGAACTGTGTCAAGTTAACCTGGATAAGACCACTCATGACCCAGGACTCCTTTTGCTTTTAAGAGGATTTCTTGCCATGACATAAGCACAAAGTATTGATGATTTGATCCTCAGGTGCCCTGGTGCCTTGTAGTCCTACTTAGGAAACTTCTGTTCTAGAAACCAACTTCAGAGTCATTGCCAAGTGTTACCTTTTATAGCTATAATGAGTATCCTTGAAGCGTTCCCCCATGATTTCATAACCGGCGGAGCCCAGGCTACATGCCAAATAGAATTCTGAAGCTCTGAGTCCTGATCCTGTTTTATTTTATTCCCGAAGTTTAGCCAGAAAAGTTTTAATAAAACCCTAATGACTAATCACAAGTCTGTGTCTCTGTTGTCTTAAATGTGACTTACAGATGTCAAAACTATGAACCAAATAATTCAGAAACCATTTATAGTTGACCTTTGAAAAACATAGGTTTGAACTGGGTAGGTCCACTGATACATAGATCCCCCCCCCCCAATAAATACTATAATATGATTTTCTTAATAATGCATTTTTTCTCTAGCTTATTTTATTATAAGAATACAGTATAGCCTGACCTGTGGTAGCGCAGTGGATAAAACTTCGATCTGGGAACACTGAGGTCGCCAGTTCAAAACCCTGCACTGGTCTGGTCAAGGCACATATGGGAGTTGAGCTTCCAACTCCTCCCCTATTTCTCTCTCTCTTTCTCTCTCTCTCTCACTCTATGTCTCCTCTCTAAAATGAATAAAATAAAAATTAAAAAAAAAATGTAGCAGTTACCCTTTAAAAAAAAAAAAAGAATACAGTATATAATAGCCTGACCTGTGGTGGCGCAGTGGATAAAGCGTCGACCTGGGAACACTGAGGTCGCCAGTTCAAAACCCTGTACTGGTCTGGTCAAGGCACATATGGGAGTTGAGCTTCCAGCTCCTCCCCCCTTTTTTCTCTCTCTCTCTCTCACTCTGTGTCTCCTCTCTAAAATGAATAAAATAAAAATTAAAAAAAAAAGAATACAGTATATAATACACATAGCATACAAACTGTATGTTAATTAACTGTTATTGTTAAGACTTCCAGTCAATAGTAGGATATTATCAGTTAAGTTTTTGGGGAGTCAGTGTTATATGTTTTTTAACTGTGTGTGGAGGGGAGGGGTTTGGCGCCACTAACTCCTACTTTGTTCAAGGGTTAACTATACTGATTGTTAACTATGCCCTGGAAGGCTTTGGGACACAAAGATGAATCAGGGAGAGATGTCCTGAAAGGACTCACAGACCAGTGGAATAATAAACCAACCACAGCAGAAACATGGCATGGCAAACTGAAGAGTCACGTCCCCTGCCAAGCTTTCTCAGACACTCTAGGGAGAGTTAGTGGGTCCCAGTCCTCAGGTGTTGTATAGTCCTTATGGCCCTTTACGTGGTTTCTGTGCTCTGTTTTGAGGTCGGTTGCCCCTTTGGACAGTGAATTCATAAAGGGCAGCACCTGTATATTATGCAACTCTATTTCCAGTGCCTGATGTAAGGAGGTGGCCTTCCAAAATCTTTTTTATGGGGACGTACGGACAGTATCATAGGAAAACACAGGGTAGGAAATAATTCCATGTGATGCAAACCAAACAGTTCATTCAGCCTGAGGGGCTCAGATGGTGTTATGGAGGAGAAGGCATTGGGCTGGGGTTTGAAAGACAAGTAGGAATTTCCGAGAGCTGTTTTGGAGAAGTGACTGTGGGTGTCCATCCTGCCTGCATCATGTGAGCCTTTTCCCTCCACCCGACACCTTTCCTGAAGGAGGCAAACATCTGCAGTTAATCTGCACATTTCACTTGGACCGACCAGGTGTCTGTTTAACTCTGGGTCAGTTGTTAGCTAGTTAGTTGTTGGTTATTTCCAGTTGTGTAGGTTGATGTTAAAAATACACAGAGCCTGACCATGCAGTGGCGCAGTGGATAGAGCTTCGTACTGGGATGCGGAAGACCCAGGTTCGAGACCCAGAGGTCACCAGCTTGAGCGTGGGCTCATCTGGCTTGAGCAAAAGTTCACCAGCTTGGACCTCAGGTCATTGGCTCAAGCAAGGGGTTGCTCGGTCTGCTGAAGGCCTGCAGTCAAGGCACATGTGAGAAAGCAATCAATGAGCAACTAAGGTGTCGCAAGGAAAAAGTAATGATTGATGCTTCTCATCTCTCTCCGTTCCTGTCTGTCTGTCCCTATCTATTCCTCTCTCTATCCCTGTAAAAAAACAAACAAAAAAAAAACACTTAAAAAGTATAAAAATACACAGAAACGTTAGATAGGGGCATTTCTTGTCAAAACCATTTCACACAAGCTTTAGAAGAGTTCCAAGGAATGTGTAGGAGCAGGGAAGGCCCGGCGAGTGACTCATGTGTACATATGGTCAGTGAGGAGCATGCCTAAATCTTCTTTAGGAAAGAGGGGTGTGCCCCTGAATGTGACATTGTAGTTTCTGTAAAGAGAGTATGTGGCAACCTGCTCCCAATGCCCTCTTTGCCTTAGCACATACTTTCTAACAAACTATAAAATGTATTCATTAATTATATTGACTGTTATCGGTCATGACACTCCACGCTGGAGTGTCAACTCTAGGAAGACAGGGATCTTTGTTTGTCATTAATGTATCCTAAGTGCCTATAACAGTGTCTGGCCCTTCCTAGGTACTCATTGAATGAGTGACTATTTATATGAATGACTATATTGAATGAATGAGTGCTCTGCTCCATATCTGAGCCCACGTAAAGGGAAAGATAGTTGTCCTAAGGGAAATGGAACTTGGCACTGGAAGGTCATTAGGATTTCCCCCAGAGAGCGGGCCTCAGTGATATTGGCCGCTCGCTGCCTTTCCAGTGGCTGGGCTGGTTCAGGACTTTTGTTGGTAATTATTTCGGATGTCATAAACAAATCTAAGCAATAGAAAAAGTGATGCCTGAGAGCACTGTAATCATTTAAGTGTCCACTGTGTGAATGTACTCTTCATAAAAGGAGGCAGCTGTGATGCAATCCCAAAAGAGCACTGTGTCAGGAGCCCTGGGTTCAAATCCCAGATATGCCTGTTTCCAGCCGCATGATTTAGGGTCTGTCACTAACCCTCCCTGAGCCTCCATTTCCTCACTCATAAATTGGGCAGTAATCTCCTCTTCACCACATGCCTCGCCCTCTCCTTCCTGACACCCAGGAGGCCCTCCGGAAGCAGTGTCAGGCCCGGGAAAGGCCTGGGAGAGGCTGGCCGTGTGGGTGGGTTCCAGGAGCCTGTTTCCGAGCCCGTCTCTGACTCTCCCCAGGAAAAGATCCAGCAACGCCCCATGAGTTTTGTTAGGGAGGATTGTGCTGCAACCATCCCCACCACCACCACCACCTCCCCCATCCAAACCCAAATCCCCAGTAAGTCAGGAAGATGTATGTGTTGTAAAACATTGGGAGGTCTGCTTTGGATCACGCTGGAGCTGTGGCTTCCCTGAGCAGCTGAGCGCAAGGCAGGGGGTGGGGGGAGCGGGGAGCGGTCCTCTGCCCAGAGTCCCCCGCCACCCCCGCAGCGCTGCTGTCCCACACAGGGGCTGCCTTCACTCGGTTTTGGCGGCCGTTGACTTTTAAATCATAAAAAGCCGCTCTGTATACAGTGCACTCTGTTGCTGCAAGGCAGCGGAACATAGGTATTAAAAAAAAGGAAAGAAAGAAAGCAGAAGAAGCAGCCGTTAATCCCGCCAGGCTTCTGGGCACTGGAGCAGTTACGGATGACAAAAGTTAATTAGAAACATGAGCAGTTTAACTGAAAACACTTGTGACACTTGGAAGGACAGCTCCTCGGATAGGAGAACCTTTGACAGGGAGTTGTTTCGGGAGAAAGTGGCTGCTGCTAGGTAAGTCGTGTCCTTGTGACTTCTCCAGCAGGGACGTGCGCTCTGGGGGCTGAAGCACTGCGTCTGTCCGTCTGTGCCCTGCACTGGGCAGGCCCGGGTGGGCATGGGGCTCAGCCGCGACCTGCCTTCCTGCCACTTTAGCTCTGACAGCGGCCCTGTGTCGCAGATAGAGTGCCTGGTCCTGAGTGCTCTCGGATAGAGGGCACTACGGTTTTCATGGCTGCGATATGGGCCGCCTCGGTGGGGAGCAGAACTCCAGTTTGGAACCCGCCCTTCCCAGCACAATTCCAGTTGTAGTTTGGAAATATTTTGAGGCTTTTCTGAGAAAAGAGTCTGGCCGGGGAAACACGCCCTGAGCGCCAAGGGGAAAGCCTTGACTCTCAGATAACCTGCATGTGTTCTTCTCTGCAGTGAAGCCATGTGCGCAGCTTACTCTGTTGAGCTAGAAGGTCTTTCTTACACTAAGTCTGACCTGAATCATGTTTGCAACTCTTGAAAAGCGCCAACCTAGGAGAGAGTGATCTGCTATGATAGGACTTAACGACTTTTGTTGGTAATTATTCTTCTGTAAAGATTGTACTTGGATTCCCTTCTTTCCCTACTTTTTTTTTTTTTTGGTTTTTTGCCTGTTCTAATGTCCCTGCTACATTGTTTTCTTAAATTTGGCTGATATTCGATTGTTTACCATAACTGGGAAACAGTTTTGTGGGTCGAATAATTCAAAACAGCAGCTACTTATTCTGTCTTTCCTGTACCACCACAGCAGCAGTGCAGGTTTAACTTGGTTTCTTTTTCCATAAATATAAGTGTTGAAGAGTGCTTTGTGTACACGTGATATTAGGATCAGCGTGCCTTTGCTCAGCATATATATACTCAGATGAGAACGGTGCGTGAGGGAGAGCAGAAGGAAATCGAGGTAGGATTTAAAATTACCCACAGGTAATGCACACAGCAGGCAGTGGAGCTAGACAGTATTGGAATTGGGAGTGACTGGCCCAGTAACCATGGCCAACCCTCCCTCGTCGTCAGTGCGAGCCCACAGGTGTAATTCAGGTTTGCTTCTCTTCCCCATCTCTGCAGAGCCATTGGCAAGCCCAGCCTCCCCTCACCCCGGAATGAGTGAAAATGCACCTGCTTCTTTGGAGAGCAGCAGCAGCTCCACCCTTGCCAATTGCGGTATCTCTTCGGCCATCCCCCAGCCGGGCGCTGCCACCAAGCCCTGGCGCAGCAAGTCCATCAGTGTGAAACACAGCGCCACGTCGTCCATGCTCTCCGTCAAGCAGCCCGTGCCTGAGGCCCCCAGGCCCAGCCCCGAAGCCTTGAAGTCAGCGCCCAACAATCAGAAGTCCATGCTGGAGAAACTAAAACTTTTCAACAGCAAAGGGGGTTCCAAGGCGGGCGAGGGCCCGGGGTCACGGGACACGAGCTGTGAGCGGCTGGAGATCCTGTCCAGCGTTGAAGAGAGCGAAGAGATGGAGGCCACCGGTCGCACTCTCTCCGTGGTGGGCCCCGCTTCCAGCAGCCCCAAGATCGCACTCAAGGGCATCGCCCAGAGAACTTTCAGCCGGGCGCTGACCACCAAGAAGAGTTCCCCGAAGGGCAATGAGAAGGAAAAGGAGAAACAACAGCGGGAGAAGGAAAAGGAGAAGAGCAAAGACCTTGCCAAGAGAGCCTCTGTGACCGAGAGGCCAGACCTCAGAGAGGGGCCCAAAGAAGACGCCAGTGGAACTGCCATGACCGAGATGCCAAAAAAGTCCTCCAAGATCGCCAGCTTCATCCCCAAAGGGGGCAAGCTCAGCAGTGCCAAGAAGGAGGCCCCAGCCCCTACCCTCAGTGGAATACCAAAACCAGGAATGAAGAGCATGCCCGGGAAATCCCCAAGTGCCCCCGCCCCAGCCAAGGAAGGGGAGCGCAACCGGGGTGGGAAGCCGAGCTCGGGGCTCCCGCAGCAGAAGCCCCAGCTGGACGGCAGACACTCCAGCTCCTCCTCCAGCCTGGCATCCTCCGAAGGGAAAGGCCCGGCAGGGGCCACCCTCAACCATAGCATCAGCAGCCAGACCGTCAGTGGGTCCCTCGGGTCCACCCAGACCACAGGAAGCAACACCGTCAGTGTCCAGCTACCTCAGCCCCAGCAGCAATACAGCCACCCCAACACTGCCACGGTCGCGCCTTTCCTGTACAGGTAGGAGCCGCCACACACCTGCCCTTCCTGGGCCACTGGACAAAGGAGCCTTTCTGGTGGCTTCTGGATAATCGAGGGCGGGAGTCAGGACTGCCCTCTGGGAACATTTAAGCCAACAGCTAGGTACCAGTGATAAGCTCCTACTAGAGGTATACACAGTGTGCCTGAGGGGACAAACAATGCAGCAGGTCTTGGTGCAGGGCCAGAGAAATCTAGGGAGAGGAAGGAAAATTTGAGCAGACCCAGGATGCGTGGGGGTCCACCAGGCCTGTGGGGACTGGGGGTGTTTCGGAGGCAGCAGCCTGAGCAGATGCGTGAGAGATGGCTTGGTATCAGGCTCCAACACCAGCCCTAACCCGTCCTGCATGTCCTCTGAAAAAGGGAAGCAAAGAAACCGCCTTGCCATTCAAGTGGTTTGTCTGGACCTTGCAGGTTTCCCAGTTTGTCGCCACAGCACAGACATACTGTGTGTTTGTGCCCACTGTGTGCCGGAATCTGAGAGGGGAGCACAGGACAAGGGAGAAGGGGGTGGTGAGCAGGGACCAGTTCGAGAAGAATGAAAGAGCCCAGGTTGTATTGAGGAGACAAGGCTGGTGTTTGCCTTCAACTGTCCTTCTGCCTGTTATCTGCCCCCGGTTTCTCTGTCTCTGAGAGCAGCACGTGCACAGAACACGTGGAGCCAGGCGCTGCTTGCTGTGCGTGGCTCGGCCTCACTTAGCCTCTGTCTGCTCCACCCATGCTGCACCCCTCTGTAGAATGCAGACACTGGCTCTCAGAATGCCACCTGAAACATGTAAATGAGTCCTCTCTGGGCGGGCGGAAGCTCCCCTAGGATGGTCTTAATGCAGTCCCAGAGCTCTGCTCACAGCAGTCAGCTCCATCCTGTGCTTTGGATGTGGAGCGTCTTTGACCACGCTGCACAGCTGAACAATAACTATAACTAATAGCCCTCCAGAGCCAAAGGGCACTAAGGAGTGAATGATTGAACATCACAATCTAGGCACTCACTTTGCAGCTTCTATCCTAAGTACACACACACACACACACACACACACACACACACACACACTGTACGTACACACTCATATACCCCGAGGTGTGGACGTACACCAGTGGTCACCTGTAACTGAGCACAAGTACACATGTCTATGTGAAAATGCGAATGCACACACATATATTTACGTAGCTGTCCACATGCATGGACCTGTGCCCATGACCCTCTCTCCCTGCCTGAGCCGTGCTCAGGGAGGTTGTTCCCACGCCTGCCAATAGCTGATGGCAAGACCAAGTGGAGTGATTTCAGCGTGGAGCCCACCGGGTCCAGCCGGTGAGGGACTAGCAGGCCTTGCCTCGTCCCTCCACCCTCTTCCCCTGCTCACCCTTCCCATCAGTGAGGGTCACGCCCAAACTTTGGAACTGGGAGCCAGTCATCTTATGAAGCCATGTCATCAGCGCAGCCAGCAGTGCTGAGAAGGGGGCTGAGGCTGAGATGATGACTCAGCACTCATCTACAGGCACAGCTGGTGGCATAGTTGTTCTTTGGACCATGGGGCAGCCGCATGGCTCCCCGGGAAATGTCTGTTGTTTCAGTAACATTGATAGTCTGGAGGCAATGCCTGTTCAAGCTGTGGTTTAAAGAGTCTTGATTTGCATCTTCAAAATTACAATATATGGCAGTTTTGGATCACCATCAATCCCATTCCTCCTCCACCACTTTTTTTTTTTTTTTTTTTTTTTTTTACTGTAGTCATTTAAAAAGGTTATGAAGTATTTAACCTTTTAAATTTTTTTCAAGCTTTTTTTATGAGAGGAAAAAGTCTTCGCGATAAAGAGCATGTGTCTGACAAGTAGGAGGGAGGAGAAAACACCACCTGCGTCTGTTCAGCCCCATGTTAAGCTTACCCTGGCTCATGTCCTTCTGGCCCCTCGAGCAAGGTGCCTTTGCCCTACAGGTGAGCCAGGGAAGAGGCTAGGTAGAAGAGCGCTAGCACAGGAGTCAGGGCTCCTGGACTCTGTCCTGTGTGCCACGCCATGTGATCTGGGGACCTGGCTGCAGGAGCCGCTGTTGAGCATGCACCAAGTGTGTGCGGAGGTCCAGCTAACAGCTTTCCATACCTTAGCGCGTTTCATCATCCCCACATTCCTATGAGCCGCCTGCCTTTTTTGAAATCCCTGTTCTGTAGCTGAGCAAAGCTGAGGCTTAGAGTAATTTTAACCTGCTCTAAGACACAGAGCTCATAGCCAGAAGAGCTAGTGTGAACCCCAAGGCAAAATAGAGAGGCAGCGTGGTTCACCATCTTCCTGTCTCGGCTCTGTAAGTCACTGCCTCGCTCTGAGCCTGGCTGTCTTCATTGTTGAAGTGAGGAGATTGGACTAAAGAAATGTTTAAATGGTGTAGGCTTGCCTTAGGCTCTAAGTCACTCTCTCGCGTTTATGGCTCACTGTATGTGGCCTACAGTGCTCTCCCCAGAACCTCTCCAAGTCAGTGATTTAACCAAGGGATAAAAGAAAGAGCACCCATTTAAAAAAATCACTCAGAATGAATTCTATATATCAATTTAGAAATAACAGTGGACAGACACCTCTACCGTGTCATGCCACATGTGATTTTTGTCACAGCCAGGAGAGGTCGCTATTATTCTTGCCACATAGATGAGGGCCCTGAGGTTCAGAGGTGAGGTGACTTACTCCACGGTGCATGGCTGTCAAGTTAAGGATTCCAGACCTGAAGCCAACTAAACGGTCAGGCTGCAAGTGTGATGGTCCTTCTACAGCCCAGCATCTTCCTAAAAAATGTTCTCGTTCATGCATTTGGCACATTTAGCGCTCCCCGAGTGCCTGCTCAGCATGTGGACTTGAGCAGATCATGTTCTTATGTGTATGTGCTCAAAGAGCCAGTCTTGGCCTTCGGAGCTCTCCGTCTAGTTGAGGGAAGATTTGTTAATTACACACGCTGTAACAAACAGGCTTCAGGAGAGTAAGGAGAGTGGGTGCTGTAAGAACGCACAAGATATGGGGTGGTCAGCTGGCAGGGTCAGGGAAGGCATCCAGGCCAGGATGACATGGGAGCTGTGCCTTAAAGGCAGGTAGGAGCGAAATAAAGAAGAAAGAGGAGCAGGGCTTGGGCAGAGGTCACAATAACCACAAAGACAAGGCTGCTAAGGGTGTGGTATGGTCTGGGGATGAGGCGAAGCCACATGTGGGTGGAGCAGAGGGCAGGGCTGTGCGTACAGGGCAGGAGTGGCTGGAAATGAAGGAAGACTTCCATGATGTAGGGCATCTCCTACCATAATAAGGAGTTTAGACTTGATTCTGTGGGTAATGGGAAGCCGGTGGAGGCCTATAATTATGATTTGACATGATCATATCAGTATCACAAAGATCAGTGAGCATGGAATGAAGAGTGGACCTCTAGACTTAGGGACAGTCTAGAATAGAGGTCATGGTTTCAGATGCCTGATTGGGCTCTAAAAGGTCATATAAATGGGAGTCTTGGGATGAGCAGGACTGCGGCAGACAGGACTTCGCGCCTCTAGAGGGAGTAGCTGCCACTTGGCACCGGCAGGTGGAGCTCGGTCTATCCAGCCTGCCTTATTTTTACTAAGGAAAGCAGCAATCCAGCTATTTCTTGTGAAATCACCCAATTTTTAAATGTTGAAACTAATTCAAAAGCTTTAAAATAGTACGCATACCAATGGGAATAAATTTGTGGCTGATTTTTACTCCTGGCTGTCATTTGCAGCCCCCAGGCTGGAGGCAGCGTCCCTGTTTACAGAACACTCATAGGGCCTCAGCAGGGATGATGGGAGCTTGGACTCTGGCCAGGGTATAGAAAGGACCACAGGGAATATGAAAATCCTCTAAAGATAGAGATGACCAGGAATAGGAACTGATGGCTTGTGGCCAAAGGGAGGAAGACTGGATGGATGACCTGAGGTTTATCAGCACATCCCTCACACCTAGCCCAATTCTCACTCTTGGCAAGCGCCTTCTTCATAAGGAGTGAAATCTGGTAGAATTAGCTCAGGATGCTAATGAATTAACAATGTTACACCCAGGGTTATGCATCTGAGTGTAGTTATACACTTGCATACCATGCCTAAATGCACAGAGGTCGTTGAGGCAAGAACACATTGCATGAAACAGTTGCCATAGTTTGCTTGACAAATGAGGGCATGGACAAGGTTTGGGGAAGTACACATTTCAGTCAAGTGTTGAAATAATGATCAATGAGACCTTTCATGTCAGAAGATCTGAGCTCTGAATCAGAGACCTGGAGGGCAAACACACCTGCTTGGCATGCAGTCCTGACTGGTTTCACAGTCATCTTTCCAGAGAAGCTATGCCAGGAAGACTGGGGCGGGAGGGGGGGTAGACGGGGGCTCAATGGAGTCATCTTATGCTTGACTTGCTGGTGTTGCTGGTTACTTAGAAGTTGCTGTTTGGCATAAGCTGAATGATCCAAACCACCCAGTACCCTCCAGCATTTTTCTGGCCAGACTTAGCGTCCTGATGGGGCGTTCCCCAGTGAAGAATTGCAGACCCTCCGTTTGGGTGATGAATATTTCATCTTTTACAGTTCGGTGGCTCTCTCTGTTTCTAGGACATTGCTCCACATGCGCTAGTGAATTATTTAGTGTCAGTTTGCTGGTCTGCTTCATCCTAAAGCGTCTTGCTGAAGGAGGTGATGGGAGATGCTGTGGAAAGACCACAGAGGTCCAGATGTGCCAGTTACTGCTCGTGACAAGTGTCTCTGCTTTGGTTTGTGTCTGAAGGTCCCAGACAGACACCGAAGGGAATGTTACTGCCGAGTCCAGCTCAGCGGGGGTGAGCATGGAGCCCAGCCACTACTCCAAGAGTGGACAGCCTGCTCTGGAAGAACTCACTGGTGAGTAGGGAGACCCAGAAGGTCTGCGTTTGTTGGTGACACGGCCTCCTGTGTAACCACCTGCTGGAAGGGCATGAACCCAGCACGATTTGAAGTTGGTTTACTATGGCATTGACTGGTGGGCTAAACAAATTCATTTTTTTTATTATTATTTTTCTTCTCTTTCTTTCCTATTCTCTCTCACACACAATCTCTTATCTCCTCTCCGGAACTGTAAATAAGTCTCTCACCTGTTGGCAAGTTATCTTTTAAGATACATTCCGTTTCATTCACGTAGGGGTACTAGTCTGCTCTGACACTTAACTTTGAATCGCCTTGTTTACTCTTCTGATAAAGTCGCTTTCCAACAAGAGTTAGAACTCAAAATGTTGACTTTTTTTTTTTCTTCCTGTATGGAAGCACCAATTGAACATTGTTCTTAGCAGCTCCTAATAGTTGACAAGATTATAGCATGCTGCTTTGGCCAAAACTGAAAAAATAAAAGTAAATTGTATTTAACTATAGCCTATATCATAATGATTAAAGAGGCATTATGTAAAAACATAAGATCTGCATTTGCCATACAGTTAATTCTACCAATACTTATTACCTAATAATGCTCTCCGGTCACGTTCTTCATGAAAGGATGAAGGTTAGCCTCTGAGATAGACTTCCTACTGCAGTGCATTCGGAGTCCCCACCATCTCTATCTGTCTTCCATCCCCAACTCTGTACCCTGCGTTTCAGCCACTTCGGATCAGAAACGTGAGTGGTCCGCCACACATGTAGCGATGGCCGTGTTGTTGTTCTCCTACCTTACCACTTCCAGAGCTGCATTAGAAATGGAATCTGTGTTTAAGACTCATTTATTGACTCACTGTCCGTGACCATGAGGTTTGAAGAGCCACATTACAGCTGTGGCATTGGTCTGCAGCCCATACGATTGGACCTTACCCATCTCACCATTAGCTCTGAGTATTAACTTCAGAGGATCTGAGTGGGTTAACTATTTCCTTTGGGTTCTGCTGACTGGGCACAGTGATGGGGCAGACAGTTGTCAAGCCATTTGCGAGTGATCCACCTTACCGTGGTTCAGGGCACCCACATTTGGGATTGATTTTGCTTCCTTTTCTCCAGGGTGTGTAGCCCCCTCGCCCCTGAGGGCATGTAGAGCGCAGGAAAAGGGCCAGGAGAAGGGTGTGGAGTTCAGATGGCGGCTCAGGTCTCCATACACATTCCAGATCGTGTTCTTATGTGCACACATCAAAGAAGCGAGGCCAACGCTTCAGAGCCGGCGTGTATCAGATGTGTGTCCCGTGGAGTCGTGTGGATTCATGTCAGGCATTGAGGTTCAGCAAAATTCACGTTTGAAAAGCAAAAGCAGCAGCCACAGAACATTCCACATAACACTTAAATTTCAGAGTGACAGATGGCAGCCTGTGATCTTTCCCTCATTTTTCTTTCTCTTCCCCATGTCTCTTCTGCATCAAGACTGTAAAACCAATTAAGAGCTCAGAAGGCCTGAGATGCTGTCAGTTGCTTTGGGAACAGAGCCTGTGCAGCCAATTGTGCTTGATCAAGCCATCTTCTGTGTTAAAGCAAATGGGATTGGTGGCTAATGAAAATGTCTTCATCAAGGCGACTTGTCTTTACGGTCAAGCAGAACTCACACATGGGACCGTATAGTGAATTATTTTATGGAGAGACTGCATAGTGGCATGGAGTTGAATTTAACTTACCCGTAACTGATCCCTTGAAATGAAAATGAGTGGGGGGTATATTCAGAAATGGACATTTATGAGGCTATTTGATCAATTGCTTAGTTCTTCCCCATGATTATACAAACAGGTCAATTTTTCTCACGGTGCTTTGTCATTTCCATTGCACTGCAGTCAAGGCCTGCATGTTGGATTGTAGAGTAAGAAGGAACCCCACACTCCTATTTGTTTATTGTGCAGCCTCTGACTCTCTTCTGTCATTCACTGGCTCTGCTGGGTGTTTCCTGTGACAGGAAGATTGTTCCTTCATGAGGCAGTCTTTCCATATTTTGTGGCTCTGGTAGGTAACAGAGTTCTTTATTCTCACATTTCTAATCCATGGATATAATCCAGCCTCCTGAAGCCCTCAGACACTTTCAGTCATTTCCAAGTAGCAGCTTGTCCCTTAAGCCTTCCTCTTCCAAGTAAAAAACTGTAGGTTCCTGCGACATTCTTTTATAACACCCTGACATCCTCGAAACTCAGCCCTCGCAGGTGAGAACGTGTGATGTTCTCTCCATCACCACCAGTGGTGTGAGGGAGGGCAGCCCTGGGCAAATGCGAGCGCTACAGGTAGACATGGAACAGCTTGACTTTTATGATCTCTGATTACGAGCTGCCAGGACCGTGCTCTGTCCACTGGAGCATGGTGGCATTTTTATTTTGCTCAGGCTGAGAGTTGGTGGGAGAAGCTTATACTCAGGCCATCTTCCAAGGAGGCAGAATTGACAGTTCAGCATGTGCTCACCTAAGCAAGGCAAGTGGATTACTCGTGTGTGTTTCTGTGTTGATCTTGGAATCTGCTGTGGACAGGGCCCTGGAGGAAGCGACATTCCTGATGGGGACCCCTGCCCCCACCCAAGAGGGAACCCGGACAAATTCAGCAAGCCCTACTATTGTGCCAGGCATATACATGTCATCTCACTGACCCTCCTCCTAACCCTCTGAAAGGCAGAATTTTATCCCCATTTTGCAGACGTCATTCAGCGTAAGTGACTTGTCCAAGGTCAAGTGGCTAACCAGCAGCTGGGCCACTATCCAAGCCTTTATCTGTCAGAATGCAGGTAGTCCATGCTTTTTATTTTACACTGACCACACGCCTTTTGGGCAATAAATATTTCTTGTGCATCTGTAGGTACATGGGGGCCATTACCAAACATAAAGGGGAGATGCCAGCCATGTCAAAGATCTGCATTTCTAAAGAAGAGTTAACACAGGCAACTAACTGTGTTGTTAATAGGGACATGGATTACTAAAATCATTATTAGACTTTTGGTGTGTGATTAAGCTAGCTAATGAAGGTAATTAGCTTCATAATAAATGTTCACTGCAGGACCTAGAGCCATCCAAAGGATCAGTGCCTTTGTTGGCAGCCTGACAACTTGGCTGAGAATATGGCCAAACGGGCAGCGAGGATATTTAGTTATGGCTCAGTAGAGAGACGCGATTACATTTCTCCAGGCCGCTAGGGGGAGGCAAAGGCATCCATCTCTGCTTCCATTTGAAAACACATACCTACAAGCATGTATTTTAAAGAATTGTGTGGAAAGTACAAGTTTGACCACTTTTCAGATAAGAGAAAAAATAAATGTCTTCCAAATTTCTCTTGGTTTAAAAGAGGGAGAAAATATAAAACCACTTGCATTTTCTAGGACAGAGAGTTTATAATAGCAGATTTCCTCCATAAAGTCACATAGTGGTCATTTCATCCTTTCCCCCGCCCCCAGGTACCGCCATGCTGGGAGCAACCTAAGGGAGCTGTCACCGGTGTCAGGAGGAAGGTTAATTCTGTGACATTTCTTAGCTGTCTACTATAGCCCTCCTAATGACAGTTGCCAGAAGTTCTGCTTCGTGACTGATGTAGATCCCACTTGCTGCTGCCCATGGGGGACTGTGTTCTGTATGGAGATTTCTGGCAAAAACAATGTTGCTTCACACTTGAAAGAGTCATAGGATTTTGAAGGCCCTGGATTGTGGCTCTGCAGTCTTCCCAGCGCTCCTTGAAATAACAGGGAAAGGTGTTTGTCTCCTTTCATTGCTACTGTGGTCATTCTCCTGTTTCTTTTCCCCTTGTAAGCCCAAACAAAACACAGTAGCCAGAGAACCGGAAGCAAGGCTCCTTACTCTAAGAGCACATGGCTTTCTGTCTCATGTGTGGCCTACAGCTCCTCGGACCTTTGTACCAGATTGATCTCTACTGGGTCATGTATTTTGTGGAAAATACTGCCCTTGTCTCTCAGAGCGAAGTCCTCAGTCCTCTTGCAGGCTCCCTGGGCTGCAGCTCCAGCGGGCAGGAGTTGAGTGCTTGTAGTGGGTACTGCTCAGGGATCTCAACCCCTATGCCACTTAGCCCCCCACAGCTGTCCTTCGAGGTCAGGACCACTACTGTCCTTGCTTTAGGGTGCTGATATCTGAAGGATGGGGAGGATTTTCCCCACGATCATACAGCCAGTGACTAGAAGAGCCAGGATTTGAGATGATGGAATAAATGGCAAACCTCTCTCTGTAGAAATATTTGTGGTTAATAAGTGTAGACCTTTTAGCTATGTCACGTTCCCTTTGTAACGCAGGGCCATTAGACAGCAGTCTGTATCCCCGATGGATGAGAATATAAAATGCCTCCCCTGCTTTTGCTTGGGTAGAAAATGATTCCTGGGAATCAGACCTAACATGTGAGTGTCTTTATTGGAATCAGTGTGACAATGTATTCATGTCTCAGGTGAGGCTCTCTGCTTCTCCCACAGCTAGATCTCACTCATTTCAGGAGGGACCTAGAGGAAGAAAACAGACGTTTCTCCTTGGATTTAACGCTTTCCTTTAGGCATTCATATATACATTCATTCGTTTGTTTATTTATTCTCAAACCCTTCTTGAGCACCTATGGTGAGCCAGGAACTGAGCATGGAACCTGGTTCCATCCTGGGCACATACTCCTATAAAGTTCACCATCTACCTGACAAAATAATCTTAACCTTTATCTTCCCAGGGGAAGACCCCGAGGCTCGGCGGCTGCGGACAGTGAAGAACATTGCTGACCTGCGGCAGAATTTGGAGGAGACCATGTCCAGTTTACGGGGAACTCAGGTTACACACAGGTATCTGAAGCATGAATTACTTTACTGAATGAGCTAGTGACTTAATTTTCGCATGGTTTCTCCTGTGTGTGTTCATGTCACTAGCAAAGTGATTGGATTACTAATGGAATACATAACCTTATTGCTGGGCATGCTGGACCTGACAGAGCGTGCCATGCAGTGTGCAGGAGAGAAGTGTAAGTAGCAAGAATAAGTCCAGACACACTCCTCCCCACAGCAGGAGGTTGCTAAATCTGTTCAGCAGAGGATACTTTAAACTAGCTCCATTTAAATTTCACTTTACGTGCATTTTCCAAAACTAGACTGTGCTTTTGAAATGAGCAGGTGAACTGTATTTGACCTGTGTGATAAAGTGAATAACTTGAATTCCTACCTGGTCTTCTGATACACTACACTCGGTAATGTTGTTTGTCATGCACATCTATAAAACACATAAGGAACTAGTTATAAGAACTTACGGTTGTGTTCGAACAGTGATTGAGTTGGGTGAAATCTGGCACTGCGTTGGAAACAATGATCTGGTTGTTTTCAATGCTGAGCGAGAAGTTGAAAAGGATGCAACCCTAGGACATATACATCATGATGTTGGCAGAATCAAGACTTATGGTCTGGGTTTGGCTTTGGTAATCTAGACCAAGTCCTCGGCAACCCCCCTCATCTCCCAGAGATCTCCTTTGCTTCTCCAATTTCAATCTCTTCGGTAAAGGAATGCGGCAGGGAGATGGCAGGGCTTCCCCTCTGCCAGTGGTTTTTTTGTTGTTGTTGTTGTTTTTTTACAGGGACACAGAGAGAGAGAGGGATAGATAGGGACAGACAGACAGGAACGGAGAGAGATGAGAAGCATCAATCATCAGTTTTTCCTTGCGACACCTTAGTTTCTCATTGATTGCTTTCTCATATGTGCCTTATCTGTGGGCCTTCAGCAAACTGAGTAACCCCTTGCTGGAGCCAGCAACCTTGGGTCCAAGCTGGTGAGCTTTGCTTAAACCAGATGAGCTCATGCTCAAGCTGGCGACCTTGGGATCTCGAACCTGGGTCCTTCTGCATCCCAGTCCGATGCTCTATCCACTGCGCCACCGCCTGGTCAGGCTCTGCCAGTGGTTTTGGCAGGTGGGCCTTCAGCACCGTGGGTTCCATCTTAGGTAAGCTGAGGCAGGTAAGGCTGCTTGCATGGTCAGAGGGAAACTAAAACAGGTGCGGCACCAAAGCACTTGTTTCTTCAAAAGGAGAGGGAATATGCCTGTGGTGTGGGGCCCCTTAAACCTCCAGCTATTTGATGGTATTGAGCCAGACAGTGGACCCTGAGACTCTGAGATTGGGTGTGAAACATCCCTGTTTCCACCACAGTTGCTAAGATTGATTGGCTGGGTTACAGCAGTATGGTGGCTTTCTTGGCTTGGGCTAGGATGACAGGTGGAACAACTTTGATGGCTTCCCATCGTCTCTGCCCAGGTAGAGACCTCAGTGTCGCTCCAAGGAGGTGCACTGGTTGTCTTGACTGGGTCAGGGCTGGAGAGACAGCAAGAGTCCCCTGACGGCCAGGAGCCAGCTCAGTCTCCTGCAGATGTAGACCCATGTAATTGGATCTCAAGCCAAGGCATTTACTATTTTTTTTCCAGCCTTTTGGCCCAAAGTTTTAGTTGTCATTTCAGACCAAATGCGGGAGAAGCAAAAGTGTGGGGAAATGGTCTTTGGAGAGTTAACAAATCAAGGCTCTGCCCACCAGCTCAGTCAGGAGGGAGCTAAGGAAATGAGAGAGGCCATTAGGAACGCCACAGTGGACAGGTGCATCCTGCCTTTGGGAAAGGAGAGCTGTGGTGAGCATCCTAAACAAATAGGCAGGTGAATACCTTTATACCCAGTGTTATTAGTTCAGCATCTTCTATTTCCTTTCCTGGCTTAGAAAGAAGATTATAGTAGTTAAGATACTTTAATCACTGTAATGGTAGTGAGCACCTTATACTGTGTTTTAATGGGAAAAGTCTTCAGTGGACTTTCCAGAATGTTCTGTAGGTATGTATCCTACTCTGCAGTTTTAACAGAGGGAGGTATGTTGGTGCCTGTTGTTTGATCCCATTTTATTTATGGAAATAGTTCATAATTTCTAAAAACTTAACATATAAAGTGCAATGGATTCAGGCCCATTAGAGTCTAACCCGAGGCGGCTTTTCTGTTTTTAGCACATTAGAAACTACATTTGACACCAACATCACCACAGAGATCAGTGGTCGCAGTATCCTCAGCCTGACAAGCAGGCCCACTCCTCTGTCCTGGAGACTCGGCCAGTCCAGCCCTCGGCTCCAAGCAGGAGACGCCCCCTCTATGGGCAACGGGTACCCGCCTCGAGCCAATGCCAGCCGGTTCATCAACACCGAGTCGGGCCGCTATGTGTACTCTGCCCCCCTGCGGAGGCAGCTGGCCTCCAGGGGCAGCAGCGTCTGCCACGTGGATGTCTCGGACAAGGCAGGAGAGGAGATGGACCTGGAAGGCATCAGCATGGATGCCCCTGGCTACATGAGTGATGGGGACGTCCTGAGCAAGAACATCCGGACGGATGACATCACAAGCGGGTGAGTCCTTAGGGTTTCTCTCTTTTCACAAAGCAAGAGGAGGTGTGGCACCTGTTTCTTTTGTTTTGTTTTTGTTTGTTTGTTTTCGGCGGGGGTTTATTTAATTTCTCTGAAGCAGATCAAACTGCCTACATCACTTTCTGTTGTGTGGTGTGGAGGGGAACCTTGGGGCAGAGTCACAAAAGCTGGGCTGCTGTCCAAGCTTGGCAGTTACTCTCTGAGCGGTTCTAGCTAGGCTCCACCTGCAGCCGCAGTGACACTTGACGACAAACCATATCGTGTCAGTTCTTTAAACCAAATATTGCACTTAGGATGCAATGCAGTCTCCTCAGCACAGCCTGCCTGGTCCTGCAGGATCTGGCTCTTCCCTGACTTTAGACCTCATAGCTCTCTGCTTCCTCACCCCGTGTGTCCCCTGCTGGAACTGTTTCTGCTATTCCTCAGCCTCATGGAGCTCTTTCCTGCCTGGTGGCATTTGTACCATCTGCACATCTGCCTGGATTCTGTTCTCCAGGTCTTTGTGTGGCCAGTTCCTTCTTACTGCTCAGCTGCCACCTCTTTGGAGGGACCCACCTTGACCATTCACCTTGAAACAGTTTATGTGGTCATGCTCCATACCCTT
Source organism: Rhynchonycteris naso (assembly GCA_037038555.1). Classification (NCBI taxonomy): domain Eukaryota; kingdom Metazoa; phylum Chordata; class Mammalia; order Chiroptera; family Emballonuridae; genus Rhynchonycteris; species Rhynchonycteris naso. Next base: position 336,480,254 of record CM072995.1, read on the forward strand.
TCCTCTCTGTCACCCAGCTCCTTTGAAAACATATCAGCATTTGAAATTATCCTGATTATTTGTTTATGTTTTATGGTCTCCCTATCCCCTCATGCTTGCAATAATAAGCCTTATAAAGTAAGGACATTGACGTGTTCACTGCTGAATCTTCAGAGCATTGTACGTACAGGAGCTTATAAATACCACTGGATGTGTGGAACAAACCCCGCCTCCCTGTGAAGAGATACTGTCTGAGCCGTGCTGTGACCATGTGTAGTCCGAGGCTTTCCTCCTGTTCCTAGCTCTCCTTTCAGTCACTGTGCAAGCTGAAGGCACATCTCTTGATTCCACTCGCCCGAGACTTCGGTAGTAGACCCGACACGAGCAGAAGTTTTCCAAGATCGTTCCCTCCTCCTCCAGCAGTCAAAATTATAGAGGATAAAAATCAGGCATAAAACTCATGCCAGTCATTCCATGAGCAGTGATCAAATACCCATGAGTGAGTCACTGTTTTCATCACTGACTAATAAACGAATTCTCCCACCACGTACCAAGTCCTGAGCTAGGTGCTTTATATCTACATTATCTTGTTTTATACTCACAGCAATCCTTTGAAGTAGGCGGTTTCATAATCTCCATTTTCTGGATGAGTAGACTGAGGCTCAGGAAGGTCAAATAGCTTGCCAAAGGTCCTGCAGCAGTTAAGAGGCAACGCTCATGGTTACCACACCATCTTGCCCCGTGTGTGATCACTGCACTGACATAGCACAGCTACTGCCGTTTATTCTGCTTTCGTTTAGTTCTACCTGTGGGACTAGACATGTTCTTTGACTTTAATTAGACACAGAGGTGCTTTGGCTCTCTGCTTCTTACTTTTAGAACCATCTGGTAGTAAAAACTTGGAAGACAGGAGCTGCCAAACCCTGACAGTGTTACAAACTCCTGCCTTCCAGCATGGCAGGGAGAGCCAATGGACTGATATATGATCTGGTTAACTTAGAGCTTCAGTTGTGTTTCTAGTGTTTCGTAAACACAGAAACAATAAAGTCCACCTCTTAGTACAATTAAGTCACATGTAATTTAATCTTTTTATTATTAATTAGGAGACTTTTGGTAACCAGCATGGCCTTAAGGTTCTCATTATCAAGTTTCACTTTAATATACTACCAAGAAATTTTCGGGTTACTTTGAGACTTTTGTAAGCTGTAATTGAGTTTATTTTGTGGGTTCTGTCGTTCAGTCCTCAATAGATGGTCATTGTTGACTTTGCTGTAGTGTTCACAGTTTCCACAAGGTGGAGACAAGGAAACACACAAAACTGGACCTCAGTGACGTCCCAATGAGACCTAGCTTCCTTGGCTGTTCAAACCAGAGCCTTTACCCCTGCTAGAAAGCACAAATGTTTGTTTTTTTAAAATTTTTATTTATTCATTTTAGAGAAGAGAGAGAGAGAGAAAGAAAGAAGGGGGGGAGGAGCAGGAAGCATCAACTCCCATATGTGCCTTGACCAGACAAGTGCAGGGTTTGGAACCGGCGACCTCAGTGTTCCAGGTAGACGCTTTATCCACTGCGCCACCACAGGTCAGGCAAAAGCACAAATGTTTACATTTCAGTTCCTTGCTTTGGGAAGTTTACATTTTTGAGCAAGTGCAATAGCTCTCAGAGCAAGTGTAGATAAAAATGAGGACATGTAAGCAAATCACCCAATTATTGAAACTAGAGAAGTCTGGTCTGGTTTTTCTTCGCCCATTCCTTTAATGTAAAAATCTACCTTCCAAAGGAAGAGAGATGACCCAGACAGCATCTAATGCTCCTTCTGGCCGGAACATCTTAGAGTGCTGGTTAAGCCTGACTTCACCCTGTAGAAAGGCATGCAGAATTGTAGCTTTGAGGCTAAGTTATCAGTTTGCCCTTATGTACTGAGTCCAGGCCCAGTCATTTCATGTCCTTGGTGCTCATTTCTTTTTCCTTTTGTAAACATGACAGAGTTGTAGATGTTGAAGGACCGGTCATTTAGTCTCTGCTTCAGAATCTGCTTAAATGAGTCATATTACTTAGGCAATTGGTACAATGGAAAGAAAACAGACTGAGCTCTCAGGCAGATGGAGCTTGAACCCTCCTCAGCTGCTTGTGAGCTCTGTGATATCAGGCGCATCATCTTGCTTCCCTAAGCCTTGCCGCATCGTAATGAATATGGTTCTTACCCTTTTGCAGTTAGATTGCATCTGATTAATGGCAGACATCTGATAAAGACACAGAGTCTCAGACGGGGTCTTGGTATCTTATCAACCTCAAACATTCAGGCACTTGGAAAACAATGAGACGATTAAAGTTTTCATCCAGATGTTTGTTGGGCTTAGTGGGAAAAGCCTTGATGTATGAGTAATGTATGAATCTGTAAGGCGGCTCTTGGAGGAAAGTTCTCATAAAAGTTTACAGCAAGTTTATTTAGAGAGCTTGGTATGGTTGTAAATTCTAGTTTCTGAAAACTTATGACGTGTTTTTAAAACGACACCGCCCCTCTGCTCGGTATAGCGGCTACTTTCTGATGCCTATAGCTGACTGTCTCCACCGGACAGTATTCACCATGTGCATCATTCGGTTCTCACAGAAGTGGGGCTGCAGTTACATGACTAATAACCTAGTGCCGAATGCCTTTAGTCGCGTGCGTGTGTGTGTGTGTGTGTGTGTGTGAATTAACACTTAGTATGTGCCAGGCATGTCTAAGTATATACTTTGCAAGTTGTCACCTGACCTCACCACTTCCTTTTATTAGATTGGTAAATGGAGCTTTGGCTGTAGTTAGTGGGAAAGGATTTAAAATAACAGATGAAGACGTCTCTTACTAAGTTTTATTCTGTGAAGTCAATCCATCTACTCATCTTCTAAAAATTCAGAGTGCCATATGGTGTGGAATATAGGGACAGACTTAGTGTCCATATGTTTGGAAAGATAATGGTTTTTCTTTTCAAAGGAGGCACTGAGTTATAACCTTCTAAAGTATGAGTACATATTCCTTCCAGGGGTAGGGGTGATAACCATTTTAATTTAACATCAGAAATTTTCCCAAGAAACCTTTGATGGCCTCCCATTGCCTATGGGTACAGATCTCAACTTCTTAACTGAACATAGGAGGCTCTTTATGATCCTTCCTTCAGCCATCCCGTCTTCCTGAGCCTGGGCCACACCCCTCCTCACACACCGCACACTCCCCACTGTGTTAGCTACCTGCCATTCATTACAAAAGGCTGTTTCCTGCATTGGCAAAGCTCTGTGCCATAGGACATGCCATTTTCTTTCTGGAATTCCTTTCCCATCAAGCCCATTGGATTGATCCTAAAGTAGACATCACCTCTCTGATGCCCTCCTAGACTTCCCCAGTCAGAGTTAGCTCTGTCTCATGTGTTCCTGGTGACTTTGGTCTATAACCAGCCTTGTGTGTGAGGCTTTTCCTTTGCATGGGAAAGAAACTGTTAGAAAGGGTCTGGATGGTGTTGAGGAAAGAGTATTGTCTTAAGAGGCAAGCAGATTTGAGATTTGGCCCTGGCTCTGCCGAATAAACTGGAGCAAGTTCTTAACCGGTGGGAATTAGAGATAGTACTTGAAAGGCACCCAGCAGAGCCTGGGATACTCAAGAAGTATACAGAGAGAGAGAGAGAGAGAGAGAGAGAGAGAGAGTCCTACTCAAGCCTTGGAGCTCCTAGAAGGCAGACAGTGCCCATTATTTTCCTAAACTCATAGACTAGTACAAATAAGTGTTTAATAAACATTTTATGAATGGCCCTGTCTGCAGTTCTATCCTTACAGGACCTTGGGCTTCTGTAACTTGCCATCACCAACTGTGAAATTTAATGATTCTATTTGCAGAAGAACACTTCAGAAAAATCAGTTTCATCTCTAGTGTCATTTTGGTGCAATGCATAGCTCTATCTAGTGGCCAATATAGGACATGATGCTGTGGTTTTGATTGCTTTTAATTCTCTAAGAGTCAGTCAGTATATTATTGGTTTAAGACTGAGGGCCAAGGAAGTGGGCATTGTAACAGTTGGCTTGTCTTTCTTTTTTTTGACAAAGACAGAGAAAAAGTCAGAGAGAGGGACAGACAGACAGGAAGGCAGAGAGATAAGAAGCATTAGCTCTTCATTGTGGCATCTTAGTTGTTCACTGATTGCTTTCTCATACATGCCTTGACCCGAGGGACTACTAACAGAGCAAGTAACCCCTTGTTTAAGCCAGCGACCTTGGGCTTCAAGCCAGCGACCTTTGGGCTCAAGCCAGTGACCATGGAGTCATGCCTATGATCCCACACTCAAGCCAGTGAGCCCGAGCTTAAGCTGGTGACCTTGGGGTTTTGAACCTGGGTCCTCTGTGTCCCAGTCCAATGCTCTATCCACATAATAGCTCTGGGAGCACTATATCAGAATTATACATATCTGGGTATGTCTGTATAAAATCAAACAAGGTGCCCGTACAAAATGTTTAGATTATTCCAGTGCACTGATTATGAGGAAGAGAGCCCTTACCTGTTACAAGTCCTTAAAGGTTAAAGTCAAGTCAGTAACAGATGCTCATATGCCTTCATTGGCTGAACTAGTGCCTGCCTGTCCCACAGTCAATAATAAAGAGTTGTTGAATGAATCCCACAACTGACCTTCAGCAGACAAGTCACCTGTCTCTGAATGAATATGTACCTAAGATTGAAGCCCGTTGAACTTGAGAGCCCAGCCATGTAGTCTTCTCCTTGGCCCTGTTCTTTTTTTTTTTTTTTTTTTTTTTTTAATTTTAGAGAGAGGAAGGGAGAGAGAGAGACAGACAGACAGAAATATCAATCTATATGTGCCGTGACTGGGGATCAAACCCTCAACCTTCACGTTTCAGGACGATGCTCTAACCAACCGAGCTACCTGGCCAGGGTGGCCCTGTCTTATACTATCTGATTACTCCAGGCCTTTGACCACCTTTGTCCCGGTGAGCTGGGCATTGACCACACAGTAACAAAGACACAACTTAGAGTACTGGGCCATGTGCACAGGGCGTCAGGGGGATGGAAGTGTCTCTGTTCTTCTCCTCCTTCCTCCATTGATCATCGTGGGACATTGGTGGGGGGGGGGGGGGTTTGTCACCATGTCAGCAGGAGACATTGATGGATTGAAAGGTGTCCTTACCTGGCAGATGTTTCCCATGCTTTTCTCCGGCCAGACCTGACGTGACCTTGACAGGCTGTTGTTCCTGGCAAACTGTTAGGAAGGAGAGGAAGCCAAAAACTCCTTACAGCCAAAATGCACCCCGGAGCCAATACAAACGATTTTAGGCAAGGCTGTCCTGAAAGGCACTGGGTCATGGCCGCTTCCAGCAGGGTGTGGCAGGCAGCCCTGGGATTTGACATGGATGGGCTCTTGTTTCTCTGGGTTGATCCCCCTGCAGTGATATTGGCTTGTGTAGCGCTTGGAAGGTTTGAGAATTCCAAGTTGCCAGTCAGACAGCCACTGGTAGGGCTGAGTGGGGTTAGAAAGGTTTAGCTCTGATGGAAAGGTAAAGACCCAGCTCTGTGGACAGATCTGTGGAGCCTCGGACAAATCACCTGCCCCTAACGCAGTGCCATCCTCTTAACACACACACACACTCTCTCTCTCTCTCTCTCTCTCTCTCTCTCACACACACACACACACACACACTCTCTCTCTCTCTCTTTCTCTCTCTCTCTCACATACACACACACACACACACTCTCTCTCTCTCACACACACACACACACACACACACACTCTCTCTCTCTCTCTCTCACACACACACACACACACACACACACACACACACACACACACACACACACACACACAGACTGCAATAAGAAGTCTCAGGCCCAGAACAGCCCACTAGGTTGGAGATGGGGCTGGCCAGGTCCTAGTCTAGGGGACTTTCTATTTCTCTCTCCTTCCCTCTGTATTTTCTCACTGACAGGTCTTACAGATGTTTGAATTCACAGAAACCATAAATACCACTTCCTGTCTGATATTTTCCTTGGTGTCCAATATCCCAGGCAAATACAGAGACTCCCATTTACGTAAGCAGCTTGGTGGGTGGAGTAAGCAAGCACGGAGAGTCAGGCAGCGGCAGGGTTAATCTCCCCAAGGGCTGCACAGCAAGTGACAGCTCCCCCGAGTGGTTGTGATGTCAGCTGACCTGGACGGTTTGGCTGAATGATGGCACAGGCCACCGACATCAGTTGTCTCTAATGGCTGGGGAGGCGTCAGTTGTATGCTTCTTCCATCACAGTGGGCCCACTTGATTTATGGCAGAGTGTGGGAAATCTATCAGCCCGTACCAGCAGCTGAGGAGGCACTTCTGTCGGAGGAGAAAGAACAGTTGAGCGAACCACGTGTTGAAAGCGGGGAGCTTGTCCGGCATCCCCAAGCCTACCCTCGCCACTGCTGGTGACCATGGATTTACCAGGCGGAGACCAGGATTAAAAAATGATTGATTGGCCAACAGCCTGTCCTGTGGAGAAATGAAGGATGGTCCCTCTTTGAAAGGGGCAGCCTGGACCACCACTCATAATGAATAGTCTCGTGGTTTATGGGAAAGAGAAAAAAAAAATGGGTGTCTCATCTTGTCAAGAAACAGAGTTTATGCCTTGACTTGAATTTCTGAGCTTGCTTTGAGATTTGGATCCTGTGGAGAAGAAATAAGAGAACAAGCGTGGGTGCTTTGGGAGGAGAAAGGCGCACCTCAGCCCTTTTCGCATGGTCCCTGCAGGGGCTGCTCCCCGCCTGCCCCCCAATCCTTGGCAGCATCCTCCTGATCCAAAAGCTTTCCAAAGCACGGGCTCTCCTGGAGTTGGAAACTGGCAGCCACTCCTTTGGCCTGCCTTCTGAGGAGGCTGAAGGCAAAAGGCAGTAAAATTCCATTTAAAAGTGTTTATTGAGTTTGTCATGTCCTAAAGACTGTGCCAAATGCACGGACGCCAAGGGAAGTGAACAAGACCCAGTCCCCAAGACCCTCATTCCATGGCCAGAAGCTCACAGAACAGGGAAGTGTGTAGGTCAGTATAGAAGTGGTGAGCTGAGGAGACCAGTGTGTGTGTGTGGGGGGCAGTGAATTCTGTAGGGACAAAGATGGGAAATAAAGAACCTCCTCTGAGGTGGGGGCAGTGGGAAGAGGGTGGCTCTGGTCCAGCCTGGATTTTGGGGTTTGCACCCATACTCTTAGCAGTGTGTGCTGGACCAAGCTATTGAATTTTCCTGTGTCCCACTCCCAGGGTTCTTGTGGGGTTCCCTTGAGCGTGTCCCTGGGCGGAATACTAGGCAGGTGTCACTACCATAAGGTCTACCAGCAGCATCTTCAGGATGTGTGAGCCGGGCCATCAAAGATAAACAAGTAGCCAGGCTGACCAAGGTCAAGAGCCAAGGCATGTGGACATATAGACGTGAAACATGTTTTTATGGGAATGGTGCTTGGGGTGGATTGTCGATTCTAGACAGGAGTGGGGTGCGCTCAAGTCAGAAGCTGTTAGGGTCCAGGGAGTGGTGGCATGGCTCAGTGTAAGCGAGGCCCTGGGAACAGACTCGCAGGGGGATTAGAGAGACTTTTCACATTAAACTCAGCCTGACATGGGGCCCAGTTTGACAAGAAGCACGAAGGTGTCAGAAAGACAAGGACAACTCCCAGGTCCCAGCCCAGGCTGAAACTGTCCGGGAAATAGTTGACCTTTGTCCTCAGCAACCCTCCATCTGTTTCTGGTATTCCCTCTTGCCCCATGATGGCGAACCTATGACACGCGTGTCAGCACTGACATGCGTAGTCATTTTCGATGACACGCGGCTGCATGCGGCTGCATACCAGAGAAGTATGGGGCCACATGCCGAGAAGGACGTTTTATCCTCAGCTCCTGCACGGCCAGGTGCAGTAGTCGAGGATAAAACATTTGCTGTAGTGCAGACACTCTGTGCCCGAGGTCTGTAGGCCAAAACAACAGAACTCCGGCACAGAGCCTCTAGTTCTGTGACTTCCGGTTAGGCCGTTTTTCTCGAAGTGACACACCACCCGTGTTATGCTCGGTTTTTTGGCGAATTTTGACACATCAAGATCAAAAGATTGCCCATCACTACTCTTGCCTCTTGACTCCCACCCAGTCCCTCTGATTGTCTCAGGCCTTAGGGACCAGGCCAGCCCAGCCCCAGTCAGGGCTGGGTGAATGTTTCAGCAGAGTGCGCTGCAGCCTATGGGATGTAATTCTGGGGCTTTAGGAAAACCCAGTCCTACAGCCTTCCAAGATTCGCCCTGGAGAAGCGTGGGACCCCGTGGGGAAGAGTGCCCTGTGTGTCAGCACTTAGTTCTAACTGGAGGCAGGTGGTAATAAATGTTAGCAGTGAAAGGCAGGATGGGGGTGGGGCTGGAGTGAGGGTGTGGTCTGAGACTACAGCCAGCCCCGTGGGAGCCTTTCCTGTTCTCATTTTATCCTGATAGAAAGCCAGCTCTCTTCATCGGCAAATGAGAAGAATAATGCCTGGAGTTGCTGTCAATAAGGGAAGGCATGCATAAGTGCTCGGACTTCCAGGTCATGCTCATAATAGTGACACTGCTGCCAAGATTAAATGGGGTGTGATGTATGTGTCATCCCTAGTGCCTGGTGCACTGTAAGAGTCCTCAGTATATTCCATTCTCTCCCACCCTTACTCATCGCCAAACCTCAGTGCAACATCTCCTTCCAGTGGGGGGGTTTGAGGGGAGACTATGACTGACTTTCAGAGGCAACTGTGACTACCCCTGAACACTCCCGCCAGCACCGTGCCTTGACAAATCAGGCTGAGCAAGGCACTCCTTCCTCTCCTTCGCACTGTCTGGACGGCCTGCTGTCTGGTCGGAATAGACATCCTGCCCTTCACAGGGCTCTTCATCGGTAAGCGACGACGTCAGCAAAGCACCTGGGCTTTGCTCAGATTGGCCCCAGGTGTTGAACAAGGGAAGTTCCACCTTGGGTTCATTAATCAGCCCTATAAAGACAGTATTTTAGTTCAGGTCGACAGTATTTTTTTTTTAATTTTTATTTTATTCATTTTAGAGAGGAGACAGAGAGAGAGAGAGAGAGAGAGAGAGAGAGAGAGAGAGAGAGAGAGGAGGAGGTGGAAGCATCAACTCCCATATGTGCCTTGACCAGACCAGTGTAGGGTTTTGAACTGGCGACCTCAGTGTTCCCAGGTCGACGCTTTATCCACTGTGCCACCACAGGTCAGGCAGGTCGATAGTATTTAATAAGCATCGTCCCTGGCTGTGCTCCGGGGTAGGCCCGAAGAGGTTTGTTCTTAGGGCTGTACCGTTTGCTACTCCTTATTTTGGGGGCTCGCTCTTGGTTTTTCTAGGTTCTCCTAAGGAAGAACTTGGGACCCGTGAGCTGACCTTTATTGAGAGGTACTTACCTGTACAGGAGAAACCTAGTCCAACCCCATAGGTCTCTATGGATGACAGGGACATGTCGCAGCCCTTCTTTAAACTGAGCGTCCTACATGACCCCCACCCTCTGGCTCGATAGCCTTTTCAGGAAGATGAAAACCCAAGAGGGTAATTGTGACTTGATTGATTTAAGCCCGTGGAAGGGATGAAAAGGATGGCTTGGCATTCTGTCGTTTCTCTTTGTGTACTGGAATTTCAGTGACGTTGGCGCCTTGGTCGCTTCGCTGCATGTTGGTTGGATATTCTGCCCTGGGTCCCTTGGGACCACCCTCTCTGCTGACATGTCCTGCTCTGAGTCTGCAGGCTCCTCTTTCTCTGCTCAGTGCTTTGCAAAAGTACCTGGATGGAGAGACCTGAGGTGTCACAGATAGACCCTAAGGTCCTGTTAAACTTTTCAATAGTTTTGTTAAATTTTTGTATAGCTCCCTCTAGAAAACCTAGCCCATAAGTGTGTGTGTGTGTATTTGTCTGTGTATGCATCTTTTTTTAAATATATATATATATTTTAATGTTTATTGTATTGATTTTTAGAGAGAGAGAGAGAAAGGGAGAGAGGGAGTGAGAGACATCAATCTGCTCCTGTATGTGCCCTGACTGGGGATCGAACCAGCCACCTCTGTGCGTCGGGATGATGCTCTAACCAACTGAGCTATCCAGCCAGGGCTGTGTTTACATCTTTATACTTCTTTTAAGCATGTAGATCATTAAAAACAAAATGCTCCTCCCAGTTATTTTTCAAGGGTCAGCAGCTACTGAGTGGCTCACCAGATTTATGGTGGAAAGGTTGGAGGATTCCAAGTTCGAGTTGAGGTGAATATGAAAGGGAACATTTGGATGAGGCTGGGAGTATTTGGCCCTGAGACAGTAAGCCCATGTTGAAAGACTCAAAAAATAAAAATTAAAAAAAATGTAAGCCATATGTGCGTGTACTCCGATCAAGATAAGAAACTTAAGTTCTGTTGAGAACTGATCCTGTCGTGAGGCTGCTCTCGGGGTGTGGTATGATGGAAAGAACTCGAGCTATGGGGTCAGGAGACCTGACCTTGCTCGCGGGTTGTGTGGCCTGAGGGAGACTGCTCACTTGTCTGAGCCTGTTTCCCATCTGTTCAGTGGGAACCTGCTTGTTCAGGGTGTGAGGAGAAAGAAAGGAGATGGTGTTTATAAAGTGGCCAGCACACACAGCATGGTGGCTCCCTTTCGCTTCTCAGAGTGGTTGCATCCATTTGCCTTCCGAATCCTTCATCGTGCTTACAAGAGTCACTAAAATAATCCGTGCTGTTTCTGTTCTTGCGTTCGGTGACCATATATCTGCTGGCTGGGTCAGGGTTGGTCTGTGTATTAGTCAAGGTTCTCTAGAGAAAAACGTTGCAACTCCAGTCCAAAGGCAGCCAGAAGCACAATTTCCTCTTCCCTGGGGAACGTCAACTGATATTTCTTTCTTTCTTCAACTGATTAGATGTGGCCCACCCACATGCTAGAGGATAATCTGTTTTATTTAAAGTCTACTGAATTAAATGTGACTCTCCTCTGAAAGGTACCTTCACGGCCACATTTAAACTGGTGTTTTCCCAGATATCTGGCATCATGCCGTAGTAGCCACGTTGACACGTGAAATTAACCATCAGAGTCTATAGGCAGGCCTTACCGTACAACCAGCGGGAATGGGCATCTGGGACATGAGGCAGCATACCTTGCAGCTCTGAAACGGAGCAACTCGTCAGCTGCCTCTAGAAACATCTGCGAGGACTCAAGGCTAATGCGTCCTGCCTGGGATAGGACCACAAATCAAGACTGTGCATGTTTTGGAAGAATGGTTACAATCCCTTCCAGAATTCACAGGGTCCTGATAAGAAATCTCTCTGAGAAATGGAGGTTTTAACCTTTCCTCTTAATCCCAAAATAACTACAGAATGAGACAGATACCCAGGCCTGGACAGTTCTGGAGGGCTGATGATTTTTGAAACCCCAAGTGAAATAAGATTCTGAGTCTAAGGAGAGGCCCAAGTCTGCCTTTTGAGTCTTCTAGCTGTAAATCAAGTCCACATGTGCTTCTTGATGTTGGGCAAGTGGGAGACGGGGGTCTGTGGTTCCCTAAGCTGCATTGTCAGGGTCCAGATCCCAGTTCCTAGAGCTTTGTGCTTGTAATAACCCAGTCATCTGTTTGAAATGAGAAATTTCACATACTTGAGCAGTGCACTTGAAAGGGTGAAGTTGTCAGAAACATGGGACAGAGTAAATGTGGTGTTGGCTCTGAAAGAGGAAGGCCAAAGAGAAGTCAACCAACAGAGCCTGCCCACTCGGGTCCTTTTGCCTGGCCTGCGGCGGGTGGGTCTGTATCTCCTCGCTGCTAAGCTGCTTTGGAGTCTCTGTTACAGGCTAGGCACTGTGTTGAGCTCTTTCCCTGTAATGTTCTCACTAATTTTTATAGCAGTTCTTGGAGAGAAAGGCTGTTTTCCATCCTCTCTACAGATGAGGAGACCAAGATCGGAGAAGTTAAGTTGCTTGAACAGGTCACACAGGTAGTAACTGCTAGGACCACATGTTCAACTGGGCTGGATTCAAAGCCCTTGCTAGAAGAGCTTTGTAGTGTGGCTTTTCACTATAGCTAGACCCCATGCTCTGAATAGATGGAAGGTAAGACCAAGGAGGAATGGGTACCCTCTGGACATTGGAAGCTCTGGCTATCCCTTGTGCCATTTTAGGGAGCCATAAAAAAAATTAAAATGTGGTGGTCCAAAGGGTAAGGCCCAGAGGGCTGCATCACATAGGAACTTAAAATACTTAGGGGATGCTTGTGCAAGGACCACAGAGGCTGGCTGGGGCAGTCATCAAGGCAGATACTTTTCTTTCCCTCGAAAGCATTATTATGTGTTTCATTTCCAATTATATGTCACAGGTCTTTACTGTAGCATTAGAAACACTTGTGTCAACATTCCCCAGGTGGGTGTGCATAAAGTCATTTGGGGCAGAACTGGTCCCGCCGATGTTGGAAATGAAAACCAGGGAGGTGGCCGGAGGCCCGAAGGTTCTGATCTGGAGCCCGGTTCGCACGGTGATTTGCTGAAGCGCCTTGCCATGACGTGGCTTTCTCTTGTGAAGTCTCACAGAAGTGGACTTTTCTGTCGCAGCGGCCGCCAGCCTCTGGAGATGCAGCACCTGGCCTGAATTTCTCGGAAGAAATTCTACTCTGGTCGCCCCCCACCCGCCGTGAACCCAAACAAAACTCACAATTACAAGCTTAGTGCCACCTGGAGACCTCAGAACCATGCATGGCAAGTTAGAGTTTTATTAATTGGGTGACTTTTCCTTTACTCTGTGGGAGCTGTTAATTAAAACCACTCATCCATTGAGTTTGTAGAGAGGCGGGGGGAGACCAAAATTGAGGCCCACTAACAGACTGGCTTCCCTCATGCCTTCGCAGACTGGTGTAGCTATGGTAGACGTTGACACAGACTTCACGGTTGAACAAGCCATTCACCAGAGATATTTGTACAGTTCCCTGGGAACAGCTTTCATTGAATGTCCTGCAGCCAAGCCCTCTACATGCAAAGAACTTGCCTAGCTTCTGACCAGGTTTGCCTAGGAGTTAATAATCACAACCACTGTAATACTATTAATAGTCGCCGCTACTGTTTATTAGCATTTCTGAATGACAAACGCTTGAAACCTGTTATCTCGTTTCATCTTCACTAATCTACGTGGTCTTCTGCCCATTCTCCTGCTGAGGCCGCAGAGACTTAGGGGGCAGTGACCTGCCCAAGGTCGCAGAGCTGGTGCGTTCAGGAGCCAGGACTCGGGCGGACAGGGCGACTACAGAGCAGGAACGCAGCCACTGTCTTTCAGGGTCTAAAAATCTCACTCCACTTCCTCCCTCCCCGCCCCCCAACCTGTTTCTGCTCCTGTGTTCCCACGTCCATTTCTCTTCCATAGCCAGACCCAGAAAGTAGCTCTGACTCTTCACCCCCTTCTCCTGGGAATGCCGGCACCAGGTTGGTAGATTCTGTGTCTCCGACACCTCTCACTGCTTTCTCTGTAGCCTCACGGCTCCTGTCTCTCCCACAAAGGACTGTGGCTGCCCCTGCATGGCTTTTCTTGCCTCTGAGCTCTGTGCCCATCCGGCAGGCCCAGGCCTACCTTTTTGTGAGAAAAATCTTTCTTGAGTATAAAGCTGATGACATTCTCACCTGGCTCCACCTTGCCTTCTCGGCAAACTCTGTGTTTTAGTTTCCATTGCTGATTAACACCTGTCTCCAAAATCCGGCTGCTGGAAACCAGCCTTTCATTATGCCCACGGCGCCTCTGCATCAGGAATGGGCACAGGTACACTGGCGATGGCTGTGTCTGCTCTGCCTCATCCAGAGCCTCGGCTGGGAGGTAGAGCTGGCTTGATAGCTGTGGGGCGGAGGGGGGGGTGTCCATGTCATTCCAAAGCTTGTTAACCCACAGAACTGACATGTGGTCTGGGACAAATTAAAGGTAGGACGCTCATGACCTCTCTACCTGGCATGGCTTCCTCGCAACACGGAGGCGGTAGGCTGGGCAGGTTTCTTACCTGGGAGCTCAGAGTCCCCAAAGGTGAGTGCTGTAGTGAGCAAAGTGAAGCTGCGTCGCCTTGCGTCATTACCCATGGAAGTCACACAGTGTCACTTTCACCGTACTGGATTAACCAAAGCAGTCCCAGCCCTCCAGATTCAGAAGGAGGGTACATAGATCCTATTTCTCAATGGGAGGGTGGCAAGGTCACCCTGGAGACCATGTGGGATAGGAGACGTTTCTGTGCTCATCTTTGGAAGATACAATCTGCCATACCCTGCCACTCTGTTGCACAGTATGACATCCAAGTTGTGCCCAGCAGAGTGCATAGCACAAAGCAGGCCCTCTATTTTATTTGGGGAGCAAATGAGTGACCCACTTGCCTTGACTCATTTCTGTTATCTCCTGCATCCCCTCCCTGCCCACCGTTCCCTCACTCGCATCCTGGTCCTGCCATTCTGAGCCACTGACGTTTTCCATGCTATAGATAACAAGCTCCTTTTTTTTTTTTTTTTTTTTGTGACAGGGAATGACAATGTCCCCCAGAGAGAGGGACAGATAGGGACAGACAGACAGGAAGGGAGAGAGAAGAGAAGCATCAAATCTTTGTTGCAGCACCCTAGCTGTTCATTGATTGCTCTCTCATATGTGCCTTGACTGGGGGGGCTATAGTCGACCAAGTGACCCCTTGCTCAAGCCAGCAAAGTTGGGGTCAAGCTGGTGAGCCTTGCTCAACCCAGATGAGCCCACACTCAAGCTGATGACCTTGAGGTTTCAAACATGGGTCCTCCATGTTCCAGTCCAACACTCTATTCACTGTGCCACTGCCAGGTCAGGCGATACCAAGCTCTTACAACTCTCTGCCTTTGCCCATGTCTGTTCTCTATCAGTGCCTCTGTACTCGATTGCCATCACTTCAAGAGTCTGCTGTAGCTGCCATAGTCCTTTAAGAGTCTGCTGTAGCTAGGAGCCTTTCTGGGCAACCCCAACAGACATCGGGCCTCCCTCCTCTGGGGTTCCGAAATGCCTGGAAATGCCTCCCAGTTCTTTTTAGCTTTGACTGTTTGTATAACAGTCCCCTTGACCAAGATATCTTTGAGCACAGGGATTATGTAATTTTTACACCTGTGTTTCTAACTTCTGCCAGACGAGCTGCGTATGCTCTGTAATGTGTGCAGAATGAAGGGAAAGAGAATAGTAGTAATTCATAGAAAGAATGGCAGCCGGTGTTTGTCGGGGCTTCTCACGTGGCAGGTACCATCAAGTATTATCTCCCTGAATTTGTACAGAAATCCTAGGAGGCCTATAACATGTTATCTTCCCCATTTTACAGACGTGGAAACTGAGGATGAGAGAAGTCACTTGTCCAAGGTCATACAGCTACCACAGGGTACAGTCAGTTTGGGGAAACTTGAAGACTCAGCATTTGAGATCCAGGCCCCTTCCTTTGGGTGCTGCCACCTGCTGGGTTTTAGACTGTGAGACCCAACGATGTATCTCTGTTCTAGAGAGCTCCATAAACCCCAGCCTTGAACTGGATTAATAGAATAATGATGTGGGCAGCAACAGAGCATCTGCAAGTCAGACAAAGACTGTTTTGTTCTCAGTGCCAGGATTTAAGGAATTCAGAATCAGGCAGTGGTTTGTTTAGGGAAAGGAAACAAGGAAGGTGAAGGGTTCAAAACCCAAAGCGTAGTAAAATATTTGTAGAAACTAGATCTGCTCGGTGTGGAAAATTCTTAGAAGAGCATAGGTTCCAGAGGACCAAACTTGAACCCTAGGTGGAAGTTATACTTAAAATTTTCATTTCCTACACACCAGGCTGACCATTTATCAGTGTAAGAAAAAATACGCTGTCTGAAGTGGGCTGGGCTTTTTGCACAGGACATGAGCCTCCTGTTCCGGAAAGCAATCAAGCAGAACGTGGGAAACTGTACGTCCACACATTACGGAAGGGATTTCTGCATGAAGTGCGAGGCTGAGACGTGACCTTTAGAGATTGGGGTATCCAGGTTCCCATAGGAATCACGGAGGCTCATGCAGATGGAACAGAGCTGGGTGCCGTGTTTGGGACAGAGGCCTTCTTGGCAAGTCAGGTTCTCACACGTCACGCCAGCCTGAGGGTGGTGGCAAGGCACCAATGCTGTTCCTTCTGAAAATGATCTCACCTACGTCCCCTTTTAATAAACACAAACAGCTTGACCTGTGGTGGCGCAGTGGATAAAGCGTCGACCTGGGAACACTGAGATTGCCAGTTCAAAACCCTGCACTGGTCTGGTCAAGGCACATATGGGAGTTGATCCTTCCAGCTCCTCCCCCCTTTTCTCTCTTTCTCTCTCTTTCTCTCTCACTCTGTGTCTCCTCTCTAAAATGAATAAATAAAAAGAAATTAATAAACACAAACATCGTGCGCACCTCTTTTCCCTGCTGTGGGTTCTCATCTGGGAGATACAGGGCTTTGGAGGCAGAGTGGACTGTAGTGATGGAGGATCCCTGTGAGCTCAGAGTCTGTACATCATCGGGGCTGTTAGTGAAACTTGTACTCTGAGGGTTGTATAGTGCAAACGATCGATCAAGTGTAAAAATGTTAACGATATTGAATAAGCTCACTCTAACTGTACAGGGTCCAGGGAAGTCAGCTTAGCCCCGGCCCTATTTGCACAACTACTTCAGCTGACCTGCATCCCATCCTTGTCAACAAAGTGGAAGCATTTGAACAAGTTGAAAAGTGAGAAAAGAAAAGTCAGGGACCCTGTTCTTTTGTCTGTGGATACCAGACAGCTGTTATGACTACATTTCCTCCTATACTGATGGAAGGTAATTTGAGTATCCTCTAGGCAACCAACTTTTTGACTTCTGCTCTGGAGGTCACTGGCCTGTGTTCCGGCTCCCTTTTAGCCTCCCCTCCCCACCGAGTGGCTGGGGGACCCCTGCCACTCCCAAGTGACACCACCCTGTGCTGCTCTTGGTCCACAAACCAGCCCGTTTGCTTGGGTGCTTGGCCACTTGGCTTCTGGGTATCTCGTGCCCAAGTCACCTTCAGAGCTCCAGCAGTCGCCTTACCCTGGGGCGGGGCATGCCCGTCAACACAGTCTGTGCTGCACCTGCCCCTCTTACCAAAACGCCTGTGGCACCATCTGGGCCATATGTGTTAAAATTCTAGGAAGAAGCAGTTTTTGCCTTTCAAACTGAAACCCACCTTCTATAGGTTTTACTTTTCACTTACTCCTTTTTAAAAAGTTCTGGACAATGGGAAATTTAGCCATGGGGCAGCAAGACTGCCTTCAGCTCAGGTTCAGGAGGCCACGGAGTGTGATGATGACATTGTTCCCTACACGGTAGACTCTGCTCCAGTCATGCTGTCTGTCCCCTGAATGGGACCTAGGAATTCGCCCTCCAAGCCTTTCCTTATGAGCTTCCTGGAAGGTACCGTCTTCCTAGACATCTTCCTTAGAGCTTTAAGGTGACATACTATAGTATCTGATTTTCTAAATAGATACAAGGATGACTTTTTTCTCAATATATTTCCCAAGTGCTGAACACATGACAATTTGCATAAAAGCAATTTAATTCTTGTTTATTATTTTTTTATTCAGTTCATCAGGACATTTATTAGATACCTATCTCAAAGTTCTCCGCACAGTTCTAGGGTCGGGAATAGTGAAGCAAAAATATTGGTCCAAAAGTAATAATAATAATCCTACCTTTATTGAACTTGTTGCATGAGAGGCTAGAACACAAGGAAATAGATCAGCAAACAGTTGATTTGAAAAATTATTAGACCAAATCATCTTTGAACATTGCCTCTCAGTTCTTATATTCTGCAGTTCCATGAGACTATGCATAATTAGTATTTTCCTTAACACTCACTTGCCTTTAAGGTGAAGTTGGAGAGAGACAACCTTTTCCGTCTGGTGTCCTCTAAGTGAGAAGTGGGGGGGGGTGTCTTAAAAGGCATCCTGTATTTCGACAGTGAGGTACTGGATGAGGCCGAGCGTGGCGGAGGGAGAACACCTCTCATCCGTGGAGAGATGAGCACGGCGTTCTAGTCACTGAGGAGCGCAGCACCTGTTTGCTGGAGTTTCACCGGGTCGGACCCCACAGGCACTATGTAGAGTAGGGCACACTTTTACTGGCCTTAGCAGAAAAGGGCATTTTTCTGTGGTTCTCGTGGGAGGGACTGGGGCAGGACTTGAGAGATGCCCAGCTGGAGGCTGGGTTGCATTTCTTCTTTTCCAGTGACCTTTGGTTTGTGTAGGGTTGCCTTTTCACCTTAGGATTTTGTTCTGGGTTTCTTTGTTTGTTTGTTTCTTTTTTAAGAATTTCTATCATGGCTAATTTTACCAGGATTATTCAGTGCAGCTTTTTAAAATTATTTTATGGGCGTGGGCCAGTGATACCTCAAAGAAGCAGCTGTGAGGTGTGCCTGAGCTGGCTCTCTCAGCCATAACCCCCCTCCCTCTATTAGACTACATCCTGTGTCACTTCTGTGGCTGCAGGGCCGCTTGTTTGGATAGTCTCTCTTCATGTAGAGGGACCCTCGTAGAGTTCACGATCTGAAGAGAGAAATGGTTGGTTCCCATCCTCATGAATTTTAACTCAGGTTTTTTTTTTCAAACTTTATAAAGAAGCCTCATACCCCTTTCTGCTTAACATAAAGACATCACCCTCTGAAATGGGGGGGGTGTATCTGGTGAGGGTAAGAATAGGTGTGACTTTTTTTTTTTTACAGAGACAGAGAGATTCAGAGAGGGACAGTCAGGAACAGAGAGAGATGAGAAGCACCAATCATTAGTTTTTTGTTGTGACACCTCAGCTGTTCACCGACCACCCCCTCATATGTACCTTGACCGTGGGCCCTCAACAGACCGAGTAACCCCTTACTCAAGAGCTTTGCTCAAACCAGATGAGCCCGTGCTCAAGCTGGCGACCTCGGGGTCTTGAACTTGGGCCCTCCGCATCCCAATCCGACGCTCCATCCACTGCGCCACTGCCTGGTCAGGCTAGGTGTGACTTTTGAAAATTACTGTGCCTTTAGCAGTTCCATACCAACCAAAATTTGGTCACACTTGATCTATAGAATATATTACATATGTATGTTAAAAAACAAGCACTGCGCCTTTTTATTTGTTGGTTTAAAATGGTGAGTTTATAACATCAAACGTGCTCTTTCAAGCTCCTGGTCCACCCCAGAGATGGGCCCATCTTGCTGAGAGCCAGGCTTTCTAGGCGTTTGGCTTCTGTGTGAAGGTGACCCAGGGCAGTGTGGCCAGGTGGCAAAGGGAACAGGGTCGGGCATCCTGTGTCATCAGCTCTCGTGTCTGCTGGACTTGGTGACCGGCAATAGAAGCATCCTTGGGTCACCCAATTTTACCTAAAGGCCAGAGGCCTGTATATGTATTTCTTTGTATTGACAGTATATTTATCAAATCCTACTTAAAATGAGTGTCCATAATAATGATTTTCTTAATGAAAATGTTACCTGGTAGAAATTCAGCATCTAAGACCACACGATGAATTCTTTGTGCATTGTAGGTCCTGTGTGTTGGCACGTGTATGTCTGTCTATGTGAACTCTAGTTTTCTTGCCCCAACCCAAGGGGCACCTTCTCATCCTGCAGGCTGCCACATGAGGGTTCCTTCATCTAAGAGGCCCTTTCTGCCCTCTCCCTGCTCTGGCCCTTGCTGAACCCTATGCCAACATCTGCACGTCTGTTTCTCCCACCCAGACTTGAAGCCCCATCAAGGTCAAGGACTTAGTCTGATTCTCATTCCTAGCACACAAGTCAGTGCCTGCCTCACAGTAGGGGCTGCATAAATGTTTACTGAACAAAGACACCACCACCTCAAAACTTGCCCCGTCTCTAGGGCAACAGCCTGCATATGACTCCAGTGCGGCCCATGGCTGCTTTCAGAATCCTTTGCTGGGGTGGGTGATGCTCCCGAGGCCGGCTCTCTACCTCAGCCTGCAGGAGGGGCTAGTCGCCTTCTGACTCTGCTGTTCTCAGTACACCTGGGCATTTCCTTCAGCTGCAGTCTAGATAAGACAAGGTGAAACTTGCAGGAACCTAAACTAAAGCACCATCTGGCTGCTTCCCAGTTTGGTAATGTCTCTGGTTGTTTCCTGAGGGTGTCTGAGTGCAACCGGATGAGAAAGAGACACTAGGTGTCTGATTCCTACTCCTGGGGTGCTAGTCATCTCTGAACGGGAACACAATCCTGAATACCATCATAAATTCCACTGACCGAATGGAAAAGTGAATTTGTGTCTTAGAGCACTTTGGGTATTGGGAAGACAAGTCAGACGTCCCAGGAACAATAAAATATAGCAGCATCCAGAAGACTGGTGAGCACATCTCAGGGTATAAGAACTTCCTGGCAGGAAGGATTCTTTTGACAAAGCAGAAGGCTTTTCGAGAGTATTGGCATCAAAGTCATGAATGCCCCTGCTGTGCCACCCACACATTGCCCATGGTACTCTGCAGGCCTGGCATGGCTCACTCATGTTCCCTCTCAACCTGGATTCCACAACTGTAGTGTAGGCTCAAGCCTTAGCCTGAGATGGAGGGGCTGTCAGGGATCAGGATCTGTTCACCTGCACGTTGTCCCCTTCATATAGAGAGCCAAGGCTTGTAATTGTGAGGATTTGAAATTTAAAGGACCATGATACTGTAGTCACAGGATGGTGACTATTTAGCTTTTAGGGAAACTGAGGCCAGTGTGGCTCACGGTTCCTCCATCCAGGCTCAAGATTTAAGGCAGCATTTCTGACAGCTTGATCCTTACTACCTGTAAGAAATGACTTGCATATCTGTTAAAAACTGCAGGTTTGGGGGAAGGAGTGGGCAGGGAGGGGAGGATGGAATTTTTCGGGTAATGAAACTACACCTGTGTGATACTGTGAGAGTGGATACAAAACCGTATCATTTGCCGGAGCTTACAGAGCTACACACACACACAGTGAACCCAGTGTAAACTGTGGACTTTGGTTAATACTACTAATGATTAATATTGGTTATTAGTATCAAACAATTATCAAATAATGTATCCATATTCCTGGACTTTAACAAATGTATCACACTAAGGCAAGCTGTTAATAACAGGGGAGACTGGTAGTAGGAGGGAGGGAGGGAGGATGTGGAAACTATACTTTCTGTGTAGTTTTTCTGTAAACCTCGAAAGGCTCTAAAACAAAATAAAGCCTATTTAAAGATGCAGGGTTTGGGCCCCAGTAAAGCCATCCTCTCGCTCTGAAGCTGGGGCCTTGGAACGTGCAGGTTTTTTCTCAGGTTCCCCAGGTGACTCAGGTGTATTCTACAGGCTTGAGAATTCCTGGATAACAGTCAATCTCCTTTCACCATCTGTTCCATTCCAAGAAGGAGCTTAAAGGGGCTTTGTCTGGAGAGCTGTCTCCTGTGTGTTAGAATGTGTTTCATCTTTCAGTAGGTGGACAAAGAGCTTCCTGCTAGTGCGAGAAATGCTTGCTTGCCGCAATGTCACACTGGCAGCTGAACCACAATAAAGGGACCCCAGGCCGGACTGAATTCCAGACACAGGAGCTGTCAGACTTCCGAAATGCACAGCCTTTCCTGAGGTCGCTGCCCTGCCAACTCCCATTTCAAACAGGCGTTGTTATGGATCATTAGAAAATTGTGCATGCGTGTATTGATTTAAATAGGAGGGATGAGTCCACTATTTTGTAATCCCTGGCTCTCTGTGTGATTGTGTATGTTATTAGTAAAATTGTGGATTTTTAAAATTAAACTGCTTTTGGAGGTTATATGTGTCTAGATCCTTAGGTAAGCTAAACCAGAATGCTGTGGAAATTAGCGCCACATGGCATTTTGTTAAACTTATGAAAACTCACCTGATATTTTGTGAAAGGCATAAGGACCATGGCAGCATGTGTCATTGCTGTGCAATAATTTTCCCACTTGCTCAATCCCTCCCCTGCTAGGAGTTTGGTGAGGGCAAGCCCAGACCCAGGGCAGCAGTGAGGCTGAGTCTGTGTGCTAAAATTCAGGGGGATGTGTGAGTTATAGCAATGCCATCTGCCATGGCCGAGTCAGTTTAGAGCAAACACAACCAAGTCTTTGTTTGTGGAAACTTGCAGAATATGTTGAAAGGACCAGCTCATCCAGGATCCACTCCTCCCCCTAACCCAGCAGAGGGACCGCTAGTGCGGGGCCTGGGGACGGGGTCTATGAACCGACTCAAACTGGGTGCACACTTTGCACAGTATGTGACACGGGGTCCATAGCTTTCATAAGTTTCTCAAAAGGGTTCATAACCTAAGAAGATTAAGGAATTTCTGCTTTCAGTAGTAGGCTCTAAGCAGTTTTGATTGTGTAAAAAAGAGCTTGTTCCCCTATTAGATGTTGTGTTTGTTTTTTAAATGTATATGTGCCGTGTTACTGAAATATCGTGTAAAGTATAACATCTACGTAAAACATACAAATTAAAAGGGACACGATAAGAGATAAATCTAGGTCTGGCTCGTGGCTCAGTGGATAGAGCATTGGCCTGGCATATGGGCATCCTGGGTTCAGTTTCCGGTCAGGATACACAGGAGAAGCGACCATGTGCTTCTCTCCCCCACCCTCTCCTCTCTCTCTTCCCCTCTCGCCACCAGTGGCTTGATTGGTTTGAGTGTCAGCCTCAGGCACTAAGAATAGCTCAGTTGGTCCAAGTGATTCAGCTTCAGACACTAAAAATAGCTCAGTTGATTCAAGTATTGGCCCTAGATGGGGGTTTTGGGTGGATCCTAGTCAGGGCACATGAGGGAGTCTGCCTCACTGTCTCCCCTCCTCTTGCCTAAAAAAGAAAGGAAGAAAGAAAGAAAATAAGAAAGGGGGAAAGGAAGGGAGGGAAGGAAGAAGGAGGGGAAGGAGGAAGGGAGGGAGGAAGGGAGTGAGAGAGGAAATCTACATGAAAGCACTTCGGTCTCACACCCCTGTGGGTCATCTTCTGTTCTCCACCATGGAGACCAGTGCTTCTCACTCTTGAATGTGCATTACGACCATGTGGGCATCTTGCTGAACTGTAGTGTCTGATTCAAAAGGTGTGGGATTCTGTGGTTCTAAAAGGTGATGCTGAACTGTTGATCTATGGCCCATATTTTGAGTGGCAGGTAGAGAGTGGAGCATGTGAGTTTTGTTGCAGTGACCCCTAGCAGTGTGACTTTGCAGCACTTAACTTTAGGAAATAGTCTGTGGCACAACTCCCTCCAACCCCCAGTATGGATTAAAGGGGGGCCTCTGAGACCTTTTGACTCCTCGTCTACTCAGGCTTGCCATTTCCTGCTGCTGCCTCTGTCCCCATGGCCTGCCAGAGCTGAGCTCTTGTCTGACTAGCTTAGCAACGTCTGCGTGGTGCTCCCCAGAGAGGCATGCTCGGGTGACTGGGCTGGCCAGAGTCGGCTCCAGGCCTCCTGAGCCCGGCTCACTTCTGCAGCAGGCTTGCCTTCCTGCCACACCAGGATCAGAGAACTCAGCCATCTGGTGGCTTCACAGCCAGGACTCAGTGAGATGGAAGTGAAATGCAGACGAGCCAGGGAAGGGGCTGCTGTCCCTTGAGCTGTGGATATTCCCAGTTGGTGGCTGGCTCGTGGCCATTGAAGGAACTTTCCTGCAGTCTCCTCCATTTGCCATGGTCCCATTCTGTGCTCTGAGCTGAGGTGGCACATGGCATGGTCTTGGGTGGCTGCTCCGGGCTTGAGCAAAACAAGGGAAGGTTCTGCTGGAGATGAAAATGGAGCTTCCATGCCCTCCTGCAAAGAGTAAGACACCAGCATGGTGATGTCCTGAAGGGCCAGCGGTGCTGACAGGTGCCCCAACTGCAGCAAGCAGCAAGGTAGGAAACTGGCTGGATCTTCTAGGACCCTGTCTCCCTGCTGTCTCCACTGGCCGAGTGCCCAAAGACATGAAAAACAGAAGCGTTCCTTGATTTGTGTTGTCTTGTCTGGATTATTTATAAAGTCCTATTGTTACAGGGAAAGACCTTTCAAAGCTTAGACTTTCTCTCCAGAGGTTGCTGTTGGTTTTGTTTTGTTGTGTGTAAATTTGCAATGACCCAGAATAGAGAAGCAGCACCATGTTCTTTTATTACAATTCACCTTTATTTGATTAAAAAAGAATTAAGTATATCCTGAGAGTTGGGTATTAAAATCACTCTGTAACACATCTGTGTCCTTGTCATTTGAGGTGGCAGCAGTGGGGAGTGATACATGAAATGTGCCTTATCGGCCCCGGCTTCTGTGCCTAAAAACTTGGAGGCTTTTCCAACTGTTTCCTCAGTAACATTTTAAGTGTTTGCCTAAATTTTGGTGCTGCAGCTTTATAATCAGCACTGCAAAGTTAAACCCAGGGTTTTGTTTGGGTTTTTTTCTCCAATTATTGTTTGCATTTCAAACACCTCCTACCCTTCAGTCAAGAGCGGCAGCTTCTTTCTGTCATAAAGACAGGCTTTCTTCAAAAAGAGGCAGACAGCTTTGTTAGACCAGCTTGTCTGTTTGTCCTTCTGTGACCCAGAGGGAAGTTTGCTCGTCTGACTTTTAAGAGGCCCTCAGCTAAAGGGATCCTTTAATAGGTTTGTCCAGAAACTCGATTTCCATCCTAATAAACAGAGAGAATACATGTCGTGCCGTGTTGTGACGGAGTAGAAGGGGCACTGAGAAAGCCTGTTGTTTGGGGACTTGGATGTAGAGGAGACGCTCACGTCAAGGACTTTTCATCAGCCCACATCATTTTTTTTTTTTTTTGCCCTTGTACAACACAGTGAATGTTGATATATACGTTCATTTTTTTATATTGATATTGGCAAGGAAAATTTTTATATAGTTCTTTCATTCTGTTTTTCTTTACAATGTTCACATTTAAACCAAAAGTGTGAACCAGAAAAGATAGACAGGCTGACACATCTTTTAAAGAAAAGTATTCGCCTAGGCTTGATTTTTTTTCTTCTTTTCTCCTATTCGTACTGCTTTCATTTCTTGCAGCTGAAGGTTTTAAAAAAAACTTTTTTAATGTCATGCTCTATGAGAAATGCACTGAACTAGATCAGGTCAGTACATATTTCTCCCCACTTCCAGCCCCTCTCAGCTCCCCCTGTCCTGGCGGAAGGAGGCGATGTCTGTTGAGGTTAGTGAAGGTCAGTTTGTGTCACTTGTGCAGGCTGTGTTGAACTATGAACCTTCCCTCCATCCCAAGGTGACTCCAAGGCCATTTCCCTCATTTCCCGTTGTTGCCTCATTACGTGTAAAGAAGAGGAGCAATCTATTGCCTAAACGTTGGATTCAAAATCTAGCGTATTTGTTCTAACAGGTCCTATTAGATGTCAGAGCTTTTTCATAGCTAGTGTCAGTTACGTGGGATGCACCTATTTTGTTGAGAAACTTCTTGTAATAGGCTTCTCTTGGCTGG